>CM077082.1:3956603-5156603 GCA_039513925.1 Platanthera zijinensis | reverse complement strand
TCGAAGTCTTGATTTCAATTGAGGAGATCGGCCGATCCCCGAGGAGAGGAGCTCGTGGGTAACCGAACTTACGACTTTCCTGCCACTCGAAGTCTTGATTTCAATCGAGGAGATCGGCCGATCCCCAAGGAGAGGAGCTCGTGGGTAACCAGACTTACGACTTTTCTGCCACTCGAAGTCTTGATCTCAATCGAGGAGATCAGCCGATCCCCAAGGAGAGGAGCTCGTAGGCAACCAGACTTACGACTTTCCTGCCACTCGAAGTCTTGATTTCAATCGAGGAGATCGGCCGATCCCCGAGGAGAGGAGCTCGTGGGTAACCGGACTTACGACTTTCCTGCCACTCGAAGTCTTGATTTCAATCGAGGAGATCGGCCGATCCTCGAGGAGGGGAGCTCGTGGGTAACCGGACTTATGACTTTCCTGCCAATCGAAGTCTTGATTTCAATCGAGGAGATCGGCCGATCCCCGAGGAGAGGAGCTCGTGGATAACTGGACTTACGACTTTCCTGCCACTCGATGTCTGGATTTCAATCGAGGAGATCGACCGATCCCCGAGGAGAGGAGCTCGTGGGTAACCGGACTTACGACACTCGAAGTCTTGATTTCAATCGAGGAGATCGGCCGATCCCCAAGGAGAGGAGCTCGTGGGTAACCGGACTTACGACTTTTCTTCCACTCAAAGTCTTGATTTCAAGTGATGTTATCCTGTTACTTGAGACATCGAGGATTAAACGCATAGATATCTTGGCGAGAAGATAATCTTTTTTCTTTTCGGAGAGACGCTCTTAAACCTGCCAAATCGGAAAGTTGGCGTCCAGAACTGTTCCTAATAATTTCTCCAGTCGGAAGAGAGATGCACTCGGGGAGACATAGGCCGACATGCAAGGGGGGAGCTGATCTCGGCCGACAATGCAGAGGCTCGGTCTTACAAGAGCGCTTAAAGTCCCGAAGCATCATCCTATCATACGTACTGGGCTATTTAGGAGGAACGGGTTGAAGACATGTATCCCGATCTGATAGCAAAGATCGCTTCCAGCTACGCTTAGTGGCCGCGAGTGCCAGCGTCCGGACGGAGGGTGTTGTTTCCCCGAGGGTCCTTTAGGACGCACTCAGAACCAATACGCACCTTTGGGCTTATCCCTGCCCCTTCTTCAGCAGGTTATCCTGCTTTGTCAATAACTTGAAATCTTCTTCTTATGGTTGCTTGACGAGGTCGGCCTCTTATCGAGTCCGGGAGGCTAGGGTACAAGTTTGTTCCTGGTAATTCCTCCAGTCGGAGGAGAGATGTGCTCAGGGAGACATAGGCCGACATGCAAGGGGGGAGCTGATCTCGGCCGATAATGCAGAGGCTCGGTCTTACAAAAATTCTTAAAGTCCCGAAGCATCGTCCTATCATCCATCCTTGTTTATTTACGAGGAACAAACCGACCACTGTTTACCGTAGCCGATCGCGGGGCTGATCCTGGAAGCACCCAGAAGCCTCGATGTATATAGCACAAAATATTAGCACAAAAGGGGAGAACAATCCAGTCGCCACTGTACATCAATAAGCATTCTTACAAAGTAAATACAAGTGTCACCACTAGGGGTAGAACCTTTTCAGGTCGTCCCCACGCCAGGTCCCATTCAGCTGCTCTCCAGCTTGATCTTGTAGGTAGTAGCCCCCTGTGGTATGAGGGAGGGACCGGAGATTCTCGGGTAGTTAGTCGCGAACCCTAGCTCGCAAACCCTTTATTGTCCAAGAAGCCAGGAAAATCCCGACCTCAGAATCGGACTAGGCGACCTAAGGCTACCGATCTCGCAGTGAAGTCAGACGGCCCTCAGAAGCGAGAACAAAGACGAGCTAAAGAAACAAGACCCCAGGCCGCTGCGGCAGGAAGGTCCCACCACGTACTTGGCTGCTTGGAAGAAGCAACCCCTTCACAACCAGAATGGCCGAGCTAGGTACAAGGAAGATGCGCGAGCTAGGGTTCGCGACTAACTATCCAAGAATCTCTGGTACCTCCCTCATACCCCTGGGGTCCTATTTATAAGGAAATCCAAAAGAGGGGGGGGGGGTCATACTTATACCCCCCCTCCACCCTGGCGACTATGCGACTTCCCAAGGAACTCGCACAGGATGGGCGAGTATATCACCTAGTCACCTACCAGGCGAGTATGTGTGGGGAGCTTGCCATGCTCGCCCAGGTCTTCTGATGGCTCGCGTCTTGATCTTGACTCGTCTGGACTGGTTGACTTTGACACTTGCTGAGCTGGCTAAGATGGGTCCCCTCCTCGTCGAATATGGGTTGTACAGTCACATTAATAAAACTGTGGTCGAGGTAAATATAAAGGTGGTTGCGGGAACCTCAAGGAAGCAGAAACTGTTGCGAATTATGGGAGCCTATCAATCCTCTAAGCCATCATCGGCTGACCCTTTTTATATTGATATTCCAGTGGCAGGTTGTGGTACCAATCCGGATATTATGATGAAGCAGATTGAGTATAATAAGGCATATCAGCGGTGTCAACACCTTTACGAAAAGGAATAGTTTGAGGATATTTGTTCGAATCTGTGCAAGATCATGGAGAAAGCGAGATTCCAGTGTCAGAGCCGAGATATAGGATGGTGGGACAGTTTGATGATAAGGGATACCTTCTGACTTTGGACCAGACAAGAGTTGACCCAACCGTGGTTGCTGTAGAGAAGGAATTCGAGAAAGAAGATGACGAAGAGGAGGACGAGTAGGTTTATCTTCTTTCCAGCTTTACTTTTGCATAGCTAGGCTTACATTTTGCTCTAGACTATATTTGTCTATGATATGCTCTGGACTTTGTTTTGGTGGTATATATGTTGTGATGTGATATTTTAGATGGTATATTTTGTGCTTCACTTATATAATTTTTGATGCTTATGATGCTATGTACTATCATTTTTTTATGTTTGGCATAACACTGGCTTGAAACTGAGTATTAAAATATGTCATATGTATCATGCTATGTGTACCATGCTACGTCACATTTATATCACTTGTAAGCTGCACTTTTATGTCACTTGTTTTACACTAACTTGCACAGGTAATATTATGATAAACTATTTAAGTCAAAATATTTCTTAGCCCTAATGTTGCTTATCCTATTACAATTTGTATGTTCTGAATTAAATATTATGAAATGATATTTGGTTTGAGTCATGGCAATGGTTTCTATGATAATCATCGTGCGCATGTGCTATATTTGTGTGACTTTTGATTATACTCATTGATTCTAACACAAATAGATCTCATGTCAATAACTATTTATACTTTGAGGATGAAAGTTATGCATGCTAGACTAAATGACTTGGTTGCTGAGGAATATCATATGTTGGGAGTAACGTGGGTATGTCAACAAGTAGCAATGGACAACTACTCTGTTACATCAATTTCAGGGGAGCTATTTAAATTTTAAGTTTCTTTCTTCCTTAAACATTATTTGCTTATTAGCAAAAAACAATTTAGAGTATCCTCGTGATGAAAAGGTATCTTTTGCTAGAGACTAGTAAAGGACTTAAGTGTGGAGGTGCGGGTACTATAACCCCTATTAATTGATTAAAGAATAATTTATTTTAACCATAAATTGAATTATCTTAATTTTTGTTTTAATTAATCATTAGATTATTATAGACGTATTCAATGATAATTAATTGATAAGGCTTAACAATCCAAAAAGTCCAATCAATGAATTTTAAGTTAGTAAGATTTTTTTTTATAAAACTCGCTCAAGCATTTACTTTATATACAAAACATTTGTTTGCTTCCTGTAACACCCCAAAAGGCCCCAAAAAGACTCAAGATGAGTTTGAGTAGCAGGCTGTTTGACACGGCCTGGGACACGGGCGTGTCCCAGGGCGTGTTGGGTGTACACGGCCTGGGACACGGGCGTGTCCCAGGGCGTGTTCGAATTATTTTGCGAATTTGGCCTATTCAAGTCAGAGCCGGACACGGCCTTGAACACGGCCTTGAACACGGGCGTGTCAGGCTGTACATGGGCGTGTCAGCAGCCGTGTTCCGACCCGTGTACTGGTTGCAGCTCGTTGGAGCAGGAGACATGGGCGTGTCTCAAGTTCGACACGGGCGTGTCAGGTTCGACACGGGCGTGTCAGGTTCGACACGGGCGTGTCGATGACCCGTGTTGTTCAGTCGGTTCAAACTGTGTGTGCCGCTTAAAGGGTACACGGCCTGTGACACGGGCGTGTCACAGGCCGTGTCGGCCAAAAAGTGTTTTTTGGGGAACATGGGCTGAAGCCCTACTGCTGATGCTGCTGCTGCTGCGGCTAGCCCGTGAAGGCTAAGCGAATGGCTTTGTTTGGTTTTTTTCTTTTTACTCATGTATGGCCGGCCTGCGCGCCGAGGTTTGTAAAACATGATGTATGTTCAGAGGAACTGTAAGGCCTTAAGGCCAAACTCTTGTGGTTGTGTACATTCCGTGGTATATATATAAAGGTAGTTTTATATAGTGGACATTCCGGTTGAGAGTTCAAAGTTGTAACTTAAAGCTTCCGTTAGAATGCTCTGAGTTAGGATTCGTATTTGGTTTGGTATTATCCTGTGACCTCACCGTCTGTTTGTGGCATATAGTGTGGGGCCCCGGCCGGACCTTCTACTATACGTCATTTAACGGATGGGGTCGTTACATTTTGGTATCTGCTTTTGTCGGTCTTCCTCTTTCGAATTCGTGGTCGAATTCTTTTGTGGGGTGGCGAGCACGTGTTTGTGCGACCTGCTGTAACGCTAATGAACTCTGGAATGTCCATTAAGGAATGTACAAAATCTTGTTTGAGGAATCTGCGTGTTCCTTTTTGTGTTGTTTTGCTTGCATACGTTCGCTAATGTGTGTCTTGTCCACCTATAGGTGATACGTAGTGGTGCTGGGCAGTCTGAGCCCCAGCGCTCTGATGAGAGTGCGGCACCAGCTGAGGTGCCAACACCTCCTCCATCTGCGAAAACTGTTCGTTTAGTGGCTGAGGCGCTATTTGCCATGATTCAGCCGACCGGGCAAGCGCAGCCGGCGGTAGTGCCAGTTCGTGTTGATGTAAGACCCGAGCCGGTTGAGGCTGTAGATCCACGAGCAGCTGACCGACAGTTGAAGCAATTCATGAGCTTCAGTCCTCCTACGTTTGCGGGAATGGGATCCCCAACGCAGGCGGAAGATTGGTTATCGCATGTCAAGAGGATAATGACAGCGATCAGGGCGGAGGAAACTCTCAAGGTCACCTTAGCCACCTTCATGCTTGAAGGGGAGGCGCGGTTGTGGTGGGACGAGGTTGAGCTACACCATTTGGCGGGCAGGCAATTAACACAAGTGTCGATTGAGGAGTTCTCTCGAATATTTCTGGCGAAACATGTCCCAGCGGCGCAACGCGTTGCTATGGAAAATGAGTTCCAACGGTTAAAGCAAGGGGAAGATAGTGTGGATATCTACTTGCACGAGTTTACCAGGTTGGGACGATATGCGGGAACAATCTTCGCGAATGACCAAAGGAAAACGAATCGGTTCTATGAAGGATTGCGGGATGAGTTGCGATTCCTGCTTTCGAGTTCTGTGAGCCAAGGGTTTCAGGCGTTGGTTGATACTGCGTGCGCGTTGGAGAAGGACATGAGGCGAGTGCAAGGGAATAAGGGCTTGGTTGTGTCGAAGCCAGAGTTTCAAGCACCTCGCCCGAGCAAGTCGTTTTACCAGAAGAAAGGGGGCAAGAGGTCCAAGCCATCTGGGCAAGTGACTACGACCGTTGTGTCGGGAGCGACATCAAGGCCGGATGCTCGTACATGCTATAACTGTGGCCGGGTGGGGCATATAGCTCGTGACTGTCGGGTTGTGCAGCCCAAAGGGGAAAAGAAGACGGGTGTGTCGTATGCTGAGAAGGGCAAAGCGGTGGTGGATTCCTCTGCTTCCCAGGCGCAGCCCCGAATCTATCAACTTGGCCAACAGGAAGCGATTAAGCAAAGTGACGTCGTCACAGGTACGAGTTGATTTAGTTTACTTGTTGTGCTTTTGGTTTTGGTTATGTTTAGCTTGTGCATGATGTATGTGTGCTGCAGGCTTTGTCCTGATTCGGAATAATTTAGCGAGAGCCCTGTTTGATACGGGTGCTTCGCATTCTTTTCTGTCTAAGGATTTCGTATCTCGAATTGGGGTACCAAGTCATGTGACGGTGGATAGTACAAGGGTGCTATTGCCGAATGGCTGTGTGATGCTTGCGGATAGGGCTTGCGATGTGGATGTGCAAATAGGAAGTCGGGATTTCGGTTTGAGTGCAGCTGTGCTACCGTTATCGGAGTTTGATGTGATCTTTGGTATGGACTGGCTCTCGGAGCAGCGTACCTTTATTGATTGCAACTCCAAAGAGATTATACTGGGCCAGAATACCGGGCTTGTGACGAAGTTCGCTGGTATGCGAGGAGTTGGCGGAACGTTGTTGTCTGCACTCCAAGTCGTCAATGCGGTTCGGAAGGGCGCGGAGTTATTCTTCACGCTAATTCAGGCTGTTGAGCCAAAGGCCAGTGTCGGTGAAGTGCCAGTTGTGTCAGAGTTTGCCGATGTGTTTCCCAAAGATCTTCCTGGGTTACCACCCCAGCGGGAGATTGACTTCTCTATTGAGTTGGTGCCAGGTGCGAAACCTGTGGCCCGCTCTCCATATCGCGTCGCGCCAAAAGAGATGGCTGAGTTGAAAGTCCAATTGCAAGAGTTGTTGGAGCAGGGTTATATACGCCCAAGTATGTCACCTTGGAGCGCGCCTGTTCTATTTGTGAAAAAGAAAGACGGTAGCTTACGGTTGTGTATTGACTACCGCGAGTTGAATAAGCTGACGGAGAAAAACAAATATCCGATTCCGAGGATTGATGACCTCTTTGATCAGCTGGCGGGATCAACGGTCTATTCCAAGTTGGATTTGAAATCGGGATATTATCAGCTAAGGATTCAGGAAGGTGACATTCCCAAGACAGCGTTTGGAACACGCTACGGTCATTATGAGTTCACGGTAATGCCGTTTGGCCTATGTAATGCGCCTTCGGTATTTATGGACCTAATGCATCGAACGTTCCGAGAGTATTTGGATTTGTTTGTTATTGTGTTTATCGATGACATATTAGTATACTCTCAGTCGGAAGAGGATCACGCAAACCATTTGCGGTTGGTCTTGCATACCCTGCGGAGGAATAAGCTTTTTGCCAAGTTCTCAAAGTGTGAGTTCTGGCTCTCTTCAGTAGCCTTTTTAGGCCATGTGGTAAGCGGAGAGGGTATCGCGGTGGATTCGTTGAAGATAAGTGCCATCCGAGATTGGCCAGTGATGTCTTCAGTGGCCGAGGTCAGGAGCTTCCTTGGACTTGCGGGCTACTATAGACGGTTTGTGGAAAACTTCTCACGGATTGCTTTACCTCTCACCACGCTGACGAGAAAAGATTAAAAGTTCATTTGGACGCCGGAGTGCGGGCGAGCTTTTGAAGACTTGAAGAGTCGTTTGACCACGACGCCTGTGTTGACATCGCCATGTGGTACCGATGGGTATGAGATCTATAGTGATGCATCAGGGAGCGGCTTAGGCTGCGTTCTTCTGCAATTTGGTAAAGTGATTGCTTATGGCTCGCGTCAGTTGAAAGTGCATGAGCGGAATTACCCCGTCCATGATTTGGAGTTGGCGGCGGTAATCTTTGCGCTCAAGTTATGGCGGCACTATCTATATGGCGTCAAAGTGGATATCTATACGGATCACAAGAGCCTAAAGTATTTGTTGGATCAGAAGGATCTGAATATGCGACAACGAAGATGGATGGAGTTCCTTGGGGACTACACCTTCGAGATTCACTATACTCCCGGGAAGGGAAATGTGGTCGCTGATGCTTTGAGTCGAAAGACTCCGGTGCGGGCAAGCTGGTTGCAGAGGCATGATCAGCGTTTGATCCAAGAATTGGAAGCATTGGAGATATCTTGCGTTGACAAGGGTTCGTCAACCGATGCATGCTTGAACTGGATGGAGGTGCAGTATGACCTTACGGACAGAGTTCGGCGAGCAACGGAGCTTGATGAAAGTCTCCAGCGCTATGCTAAAGATGGGCCGGATGACCAATTCTCTTGGGATAACGGTTTGTTACGGAGAAATGGTCGAGTGTGCGTCCCAAGTGTGGGTAAATTGAGGGAAGAGTTGATGTACGAAGCGCACTTTGCAAAGTACTCAGTTCACCCAGGGAGCACAAAGATGTACAGGGATATGAAAAAGCTGTTCTGGTGGCCCGGACTAAAGAATGATGTGGCTCGTTATGTGGCTAAATGCAACACCTGTGCATTGGTGAAAGCAGAATGCCAGAAGCCTGGCGGTTTCCTGAAGTCTTTACCTATTCCGGAGTGGAAGTTCGATGATATTTCGATGGATTTCGTGCACGGGTTGCCGAGATCTCAACGCGGTCATGATTCAATCTGGGTGATTGTGGACCGATTGACGAAAGTGGCGCACTTCCTTCCAAACAGAAGAGACGATTCAGTGGAAACCTTGGCCAAGCTTTATGTGGAGCAGGTTGTTCGACTGCACGGTGTTCCTCGGAGCATCGTTAGTGACCGTGATGGGCGGTTCACATCGAATGATTGGCGGCTCGTTCATCAAATGTTGGGTACAAAGTTAGCGTTTAGTACGGCCTTTCATCCCCAAACGGATAGCCAGACTGAACGAACCAACAGGACGATGGAGGACATGCTCCGCATGTGCGCCCTAGACTTTGGTAAGCGATGGGAAGATTATATATTTCTCGTCGAATTTGCCTATAATAATAGCTACCAAGCGAGTATTGGTATGGCACCATTTGAGGCGTTGTATGGGCGTAAATGCCGTACACCGTTAGCTTGGGCAGAAGCAGGCGAATCGAAGCTGAGTGGAAAAAGGAAGTCGAAGAAGCTACTTCGCTCATACGCTCTATTCGGGAGAGGCCAGTGATAGCCCAAGATCGTCAAGCAAAGTACTACAATGCCAAGCACCGGAACGTGGAGTTTGCGGTGGGTGATTGGGTATATTTGAAGATCAAACCCTTCAAAGGTGTGTCCAGGATTCGGCGGTTGAAAAAGCTAAGTCCGAGGTATCTTGGTCCGTTTGAGGTGGTGGAGCGAGTTGGGGAAGCTGCTTATCGACTAGCACTTTCAGCGAACTTGGGTGGATTACATGATGTATTTCACATCTCAGTCCTTCGTAAGGCGGTGAAGGATCCAGCTCAAGTAGTGGAAAATGATCGGGTACCGGTCGAGTATGGGCTAACGACGAGGGTTAGACCCATTCGGATCGAGGATCGAGCCGAGAAACAGTTGCGGAACAAAGTGATCGGGATGGTCAAGGTCCGATGGGACAACTGTGGCCGTGAAGAGCTAACATGGGAGCGAGAGCAGACCATGCAAGCTGAGTTTCCCGAGTTATTTGTATAAACTGTAGACCGTGTACTTTTTGTTATAACAGAGTTATAGCATTGCTGGGTTTTGTTTCCTTACCGTGCAAATTTCGGGACGAAATTTTGTTAAGGGGGGGAGGGTTGTAACACCCCAAAAGGCCCCAAAAAGACTCAAGATGAGTTTGAGTAGCAGGCTGTTTGACACGGCCTGGGACACGGGCGTGTCCCAGGGCGTGTCGGGTGTACACGGCCTGGGACACGGGCGTGTCCCAGGGCGTGTTCGAATTATTTTGCGAATTTGGCCTATTCAAGTCAGAGCCGGACACGGCCTTGAACACGGCCTTGAACACGGGCGTGTCAGGCTGGACACGGGCGTGTCAGCAGCCGTGTTCCGACCCGTGTACTGGTTGCAGCTCGTTGGAGCAGGAGACATGGGCGTGTCTCAAGTTCGACACGGGCGTGTCAGGTTCGACACGGGCGTTTCGATGACCCGTGTTGTTCAGTCGGTTCAAACTGTGTGTGCCGCTTAAAGGGTACACGGCCTGTGACACGGGCGTGTCACAGGCCGTGTCGGCCAAAAAGTGTTTTTTTGGGAACATCTAGGCCGTTCAGTTTCCTCTCTTTTGATCCAAGGGCTCAGGTGGTTTCCTGGCTGGATTAAATCGTGAAGGAAGAATGAAGAGGTCATTCTTCATTTGTCCTTAAGGAAGAGAGAAGGAGAGAAGAAGAAGAAGAAGGAGGAGGAGAGCAAGCCACCGGCGGAGCTCCCGTGGTCCGATTCGTGATCCGAAGCCGGCGTTGTGAAGGCAAAGCTGCTGCGGTTCTTTCTCACCGGCTAGTTTGCGATGGCACCGAAGAGATCGACAAGGGTAACGATCTCCCTCCTTGGACATGTGAAGTCCTTCTTTTCTGCATTGCATAGGGAAAACCCTTCCCCGCGAGTGTGCGGTGGGTTGTGGTGTCCCTTGGGGTAGATATGTGAAGTCCCCCTTTGTTAGAGGCCGGAATTGGAGTACGGCTCTAGGCATGCTGTGTGAAGCCCATCTGGATGTAATCTGGATTGGTGATGCTTGTTTGCATATCGGAGAAGGCTCCGTGATAATGGCTTGTGATGCCTATGGCTTGTGATGCCTTGTTCCTACCTGTTGCTTGGTGCGGCAGGAAGTACTGGACGATGTCCAGGAAATGAAGAGGGTTGGATGCAACTCTTGTGGCCGTGCGTTGCCACTTTGTGAGTAGTTGAGCCGTTGGGCTGCAACTCGATGAAAAGGCAGATTGCCGAACAGGAAAGGTGAAACCGACCCGCGCCTATAAAAAGCCATGGATACTTCCGTATTCGAGGTGGCTCGGCGACTTGAGCAACGGGGGGTGGCTGATCCGTACCTGCGTTAGGTCCGTCCGACTTGGAAGCCTGGTTATAGGTTTTGTTGGAGCGCCTAATGAGAGTCTTAGGCCCGCGCGCCGGAAAGACTAAAATGCTCAAATACCGTGTAGACGGTGGTGTTGACCCTGGTATTCCGGTACACCGAAAATGTGCCCTGAGAGCACGGACTGTCGGGCCGGGTGGCCGATGGTTGTGATGGCTTGAATGTGCCTGCGCGCACATAGTTGCTATTTGATGATGCCATGCTTGCAGGGAAAGAATGCTCATGCCCCGAGAAAGGGGTAGGATTGTTATAGTTGGGTCAGCTGAATGTTGACCGTTGCATTGTTTTCCACCGGTTGGGTGGTTTGTTCCCGTGCAGGTGCTGGAGAGCCAAGTGGTAAGTGATGGGCTGAAGCCCTACTGCTGATACTGCTGCTGCTGCGGCTAGCCCGTGAAGGCTAAGCGAATGGCTTTGTTTGGTTTTTTCTTTTTACTCATGTATGGCCGGCTTGCGCGCCGAGGTTTGTAAAACATGATGTATGTTCAGAGGAACTGTAAGGCCTTAAGGCCAAACTCTTGTGGTTGTGTACATTCCGTGGTATATATATAAAGGTAGTTTTATATAGTGGACATTCCGGTTGAGAGTTCAAAGTTGTAACTTAAAGCTTCCGCTAGAATGCTCTGAGTTAGGATTCGTATTTGGTTTGGTATTATCCTGTGACCTCACCGTCTGTTTGTGGGATATAGTGTGGGGCCCCGGCCGGACCTTCTACTATACGTCATTTAACGGATGGGGTCGTTACACTTCCAATGTAATATTTTGATATTGACCTTTAAAACTAATGGGGAGGGGTGAACAAGAACTAAGTCAATGATGTCAGCCTAGACATGAGCTTAGGTAGTACTCCTTTTAATCATCCACTAAAATATTTGAGCTTGAACTTTTTTCAAACACATTATTTCATGCTCACATGTCATTGTTCCTACTAGTTATATCTTAGTAAGTTAGTCATTTATGGATGTCGAATTTCTCTTAAAAGGGGCTAAATTTCATAGTGATTTGTGGCCTAAATATATGTCAACATACTTAGAATGATTTCAACTATGATGAAAAAAATGGGAAAAAAATTTACGTCATAGTGATATGCGGCCTATGCATGTGAATGCATACTTGGAATGATCCCAACTATGATAAAAAAAGTGGAGAAATTAAAAAAAATGTTGAAACATCATAGTGATATGTGGTCCGGCCGGGTGTGTGCACTTATAATTGGAATGATCTCTACTATGAATAGAATATGTTGTTTAAAATGATATATGTTGATAAACCCCTTAATATGGTGAATTATTAAGGCTACTAACTAGAGAACGACATTCTATTATCAAAGCTATCCATAAATTCCTAACCAAGCCAAAAACAATCGTACTTTTATTTGTACTACTAAATCTTGTGGAGGTTAAATCGTAGACTTAGCTTACTTTTATCCTTTCCAATAAATACGAAGGTTCAATATAAAATTTTGCATTGAAGTAAGCTATTTTTAAAGAAAAGAACGCACCGCACTAAGATACTTATTTGAGCTTTATCGTCCATCTGAATAATGGATTTGTGAATGTTTGAGCTCTTATTGATTGATAAGCTTATCAGTTAAGTAAAGCGAATTTCTTGAGTATGTTTTGATTAATTTGTTTTCAAAAACTAAAGATCATTTGAGTTCACATCTTATTACTTCTTCACTCATCATATTTTTATGGAATATGTTTGCTAGAGACTAGCAAAAGTTTAAGTGTGGAGGTGTGATAATTTCATAAAAAAATTTATCTAGTGTTCTATTATGTTTTAGCATTCTTCTTATTGATAAAAAATGAATTAAATAAGTAAAAATATAAGTAAATTCATATCTATTTTATTTATGATTAATATGTCTAATTTTTTTTATGTATTTTTACTAGAAATATTGAAGAAATCGATCCAGAGAAATAAAACTGGAATTATTTTTAATCTGAGCAGGTTATTACAACAAACTGAAAAAGTTGTTACAACAACCTATGGACGGATTTTAAATTCAAAATTTGAATTTTGCGCCCAAAATAAAATTGGAAGGATGCATCTATTGAATAAGAGCTGCACGTTTTTAAGTGTAAAATCTCATACTATAAGGGGGATTTGAAAATCATTAGAGATGGAGATCTTAGAGCCATCATTTTGGGAAAGGAGAAGAACGACTAGGGTTTGAACACACCGGCAAGGAGGAAGAAGACTCTAAAACAGATTCTGAACGCAAAATCCTGCAGCTTTTACATTTCTAAACATCATGTCTAGTAAGATCTTTCTTATTGTGAGGTTTCTTCCATCGAGCATAAACTAAATATCTTGATTTTGTACGTTGAGAGTATTTTGATTTATTGTGATGTGGTGATTGTAATTTGTCTTTTATATTTGATTGAAAACCTATCTTTGTTGGATTTATTTGTTATTTTATGAAATTTTTGGATCAAGTGTTCTTCTAACTTACGTAGAGAAATTCGAGAGAGGGATTACGTTATTTTAGGGTTGAATCCCTTATTTTGCACTGCATGATTCGAGAGAGGAGTCGTGTAAATCCTTAGCCAAAATTCTATCTTTATACTGCGCTGCAAGATTCGAGAGAGGAGTGGCGTAAGTGTAATATAATTTTCAACATAGCATAAAGAAAGAAAGAGATTTCATCTTATACTAGCAACATTAATTTGAGTGCTTTATGGTATTCTCATTCTACCTAAGTTAAAGATAACTAGGGGAATTACGGTAACCAGAGTTCTTAGATCGAAAGATGATGACTTCCACTTTCAAATTATTGCAGAATAGTAATTAATCATTTCATAAAAGATCACTCTAAAAACTCATCACAAAAGGCAAATGAAATCAAGTACGAGACTACTTCTCCATCTATATAAAAGACTTTCTAAATAAGCATTATTAATTTAGTTTTGGTATTGTTCTCTTTTAATCTTTCCATTATCAAAAATTCACTCAAGTAATCCACTTGAATTTAAAGAAAAGGTAGAACTGGTACTTGCAAGCACTAGACTAGTCACTTCTCTGAGAGAACGATCTTTCCTCACTTTATATTACTTGATCTGACACGTGCACTTGTGTTATAATACGTAAATCTATTTTTGGAGTATCACTTTGCATGTCCAAGTCGCTCACAAATAAACTCGACAACAAGAAGCAATTATTCTGCTTGAGGTTGTTCGTGAGTACTCAGTTGCTAGAGCATATGAATGTGTTTAACAAGCTCATCTCTCGGTTGCGCAGTATTGATGTGAAAGTTGAAGAATAAGACCAGGCTCTTCTTCTACTATCTTTGTTGTAAAAATCTTTTGATCATCTGTTCACCATGATTCTCTATGGAAAGAATACCCTGAAAATGGAAGAGGTGATGACTACGTTATTGTCTAATGAAATGAAAAGGAAGTCAGGTTCTAGCACCGGTAAGGGTCTACTTGTGAAAAGCAACGACCCGATCAGAGGAAAATCTAGGGATAGAGGCAAGAAGGGAAACATGCCCAGATCTAAGTCCAGAGGCAGAAACAACATGTGTCATTACTGTAAGGAAAAGGGACACTAGAAAAATAATTGCCCGAAAAAAAGCTCAAGAAGAGGACACAAGAGCTACAGCAGGCTGCGGTGGCATCCGATAATGTGTGTAATACAGACGTTCTTAATTTCTCACCCAGTCTCGATAATATATATGTCTGGATCATGGATACTAGATGCTCCCATCATATGTGCCCCACCATAGAATGGTTCTACAGCTTCAGACAATGTGATGGTGACCGTGTTCTTATGGGAAATAAATCGAAGTGTAAAACAATGAGGATTGATAGTATCAATATCAAGATGTTCGATGGAACTATCAGAATGCTCACAAATGTCAGACGTGCCTGATTTAAGAAAGAGCTAGATTTCTTTAGGCACTTTGGAGGCAGTCGGTTATTCTTACGCTAGTGATGACGGTTATTTGAAAGTCAAGAAAGGCACTCTAGTTGTGATGAATGATGAGCATTCTGGTCCTCTTTACAGACTGATTGGCACCACTATAGCTGGAGATGCGACAGTTTTTACGTCGACAGTTGAGGATTCCTCTCTACTATGGTATGTCAGGCTTGGCCACATGAGTGAGAGAGGGCTACCGGAGCTGCATAAGAAGGGTATGCTGAAAGGATTCAAAATGTGTTGATTTCTACGAGATGTGCATCTTCGGGAAACAGGGCACGGTGAAATTTATGACATTGAGCAAGCAGATTCTGGAGTACATACATTCAAATGTTTAGGGGCCAGTCCCAGAGCCATCATTTGGAGGTGCTAAGTATTTCATGACCTTCATCGACAATTTTTCAAGGAAGGTCTGGATCTACTTTCTCAAGCACAAGTCTAAAGTATTTGAGAAATTCAAGATCTGGAAGACCACAGTAAAGAAACAAACTGGGTAGAAGGTGAAATACCTCAGATCTAACAATGAAGGTGAATATACTTAGTAGAGTTTCAAGCAAACTACAGTCATGAAGGTATCAATCGGCATCTCACCATCCCAAGTACACTACATCGCTGTCTTTGATGAGGATTATATGATAAATTAGTCACTATATCAAGCTAAAGAGGTGGAGAAGAATCCAGACTCTCTAGTGGAGGTGGAGATGGATGGAAGTAACAAAGGAGATGATCGTGATGAGTCATCTGACTCTGATGAGTCAGATATTGTGCAACCTGTCGAAGCGAAGTCATACTCAATTGCTATAGGAAAGGCTATGAGAGAGGTCAGACTGCCACTTGGGCTACAAGACACTGTAGCAAATGTTTTTTAGGTGATTTCCTCATACCCTTATTTATATCAAGAAGATATAGATAACAGGGACAGTTCTCAATGGAAAGCTACTATGATGGAAGAGATGAAATCCCTTCAAAATAACAAGACTTGGGACTTGGTTAGTCTGCCTAAAGGGGATAAGGCAGTCAGTTTCAAATGGGGTTCAGGAAGGAGTCCACATCAGGAAAGAATCAGTGGAGGTACAAAGCTAGATTCATAGGCAGGGGTTTGGGCAGAAGAAGGGAGTCGACTTCAATGAAATTTCCTCACCCGTGGAGAAGAACCGTTCCATTCAAGTGTTACTCTTCATGGTAGTTATGTGAGACATAGAGTTGGAGCAGATGGATGTGAAGACTGCTTTTCTTCACAGCAGCCTAGAAGAGGAGATTTATATACTACAGCCTGATGGGTTCATTCAACCCGGTGATGAGAAAAAGGTGTGTAATATGAAGAAGTCTCTTTATGGTCGAAAGTAGGCTCCGTGGATGTGGTATAAGAGGTTCGACATCTTTGTAACATCACACAGATACAAGAGAAGTCAGTACGATAGCTGCGTCTACTACAAATTTCTCGCATACAGTGATATTCTGATTTTGATGCTCTACATCGATGACATATTGATTGCTTGCAAGTCAGCCCGAGAAATTCAAATACTGAAGCAAAAATTGAATACTAAATTTGAGATGAAAGATCTTGATCATGCTCAGAAGATCCTTAGTCTGGAGATCAAGAGGGACAGAAAGCGAGACATGTTGTGTCTTTCTCAGTCTGGTTACATTCAGAAGGTACTGGAAAAATTCAACATGGTGGAATCTAAAGCTATTACGACTCCACTGGGACAACAGTTTAGATTATCATCATAGCAGTGTCCAGACACTGAGGAGAAACACTAGAAAATGCTCAGTGTGTAGTACGTCAGTGCGGTATGATGCTTGATATATGTTATGATTTGCACAAGACCAATCGCTCAGGCAGTGAGTGTTGTTAGCAAATACATGAGAAATCTAGAGCGACAACACTGAGAAGCAGTCAAGTAGATTTTGCGGTATTTGATAAAAACGTCAGACGTTGGTCTACTTTTCAAAAAGCGTGAATGAGTTGTTGGAGCTCTAGGGGTTTCATTGATTCTGACTACGTGGGCTACCTTGACAGGAGGAGATCTACTTCATGATATATATTCTTTCTAGATGGAGGTCCTATTAGTTGGAAAGTCACTCTTCAGGACATAGTTGCTCTATCCACAACAGAGGCATAATACATTACCGTGGCAGAGGATGCTAAAAAAGTTATTTGGCTTAGTGGTCTCATCAAGAAACTTAGGGTTTTTCAGGAGTCAGTGAGCTGCACTGTGACACTTACGACCGCCACCACCGTGCCAAACGGAGCCTTAGTTTGCAGTAGTGGTCATGAACCGTCGTTCGTGCACGCCTGACCTCACCTAAAAAAAGAATGCATTTTATGCTGAAAACTAGTTTATTTTCTTGATAGCGGTCATTGCCTTTATCTTGCCAAATATACATTCTATGATAATATCATTTTTGATCAAACTCATCACAGCAAATAAGCCACACCAAAGGAAGCCATACTATATTATTACAAGCTTAAATTTATACTCCCTTTAAAAATCACATGTACTTGTAACTCAAAAGTATTAAAAAATTTATGTTCTCAAGCAAAAAATAGAGGGTAAGTAAAGAATGTTAAATGCTAGAAGTGATTGAAAGGCTAGTAGAAGTGTAGAAGGGATAAATGAGCTCTTCTTTATGACTAGGTGGGCATCTACCTAAAAATCTTGGATCTGATCTACGAGCATTGATCGGGACCAATGAGAGCGCATAAATAGTTGGGACCCACAGTGCGTGGGGAAGCCCGGAACAATGTACTACAATTGATCTCAGTCACCAATTTGCATCTTAGGCTCCGTTTGGTTCGGCGTTTTGCCGCCTCCGTTTGGAGCAAACGCCGCCGGACGACGACTAAACAAATGAACGTCGGCGGCGCAAGGAGGAAACGGCTCCGATCCACTCCATTTCGATCCCTGGCTCTCCATCTCCGGTTCCAAAGTCCTGTTTCGATCCGCTGACTGCACCCGCAACCACCGAACTAAATAAAGCCTTAGATAAATGATCAGTATAGTGTAGAGTGCTCCATCAAAGTATATTTGCTCAAAAATTTAATACAAATCCCAAGTGTTTTACAGCAAAGCCTAAACCAATATTTACTTTATGAAGCCTAGCAAGTAAAGAGTCCTGCAAGTAAAGATCAATTAACAACATTAAAGACTTAGGCTCTGTTTGGAGGACTTCTTTTCACAGGTCAAGAGGTTATGATCGCATGAATCGGATCTTAATTATGGTCTGATTCATGAGGTCGTAACCGCTTGACCGCATAAAATAAGTCCCCCCAAACAGAACCTTAAGTGCAGTGAGTCAAAAATACATTACAGATAGAACTAGTCCAACCGTTACAAGGGTTTTTAAGGTGTCATAGAAGATAGTTGAGAATATTGTAGGAGTTGGAAGGGTTGTGAAGATGATGGAAGGATTGCTAAGGACATGTAGAAAGCTTCTATCAGCACGCAAGCGGCTCAGCTCAAGCCGGCCGGCACGCAAGCGCCTCTGCTCAAGCCCGCCAGCAAATCAAATCCAATCGGGCCTGAGCAATCCGACTTATTGGCTAGAGTTGATCAGCATGTGAGAGTATTTTAAATGAGTGGTGTTAAGTGCAAATCAATTTTAGGTAAGTGTAAACCAATTTCGGTAAGTGCAAACTAATTTTAGATAAATGTACCTAAATTTTTTCGGTTTTCACATAACCGTGATTTGCATGTAGCCAAAATGAATTTGCACATAAAATTACTCTTTTAAATTTAGACTGATAAATAGTGAATTGATAATATATAACTTTAACTATACTTATTGTATTAAAAAAGGAAAAATATTTTTCAGTTAAATATTCAAATTTTCAATTTTATTTCTTTTTATTAGAAAAATTTCAATCTAATTAATTTATATATATATTTAATTTTAAAATATATGCTCTCATATAAGCAAAATCTCTTACCTACAATAAAAAATGTGTTCTCGCTTTTGCTCGCAAACCTCCGAGCATAAAGAAAAAACAAGTGATCGATAGAGTATAGCATTCAGAGATTTACTGTAGAAGGGTTGCTCCGCTCAAAATAGTCCACATAACCATATCAAGTTTGGAATAGAGATTATATAGTATCTCCAGCGTATAATATAACCCTAGGATGACACGAACCCATAAACACGCTCCGAGTCGGTCTCGACACGTGCGGACATTATCTAATATATCTAACAATCTCCTCCTATGTCCGTCGTGAACCCTGACTTCGGATAACTGGTGGTTTGTGAAACGTTCAACCAAACGCAAATCATTCACAACCGTGTTCAGCACTTGTTCACACATATTAAACTTAAAACACAAACAGTGTGCACACATAAGTAAAACAAAAACTCAGTTGTAACATAGAAAAGTCTCAGGTATAATGAAGGCGCAGATCCTATACGCCCCAAATCAGACAGAGATCATAAAGTCCAAACAAACAAGTGCAAAAGAGCTAAACAATGCTCTGAACAGAGATAACAAAAACAAAGAAATCTACTAAAGCTCTAACAGCTGTCATCCATAAGATCATCGTGATTCGGATCCCAGACTACCAGTGCTCCTCTTGAACATCAGCCCCTGCAATTTCAACAGAAAATTTCATTTAGAATGAATTCAATCATTTGAAAAATTTACACATATCTAGTTCTTTTATAAGAACTTAGTATTAATTCCATTATTATTGGCTGGGAGGACACCTTCACAGAGAATTATAGATTGACCTCAGAATTTGTTATTTGTTTCCAAATGAAATGATTTACAAACTTCTGGACACCGCAGCTATATCTATGATCATATATGGAATGTCGTGGTTATTATCCTTCTAAAGTTAATTGGAACTCATCAAGTTTGGAATGGAACGAATTTCCAGAAGAAAAGACAAGTCAAGTCAGATCGTGTTATCAAGTTTGGAATAACACTCTCCTTCAAGGCAAAAGCCGAATCCAGATGAAGTTGTTAGCATCAAGTTTTGAATGAAACAACTTACCAGATCCGAACTCAACAACCAAGAGCATCAACAAAGTATAACATGTTTGCTTTAACAAAAGAAATTAGAATAAACAAAAACGTTTGGATAAAGGATGAGATAAATCGCTTGATGCTGAACTAAGACCAAACTAAATTTCCTTTAGTCACATTTCCCTTACTGTTTTGATTAAACAGTCTTTGGACATTCCTTTTGTTAATGGATCAGTCAGGTTATCCTTTGAACGTACATCGATCAAAGTGATAATTCATTATTCTTTCAGATAATTTAATAAAGTATGTCTCAGTCGTACATGCCTCCTCTTAGTGTTATAAAGGGCATCCTTAATGACTTGAACTGTTGTTGGATTACCACAATATAACCTCAACAATGTACAACCCCGTATTCGCTGAGTGGCCCCCCTTCGGTAGGTTCAGGGTATTGTAGGACTTTCAGGCCCATAAATATCAGATTGCCGAGTGAGGTAGGCTGGCCTGCACTCGCCCAGTGCCCAAAGGGGGCATTCACACGAATCAGGGTAAAATTAGGCCCTTTAGGCGAGTGCGATCTTCCTCATATACTCGCGTGATACTCGCGCCTCAGCACGTATGCAAGAGGACATCTCGCCGAGCCAGGCGAGTAGTTGCACAAGCTAGCACTCGCCCTTCAAAGAGAGCTTAGAAGGCGAGTGCATAGCTCCCCCAGCACTCGCTCCTTTAGGCGAGTAGCTAGTGCCTTCATGGACCATTCACCCAGTGGGACCCAGAGGCAGAATTACCTGGATGCCCCCAAAGGGCTGCAAATAGCCTTCCAAGATAGTGGAGTTTGGTTGGTGGCATGCCCAATTAGGCTGTGTATAGCAGTTCTGAACAACGGAGTTGAGCTATTGGCAGACCATTTTCAAATATCTATAAATAGACTCAAGAGGGTACCTCAGAAGGCACGCTTTCAAGTTTTCTAATTCTCTGATCTTCTAGCACTTGTTGAGGTGCCCTTAGCTCAACACTGGCTATAAAGGGGAAGCAATTTAAGATCTTCTGGGTGTGTTGTGGGACTTCCATGTTGGATCCTTAGGTCAATTTTTAGTTTTAAGTCTTCAGTCAATCAAACTAACTAGGAGAAGTAAGTGTAAGGTCACCCCTTCTCTAAGGGTCCGAACTCAACAAAAGCCAGTTCTCGGTTTCAACATTTTGTGCAGTGAGCGTGGAGTGTGACTAGCACAAAAAATCCAAGTGAGTTCAATGACTGGAGGTGAAGGGCAAGGATCTGACTGTGTCGACTCGCCACCTCCCCCCTCCACTCTCCACCCTCAGGATGTTTAAGGACTCCAGGCAGGAGATGCGGAAGCTCATAATGTTTGCACTCAGAACTCGCGACAAGTGCTCAACACCCACCGTCCCAATGGTCACTGCTCCAGCTCTGGGCGAGAACGCCCCCGCCAGACGACCTGGGAAGGATGTAGCGGAGGAGGGCAGTGAGTGAGATCCCCAAGGCGAGCCTTATTGCCCGTCACGGCGAGTGTGGGAAGACCGACAAGGTGGAGGCGCGAGATCGCACGACTCTCCTAGCAGGAGAGGGGAGTCCCTTCAGCGAGCTGGTCTCATCCTCCCCAGTTCCAGAGGAGTTCCGCGAGCCAGAGATGTTCTACTATACTGGAAGAAATGATCCGGTCCAATAAATCCAGTAGTTTAAGGATGTGGTTTCGATCAGGTAGATGTCAGATGCCTTTAAGTGCCGACTCTTTGCCATAACTCTCAAGGAGAAGGCGAGGGATTGGTTCCATCAGCTCCCCGCCAGCTCCATCTACTATTTTGAAGACCTGTGCAGGGGATTTCTACTGAGGTTTAAAACTCAAAGAAGAGGAAGAAAGAATCGGAGTCCATGTTTCTCATCAAGCAAGGAGTGAATGAGACATTGAGAATCTATGTGAAAAGGTTCCAGGAGGAGGTCCTCCATATACAGGAGATGTCAGGGCACACTCTCAAGGTGGCCTTCACCCTGGGACTGTAGCAGGGGTTCTTCAGGATGGGTCTGAAGTGGGTGTCGTCGCTATCCTTCGATGAGTTGATGGAAAGGGCCGCCAGAGAGGTCAAGGGCGAAGCGTGAAACCCTGTGTTTGCCCGGAAGCTAGCTAAGTGGGCTGCATAAGAGGAAAGAAAGCTTGGAGGTAGCAAAGGCTAGGAGGTCAAGAGGGCATATCCCAGGCAGCAAGAGCCGCAGCAGTAGCAACAGCCAAGGTGGGACCGCTAGGAGCCGAATAATCGACTAGGCTGGGGGCAACAAGACTGGCACGATCAGGGCCTGAGGAGAGGTTTCCATGGAGAAGATAACCGCCAAAGGGGCAGGGTCATTTCAATCCTCCGGGATAGAGGCAAGACCAGAGACCCCCTCTACCCAATCAACATCAGGCTATGACAATAGCTCTGGGGAGGAGGAGAGGAGTCCAGAGGAGGAGGTCGGGAGGCGGAGCGGGGCTGCCCTACTGTGTAATGCCCCGAAACTCAAAAGAGTGACGAGTGGCATTTTGAGCCAATTTTGGGTTTTGGTAGAGGTGACACAGACTGGGACACGGGCGTGTCCCAGGGGTGTGTCGTGCTCGGGTTCGGCGGTGGTCGCGTGGTTGACAAAATTCGAGTCAACGGTCGTCGGGGCGGTGAACACGGCCTGGGACACGAGCGTGTCCCAGGGCATGTCAGCCACTCAACGCCTCACCGAGCACTCAACGTTTTTCACTCAACGATCGTTTAGTTAGGGCACACGACCTGAGATACGGGCGTGTCAATGGTCGTGTCCTGCTCGAGTCGTTTGACGAGTCGTGCTAAGGAAGCTACACAGCTTGGGACACGGGCGTGTCCCAGGGCGTGTCTAGCACATGGCATATGACACGGGCGTGTCACATGGCCGTGTCGTGCTCTGTACGTTTTGGTCCTGAGTCGATGGAGGAACACGCCCAGGTATACGGGCGTGTACTGGATGACATGGGCGTGTCAAACCTGACACGGGCATGTCGGGTGCCCGTGTTCTTTTCGGGATGCGAAGGTTTTGACGGCGAATGAGTTACATGGCCTTAGACACGGGCGTGTCGCAAGCCGTGTTTGGCCCAGGAAGTTCATTTTAAGTGCGAATTGTGGCCGTCCGTTTCCTTATTTTGGGATCCAACAGTTCAGGGATGTTCTTGCTAGGATATACCCGGGAATAGGGCTTAGAAACCCTCATTCTATTTGGGTTTTCTCATTCTAAAACCTAGAGAGAAGGGAGAGCAAGGAGAAAGAAGGAGGGAAGATCTGGTCGCTGGAGGAGATTCGGAGCGCCAAATCGCAAACCGAGCCCAGATCTGCGGAGGTAAGATCATCGCGGTACTTTTCATCCGCGTAGTTTTCCATGACGCCGAGGAGAAACGCTAGGGTAACGATTCTTACCTTGAGCTTGTGAAGCTCTTCTTCTTTTGCATAGGAAAAACCCTCTCCCGCGAGTGTGTGGTGAGTTGCGGTGTTCCTTGGGGTAGATATGTAAAGTCCCCCTTGTTTGCATGTAGAGTCCGATATCAAGAAACGAACATAGGCATGGTGTGTGAAGCCTATCCGGACAAGTTGGTCTGGACCGGTGATGTTTTACTATGCATTGTTAGCCCGAGAAGACTCTGTGCCTTTGGATGTTTTTGGGTTTCTACATGGTAGATTGCAACAGGGATCCTTGGGGATTAACCCCAAGGCGCACCCGTAAATCTTGATAGAAGCGTGATTCTGCCATCGTTGGTGGCCCGAGAGCCATCATTGTACGTAACCGTGAAAGTGAGGGGAAAGATCTTAACTTTCTTCTAAACTAGAGTTAATGTAAAAAGTCACAACACAAACATAAAGAAGGAAAAGCAAGCACACAGACGACACAAGGATTACAGTGGTTCCCCAATCAACCTGGGTACGTCCACTCTTCTACCACCCTGGTAGGAATCCACTACAGGTTTTTAATCAGGTGCCCTGCCACCATAAGATCTCTTTTAGGTAGATCTAAAAACCCTTTAGGCTTTTTATCAGGTGCCTAAAACCAATAGGTTTTTGATCAGGTGTCCTATCACCAAAGAGTTCACTTTTGAAGGGAGTAAATAACCCTATACAATTAGAGGTTAAAGAAAAATAGATGGAAGTCTTCTCTTTCTCAAAGCAAATGAGAAGACTATGTGGATTTGATGATGTCAAAGCTCCCCCTGAGATATTGAGTAGATTCAGGAAGATGGAGGCTTTGTCTAGGGTGTAGGCCTGCAAGTTGATGTTGCTCTCCAACAAGCTTTTAGACTGATATTGATTGATTGTCTCTTGAAAGCCTGGAGCAGATGAAGAAGATGAAGTTGATTTGTTGTAAGAAAACGTGTAGCTTAGTTCTTCTTTTGTGAGAGAAAAAACCTTCTTGAATTTTCTCTCTCTATCTCTTATGTTCTGTCGAGTGTTGTATTACTCTTCTTATTCTCTGTAAGATATAATATCTGTATATTTAATGCCTGAAGAATTCAAACATTTGAATTCTTTCTATCTTGGAATGGCTAAATCAATTCCCGAGAATGGAATCTGTCTTGAGAAATCAATTTGCATTTAATCTCTATAATAAGCCATATTTAATGTTGCCATTCAAACGGCTATATTCGATAGCATTAAATATGAGAGCTATAAACGCCTACAGTTAAGCCTTAATAAATTCTGCCAGTTGTAAATAAATCTGTTTGAAAAATGGCACAGGAAATCGCCAAACTGAATTTTAAAGCTTCTTCAAACTGGGTTCGGAGATCGTTGAACTCAGCTCAGAGATCGTTGAGCTGAGTTCAGAGATTTTGAACTGCATCTGAGTTTTATAGTTTTCTTTGAGCTGAGCTCAGAGATCGTTGATCTCCACTCAGAGATCTTTGAACTGAGTTCAGAGATTTTCTTCCAGCAAATTTCTGAACTTCAAATCTGAACTTCTCTGAAATTTTTCTAAATGTGCAGACCTGGAAATAATCCTATGACTCATGACTATACATTTTGGGTCAATCTAATATTCCTAATAGTGATCCTGACCCAAATCAGAACTAAGGTTCCAACAATCTCCTCCTATTTGGGTGAGGACACTATTCACATAAAAATATAAATCAAGTTTAAAATGAGTTCTTAAAAAAAAGAGCAACAATGGTTCGAAATAAAAATGAGAACAAAAACTTCTAAAGGGTTATGCAACTATTTTGTTGCTTGTCTTTAACTGAGTTCATTTCAACATATCTAAAACATGGTTCCAACAAACTCCTTGATATCATCCTCCAGATTTCTAAATAATTGAAACTGTTGCTACTGTAACCTCTAAAATAGTCACCCCCTATACAGCTACCCCTGCTCTGAAGGGTCTTTTCCTGAAATAAGAGGTTAGAAGTTCTGGACCCAGATTACCTTGGGTCCTGATTCTTTTTCATAATAATCAGAAATAAAAGAATATTCAGGTTGATCATTATAACCTAATGGATGAAATTTTCTAGGAGAGATGAACCATTGGGTAAAAGGATTCAGACCTCGGACAGCAAACTAAGTGGTACAGCGCGGACAGCTAGCTATGGCCAGCTAGCCGAGGCTAAGTGGATATTACAAAAAAAAATTAATCAACTAACTATAGCTAAGTAACATTTAAAAAAATATATTAAAATAGCTAACTATAGCTAAGTAAAAATTAAATTTTTTTATAAAATAGCTAGCTATAGCTAGCTTTAGCTAGCTTAATTTCATTTTTTAATTCCATTTTAAATTTAATCAGATCTTCCAATAACATGAGTTAAAAAAATTAACCGTTTGATTTTGTCATCATATATCCTCAGACGGTTGACTTTCAATGCCTATTTCTCCTAAATATATATATATATAAACAAACTTCTCTCATATTTAAAATGGCTTTCAATAACTATTTTGACCTAAACCCATCCCCAATAAAAGCAAACCCCTTCCTAATTCCAGCGGCTAAAAATTCATCGAAATCGTTCCCGTTCGGTTCCTGTCCAGCAATCCCGATCTCCCGTGCGCCTTGCTCGCCGGAGATTCGACCGGCGTTCTTCGACGGAAGCGCCAACGAGATCTCCCTCTCTGTCCTGTTCCGGCGCCGCCACTGGGGAGCTTTCCAAGGGTCGACGTGCATTTCTCCATCCATTTCCGGACAGTTCATCCACTCGTCCACCGCCTGACGATGCTCCAGCCACCACCATCTTCCCCGTCCAGAGTCTGGAGTTGCTGGATTGCTCGTTGTGAAGCTTGTGTTGTAGCTCCCAAACCCTAGGCCGTCCTTCTTCTTTCCGCCGGATCGCCTGTGAGAAATTACTTCTCTTCTTTGATTCATTTTATCTTCTTTGAATTTATGGTCATTGCATGAAATTTTCAAATAGTATTAGTGGAGAAACATGAAACGAACATCAGGATAAATTAAACCAATGTGTCAGATTTTATACCTCAATTTGGTTCCGAATCAGTTTCTCGACTTTTAGAGAGCCCTGCAAGTTTGGATTGGAACCAGGAACTTGATAAGGCATAAGATTTTCTTGAGAAAAAAAAGGTCGATCCTGCGTTCCTCCATTTGATTGCCCTGTTTTGGGAAACTAAGATCTCTCGATCGCAAAGAAGGTCCTGAATATTTTTCCGACTTGCCAAATTGGTGGTATGTAAAGAGGGCCGAAATGTCATGCCTTGCTATGACTGTCTCATCATTTCTTGCAAACAAAGCTTCAACTGGAGGGTTGGAGTGTGATTTAGGTGGAATGAACGACGTTTTAGCCCCTAAACGGTCAACTTTGCGTCCAGGTTTAGTAGAGGTTGCTATGTTCAATAAGTTGAACAAACATCTCATACCCACGGATCCGGGTGTTGTTAATGACGTTGGTGGCATATGGGAGACGCTTCTTCCAGATCGACCCCCAATGCCGGGCGAGGGAGACAACGGTGATGACGACGATGATCGCTTTGTGGGATCTGATGCGGAGGACGAAGAATCAATTCTTGAATTGGGAGATGACTGTAGCAAGGAAGATGTGTAAACACAATGAATGTGTTATATTGGAGTTAATCAAGTCAACATGAAGTTATTTTTGTCAAAAATGGTGATGTATCTTATCTCTTTATTTTGTTTTCATAAAAATGTGTATGTTCTGGTGAATGTGTTGAACTTCATGCTTTGTTTGAAGTCCTCAATGTGGGAGAGGGTTATCTTGTAGAGGATGAGACGATGCGTCTTTCTTCTTATTCATTACATGTGCATGCTTTCCATTTCCGATATAATATGCAATTAAACACTACTCCACTGTTGAGTTAATTTATGAAAGTTCACCGAAATTAATTTTAAGAACTTGATTGATATTATGAGAAATGCATTACATGTTGACATTTGTTGATTTTACTCCGTTCTAATAATATATATGGAATTAATGCATTTCATTTTTATGTTAACAAATATGACTTCTGTTGCTTTCCAATTTTTTATCTTAGTGAACTGGTTTAAAAAACTTTAGTAGCTAATTGTAGCTAAGTGACATTGCAAAAGAAAAAAATTAGCTAACTATTGCTAAGTGGATTTGCAAAAATATTTTAAAGAAGCTAAATAAAGCTAAGTGAATTTGCAAAAAAAAATTAGAGTAGCTAACTATAGCTAAGTGATAAAATAATGTGGAAAAAATAAAACTAACTATAGCTAGCTGGCCAGCTATAGAAGGCCTGAAAGGATTGACAAAATTTTGAGTTTGATTATAATTTTCAAAAGGATAAAAAGTTCTGTTTTGAAATTCTGAGTTCGATGATTTATGTTGAGATCGTCGATCTGCGTTCGACTACCAGTACTGATCGCGTCGATCTCAGTTCACAGAGTAATAATGACTACTATTTATGTTCCACGATCGTCGATCTCTGCTCGACGAAAAGTGATGATATCGTCGATCCCCTTTTGCTGAGTAGTTAAACCCAACCTCTGGGTTCAGAGATCGTCGATCGTCGTTCGACGAGTAATACTGAGATCATTGATCTTGGTTCGATGACTTATTTTGAACAAAAAATTTCTGAATATTTTTAGTTTGTTTTGGTAAAATTTCAGTTATTTTGTCTAAATTTATTATTTTTTCTTTGCCTTTAACTGATTCTAATGAAGCTAATTTTTTTGAGGTAATTGTTAAGTCTTCTTTAAGTTGAATGTTTTCAGAAGATAAATTAATTACTTTTTCTCTGAGAAGTTTTATTTCCTTCTCAGATTGAATCAAATCATTGCATAAAATTTTAAAATCTTCTTTAAAATGTTTTGAAGAGAAATCAAAGGAAGATATAACCTGATCCTCTTCTGATTCTGCTTCTGATTCTTCATCAGATTCAAATTCTTTATCATGGCTGTTGCAAGATGCATTGATTTCCATCAAGCAAAATTCTCTTGCTCTTGTCTCTTCTTCATCCTCAGTTGTACAGGATGAAGCTTCAAAGTCACTCCAAGATTTAGCTTTACATGTTCTTTCTTTTGCTGATCCAACAACCATTGCTGTGAGGGAGTCCCAGATGTCCTTTGCTGAGGTGTATTTAGACATTTCCTAAAAAATGTCATCACACATTGATTGAGCAAGAATGTCCATTGCTCTTGCATCAGCAATCTTTAGCCTTTTCTGGGATTCTATCCATTGAGATGATGGAACAGCATTCATTCTTGTTGTTTCCAATGGTTGATAAGGACCTGTCAAGATAGAATTGAAAATTTCTTCATCAATAGAGTTCATAAAAAGCCTAATCCTTGCCTTCCATAGTGCAAGCTTATCTAGATTGCACATAGGAGGTCTGGTGCTTGAAAACTCTTCATCTTGTGGCATGATAGACTCTTAAGAAAAATAAGATCTATTAGATCGTTTTGGTTCAGGTGTTAGCCTGTACAACCAAGAGAAAACTCACGCTTTGATACCAATTTAAAGTGAGGGGATAGATCTTAACTTTCTTCTAAACTAGAGTTAATGTAAAAAGTCATAGCACAAAGATAAAGAAGGAAAAGCAAGCACACAAATGACACAAGGATTACAGTGGTTCCCCAATCTACCTGGGTATGTCCACTCTTCTACCACCCTGATAGGAATCCACTAAAGGTTTTTGATCAGGTGCCCTGCCACCACAAGATCTCTTTCAGGTAGATCTAAAAACCCTTTAGGCTTTTGATCAGGTGCCTAAAAACCACTATGTTTTTGATCAGGTGCCCTATCACCAAAGAGTTCACTTTTGAAGGGAGTAATAACCCTGTACAATGAGAGGTTAAAGAAAAATAGATGGCAGTCTTCTCTTTCTCAAAGCAAATGAGAAGACTATGTGGATTTGATGATGTCAAAGCTCTCCCTAGATATTGAGTAGATTCAGGAAGATGGAGGCTTTGTCCAGGGTGTAGGACTTCAAGTTAAAGTTGCTCTCCAACAAGATTTTAGACTGATATTGATTGATTATCTCTTGAAAGCTTGGAGCAGATGAAGAAGATGAAGTTGATTTGCTGTAAGAAAACTTGTAGCTGAGTTCTTCTTTTGTGAGAGAAAATGCCTTCTTGAATTTTTTCTCTCTATCTCTTCTGTTCTATCGAGTGTTGTATTACTCTTCTTATTCTCTGTAAGATATAATATCGGTATATTTAATGCCTGAAGAATTCAAACATTTGAATTCTTTCTATCTTGGAATGGCTAAATCAATTCCCGAGAATGGAATCTGCCTTGAGAAATCAATTTGCATTTAATCTCTGTAATAAGCCATATTTAATGTTGTCATTCAAACAGCTATATTCGATAGCATTAAATCTGAGAGCTATAAATGCCTGTAGTTAAGCCTTAATAAATTCTGCCAGCTGTAAATAAATCTGTCTAAAAAACGGCACAGGAAATCGCCAAACTGAATTTTAAAGCTTCTTCAAACTGGGTTCGGAGATCGTTGAACTCAGCTCGGAGATCGTTGAGCTGAGTTCAGAGATTTTGAACTGCATCTGAGTTTTACAGTTTTCTTTGAGCTGAGCTCAGAGATCGTTGATCTCCGCTCAGAGATCTTTGAACTGAGTTCAGAGATTTTCTTCCAGCAATTTTCTGAACTTCAAATCTGAACTTCTCTGGAATTTTTCTGAATGAGAAGACCTGGAAATAATCCTATGACCCATGACTATACATTTTGGGTCAATCTAATATTCCTAATAGTGATCCTGACCCAAATCAGAACTAAGGTTCCAACAAACCGGGTTATGTACGTTGGTTGATTGATTTACGGGTTACGGGAAAACTTAGCTCGCGTCGATGATTTTTATTGTCGTGGCAGTGTGAGCAGCGAGTTGATTGAAACCATACCTGCTCTATGTGGTTCGGTTTTAAAGGCCTACCGATGGCATAGAGGGAGGGTCTTCGGCTCAAGCCATGAAGACTTTATTGCTCACGAGATTACCATCCTGGGGGCGGTGGTGGACCGAGTTCACCGTGTAAGTGCCCTAAGAGCACGGGGTGTATGGTTGTGTGTGCGTACACCTGTGATGTTGTGTTTATTCACTATATTGCTTATTTTGCTAACAAGTGCAGGGAAGGATCTTTGCCACCCCGAGATTGGGGGCGGGATCGTTATAATTTGGTCAGCTTTAGCTCACCATTATTCTTGTTTGCCACCGTTGCGGTGAATTGTGCTTGCAAGTGTTGTGGAGCCGAGCGACAAATAACGGGCCAAAGCCCAAGTTGCTGAGCCGGCCCTCGAAGGACTTATTTGTTTGCTTATTTAAATCATGTGTGGCCGACCTGCGAGCCGAAGTTTGTAAAACACTGATTAATTATTGTAAACTCTTGTAAGGTCAAAAGGCCAGTACTTTAGTGTATTTTGTAGTTCATTCCTACTAGGTTTTGTTAGTGGACATTCGTGCTTGTGGCTGGGTTCTTACTTGTGCAACTTAATAAATTGCTTTCGCTAGATGCTCTGTGTAGGACGTGTATATTGGTTGAATGGTTTCATCTTGTAACCCACCGGTCTGTCTGTGGTATATGGCGTCGGGCCCCGGTCGGACCTACTGTTATATGCTATGTGACGGATAGGGGTGTTACAATTTGGTATCAAACTACCGGTTTCGGTCATGCTTAAATGAATTCATGGGTGAATTCACTTTAAGGGGTGGTGAGCACATGTGTGTGCGTCATCGTTATAACATGAAAAGAACCCATGAATGTCCACTTAGGAATGAAAATACACATGTTTGAGGAACCTGCGTGTTCCTATAATTGCTTTTTGCAATGTCGTTTGGTCGCCTATCGGAGTTTTGTACGATTATATATGACCAGGAGTGGTGTTGGGCCGTCAGAACGTCCAGTTTCTGAGGCAAGCAACGCACCAAATGATGCGTCGGCAACACCTCCTTCGGTTGAGACCATTCGATTGGTAGCAGAGGCAGTGTTTGCAATGATTAATGTGCAGCCTGCGAGACAGGTGCAGCAGCCTGCCTTTGCTATGGAGTAAGTACCGCTCCAAGTAGCGGAGCCAAGGAGAGTGGAGCAGGTGGTAGTAGAGCCAGTGTTGCCTAGGAGAGCAACGGAGAAACAGCTTAAGCACGTGATGGGCTTCAATCCTCCAGTGTTCTTGGGGATGGGAACCCCAACTAAAGTAGAGAATTGGCTCTCAAGAATTAAGAGAGTATTGATATCTACTGAGACTGAAGAGTGGCAGAAGACCACAATTGCCACGTTCTTGCTGGATGGTGACGTAAGACTATGGTGGGAAGACTTGGAGCTACATCATCTGAGTGGTAGACAGCTTACTGACGTCTCGATAGAGGAGTTTTCGAGACTGTTCTTGGCTCGATACCTCCCCTCAGCTAAGAGGATAGCAATGAAAAATGAGTTCCAGAAGCTGGTGTAAGGTGAGAGCAGCGTGGATGACTATCTCCACGAGCATTTACTTGCTTAGGCCGGTATGCAAGCACTACCTTAGCTGATGAGGAGCGAAAGACAAACCGATTCTACGAAGGTCTAAGAGATGCCTTGAGACTGCTACTCTCAGGGCCGATGACGCAGGGTTTATTGACCTTGGTCAACACGGCCCGATCTTTGGAGAAGTACATGAAGAACGTATAGGCTAAGAAGTACTCTAATGAGAAGGAGTCGGAGTTAAAAAGGCCGAACTCCACAAAATCGGTGTTCTGTAAATGGAATAAAAAGGCTAGGTCTTCGGGCCCAGCCCCTTCTTCGGGTGCATCTAGGGCGACTATAGGTCGAACCCCGGGTGCATGTTATACTTGTGGAAAGCTGGGGCACTATGCCCGAGATTGTCGGAGCGGACGTGCAAAGTCCGAGAGGAAGCAGGGAGCAACCTATGAAGAAAAGGGCAAGGTGGTGGAGTCAACCGCATCCCATTATGCTCCGACTCAACCAAGAGTCTACAATCTGGGCCAGCAGGAGGCCATCAAACAAGCAGACGTGGTGATAGGTACGGTTTAAATTTATAGCAAGTTAGCTTTAAATATTGTTACCTAGTGCTTGTTAGCTTATTACTACTTGTATAGGCTTTGTTCTAATTTGTGATAGTCTGGCAAGAACACTATTCGATACGGGAGCTTCGCACTCCTTTTTGTCTGAAAGTTTCATATCGCGCATCGGAGTCCCTTCTTCGATGGCGAAGGACAAATTGGACGTGTTGCTGTCGAACGAGTGTTCTATGCATACGGACAGAGTATATGTCGTAAGAGTTCATATTGGAAGTCAGGAGTTCGACTTGCTAGCATCATTGCTGCCGCTGGTAGAGTTCGACGTCATCTTTGGTATGGACTGGCTTTCGAAACAGAAAAGCATATATAGATTGCAATCGTAAAGAGATCAAGCTGGGTGCTGGGCGGGAGGTAATGTTTGTGGGATTGAAGGGGTCGAGCAAGACGTTGATGTCTGCTCTTCTGATGGTCAAGGCAGTTCGTGCTGGCGCAGAGCTGTTCTTCACGCTAGTGGAGGCTGTAAAGCCTAAGCCCACTTTGGGTAGTATCCCAGTGGCATGCGAGTACCCCGACGTGTTCCCAGACAATCTTCCCGGAGCCCCACCGCAGCGAGATATCGATTCCATGATCGAGCTAGTGTCAGGTGCCAAACCTGTGTCACGCTCTCCTTATAGGTTGGTGCCTAAGGAGATGGCAGAGCTAAAGGTTCAACTGAAAGAGTTGATGGAGCAAGGTTATGTGCATCCAAGTTCGTCGCCTTGGAGCGCGTCGGTCCTCTTTGTTAAGAAGAAGGACGGAAGTTTGCAGCTGTGTATCGACTACAGAGAACTGAACAAGTTAACGGAAAAGAACAAATACCTGATCCCAAGGATTGATGATCTCTTCGATCAGTTAGTCGGGTCGTCGGTATATTCAAAATTGGATCTGAAGTCCGGTTACTATCAGCTGATGATAAGGGAGAGTGATATCCCAAAGACAGCGTTTAGCACAAGGTATGGGCATTTCGAGTTTACGGTCATGTCGTTCGGGCTGACTAATGCGCCATAAGTATTCATGGATCTGATGAACAGGACATTCAGGGAGTACTTAGACCATTTTGTGATCGTCTTTATTGACGACATATTGGTGTACTCGCAGTGCGAAGAAGATCACTTCAAGCATTTGCATTTGGTTTTGGAGATGCTGAGGAGGAACGAACTATACGTAAAGTTCTCCAAATGCGAGTTCTAGTTGTCATCAGTGGCGTTCCTTGGTCACATAGTCAGTGGTGAAGGGATTGTGGTAGATCCGGCGAAGAATGTTGCGATACAGGAGTGGCCTGTGTTGTCTTCGGTAACGGAAGTCCAGAGTTTTCTGGGGCTTGCTGGCTATTACAGGCACTTCGTAGAGAACTTCTTGCGGATAGCGTTACCTCTCACGACGTTGACAAGGAAAGATAAGAAGTTTGTATGGATGCAGGAGTGCGCGCAAGCGTTCGAAGAGTTGAAGAGTCGATTGACCACGGCGCCAGTGCTAAGTTCGCTGAGTGGGACTAAAGGTTTTGAGTTATACAGTGATGCCTCAGGCAGTGGTTTGGGCTGCGTGCTACTGCAGCATGGTAGTGTAATTGCGTATGGCTCGCGTCAGCTGAAAGTGCACGAGAGGAATTATCCGGTCCACGACTTGGAGTTAGCGGCCGTGAATTTTGCACTAAAGCTGTGGAGGCATTATTTGTACGGCGTAAAGGTCGATAATTATACCGACCACAAGAGCCTGAAATACCTGTTGGATCAAAAGGATCTGAATATGAGGCAGCGGAGATGGATGGAGTTCCTGGGGGACTATACATTCAAAATTCATTATGTGCCCGGGAAAGGCAATGCAGTTGCGGATGCGTTGAGTCGCAGGGCTCCCGCACAAGCCAATTGGTTGTCGGTTCATGATGAGAGATTGATTCAGGAGTTGGAGGCGTTAGATATCTCTTGTGTTGACAAGCAGACTAGCACCGAAGAATTATTGAAATGGACGGAAGTTCAGTATGACCTGGCTGATCAGATTCGGCAGGCTTTGGAGCTGGATAGTGACATGAAGCAAATCATGGATGCGGTTTTGGATGGTTCAAAGTCCCAATTTACAGTTGAAGATGGTCTGCTAAGGAAGGACAGTCGTTTGTGCGTCCCAAACATGAGTAATTTACGGGTGGAGTTGATGTACGAGGCTCATCATACCAAGTACTCAATTTACCCAGGGAGCACGAAGATGTACCGAGATCTAAAGAAGTTGTTCTGGTGGCTAGGACTCAAGAAGGATGTGGCACTATATTTGGCTAAATGTCAGACTTGTGTCATAGTGAAGGCGGAGTGCCAAAAGCCAGGAGTTTCTTGAAATCTTTGTCTATTCCGGAGTGGAAGTTCGGCGAACTTTCGATGGACTTTGTGCATGGCTTGCCAAGGTCACAGAAGGGAAACGACGCCATCTGGGTGATCGTAGATCGGTTAACAAAAGTATCGCACTACATTCTGTATAGGAAGGATGATTCAGTGGAGAAACTGATGAAGCTGTATATAGATAATATTGTTAGACTGCAACGTGTACCCCGCAGCATCGTGAGTGATAGAGATGGGCGTTTTACGTCCAATGACTCGAGGTTGGTGCAGCAAATGTTGGGGACTAAGTTGAAGTTCAGCACAACCTTTCATCCGCAGATGGATGGGCAGACCGAGAGAGTCAATATGACTATGGAGGACATGCTTCGCATGTGCGTTCTGGACTTCGGAAAGCAGTGGGAAGACCATCTGTATCTGGTGGAGTTTGCGTACAACAATAGCTATCAAGCGAGCATACAAATGGCACCCTTCGAGGCCTTATATGGTATAAAGTGTTGGAGTTCGCGGTTGGCAATTGGGTGTATTTGAAGATAAAGCCGTTCAAGGGTGTTTCACGGGTACGACGCTTGAAGAAGCTGAGGCCGAGATACCTTGGACTATTTGAGATTCTGGAGTGGATCGGTGAAGCGGCTTACTGTCTAAAGCTATCAGTGGAGTTGAGTGGTCTACATGATGTATTCCATGTATCAGTTTTGCGAAAGGCGGTGCAAGAGCCTTCGTAGGTGATCGCAGTTGATCAAGTACCGGTGGGCGAAGGGTTGACGACAAGGGTCAAGCCCGTTCGTATTGAAAACCTTGAAGTCAAGCGACTTCGTAACAAGGAGATCAGGATGGTCAAGGTCTGTTGGGACAATTGCGGTCGGGAGGAGCTCTCTTGGGAGCGAAAGCAGACCATGCTGGAGGAGTACCCAGAGTTATTCCACTCAGGTACCACTTTTGGTTTTGTATATCTTTTCCTTTGTTAATTTCGTGGACGAAATTCTTTTAAGAGGGAGAGAGTTGTAACTCCCCAAAACTCAAAAGAGTGACGGGTGGCGTTTTGAGCCAATTCTTGGTTTTGGTAGAGGTGACACGGCCTGGGACACTGGTGTGTCCCAGGGGCGTGTCGTGCTCGGGTTCGGTGGTTGTCGCGTGGTCGACGAAATTCCAGTCAACTGTCATCGGGGCGGTGAACACGGCCTGGGACACGGGCGTGTCAGCCACTCAACGCCTCACCGAGCACTCAAACGCTTTTCACTCAACGATCGTTGAGTTAGGGCACACGGCCTGAGACACGGGCGTGTCAATGGTCGTGTCCTGCTCGGGTCGTTTTGCGAGTCTTGCTAAGGAAGCTATATGGCCTGGGATACGGGCGTGTCCCAGAGCATGTCTAGCATACGGTATGTGACACGGGCATGTCACATAGCCGTGTCGTGCTCTTGACGTTTTGGTCCTGAGTCGATGGAGGAACACGCCTAGCTACACGGGCGTGTACTAGATGACACGGGCGTGTCAAACCTGACACGGGCGTGTCAAGTGCCCGTGTTCTTTTCGGGACGCGACCGTTTTGACGGCGAATGAGTTAAACGGCCTTGGACACGGGCGTGTCGCAAGCCGTGTTCGGCCCAGGAAGTTCATTTTAAGTGTGAATCGTGGCCGTCCGTTTCCTTATTTTGGGATCCAATGGTTCAGGGTTGTTCTTGCTGGGATATACCCGGGAATAGGGCTTAGAAACCCTCATTCTATTTGGGTTTTCTCTTTCTAAATCCTAGAGAGAATGGAGAGAAGGAGGAAGAAGAAGGAGGGAAGATCCGGTCGCCGGAGGAGATTCGGGGCGCCAAATCGCAAACCGAGCCCAGATCTGCGGAGGCAAGATCATCGCGGTGCTTTTCATCCGTGTAGTTTTCCATGGCGCCGAGGAGAAATGCTAGGGTAACGATTCTCATCTTGAGCATGTGAAACTCTTCTTCTTTTGCATAGGAAAAACCCTCTCCCGCGAGTGTGCGATGAGTTGCGGTGTTCCTTGGGGTAGATATGTAAAGTCCCCCTTGTTTGCATGTAGAGTCCGATATCGAGAAACGGACATTGGCATGGTGTGTGAAGCCTATCCGGACAAGTTGGTCTGGATCGGTGATATTTTACTATGCATTGTTATCCGGTGAAGACTCCGTGCCTTTGGATGTTTTTGGGTTTCTACGTGGTAGATTGCAGTAGGGATCCTTGGGGATTAACCTCAAGGCGCACCCGGAAATCTGGACAGAAGCGTGATTCTGCCATCATTGGTGGCCCGAGAGCCATCATTGTACGTAACCGGGTTATGTACGTTGGTTGATCGATTTACGGGTTACAGGAAACTTAGCTCGCGCCAATGATTTTTATTGTCGTGGCAGTGTGAGCAGCGAGTTGAGTGAAACCGTACCTGCTCTATGTGGTTCGATTTTAAAGGCCTACCGATGGCATAGAGGGAGGGTCTTCGGCTCAAGCCATAAAGACTTTATTGCTCGCGAGATTGCTGTCCTGGGGGCGGTGGTGGACTGAGTTCACCGTGTAAGTGCCCTGAGAGCATGAGGTGTATGGTCGTGGGTGCGTGCACCTGTGATGTTGTGTTTATTCACTATATTGCTTGTTTTGCTAACAAGTGCAGGGAAGGAGTTTTGCCGTCCCGAAATTGGGGACGAGATCGTTATAATTTAGTCAGCTTTAGCTGACCGTTATTCTTATTTACCACCATTGCGGTGAATTGTGCTTGCAGGTGCTGCGGAGCCGAGCGGCAAATAGCGGGCCAAAGCCCAAGTTGTTGAGCCGACCCTCGAAGGCCTTGTTTGTTTACTTATTTAAATCATGTGTGGCCGGCCTGCGAGCCGAAGTTTTTAAGACACTGATTAATTATTGTAAACTCTTGTAAGGCCAAAAGGCCAGTACTTTAGTGTATTTTGCAGTTCATTCCTACTGGGTTTTGTTAGTGGACATTCGTGTCTGTGGCTGGGTTCTTACTTGTGCAACTTAATAAATTGCTTCCGCTAGATGCTCTGTGTAGAACGTGTGTATTGGTTGAATGGTTTCATCTAGTAACCCACTGGTCTGTCCGTGGTATATGGCGTCGGGCCTTGGCCGAACCGACTGCTGAGTCGACGGACTCCGGCCGGACCTACTGTTGAGTCGTGCCGGCAACTGTTGAGTCGACGGGCCCTTCCGCTGAGCGACGAAAACAATCAAGGGCGTGAATTCCAATAAAAAAGAGAAAGATCAAGGCTAGTTACATGAACGTTGTCGGGAAGCATGAGCTCACATTGCGGGATTGGAGGTGTCGGGTTCGGAAGGACAAACTTGTTTGGTGCCTTTACGGTCTTGACTCTCTTGACCCCTTTCTGCTTGGCGGGCGAGTGTACAGGCTTGCGCGAGAGCCATGACATTATCTTGCCAGACTCAGATTTATTCTGTTCCCACAAGGCCGTCATGCGATCACGAATGTCTTGAGGAAGAGACATCTCAAAGTTAGGAGGATGGATAAAAAAGAGAGAAAAGACATGTTGGAAAGATTTTCTCCTAACGCCCTCCGAGAGGGGGGAGGGGTATTATAGCACCATGAGGGGCCCTACCAAAATATTCCCTTAGGAGCAGCCCCCACTCGTTGAATATCCGGGGTTGAACTCTCTTTTCAAGCTCGGGACAATCTCGCAAGAGCGGACATTGTATACAGTTATGTATTCACTGAGTGGATCCCTTAGAGCATGATCAAGGATGGAGGTTTGGATCTTCGGGTTCAGGCGAGTCAGACGGGCGAGTCTCGTTGGACTCCTCCCCGACTCGCTTAGGCCAGTGCGGCTTGGGGTGCTAAAGGGTGAGGGAGTGGCGATTGCGACCACCAGAGGCGCACTGGCACATGCCCTCCAGACGGAAGCGAGTGCCAGCCTCATCATAGTCACTTGCGAGCCCGAGAGAGTGGAAGTAGCGAGTACAACTCGGATAGTACATTTTTACAAGAATGCCTCTGTTGTCCTGTTAATAGCCCCTCCAAACATCGGAGTTTGGCTGTTGACAGACCCATTTGGGCTGCGTATAAAATTCCCAAAAGGCGGGATTGCGCTTTTTGCAAGCCAAGTTAGAAAGACTATAAATAGACTCTTAAGGGCACCTTGGATTTTGGCTGGCATCCAGTTCCCTCCAAGGTGCCCAGTTCAAAACTGGCTCGGGAGGGGAAGTTCTTTTAAATCTTTCGGGTGAGTGGAAGGACCTCTCTGCTGCAGCTCAAGGTCTGTTCCTTAGTTCAGCGTCTTTGGCCAAGAGTTCAAGCTCAGGATAAGTAAGAGTGTGCAACCCCCTTTGGGCCTGAACTCCTTGATATCAGTATCTGGTTCCAACAGCCGCATTTGCGGTTTGATGGTTATCATTGGCGGACTGACGCTGGTATCCGCACCTGCGCAGATAGGTAGTGTTAGCTACAGGATGACAGTCAGTTATCCTATCGCTATGGGCGGTGATCACACTCCTGTATCGTCTATAAATAGGGTTCCCCGACCCGTCATATAAAAACGAGAACAGTGAGAACTCAGCTCGCATTTTGATCTTGCGGTTATGTTTTCTAACCGGCGCGACTAAGTGAAGTTAACTTTTACTGTGCAAATTTGCGACTAGCACCGGGCGACTAGGTAAAATAATTGGAAGGATCGGTGTGGAATAGTTCGCGGTTTACAATATGTGGTATACAACAGGTCACGACTAAGCAGCTTGAAATCACTTCCTCCAGATTATAGTTTGTTCGAGCATGACGGAACTCAAACAATAATAATATAAAAATGAATAATATAAACTAACTCATATGCTTATAAAAACCAAAACCACACATTAAATAATAATATAATTAAAATTAACTTGCCAAAATGAAGGGGGCAGTGATTAGCTAACTCATCGGTTACAAAACAAATGAAGTGATTATTAAATCAAATTAATATATATTCAAAATATAAACGAACTCAAACAATCGCCGGAAAAACGAATCCACCGCACCGGCGTTATTCAGACCAGGCCGCTCGTATAAGGCACTCCGGTCGCCGGCAGCCAGTTGTCACCGCCGATAAAATTCCCCACCGTGAAGTTCAGCGCATCGGTGCTGTTACTCAGCACGTGGTACCCGGCCCACGTGACCCGCCCGCTCGTGCCCGAACCCGGCCCACTGTTATTATACTCGGCGTAATACAGCGTGCTGAGCGCAAAATCGCCGTCCCACGGCAACCACCCCGCCGGATCTATCAACCCATCCATAAACGCGCTCACAATAACCGTTCTCGAATACAGCTTCCACGGCCGGCCGAGGAAAGTGCTGGTGGAGCCGTTGTCGGCGGCGAGGTCGGCGGCGGCGAAAAACCCGCCGCCTTGGATGGAGATTCCGGTGTTCTGATTCGGGTCGGTGCGGCCCTGGGCGGTGACGGTATTCTGCTGGCCTTGAATGGGGAGCCGGGAGAACATGTTGCAGTTCTGGAAGACGGCGGCGGCGTTGCCGAAGACGTAGTCGACGGTGCCGGAGATGTCGCAGCCGGCGTAGAACTGGCGCATCGAGTGGGCGTAGAGGGTGTCTTGATAGCCTTCGAAGCTGCAGAGGTAGAAGGTGGAGATGTCGGCGCCGCTCCGCAGGGCGACGGCCTGGTGTTTTCCGGCGCCGGCCGTGTTTTGGAAGGTCATGTTTATTGCCACGAATCCTTGCCCAACTACAGCTGCACGTGGCAATATTTATAAATTAATTAAGAATAAAGCTAGTAGAATTAATTTGATCAAGTAATTAATTAAGGCTTATTAATTTGATTTTTATTTCTACATCAATCTGTGTGGGCCATGGTCTATTATACGCATATAGGCCCGACCCAGTCACACAAAACTGCGGGATTTTCGTGGAAATCATCCTCGGGCCATGGGACTGTGGTTGTGGCCTCGCGGCGCCGATGATTTTCTCCCGAGCCCCCACCACTGCGTCAAACTAGACATAAATCTCATTTTTTGACATCTAAATAATATGTTTTTACAAAAAAAACCTTAATATTATTAAAGTTATATTTTTACAATCATTTTAACTATATAGTTTTATTATTTCAAAAATACAATCTTAAAATAATTAATTCAATCAAAAAATGATAATCCGTTGAAATGTATGATTTTAAGATCTTTTTTTTTCAGAAATAATCAAAATATAAATAATTTGATAATAAAAATAATTATAAAAAAATGAACATTAATATTTGCATTTTTTATATATAGAAATTTTATCTAGATGTTGAAAAATATAATTTAAGCGGTAAAATGCGTTAAATTATAATTTCTCAACCAGCTAGTGAACGGGGCAACGGTGGGCAATCGCGTTCCACCACTATTAATTTACTACATTTTAATAATATTATAACAGTATAATTTGATTAATAAATATTTCATATATCTATACTAGCTATTCAATTTCCAATTTACCCTCATTTAATAAAAAAAAATCATTTTTTTTAAATTTAGGTCTTTTTTTTATTTTAAAATGTGCAAGTTCTCTAGGCCGCTCCCAAACCCCAGTGTACACCTCAAAAATGAGCGACAGGCGGGGTGCAAAATTCTGGGATTTGTGAGCGGTGAAAGCGCCGTCGCGATGCGACAATATCATGGCTCAAATAATATCGCGCAAGCCGCAAGGCACGAGAGCCCCCGTGCAATATTACACTTGAGGTTTGTAATTAATAATGATTAATAAACTGTAAACCACAAAATGCAGTAGCTGGCTAGGATTTGAGGATACAACAACACTCAAGCATTTATCCCACAATAGTGAGGTCGACTAGCTATATGGATCCTTTCTCGCCATTGTGCCCTATCTTTGTCATAATCTTTCTAATTAATGTCTGTTAGAGGCGGAGCCTTACTGCGTTGGATGTACGGGCACTCGACACGCTTTCGCCGGTCGAGCGTATTGTTGTCAAGGGTATTTATGTAATTTTGTACATCTTTCTCGGTGTGTATTTAAGCCTAATTTCGGCTTAGGGTTTCTGTGCGTGTAACTGAATTCAGAAACCAAAAAAGGAGAGCGGCTGGAAGAAGAAGCGGTGTAAGTTTCTTTGAACGTTCTTCATAGTGGATTTTTGAGGCGCGGGTGATTGTGATTTTTTCCCCGGACTTGGGGTTTTTCCACGTTAATATCCTGTGTTGTGATCTGCGTTTTTCGTCCTTGTTTTGCACTCGTTTTTCTCAACAATGTCTAAGTATATCATGTCTTTCTTTGCAGCTTCATTCCAAATCTTAATTGGTCTACCCCTCTCTTTTTTAACATGCCTATTGACTAGACTCTCACAATATGCCTAGCAGGTGTCTCTAATGATCTCTTTTGTACGTGTCCAAACCATCTTAGACGAGCTTCTCGCATCTTCACTGCAATTTTTGCTACCCCTGTCTTATCCCTGAAACTTTCATTCCTAATTTTATCTAATCTCGTGTGTCCACACATCCACCTAAGCATTCTCATCTCCGTAACTCCCATTTTTTGCTCATGTACACAATTCACTGCCCAACACTCAGAATCATAGAACATCGCGGGTCTAATTGCAGTACGGTAAAACTTGCCCCTTAAATTTTAGTGGTATTTTACGATCACATAAGTTAGTAGAGTAGCAGCTAGGGTTTGAGGATGAGCCAAAATAATTCAATACAATTTAAGGCAATTAATGCATGCATAATAGCAGCAAGTTGTAGAATAATGAAGGGAAATTATCTGACATCCTCATCCTATGGGCTGCCTAACCCCATTGTCTTATAACTAGACTCCAGCTGGCATTATTGGAAATATAAACATAATGACAAAAATGCCATTTTCATGAACACAGGATAACTAATAATTTTTATATTAAACTTAACTTAATTTACTATTATTATTATTAATCATATTTTAACAATAAAATTATCCATTTTTTGTATTACTTTAGATGATGAATTTTAGATATGCATATTAAATCATATTGTTTGCTCTTGGCGCGGCGGTGGTGGCGGGCGGAAAAGGCTGCTCCAGCCGGAGCTTTCGAACCGGAGGGCATGATCGGGGGTTCGAAACGGGGCTTTTTGCCCCGTTTCTCATGGCACGGTGGGTCCAGCCGGAGCAAACGCTGTCGGAGGGCGTTTGTTTACCCGCCGTCCGGCAGCGTTTGCCCCCAAACGGCCGGCCAAAACGCCACGCCAAACGAACCCTAAGCAGAAATTTTTTCGTCCGATAACCGGACTTCGGGTTCCTCTTTCTGACATTACCCATAGGGTTCACAAATCCCAATGATTTTTTAGTTTTTGATCACCATCATTGCTTCATCCACACGGTAAATATCTATGGTTCCCGAACAGAGATTTCAGAACGGGGGCTCCAGACGGAATAATCTCTCCTTATTAAGAGTTTGTTTGGTAGGGCTTATTTGGTTGGATGAATTTGATAAAAAAAAGTCATTATCATAGAATGTGTGTTTGGCAAAACAAAGGTCATGACCGCTACCAAGAAAAAAAACTAGTTTCGAGCATAAATGCAAGATTTTTTTTAGGTGAGATCAAACGCTCATGAACGACGGTTATTGACAACCACGATCGCTACCGTCACAACAACGCCAAACAAAGCCTACGTCATTAAGGTTTTCTTCGACCCTGCATTTTTTCTCCAATGAGTTCGGACAAACGCTACAATCATAGAATATATGTTTGGCTTGACAACGATTATGATTGCGACAAAGAAAAGAAAACTAATTTTAAATATATAAAAGTAGTTGAAGTTCATTAGATGAGGTCGGGTGTTCACAAACATGATGCAATCACTATGTTAATGGCCGGAGCTTAAGACTTTGTCTGGGAGGACTTATTTTCACCGATCAAGCGATTACGACCGCATGAATCGGACCTTAATAATGAGTCCTCCCAAACAAAGGCTAAATCTATTTTGTATGTCATCTAATAAAATAGAAATCACAGAGTTTATTTAATAAACCAATTTAATGCATTTTTTTATTTTACTTTTATCTCAGCATTATTTTAGGCAATAAAAGAGCTAAAGATATTCTTAGATGAGAAATTTAAAGACTATTTTGACACAACTAAAATTTAAGGTTCCGTTTGGCATGGTGACGGCTAGGGGTGCAAGTTGAGTTGAGACGGCTCGAAAGCTCGATGAGCCGGCTCGAAAAAAGCTCGACTCGAGCTCGAGCCTGTGGAGCTCGAGCTCGAGCTCGAATATTATTGTTCATGAGCTTGCGAGCTTTTTATTTCAATATTTTTTTAAAAAAAATTTAAAAATATAAAGAAAATCGGGTTCATGAGCTACAAAACTCGTGAGCAGCTCGAGCTCGAGCTCGAGCTTGCGAGCTCGAAGCTCGAGCTCGGGCTCGAGGCATTGAGCTCGAGCTCGAGCCAGTACAAAATGAGCTCGACGAGCTCGAGCTCGAGCTCGAGCTTGAAAATTTTACCAAATTCGACTCAAGCTCGACTCATTTGCACCCCTAGTGACGGCAGTCATGAAAATGTCATTTGCTAGGTGATCGGTAGTTCGACACTTAACGAATGACGATTTAATTCAAATATAATATTTATTAGCATTCTATGATTTTTACCCAAATTTCTTAGCATTCTAATTTCTATCATTTTAAATTCAAATATAATATTTATTTTTTCCCAGCATTCAAATTAATATTTAGAATAACCTTTCGAAATTACTAGCGCGCATGGATTAATTTCCTTTTTTTTATAAGAAATCAAACTATATTGTAAAAAATAATTATATTATTTTAATGACATCTTCAAAATTATTGTATAGAAAATTTTAAATTATGATGTCATGGTTAGGCTCATTTGTGGGGACTTATTTTCATCGGTCATGAACCGCGGTCGAAACTGCTTGATCAGTAAAAATAAGTCCTCCCAAATGAAACCTTAGTGGTGTGCATGCACGAGAATAGCATGTCATCATTTGATAGTATTGATTAATTAATAATTTAATATTAAGCTCGTTAATAAAAAAAAAATAAGCCTAACTTCATGAAGAAATATCCAACTCACCAAAGGTGGCCGAGTTGAAGGTGGTCCAGCCGTCGACGACGCTGCGATTTCCGGTGACCACCGTCTGGTTAATCCCGTCGCCCATCATCATAATGAATCTCTTGTTCTTGGGCACCGACACGTATTCCTGATACACGCCGGCATTTACGACGATCAAATAGTAACCGTCGCTGGCATTTGTGTTGTTTGGCGCCGACGCCACTGCGTCGCCAATCGTAGTAAAATTCTCCGTCCCATCTGCGCTCACCACGACCATATCACTGACCTGGACAGAGTTTGATGCCTGAAGCAATCGCCGGCCTAGCCGGCCCTCTAGCACTTCTCGATTCCTCTCCGACATTGTCAGCGGCAGCCGTCCGCCGACACCCTCCGCGAGCACCTGTTAAGAAAATAACAAATTAGTCATGAATTTGTCTTTGGAGTTTGTTACATAAGACTTGTATGAATTCAATGGATGAATTGAAAGAAGACTTGGGCTCCGTTTGAGGGGACTTATTTTCACCGGTCAAGCGGTTACGACCGTTTGAGGGGACCGTAATTAATAACCGCTTAACCGGTGAAAATAAGTACCCCAAACGGAGCCTTGGATTTCCTTTTGGTTCATACAAGAAATTTGTGAAACATATCAATTTTATTAAAACAGTGTGAGTTGTGATAGTGAATGTAGTGGTTGGAGATTTATGTGTATTATTTGAAACTTTGTGTAATTTTTATTGTAAAAATTCTATATATTATCCGAGATCTCGTCGTGCGGTGAAAACTTACAAGTTTAGAGTACGATATCAGCGGAGAGAATTTTTGGTAGAGCGGTTAAATTCGTAATGATTAGCAAGAACACCAACGTCAAAAGCACTCTGTTGAACAGACACCCAAATTGAAATTTGATGCCCCAATAGTCCTAGCATCAAACGATCGATGGATACTAGGCGATGTGTGTATCGACAAAAACATGGTTGTGCCAAAGGCATTAAGTACTATCCCACTTATCCAAATTGTTGAACCTAGAAATCACGGTTCAATTAGGAGTTTGAACCGAAGTTGTAGCTCGCCTTAACTTCTCTAGAACAAACACATGGAGCACATGAGCTGAAGATTTAGAATTCGGAGACGTTCTCACCAGAACCTCGAATAGACTCCGGAGTTGCAACGAGGAGATCCTGTCACACACCTGAAAATTCTGATGAAAAAGTCTCAGAATTGTAAATCCTCAGCTCTGTGTGCTTATTCGAGAGAAGTAAAGGCGAGCTACAACTACGGTCTGAAGTACTTGTTGAGGAGTGATTTACCGGTTCAACACTAAATATTATTTAAAAAAATTTCACATTAGGCTCTATTTATATTATAAAGGTGCCTACTTCTTTATAAAGTATTTAACCTAAAATATGTAGGATTTTTTTTTAAAATTAAATGAATGAGTCTAATTTACCCTAACACTTAACTAAAAACCTATATCTCCTCACCAAAAAACTAAGGTGCTAACTTTTATGTCTCCTCAAAAGTCACAAGTGGTTTTTTATTTTTAAATAGAATATATTTTAAAATATTTACTTCTTAAAAATATCTCTAGAATAATATCATAATTTAATGTCTCTCTCTATATATAATATTATAATATTATAATGTTTTTGTTTTTGTTTTTTAATCTAATGCTGTCAAATTATTTTACTTATTTTAAAAATAATATTAATCACAATATTTATATATGTAATATTTAAAAGTATAAGAAAATGTTGTAAAAATAAAATTATCAAAATCAAAATTTCAAATTATCATAATTTTATATTATCTAATATTGAAGCTCTGTTTGGGATTCCGACGGGGCACCATTCCGTTCAGGCTGAAACGGCGAAAGCTTGTTTGGTAGGTCTTCGGGAGCTCCAGCTGCGGACGGCCGGCGTGAAAGGGGGGCAAACTGGGTGTTTTGTGACTGGCGGCCCGAGCACCAGTCGACCGTTGCGGACGGTCGTTCCCTCTCTCCTCGCCGGGTGCCGCCGGATCCTGTCGTCAAACGGGCCCTAAATGTAAAATCTAATACGGTTGTGGCCACGTGGATGCCTTATTGTCATTTCTATGTGTGTGTATATGTAAAAAAAATTCCTGCACTATCAAGAAGGAGCGCGGATAACGCATGAGCCCTATGCGTTGGAGCTTCGTATATCATGCATTGTGTTTTTTTTTATCTTTTTGCTTTTTTTCGCAATCGCTCGTTCAAAAAATAAATATCCTGAATTTTACGTGCTCCCATTTTACGAAACGCTACCCGTACCTAATTATTACTCGTGTATATATATCGCTCTATTTTAAGTTGAATATTCATTTGCAGAAATGATATTGAACCCAACAACCTATTATTCATTTAAATGCCAAATCGTACATGAAATAGAGAGTATTGAGAATATAATACTTCTTCTAATTAATTTAATTAATCTTTATTTATTATTTATTTTTATAAATTACCAGTAATTTTTATGCACATTGTTTTTAACAGTAAAACATTTTACCAAAATAAATTCTACATGACAGAAACAAGTCAATCAAATTATGATTCCGATTTCCGAGTTTGAATATTGAGAAAAATAATTTAAGTACTAATATATTATATATTATAATATAATATAAATTAATCTAGCTGTTTAATTAGTCAACCCACCTCATGGAAAAGCAGGTGCCGCCTCTTCGCCGGAGGCGGAGAAAATGCCGGCACGCCGAAGTGTTTTACCGGCGAGGTCTTCTTAAACTTCCGCCTGGGCACCCATGCCTTTGTGAAGAGCGCGAGCGAGACGCTGTAGAGCTTGCTGCCGCCGGTGAGGGAAGGGGTGAGAACTCCGGCGGCGGCGTTAGCCGCGCCGGCCTCTTTCAGTCCGTCGAGGCAGGTTTGAAGGTTCGTAAGAAGCGCGGAGAGGAGGGTCTGGAGCTGGTCGGCCTCGGGGTCGAGGAGGACGCCGGTGGTGGAGTTGAGGGCGGCGCCGGCGGCGGTGAGGAAGTCGATGTTGAGTCCGGCGAGGAGCTGGCAGTCGCGCAGCGCGCCGACGGTGGCGGCGGGGAGGCGGCGGGAAAGGTAGCTGTTGATGAGCGAGAGGAATTTGCTGGCGTTGGTGAGTGATTTGGCGAGGGAGAAGCGGCCGTAGGAGGAGAGGGACTGGTTGCCGGCGGGAGGGAGGACGGAGCGGCAGAAGGAGGGGTCGGGGGTGGAGTTGCAGGCGACGGAAGGGGGGACTGGGGCGGTGGAGGGTGGTGGCGGGGGGGAGGAGGGTTGGCCGGCGGCGAGGGTGAGGAGGAGAATGGGGAGGAGGAGGAGGAGGAAAATGGCCGGTGAGGAATTCATGGTTGTTTTGAAGGGGAGATGGTTTTGGTCATTTGATAGATATTTTGTGATGTATTTATACAATGAGACAACCATGGGCGGCTAAGAACAGGACATTTATTATATATTATATATATTCAAAAATATAAAAAATAATTTATTTGGACGCCTTTTAGGTCACGACGTCTTGTGGGAAACGGGGGCGTAAAGTACAACACGGTGCAGTGCAGGCATCGTGTGGCTGCAAGTGCATCACATCTCGTGCGCACACATTTTAAAGACGTGCACGCATCGCTGTGCGAGATGTGATGCACTCGCAGCCACACGATGACTGCACTGTACCGTAGAGTGCAGTGCCTGCACTTTACGCCCCCCGATTCCCGTCTTGTGCCTGGCTGCAATGGTTCCCTCTATTTCGTTTGTTTTTGTTCGATGGTCGGTTAATCGGGTTGTTCTTCGTGTTGTTGCGAATCTTATCATATATCTCATGTTTTAGACTTGATCTGTTTGGATTCTCTAAATGAAATCTATTAATTTTTTTTCAAAAATAAATTAATAGTATTCGTACGACTAATATTTTCTCGGATGTAGATTCTTTCGACATGAAATGAATGCTATCAATTTGATGGTGGAGATTAACTCATCTCAATCCAAGGGCTCTCATTAATAGATGGATTTGGAAAATACAACAACAGTTTGGTATTTGGTAATGTGAAAATAGATATTTAATATTCCAATTATTATATACGAGGTGTATTTTCTTTTATTACATAAATGCTGTAGATAAATCACGAAGAAACATCATGTTATTATCATACTAATTATAAAATTTGTTATTTGCACATCAAAATGTTATGATTTTTTATCCCCATATTAATTTGATTAATGAAGTATTATGAATTATGTATTTCCTTTTATACATAAATGATGTGGGTGAATCGTGAACAGTATATTTTATCTATATATTTTGGAAATTATATCCGTAAAAAAAAATTTAGAGCGCTTAAAAATTCAGGTGCGATCAAACATTGGCTTCGAGTTTTACTAAATTTTATTACGGTGTCAATAAGAACCACTCTCATTGGCATTAATATTGACATTGAGATGGTCGATCATGGGGGAGTATGTTGGGTTCATCGTCATTCTTTAACACGAGTGTGATTAACCGCCAAGTCCAAAGCGCTTGCGTTATACAATCACCTCATGTTCACCCAACATTTAGAACGAGGTTTTACGCTGTCATTTGCTTAAGGAGAAATGATTACGCTCTTAAATTTTCCTCAAGTTCAAGTTGACGCACCAACTGGGTAAGTGCTTGATCTTATAGGTGGTATCAGAGCGAATATGTGAGTTCGTGGATATGTTGGTAATGTTCGACGGAGAATTTAATAGTATATTGATTGTAATTTAATGAGAACATGTGCGGGTTTTCGAAACCTGTGTAGATTTCAGTTATTTGTGTGGTATTATCGGAGATTGTTGGGTCCATCGTCGCCTCGTATCTACGCAACGTAATACGAGGATTTGCACTACCATTTATTTAATTGGAAATGGTAAAATAAGTTTGAGCTGATAGAGCAGCTGAGTAAATTTCCACACAAATATTTGGGTGTGAGAGTGGGTGAAAATGAATAACTGTTAAATATAATTTAATTGATTAATTAATGCAAATTTATTTAATTTAATTAAGGATATTTATATTAGTGCATCATTTAAAACAATTTAAATGACCTGATTCATTTAACTCACATGACGAAATTAAATTAGACGTGCAGTCAATATGTTTTTTTAATCCATTTATAAAATGTAGTAAAGAAAATTTCTCAATTTTATTTATTTATTTATTATAAATAAATGGGTTTAAGGAAAGAGAATAATATTTCATAGATCTGTTTGGCAAAGCGGTCAACGAGAACGACTTTTGAACTTGATTAGCGCGTGGCGGTGGGAAGCGGTTGGGGCTTGGGAGATGAAGAAGTCTGACCGATTCCGTCATTTTCTGACGGAATCTACCCACCGCTTCACAGATATTTATAATTTTAAATTACTTCAGTTCTTTTCGAAATTTTCTGACCGGCTCCGTCATCTTTTGACGGAATTTTTCCACCATTTGTCTCCGTCTTTCGTTAAAGTTGTCCATTCCCTTCATTCCCACCACTCTATTCTCACGGCTCCAAAACATCACTGCCGAAATAAACCTAGTCATAGGCCTAGTTTCAGGTTTAGACGTTCTATCTCCGTTACAAAGACAGTTAATAAAAAAGGTGGATTACGCTCAATTTTGACTTGAGAATCTCATTTCATGTTTTCACTGACTGTCATACCTTAGGTTTGAGGGAGCGAATTCGTCATTAGTCGATCCATTAGCTCCCTTTTAGAATGAGAAACCTAAATGTCAGTTCGAATCTGGCTTCGTATCTTTTCGTATGTCAGTTCTACTTGCAATGAACAGTGAGAACGAGCTCGCGTTTGAATTTGTGGTCAAGGTTTTCTAACCGCTGCGACTAAAGAAGTTGTTCTGTGCAGATTGTGCGGCTAACACCAGGCGGCTAAGAGACTAGCGGGAACGTTGGTGTGGAATAGTTCGCAGTTACAGTCAGCGGTTTAGCAACAGGTCACAGTCTTTGCGGCTTAGTCTCTTCCTCGGAGTTGCGGATAAGTGGAGCAGTTCGCTCTGTCTATCAACAGGTTCTGTTCGGGCTCTCTTAACTTGCAATAACAGCAGTCTGCGCGGTTTGTCGCGGGTAGACGACTTCGGCGGTCTGGGCGGGCTCTGCTGGCGAGTAGGCGGTTTGTGCGGTTATTGGAAACAGTTCGCGCAATTTTCTTCTTGCTGTTTTTGATTCCCTTGTTTACATTGTAGAATCATGTCTTGCAATGTACACATCGCCCTGTAATAGAAGTAGATTTTAGTTGGAAACTCTTGTTCCTCTATTGTTTTTGTCTTTTATTTAGCTACAATTGTGGTTGAGTGTTCCTGCGACCTCATTAGCTTCCGTTAAGAAACTTTTACATGGTATCAGAGGGGTGTTGAAGAGTAGCAGTTCATCTTCGTTGAAGCTCAAGTGATTCAGCTGATAGCATGGAAGCCGGTTACGCAAGTGGGATTAGAATCGAGCTCTTAACGCAGACCAACTTCAAGCATTGGAGGTCCTGCATGGAGAACTACCTTCTAGGAGAGGATTTGTGAGAAGTTGTCGGTGGAGATAACCAGCAAGAAGTGGTCGCTACTGGAGGCAATGCTGAGGCGATGAAGGCGTGGAAGCGTGTTGGGTACATTGGTTACAATGTACTCGATTTGAAGAAATCCCTTAAACTCAATGATATACACATATTTGTATTTGATGTATATTTAAGTTTATGTGTGCAATATGTCAATTTCATATTGATTGGATAGGCGGACACAAGAAGCTAACTAGATTTTGAAGAAAAATGGCTAAGTACAAAAGTGTCGACACACTTCAACTGTGTCGACACCTTTGCAGAAGTTGTGTCGAGACAAGTCAGTTAACTTGACACAGAAGATTCAAGACAGCAATGTTGAGACAAGGCAGTTGTCTCGACACCTTGAAAACTGAGTCAGCAGTGTCAAGATAAGTTAGCATACTTGACACTATAAAGCTTGAAGCAGTTGTGTCGAGACAATACAACTGTCTCGATACAAAGAAGGCAGGAGATTTTCCTAAGTAAAATTGTGTCGAGACAAACCAACTAAGAATTAAAGTATAGAAGTCTCGACACAAGGCAGAAATTAAATATGTAGACATCAGGCAGACAGTTGTGTCGAGACAATCTAACTGTCTTGACACTAAGTAGAATTAAAGAGGTTGATACAGAAGATGGTTGTGTCAAGACAAGTCAACTGTCTCGACATTCTCAAGTTTTAGATGAAAATTCTTTCAAGTAGAATTGTGTCGAGACTGCTTAGATGTCTCGATACAAGTGTCGAGACACTTTGGACATCTCGACACTTATGTTTATAAAAATGTGCAAAGTCAACACAGAAGTGTCAAGACAAATTAGAACTGTCGCTTCAGCTACAGTAATGTGATACTTCAACATAAACTGTTTAATGAGAGTATTTGAAGTGTAATGTCAGACGCTGATGTCATCATTCAGTTACTAGTCATTCATGAAGGCTATAAATAGAGGGGTTGTCTACACAAAAAAGAAAAGAGAGACACAACACACAGAATAAAAAAGGAAACAAAAATTCTCATTCTTGTTGCAATCTCGAGGAGGAGGAAGAAGACGAAGGTCTTCTAGAAAATCTTCAGATCCCTTCACCAGGTAGATTTGAAGATTAAGGTGAATGTGATCTACAATTTTTTCAAGAAATTCAAGCCGATCAACATCAAGAAGATTGCAGATCCAGAGAATCAACTTTTCAACAAATCAATTTATCAAGAAGAAATCCATTGCTGCTGAGTTGGAGAATCTATGCTAACAGATAAGTCAGAATTACAAACATTCTGTTTTCAAAAGGTTATTGTTTGCATTTTACATCTTTATTTTCTAAGATCTCCTTGAGATCTGAGTGGGTAGGAGATCTTTTCTCTGAGTTGTAAGCCTAATTTATTAAGGTTGAGGTAGGGTTCTTGAGGGACCTGAGGTAGATAGTTTTGGGTGAATCACTGAGTTGTAAGCCTAGTTTATAAAAGCTGAGGTAGGGTTCTTGAAGAACCTGAGATAGGATATTGGGAGAATCTCTGAGGTATGACCTATTGGTCTGAGTGTAGGTTTCTTAATAGAAACTGAGACTGTAGGATCTTTGGATCTGAGTTAAAGAGGAGTTTTAAGCTTATCTAGCATATTACTAGTGAGGAAGAAGGGGGAAAGTGAATGTACCATAGATAGATGAACTATTATAAATTCTGTGTGTGCAGTGTGATGTGGATTACTATTGGTTGGGCTGTGTTTAAAATTCTATAACTGCTGAAATTATTAAGTGATAAAGATTTGCTAAAGTATTTTAAAAGTCACATATTCACCCCCTCTAGGTGATTATCTATCCATAGAGCTATCTTTTAAGTGGTATCAAAGGGAGGTTCTTCAAGAAAGACCTAACAGTCTGAAAAAGATCCAAAGGGTATTAGAAAAATATCAGATCTATGACTTCTAAATCTCACAGAAAAATAAGTTATATAAAATTGCCTTGTTGGAACCCTATTACTTATTTGGGCTAGAATCACTATCTTTTGTTTAGGATGTTTAGCTTGACCCATTTTGTATAGTCTAGGGTCATAGGTTATTTCTAGGGTTATTACCTTAGAAGGAATTCCACCAGAAATTTAGTTCGACGAAAGCTGAGCGTTGTTCGACGATCGCCGAGCTCAGCTCGACGAACTCAAAGTTCTACCTCTGAGTTCAGCTCAACGAAAGCTAAGCTCTGGTCGATGAACTCTGACCTTAACTCTGCAGCTCAGCTCGACTAACTAGAGGCTCAGCTCGACGAACTCCATTCTCAGTTCGATGAATTCCAGGGTCTGTTCGACGATTTCTAGGATTTAGTTCGACTAACTATTTGTAGTGTCCAGACAGTTTTATATTCCGAGGAAGATTGATTTTGAATGACATGATTTCAGTCAGTTACACTATGGTATTTAATGCTAAATATTCTTAATGAATATAGCCATTTCTGACAGCATTAAATATGAAATTATCACAGAGTAATTATTCTAATTAATTACCATGGCAGTTAAGGAATGGTCATAATTCCAAATATTTGAATATAGCTGTTACAATTCTCAAGGAATGCTTCAGCCGTTTCAGAATTAATGAATTCAAATGTTTGAATTCCTCTCAAGCATTCTTTATATATTGATAGAAGTTTTCTGTCTCAGGGTTAGACTATGAGATAATACATACAGATAAATAATATAGTTTTAGAAAGTAGAGATTTATTTTTTACAGAGAATAAGATATTCTGCTTCAAGCTTCTTCCAGAAGAACAAATCTTCATTATGAGATTCAACTTCAAATCTCTCAGAAATATTTACTAGACAGTGAAGTTTTTCAAGAAGGCCTATACCCTGAAGAAAAGTCTCCCTCTCCTAATCATAATCTCTACACAAATCAGAGGGAGCTTTTGCTTTCAACATCCACTAGTCTTCTTAAAGAATCTTGACAGAGAAGACATCATCACTTTTTTGTTTATTTCATAAACTGTGTATAGGGTTTTTAACTCCCTTCAAAAGTTATCTTTTGATTCCTAAGTCTCCTGATCAAAAGACTTAAACTTGGTTTTTGGGCACCTGATTAAAAGCTCAAAGGGTTGCTAGATCTCACTTAGAAAATAGATCTTCGGGTGACAGAGCACCTGATCAAAAACCTATAGTGGATTCCTACCAGGGTGGTAGAAGAGTGGACGTACCAAGATTTATTGGGGAATAACTATAAATTTCTTTGTGTTGTCTGTGATTATTATTCTTCTTATTTGTGTGCTGTGATCTTTTGCTTTCTATATATATATATATATATCATTTACTTTAAATCCGCTATAAAAATAAATTAAAGTTTTAATATATACTATTCACCCACCTTTTAGTATAAAGTAGATTTTGTAACACCTCCCCTGTAATGACCATATAACATGGGTCTGGCCGGGGCCCCACAACATACAAACGTCACAGCTTTAGTATTAAAAGATGATATAAACTACCTGATTCTCAAAACTCGAGACACAACACAGCGGAAACAAGAAACTAAACAGCCAGAAGTTATCCACTACCAAAAGGAGTATCAAGATGGCCTTAAGGCCTTACATAACCAAGTCCAACAATATGAATGTGCTCAGCACTCCTAGGCTACCTCGGCGTGCAAGCCGGACATAAACAAAACATGAGTAGCAAAACAAGAAGGAATAATCCAAGCACAGCAACACTTCATGAGGCTTTAGGGCTTTTCGCCCGGCGCGCTAGCTCCCGCTTGCGATCCTTGCCCTGTAAGGATTTGAAGTAGCATGGGTCAGCAAAGGCTTACCTCTACTGTGTAACAAACACATCTCCTCCCGGCCGCCCCTAACGGACCCCGGGGTACCACTCCCACCTGCACGTCAGTACTTCGTATACCAAAAGAACATATATATATATAAAGCTTTAAAATAGGTTTGGATGTCTCATACAGCATACACGTTTTCTATGTTTTGAACATAGTAAATGGGGCCTACTATGCAACATGAATGCAAACCCGGGCTTCGCCCAAGGCACCCTATTCCGTATGCATCTATCAAGACATCAATCAATTGGGTACTTCCGTTTCCCCATTGGCTTAAAGCCACAAACAAAAGGGAACCACCATATCCCTAACAGTACACACGCCGTCTCACGGAAACCATGCAAAGGCCCCACCTGTACAAGGGTCATAAACCCCGGGCTTGCCCGCACATTCTGACTTCACACGTCAGGGTTCTGTCTCACACAGATCGATTCTAAGAATCCTTGCTGGAACCCACCCGCTCATGACCTCATTGCCCGGGCTTGCCCTATGCTCGGCATTCTTGTCAGTCACACAGAAGGGGCTAGTCTCGCCGGACACTTTCCCCACATGACTTGCACGTCGCGGGATAGCCAACCGACCACGGAGACATAGTCGCACCTTAGCACTGCACAACCAAACAATTCCCCACCATAATCTCCCGTTCATACCGTAACTTCCCCTTGCACTAAGGAAAACATCTACCGCCAATACGGAGCTAACCTTGTCCGGTTCCGTCTACGAGTACTCACTCACGGGAAGGGGGAGAATGCGTACAACACAACGACATCTTGCCGCAACGGATTTCTACCGAATCCTTAACGCTCGCTATGCAACATCACCGAGTCGGACTAACGGTCGCGACTACGGCTTCACCCACAATGCCTAATCCACTAGCGAAGCGGATTTCTAATGCAAATCATGCTGGGGATGGACACAATCGACCCGTAGGTTCCTCTTGAACCAAGGCTACGCGAATCCCTCTCATTTGAGAGATCCGGTGCTCAAAACATGAAAGGAAGGGGATGCTATTCATGCATCCTAAATCCTAAAAACCAAGAGGAGAAGTTTCTTTACCTTTCTACCCCTCTTCCTAGCCATGGAGAAAACTTGGCCGGATGAGCACCACCGCAACAATCCCGCCTTTGCGGATCTGGACTCTGCTCGCGAAACGGGACTCCGAAGCTTCGCCGGCGGCCGGATCTTGGCCTTCTTCCTCCTCCTTGCTCTCCCTTCTCTCTAGAACTTAGAGAGATAAAACCAAGAGGAAAGTGAGGGCTTCTAAACCTATTCCCGGGTTTAAACCCTCATACCCAACCCCCAGCCGTTTGATCCCATCGCAAAGAAACGAACGGCCACGATAAGGGTCTGAAAATAGAAAAACTGGGCCGAACACGGGTTACAACACGGCCGTGTGCATGGCCGTGTCACACATTCGCCGTCAAACCGAAAACCCAAACAGTACACGGCCTTGGACACGGCCTTGGACACGGCCTTTGACACGCCCGTGTCAGGCCCAACACGGTCGTGTCATGACCCGTGTCACGGTCGTGCACAGACCCTGTAAGCGACCCGAGAAGGACACGGCCAGGGACACGCCTGTGTCCAAGGCCGTGTTCTATCTCAAAGATCGTCGACCCAAAATCGTCAACCTCTCGACGAAGGGTCGATACCCAGAACGACACGCCCTGTGACACGCCCGTATCACAGGCCGTGTCAGCCTACCCAAAACCCAAACTTGGCCAAAATGACGTCGTCGATTCCTCTTCCAAGTTTTGGGGTGTTACAATTCTCCCCCCTTAAAAGAATTTCGTCCAGAAATTTTAAAACATGGAAAGTACACAAAATCTAAATGGTACCTGAGGAGAAAAGCTCGGGGTACTCCTCCAGCATGGCCTGCTCTCGCTCCCATGAGAGCTCCTCGCGGCCACAGTTATCCCAACGAACCTTTACGAGTTTCACCTCCTTGTTCCGTAATTGCCGGATCTCTGAGTCTTCTATCCCGATTGGACGAACTCGCATCCTCAAGTCCTCCTCTATCGGCACTACTGCCGGATCGATCACCCCGCTAGTTTCTAACAAAGCTTTCCTCAAGACGGAGACATGGAAAACATCGTGTAATCCACTCAGCTCCGTGGACAACGCCAACCGGTACGCTGCCTCTCCCACCCGTTCGACGACCTTTAACGGTCCCAAAAACCTCGGACTCAGCTTCTTGAGTCGGCGAATCCGTGAAACGCCTTTGAACGGCTTGATCTTAAGATAAACCCAGTCGCCCACCGCGAACTCCACATGCCTGTGGCGAGCATTAAAATACTTTGCTTGCCGATCTTGAGCTACCTTCATGCGCTCTTGAATGGTTCACACTAGCTCACTAGCTTCGGTTACCACTTCTTTCCCCAAAAGCTTGGTGTCTCCCGCCTCTGTCCAAGACATCGGTGTTCGACACCGCCTCCCATACAGAGCTTCGTATGATGTCATCTTGATACTTGCTTGGTAACTATTGTTATATGCAAACTCCACCATGAAGAGATGATCCTCCCATTTCTTGTCGAAGTCAAGAGTGCACATCCTCAGCATATCCTCCATAGTACGGTTCGTTCTCTCAGTCTGCCCATTGGTTTGAGGATGGAAGGCCGTACTGAACTTGAGCTTTGTGCCCAGGCTCTTCTGCACCAACCGCCAATCCTTAGACGTGAAACGCCCATCACGGTCGCTGACTATACTCTTCGGAATCCCATGTAGTCGCACAATGTTGCGAACGTACAATTCCACCAACTTTTCCATGCTGTCCTCCTTCCGGTTTGGGATGAAGTGTGCCACTTTGGTCAAGCGGTCCACGATCACCCAAATGGCATCATTGCCCTGCTGCGATCTAGGCAATCCATGCACAAAATCCATGGAGATGTCATCGAATTTCCACTCTGGGATAGGAAGAGGCTTCAAGAACCCGCTCGGCTTCTGACACTCGGCCTTAACCAAGGCACAAGTTTGGCACCGAATCACAAACTAAGCTACATCCCGCTTCAGCCCAGGCCACCAATAGGACTTCTTCATATCCAAGTACATCTTTGTACTACCCGGGTGAATGGAGTACTTTGTGAAGTGGGCCTCAAACATCAACTCCTCGCGGAGCTTGCCGAACTGCGGTACACAAATCCTTCCACCCTTCCTCAAAATCCCCTCGATAATCTCCCAGGCGTTGCCCTCACCCTTTAGAGCTTCCGCCACGAAAGGTTGGAACTCCGCATCCACACGGGTCGCTTCCCGAATACGATCGCATAAGTCGCTCTGCATTTCAATCCAGTTTAGCCGAGCCACGCTAATCTCGCCTCTTGCCACACATTCCAAACCAAGGGACTCCTAGTCCCACCTCAATCGCTCATCATGAGCTTCGATCCAATTTCCTTGCCCCGAGTATTTCCTACTCAAAGCATCCGCCACCACATTGGCTTTGTCTGGCGTGTACTGAATCGCCACTTCGTAGTCCCCAAGGAACTCGACCCACCTGCGCTGCCGCATATTTTAGTCCTTCTGATCTAGGAGATACTTCAGACTCTTATGGTCCGTGTAGATCTCCACCTTCGCACCACAAACGTAGTGCCTCCACAACTTCAAAGCAAAAATTACCGCCGCCAACTCCAAATCATGGACAGGGTAATTTCTCTCATGAGGCTTCAACTGCCTTGACCCGAAAGCTATCACATTGCCATGTTGCACCAACACGCACCCTAAACCGCACCCGGATGCATCGCTGAAAATCTGAAATCCTTCAGTCCCCTTCAGTAGACTTAGGATTGGCGCCGTCATCAGCCTTTCCTTCAGGGTTTCAAACGCCTGATTGCACTCTTCAGTCCACACGAATTTCTGATCCTTACGAGTCAGTGAGGTAAGGGGTAGAGCTATCCGCGAAAAGTTTTCCACAAACCTTCGATAGTACCCGGCTAGTCCAAGGAAACTTCGGAATTCCGCCACGGTCCTCAATACCGGCCAATCTCTGATGGCTTCTACTTTCATTGGATCCACCGCCACCCCATCCCCACTGATTATATGGCCCAAAAACGCCACCTTCTCCAACCAGAATTCGCATTTCGAGAACTTCGCATAAAGCTGGTTCTCTCTCAACACTTACAACACTATCCTCAAGTGGGATTTGTGCTCCGCTTCCGATTTGGAATACACCAAGATGTCATCAATAAATACGACTACGAACAAGTCCAAGTATTTGTGAAACACTCGGTTCATCAAGTCCATGAACACAGATGGCGCGTTCGTCATCCCGAACGGCATCACCGAAAACTCAAAATGACCATACCTCGTACCAAACGCTGTCTTGGGTATGTCTTCGTCTCGAATCCACAACTGATAATATCCTGACTTCAAGTCTAACTTGGAATACACCACCGACCCCACCAACTGGTCGAAAAGATCGTCTATCCGAGGAATCAGGTACTTATTCTTGATAGTCAGTTTGTTCAACTCTCGGTAGTCTATGCACAACCGCATACTGCCGTCCTTCTTTTTTACGAACAACACCGGCACACTCCACGTTTAAGAGCTGGGTCTGATATACCCCTGCTCCAAAAGCTCCTGCAACTGAACCTTAAGCTCAGTCCAACTCTTTTGGTGCCATCCTAAAGGGAGGACGTGACACCGGTCTAGCCTCTAGCACTAGCTCGATAGAGAAATCAATCTCCCGTCAAGGAGGTGCTCCCGGTAGCTCCTCAGGAAACACATATTCAAACTCTGTCACTACTGGTACTTCTCTAAGGGTCAGCCTGGAAAGGCTAACCTCCAACAGTGCTACTAGGGCTACACCTCCCTGGTTAACAGCCCGCACTAATTGTATGGCCGAAACTAGGGAGCAGGCCACTCCCTGAAGACCCTCAAACTTGACTTTTTCTTGCCCCACGCCCCTCAGGGTTACCACCTTGGACAGGCAATCGATACTGGCACGCTGCTCCGCTAGCCAATCCATCCCCAAAATTACATCAAACTCGGATAACGGTAAGATCGCCGCTATCAACATGAAGTCGACTCCATCAAGACTCCAGCAAATACGCCCTCTAGCCCTGGTAGTCATAGATGACCCATTGGGCATGCTCACTTTCAACTCTGCGTCCGTTGAAAAAGACTCAACTCCAATCCTCCGGACAAAGCCTTCCGCAAGGAAGGAGTGCGACGCTCCCGTATCAAAGAGTACCCTAGCGGGGTACCCGGAAACTACCACAAAGCCTAAATACATGCAACAAACATAAATGGCTTGAAAGACAGAAATCTAAGGTGCAGGTTGAACTCTCATACCTGTCACCAAATTGGGTTGGTGGATGGCTTCCTGTTGCCCAAGGTTGTAGGCCCTTGGCTGCACTGGTTGAAATCGAGAAGCACTCGACTCTGCCATCTTCCCTTTCTCTGCGGCAATGGGGCCGGAGCGCACAGTATGCTCCTGCCTTGGCTCTTGTTCTGTGCCTCCTTGAGTACAAAATCTTACTATATGCCTCGCCTTCCCACAAGTATATCATGTTAGAGGTCCCTTAGAGAGAGACCCTTCGGACGTCCAATTGCTTTTCTCACCAGGCTTGTATGGGCGAGGCTTCTTCTTCCATCTACTCCCCTCGGACTTCCCGTGGGACTGAGAAGGCTTCCCTTCTCCCTGCTTGGGTGTGAAACCCTTGCGGCGCTGGGTTCTCTCCATGTAACTTTCCAAAATCCTGGCCGCCTCAACCAACTCATTGAAACCCGCGCGCTTCATGGATATGAGTGGCTGCCTCAGGTTCTCCCTCAATCTGTGATAGAAGAGATTATCTCTCTCCTCATCATCTGTCATGGTCGTTCCCGCATAACAACCCAAACGAGTGAATTCCTGAACATACTCGTCCACTGTCTTGTCTCGCTGTACCAAGTGTAGAAACTGTCTCTGGAGGGCTAACCTTGTTGATGCGGGAATGTACTTCTTAAGGAAAGCATTCCCAAACTCATCGATGGACGGCATGCGTCCTGGGAACTGCCGGCCACTATGGCTCACCCACTATAACTTAGCATCTCCTTCAAACATGAAGGCTGCGAACTCTTCCTTTTTCTCATCTGGTGCCTCTGCCGCCCTCAAAAGCTCCTGAATTCTAGCCCACCAACCCTCCGCATCTGTGGGCGTGCCGATTCCCTTGAAGGTTGGAGGGTGGAAACTCAGAAAATACTTCATTTGTCGGTCCCCATGTCTGACAACCACCCTTTCGGCCTGCGGCTCTGCCCGCCTGGCTTCCTCGACCAGCACGGTCGCTGCTGTATCCGGGGTAGCAGGAGTTGCTACTTAAGCAATGGGAGCTGCTACTTGTGTTGCCGTTGCAGCTCTGGCCGCCACCATCGCTTTTGCAAGCATGCGGCAGAAGTCGGCCGGTGTGACCCCCATACCTAACGGACCTTGCGCAGTCGCGCTACTCACCGAGAGCTCTTCTCTTGGCCTCGAGGTCCCAGCCTCGTTGCTTGCACTCTAAACACAAGCAAGAAAACACAAATCAGTCTCTATTCGCAAGACTCGAACACAATGACACTCATGGTCCCGCGATACTCCTATGTGGATAACTTCTTATACGCGACTCGACTTTTACTTTCGACCGCGAAACCTCTCATTGGAACGCAAACCTCCCTCTGATACCAAATTGTAACACCTCCCCTGTAATGACCATATAACATGGGTCCGGCCGGGGCCCCACAACATACGGACGTCACAGCTTTAGTATTAAAAGATGATATAAACTACCCGATTCTCAAAACTCAAGACACAACACAACGAAAACAAGAAACTAAACAGCCAGAAGTTATCCACTACCAAAAGGAGTATCAAGATGGCCTTAAGGCCTTACATAACCAAGTCCAACAATATGAATGTGCTCAGCACTCCTAGGCTACCTCGGCGTGCAAGCCGGACATAAACAAAACATGAGTAGCAAAACAAGAAGGAATAATCCAAGCACAGCAACACTTCATGAGGCTTTAGGGCTTTTCGCCCGGCGCGCTAGCTCTCGCTTGCGATTCTTGCCCTGTAAGGATTTGAAGTAACGTGGGTCAGCAAAGGCTGACCTCTACTGTGTAACAAACACATCTTCTCCAGGCCGCCCCTAACGGACCCCGAGGTACCACTCCCACCTGCACGTCATCACTTCGTATACCAAAAGAACATATATATATATATAAAGCTTTAAAACAGGTTTGGATATCTCATACAGCATACACATTTTCTATGTTTTGAACAGAGTGAATGGGGCCTACTATGCAACATGAATGCAAACCCGGGCTTCGCCCACGGCACCCTATTTCGTATGCATCTATCACAACATCAATCAATTGGGTACTTCCGTTTCACCATTGGCTTAAAGCCACAAACAAAAGGGAACAACCATGTCCCTAACGGTACACACGCCGTCTCACGGAAACCATCCAAAGGCCCCACCCGCACAAGGGTCATAAACCCGGGCTTGCCCGCACATTCTGCCTTCGCACGTCAGGGTTCCGTCTCACACAGACCGATTCTAAGAATCCTTGCTGGACCCCACCCGCTCATGGCCTCATTGCCCGGGCTTGCCCTATGCTCGGCATTCTCGTCAGTCACACAGAAGGGGCTTGTCTCGCCGGGACACTTTCCCCACATGACTTGCACGTCGCGGGATAGTCAGCCGACCACGGAGACATAGCTGCACCTTAGCACTGTACAACCAAACAATTCCCCACCATAATCTCCCGTTCATACCGTAACTTCCCCGTGCACCAAGGAAAACATCTACCGCCAATACGGAGCTAACCTTGTCCGGTTTCGTCTACGAGTACTCACTCACGGGAAGGGGGAGAATGCGTACAACACAACGACATCTTGCCGCAACGGATTTCTACCGAATCCTCAACGCTCGATATGCAACATCCCCGAGTCGGACTAACTGTCGCGACTACGGATTCACCCACAATGCCTAATCCACTAGCGAAGCGGATTTCTAATGCAAATCATGCCGGGGACGGACACAATTGACCCTGAGGTTCCTTTTGAACCAAGGCTACGTGAATCCCTCTCATTTGAGAGATCCGGTGCTCAAAACATGAAAGGAAGGGGATGCTATTCATGCATCCTAAATCCTAAAAACCAAGAGGAGAAGTGTCGTTACCTTTCTACCCCTCTTCCTAGCCATGGAGAAAACTTGGCCGGATGAGCACCACCACAACAATCCCGCCTTTGCGGATCTGGACTCCGCTCGCGAAACGGGACTCTGAAGCTTCGCCGGCAACCGGATCTTGGCCTTCTTCCTCCTCCTTGCTCTCCCTTCTCTCTAGAACTTAGAGAGATAAAACCAAGAGGAGAGTGAGGGCTTCTAAACCTATTCCCGGGTTTAAACCCTCATACCCAACCCCCAGCCGTTGGATCCTATCGCAAAGAAACGAACGGCCACGATCGGGGCCTGAAAATAGAAAAACTGGGCCGAACACGGGTTGCAACACGGCCGTGTGCATGGCCGTGTCACACATTCTCCGTCAAACCGAAAACCCAAACAGTACACGGCCTTGGACACGGGGCCTGACACGCCCGTGTCAGGCCCGACACGACTGTGTCATGACCCGTGTCATGGCCGTGCACAGACCCTGCAAGCGACCCGAGAAGGACACGACCAGGGACACGCCCGTGTCCAAGGCCGTGTTCTATCTCGACGATCGTCGACCCAAAATCGTCAACCTCTCGACGAAGGGTCAATACCCTGAACGACACGCCCTGTGACACGCCCGTGTCACAGGCCGTGTCAGCCTACCCAAAACCCAAACTTGGCCAAAACGATGCCGTCGATTCCTCTTCCAAGTTTTGGGGTGTTACAGATTTATCCCTCACTTTTAATTGGTATCAGAGGTTGGTTCTTTGGTTTTATAGGCTAACACCTAAACCATAAGATCTGATAGATTTTATTTTTACCTAGAAATTTATCATGGCAGAGTCTCATACATAAACTGAAGGGTAAAACTCCCTATGAATTACTTAAATCTAAGAAACCTAAAGTAAATTATTTTAAAGTTTTTAATTGTAAGTATTACATTCATAACAATAATAAGAAACATTTAAGAAAATTTGAAGCCAAAGCTGTAGAAGGAATTTTCCTTGGATATTCTCAAGTCAGCAAGGCTCATAGGGTCTTTAATAAATCTACCCTTAAAATGGAAGAGTCTGTGCATATTTTTTTTGATGAGACTAATATGTTTACAAGGAGAGAAATATCTCTACCATAAAATCTTTTCAGGTACCAAATCTGTGTGAGAAAATGAATGAATTAATTCTAACACAAGAGGATATAGTACATCCTTCTCAACAGATTGCTGATGATGACAATGATGAAGAAAATTCAGAAATTTATGCTGAAAATATTATGGCTAATGAAATTCCACCAGAGGAATTAGCACCACAAATAGTTGAACAACCAACTCTACCTATTGATCTTGTCACACTTAGAGATCACTCTAGATCTCAAGTGATTGGAGACATATCAACTGATGTTCAAACAAGGCATCAATTGAATCAAGATCAGATGCATGCTTATTTTATTTCACAGACTGAACCTCAATCCATCAAAGATGCAGAACAAGATCCCGACTAGATCATTGCTATACAAGATGAACTCAATCAGTTTGAGAGATGTAGAGTTTTAGACTTAGTTCCAAGACCCAAAGACTATCCAGTCATTGGAACCAAGTGGATCTTTAGGAATAAGTTGGATGCTCAAGAAATCATTATAAGAAATAAAGTAAGATTGGTAGCTCAAGGATATTCACAGGAGGAAGGCATAGACTATAATCAAACTTTTGCTCCTATTACAAGATTGGAGGCTATCAGGATTTTTCTTGCATTTGCAGCATTCAAGAGATTCAAGGTATATCAAATGGATGTGAAGAGTGTTTTTCTAAATGGAGAGCTCAAAGAGGAAATTTTTGTAGAATAACTACCAGGTTTTATCTTTCCAACTCACTCCTCTCATATTTTTAGACTTAATAAAGCCCTTTATGGTCTTAAACAAGCTCCAAGAGCTTAGTATGAGACTCATGCTAGTTTTCTTCTAGAAAATAAATTTAGTAGGAGCATAGTAGATAAAACATTATTTGTTAGACATTATAAATCTAAAATTTTACTAGTTCAAATATATGTATATGACATAATTTTTGGTTCTCCTGATTCCAAACTATGCAAAAAAAATTTCTGACCTAATGCATTCTAAGTTTGAAATGAGTAGCATGGAAGAGCTATCCAACTTTCTTGGTTTACAAGTGAAGCAAATTCCTGATGGTATTTTTATATCCCAATCTAGCTATGCTAAAGAGCTAATTAAAAGATTTGGGATGTCAGATGCCTCAACTATGAAAACACCCATGCCCTCTAATGTTGTCATTGATAATAATGAACAGGGAAAACATATTGATCAAAAAATGTATAGGACTATTATTGGGTCGTTGTTATATTTAACAGCTAGTAGACCAGACATAATGTTTGCTACATGTATTTGTGCTAGGTTTCAAGTAAATCCTAAAGAATCTAATCTAATTTTAGTAAAAAGGATTTTAAGATATATAAAAGGTTGCCCAAATCTAGTACTCTGGTATCCAATAGAGTCAGAATTTGAATTAACTGGATTCTCAGATCCTGACTATGCTGGATACAGAGTTGATAGAAAAAGCACATCATGAGCTGTCAGTTTCTTGGTGATAGGCTTGTGTTATGGTTTTGCAAGAAGCAAACTTCTGTGTCTACTTCAACTGCTGAAACTGAATACATTGCAGTTGGTAGTTCACTACAAGAAAAACTTTATTTAGCAACGAAAATTCAAATAATTCGTTGCTAATTAGATTTTATGGTAATTTTGTTTTTACCTAAAAAATAGCAACGAAAAATTTGTTGCAAAAATAGCAACGAATTATTTTGTTGCAAAATACTTGTTGCTAAATAGAAACGAAATATTTCGTTTCAAAATTTCTATACTAATTATTTTAGATAAATATTTATGGAGGGAAAATATTCAATTCTTAAATATTTTCATTCACTTTTAATAAACAAAAATATATTTATAAGCTTAAACATAAAGAAGCCCTCGATTCCCCATTCTCTTCTAATATCTGTGAAGATCGTCAATCTCCCGCACGATCAGTGCACTCGTATATCACGCGATTCCCCGCCTTGCATAGCGAAATAAATATATACCAAAAATAACGATATATATAAATAATAATATATAATAAACTATAAATAAAAATATGTATTTATATGTATATATAAATAAATAATCATATATATAAATAATATAAATTTATAATTTATATATATATATAACCGTAAATATAAAATGAATTAGTTCATAGGAGGATTGGTTAGGAAAGAAAATATTTGTGAGAGGTCTACGGTTTGAATCTCAACAAGTACATAAAAATAATTTTTTGACTTAAATATTATTTTAATTTAGCCAAATAATTATATAAAATACAATGCATTAGCATCAAAAAAATTTCTAAAAAATAGAATTAGAAACGAATAAAATCCTTGCTAATTTAGTAGACAAATTAGCTACAAAATTTTTTTGTTTCTAAATTCCTTGCTAATTAAAATTAATTTAGCTTAGCAATTTTCTCCTTGCTATTTTTCTTGTTGTGGTTGTTGTTCACAGATTTTATGGATTCAAAATACTGATTTATGTAACTTAAATAATTCAGCCATATTTTGTGATAATACCAGTGCAAATCAATTGCATAAAATCTAGTCCACAGAGGACAAGCATTAGAAATAAAACATCATTTTCTAAATAATGTAGACAAAAACAAAATTAATCTTATTTTCATTTCTACTGATTTAAAAAGGACAAACATTTTCACTAAACCCTTAGATGAAAAGAAATATCTTTTCTTTTTAAATCAGTTAGGCATGATTAATGGAGAGTCATTAATTTGAGTTTTTGTTTGAGCTCGACGAATTGAACACCTTTCGTCAAACGAAGATCGATGAACTGTGAACTTTTCGTAAGACATTCGTCGAATGGAGATCGACGAACTATCTTTGTGAAATTTTCATCGAACGAAGATCGACTGATTAGTTTCAAGTATTTTTTGTCGAAAGGAGCTCAATGAAATATATTTCTTTCGCAAAACTTTTGTCGACCGGAGATCAACAAAATGTATTTCTTTTGAGAATTTTCGTCAAACAAGAGTTCAATATTTTGTTTTTCTTCGGACATAGTTCACCTCTTCAACTTCTTAAAAATTATAATTAGGTTTTCATCGAAATCTATCACACTCATTCTCCATTTCCCTTCTCTTGTGTTTGACCTTTTCTATTTTGCAGGAAAATGGCAGTCTCGCAGGCGTTTCTCATAGCAATGAAGTTTGACACATGATTTGATATAGACATGGACTCTTTCAGTCATTCAGACCAAATCTTTAAGGATATTTTGCAACTGTTTGAAGCGCAACATCCGCAAAACTTTATGTCCACCAGAATCAAGCTCCCCGTCATGGAAATTAAGGAATGGGTTTATACTACAAAGATTCAAGACCTTACAACTATTACTGGATCAGTCACAGGACATCAGGTTTCTCTAACACCTGATATTTTTTTGAAATTTTTTGTTTCGTCAATGGTGAAGATGATATTGAATTATCTAGTTCTAGGTTTAATGAAATGCTAGAACGGTTGGGTCATTCTCAAGGAAACCCTAATCATCTCTTGAAAAAAAACTTTTCCATAGAGTAAGTTTTTGGCTGATGTGGTCGGTAAGGTTCTGTTAGGAAAACATTCTGCTCATGATTATATAACCAGACACCAGTTTCTCCTGATGCGTGCCTTGATTAATCAAAAATCAATTAATTGGGGAACCATTTTGTTTGATTTAATTAAGAAAAAGATTAACAAAAAGGATGTTGGTTATGGCAGAATCCTGGGGATACTCTTACAGGCTAAGTGTCCTGAACTGTTGGTCTCCCAGACCATTTTTATTAATGCTTCAAAGAGGCTAACCTCTGCCCTCTTTGGAAGATGGGAGAGGGTTATCCCTAAGACATCCATGGATACCTCTTCCAGGACAGCTTCTGAAAGTACAAGGGCTATTTCAGCCACTCTCCCAACCCCAGCAGAAGTTTCTGCTCCTCTTATTTCTTCTTCTCTTCCATCTCCTTCAAATTCTCCTAGGTAGCCATCTTCACATTCTCCATTACCTTCTCTATCTAAACAACTTCCATCATTAACTCCACCCATTGATGCTTATCTTCCTCAGTCACCTCTACCACCTATTATATTTGAAGATATTTCATCCACTTCTTTTCATATAGATTCACCAATTCATCAGTCACCCTCATCTCCTCTACTTTTTAATCCACTTCATTTCAATTTACTTCCTCTATCTCCACCTCAATCTCATATATCTCCACCACATTCACCTATCCAGGAAATTACTCCTTATAACATTCCTCCTGTCATCAACCCTACCTCCATTCCTCAAGCATTCTATCTCTTCTCAAGCTGTTCAAACAATTCCATCCCTTCTACTTCCATTCCATTTACTTATGCATCTACTCAAAATCCTTCTGAGTCTATGTATGTTGATTTCTCTTCCATTTCTTCCAACATTCTTGACTTCATCACTCCAACCCTCAAGAAGCTGATAAATGAAGCAGTAGCTCCTCTTGCTGCTTTTATAACTGATCTATCTTCTAAGCTATCCTCTTCCTCCTTTTTCCCTTCTTACGGGGGCCTAGATTCAGGTCTCCCTGGATCTAGGCAGGGGAAGATGTTTTATGAAGAAGCTCCAGCAACAGCAACAGATTCTCCAGTCAGTCTAGCAGTAAAAATAGTTGTTTTACAAGATACAAAGATGCTCAGTTCAGTTGAAGTAGTAGTAGTAATTCCAGAAGTTGTTACTGTTTTTGATGCCTCTATTTATCCCACAGTCAACTTGCATTCTTTATTATCTTATTTTGGTACTCTGCATAGTTATTCTCTAGTTTTTGAACATGATCTTTCTAAAGCTATAATATGATATACTGCCCCTATTAATCCTTCAGATTTAGAACAGCTAAGGAACAACCTTAAAGATTTTTCTACCAGTAATAATCCAATCCTTGAGATTGTAGTAACTGATAGTATAATAGATATTATAGAGCAAGTTTCTTCACCTCCTACTTATGTATGGGATGAATCTCCAATGCCTAATTTTGATGATATTCTTTTTCAAGACATGGAACTAGAAGATGATAGTGTCCATATACAAGTCAACACAAATATTATTAATACTCAGCCAGAAGTTCAAGTTCCTGATCAGCCTGATTTGCTTAAATAGTTAGATGATTTATATGATCATCCAGAAGATGAATCTAATAATGATGTAGAATCAGATGACTTAGAAGATTCTAATTCTAAGAAAAAGAAATTCAAGAAAAAGAAAGCTCCTGCAAAGGTTGCTCCTAAATCTTCCTCTACAGCAGATATCTCATACTATATTTTGCATGGAATTCCCCTCACTCCATATCTTTCCAACTAGATGAGATTCTCTAAGAATGAACAAAAGAATAGGAAGAAGATGATGAGATACTCTTCACCTCCAAAAAGTAAGAGAGGATCTCCTCCTCCTCCTCCAGTAGCAGGAGCAGCAGGAAATATTTTTCAAAGGCCTACTTCTTCTCATCATTCTAGACCCTCTCAAGACAGACCTTCAAGGCCTGGTTCTCAAAGCAGTCAGCAGAAATAAACAAAGCAAAGCAGCCAGCAATCAAGACAAAGCAGTTCACAACAATCAGATCAAGAGAAGCCTCCTTCACCAGTTTATGATTCAGAAATGGATCCAAATTTCAGAATGGCAAGATTTAATGAGCTTGTTGCTCTATCAAAAATAAATAAAGCTAAAGTAGAAGGAAAGAACACCTCATAGTTCTCCACTATGTCCTCTTACAGACAGAAGGAGCTTGACAAATATCAGGTAAAGAACTTGTTCAATGTGGACAAGTACATGAGCTTGCATCCAGAGGCAGTTGTGCCAAGGAATACCTCTCTGAAGATCATTGGATCTCAGGATTTGAAGAAGAGTCAAAGAGAAGCTACAAATCCTAACAGGAAGTTGATCTTTACTAAACTATCTTCAGATTCTCTCTCTAATGCTTCTAAGAAAGATAATTGATTTCTGATTTTATGTTCTTTAAACTGTGTTTATGTTTTAATACTCTCAAAGCACTTTATTATATATCTGCTGAAAAGTTTTTCTGCTAGATATTTTATGATTTGTGTTTTTTCCTTTATAAATTGTATCCTCACCCAAATAGGGGGAGATTGTTGGAACCCTATTACTTATTTGGGCTAGGATCACTATCTTTTATTTAGGATGTTTAGCTTGAAACATTTTGTATAGTCAAGGGTCATAGGTAATTTTTAGGGTTATTGCCTCAAAAAGAATTCCAACATAAATTCAGTTCGACGAAAGCTGAGCTCTATTTGACGATCGTCGAGCTCAGCTCGATGAACTCAGAGTTCTACCTCTGAGTTCAGCTTGATGAAAGCTGAGCTTCGATCGACGAACTCTGACCTCAACTCTGCGGCTCAGCTCGACGAACTAGAGGCTCAACTCGAGGAACTCCATTCTCAGTTCGACGAATTCCACGGTCTGTCTGACGATTTCCAGGATTCAGTTCGACTAACTCCTTGTAGTGTACAAACATTTTTATATTCAGAGGCAGATTGAATTTGAATGACGTGATTTCAGTCAGTTACACTCTGGTATTTAATGCTAAATATTCTTAATGAATATAGTCATTTCTGGCAACATTAAATATGGAATTATCATAGAGTTATTATTCTAATTAATTACCTGGGCAGTTAAGGAATGGTCTTAATTCTAAATATTTGAATATAGTCGTTACAATTCTCAAGGAATGCTTCAGCCGTTTTAGAAATAATGAATTCAAATTTTTGAATTCCTCTAAGGCATTCTTTATATATTGACAGAAGTTTTCTACCTCAGGGTTAGACTATGAGATAATAAAGACTGATAGATAGTATAGTTTTAGAAAGTACAGATTTATTTTTTATAGAGAATAAGATATTCTACTTCAAGCTTCTTCTAGAAGAACAAATATTCATTCTGAGATTCAACTTCAAATCTCTTAGAAATATTTCTGGACAATGAAGTTTTTCAAGAATGCCTACACCTTGAAGAAAAGTCTCCCTCTCCTGATCATAATGTCTACACAAATCAGGGGGAGCTTTTGCTTTCAACATCCACTAGTCTTCTCAGAGAATCTTGACAGAGAAGACATCATCACTTTTTAGTTTATTTCATAAACTGTGTACAGAGTTTTTAACTTCCTTCAAAAGTTATCTTTGGTTCTTAAGTCTCCTGATCAAAAGACTTAAGCTTGGTTTTTGGGCACCTGATCAAAAGCTCAAAGGATTGTTAGATTTGCCTTAGAAAATAGATCTTTTGGTGGCAGGGCATCTGATCAAAAACCTGTAGTGGATTCCTATCAAGGTGGTAGAAGAGTGGACGTACCCAGATTTATTGGGGAGCCACTATAAATTTCCTTGTGTCGTCTGTGATTGTTATTCTTCTTATTTGTGTGTTGTGATATTTTTTTTTATATATATATCACTTACTTTAAATCTAATATAAAAATAAATTAAAGTTTTAATATACACTATTCACCCCCCCTCTAGTATAAAGTAGATCTATCCTTCACTTTCATGCATATTTGTACTATGGACAACTTTGCTATATGGAAACAGAGAGTAAGATTGTTCATGGAAGCCTCAGATCCAAGAATCTTTGTCACTGTACAAGAAGGACCATATGTACCAATGAAAACATCAGTCCTATATACAAATGTTCAAACTCCCAAGAAACTGTCAGAAATGACAAAGGTTAGGTGGTACTTGCCACCATAGATAAGAGGGCACATAATATAATAGTCAGTGCAATAGACAATTCAACCTTTCATAATCTTATACAATGTAATACATCCAAAGAGATATGGGATACACTCATAGTATACATGAAAGGCACAGAAGAAGTAAGAGATGACATAAAATCTCTCCCCAACCAGTAGTATGAGACCTTCAGATAAGGAAAGACTGATTCTATAGAACAATGCTATGAAAAATTCTTTAGAATAGTAAATGAGTTAAGAAACTATGGTAGGAACCTCTCAAATTATGAACTTAATGACAAATTTTTGAGATCCCTAAATAAAGAATAGGACATCAAAATTTGTGATGTAAGAGAGATGAGGAATCTAAGAAATATGTTACCCCCAATACTTGTATAGGAAGTTAATGTCACATGAGTTTCAGCTGAATTCTAGAAAAGCTGAAGCATAATCTGTTAGAAGCTCAACTCAGACTTAATCTGTGGCTTTCAAAGCAGATACATCTAAGAAGCTAGAAAAGAAAGTCCATCATCACCCAAAAGGGATGAAGATACAGACAATACTGGATCCTATTCTTCATTATAAGAACTATCAGATGATAAATTGACACTATTCACCAGACAATTCAAGAAGATGCTAAGAAGAAGGAAGTAGTGGAATAAAAAGAATCCTTCTGGATCCAGCTCCATTAAAAGCAAAGACAATCACAGAGACAAATTTGTGGTCAGGTATGATTTCATCAGAATAAACAATTTAAGACTAACATTATTTGCTTTTGCTGTAACAGGCCTGTACAAGTCATAGCTGACTGTCCAGTAAAAAGGGAGGAGAACAAAAAGTCTGAAGAAAAGAAGTTCTATAAGAACAAGAAATCAGAGAAGGGTCTGATGGCAAAGAAATCCAAGACCTTATTCGATAGTGATACAAACTCAACTGAGTTAGAAGAAGAACTTGCTGGACTGTTCTCCTATGAAGAAGATTTCATCGGAAAGGACATATACAAAGGGAAAAGCTCCACAACTTCATCACACTATGGAGATTCTGAAGAAGATATGGAGATCGATTTAATGGCACTATCTGATGATCCAGAAACAGAAGCTCTTGGCTGTTAGGAGACTCGGGTATTCAATGACAATTCATCATGTTCTAAAACTTCTGTATATGAGATTGGGGATGAGCTAGACTAATGTGACTCAAAGTTTGATTCACATGAGACTAACTCGGTGACTGAACTACAACAACTCACAGTCAAATTTGGAAAGTTGTTGGAAGCCCTAGTAAGCAGCAAGAAGCTTGTCAAAATACAAGCCTTAGAAATAACATCACTAAAAGGTTTTGAGTATTATCATAAGATAGATACTCAAAAAATTGGTCTTCAAAATTTTAAGTTGGCAATGCTGACTAAGATCATTGATGATCAAATCTTATTGCTGAAGCAGAAGGATGCAACAATTCAGGAGCATGAACTTAAACTCTTGAATGAGAAAAGATTAGTACAATAATTTTCTAAACCTAAAACTATATTGCCCATTATAGACACCTTCTCAGGAACACCTGGAAGTGGTTTTGGGTATGTTAAACTCAAGAGAAAAAGGGGCAAAAAACTGGCAAGAAAAAAGAGTTCAGTCATTCCACAGACTATATTTCAGACTAAAGGAAAAGAAATCCAGAAGTCTGAACTAGCTGGACCAAGTTCATATGTGAATAAGAAAACTATTCTTAATGTGCCTTCTTCAAGGAGGATAGTTGTAATTGAGAGACAAAATAACCTGTTTGCTCCCAGTAAAAATACAACTGACAAGTGTGTTAATTCCTGTCCTAAGGAATGCCAGCACAAAATTCCTTCTGTTCCTCCAAAGAGGAGGTATAACAGGTATGGATGCTGGTGTTGTGGAAAGGTAGGAGACTTTATCTTGGACTGTTGATTCAATTATATTGTGTCTCATATTCAGAAAAGATATCCAGTTAAGAAACTCACTGGTGGTTTCAATAGAGCCACAGCTAATAAGAACCTAGGACCCAAAATAATTTGGGTTCCTAAGGAAAAATAAATTCTTGCTTTGTAGGAATGTCCAAGCACCGTTTATAAACCAATCGGGTACTTGGATAGTGGGTGTTCCAGACAAATGATTGGAACAAGAGGCAATTTGAAGGAATTTGTCTCCAAGGAGAAAGGACCAAAAATGATCTTTGGTGGAGCAGACAAAGGAATAACCAAAGGTTATGGTAAGATTACAAATGACTTAGTCACACTCACCAAAGTAGCTTATGTGGAAGGGTTACAACACAACCTTATAAGCATAAGCCAACTTTATGATTTTGGTTATGCCATTGCATTCCATAAAGATGAGTGCCTAATAAAGAAGTCAAGTGACCAAGAGGTCATCTTGACAGGCACTAGATGTGGGAATGTGTAGTGTTTGAATTTTCTTTGTTTAAAGTCAGACTCACCATTATGTGTAGTTGCAAATGAGAAAGCCTCACACTGTGTCAAATGGCATAAGAAGCTAGCTCATTTGAACTACAAGGCCATAGGCAAACTTTTCAGTAAAGAGCTTGTTAGGAATAACCCTAACATTAAATGCTCCAAGGAGAGCATATGCTCAGCATGCCAAAAAGGCAAGCAAACCAAAGCTTCATTCAAAAGTATTGAATGCAAAGACTCAGTGAGGTGTTTATAACTCTTGTATATGAACTTGTTTGGTCCTATGTCAGTTCATAGTTTAGGAAGGAGTGTCTACACCTATGTAATTATTGATGACTATTCCAGATTCACTTGGGTTTTCTTCTTAAGGAAAAAGTCTGAAACCACAGATGTCTTCAAGACTTTTATCAAACAAATTCAGAATGAATTGAACAGCTATGTAGTCAGAATTAGAAGTGATCACGGAACTGAGTTTCAATCTGATTATATGACAAAGATTTGTGAAGAACTGGAAATTCAGCAAGAGTTTTCCTCACCAAGAACACCCCAGTAGAATGTGATTGCTGAGAGGAAGAATAAGACTCTCATTGAAGCTGGAAGAACTATGCTGAGTGATTCTTCACTCCTAGAATACTTTTGGGCTGAAGCTGTCAACACAACATGTCATGTTCTTAATAGAGCTTCAATCAACAAAAGATTGAATAAAACTCCTTTTGAACTTATGAAGGGCATAAAACCAAACTTAGCCTATTTCAGAATCTTTGGATGTAGATGTTATGTCCTAAATAATGGGAGAACATACATATCCAAGTTTGCTGAGAAGTCCTATGATGACATATTTGTTGGTTATAATGACTACAGTAAGGCTTATAGGGTCTACAACTTGAGGGATCAAGTTATGGAGGAGTATGTTCATGTTGTATTTGATGAAAGTTCTATGTTTACAGTGATAAGCCAGGTTCATCAAGCACAACATGTGAAGACTTGAAGCTAAAGGAGCTAACTATAAAAGATATTATTCCAGCAAGCCAGGATATGCAAAATGGAGTCAACATTATTAAGGAAGTACTTGAATAGGAACAATAAGGAAAAGAAACTCAACATGTTGCAGGTGGTCTAGAAGGAGAAATCACAATACATGTTGCTATTAGACATCTAAGGGATCATCCAAGGGAATTGATTATAGGAGATGATGCACAGGGTGTGACCACAAGAAGCAAATATCATAATACTGTGATGTACTCAAGTTTTCTGTCCCAAACAGAACTAAAAAAATTTGAAGAAGCTAATGTGGATCCATTTTGGATAAGTACAATGCAGGAAGAATTGAACCAGTTCAAGAGATGCAATGTCTGGAAGCTGGTTCTCAGACCAGATGACTGTAACATCATAGGAACCAAATGGATATATAGAAATCAATTGGATGAGAATGGTGTTATAGTCAGAAACAAAGTCAGACTGGTTGTAAAGGGATATAGACAAGAAGAGGGGATAAACTTTGATCAAAATTTTGCACCAATGGCTAGATTGGAGGCAATAAGACTCTTCCTAGCATATGCAGCATACAAAAGTTTTAAAGTTTACCAAATGGATGTGAAGTCAGCCAAGAAAGAGTCTATGTTGAGCAACCCTCATGTTTTATTGATTCTACTAAACCTACTCATGTTTATTTGCTTTTAAGAGCTCTCTATGGTTTAAAACAAGCCCCAAGGGCTTGGTATGAGACTCTGTCTAAGTTCTTTCTGGAGAATAAATTATCAAGAGAGAAAATAGACAAAATACTATTCCTAAGGGAAGTCAAAGGCAAGACCATCCTAGTACAAATATATGTTGATGACATTATATTTAGTTCTATTGATGAGTCACTTTGCACTAAGTTTGCTAAGTTAATGTAAGGAAAGTTTGAGATGAGTAGCATGGGTGAACTCAAGTTTTTCTTGGGTCTCCAAGTTAAGCAAACTTTAGATGGATTTTTCATAATCAGTCTAAGTTCACAAATAAGTTAATCAAGAAGTATGACATGGAAACTGCCACTTCAATGAGAACTCTCATGGGGTCCAGAATGTCTTTAGACAAGGATGGTGCTGGGAAGCCAGTTGATATCACCTTGTATAGGGGCATAGTTGGATCACTGCTCTATCTAACAGCCAGTAGACAAGACATAATGTATGTCACATGTGTCTGTGCCAGGTATCAACCATGCCCTAAGGAATCTCACTATAAAGCAGTTAAAATAATATTGAGATATCTAAAGAGCACAACTAATCTTGGCCTATGATATCCCAGGAATAGTGATTTTGAACTGACATACTATTCAGATGCAGATTATGCAGGATGTAAGGAAGACAGGAAAAGCACATCATGCTTATGCCAATTTTTTGTAAGGAGGATGGTGTCATGGAGCAGCAAAAAGCAAACATGTATAGTAATATTCATAGCTGAATCTGAGTACATTTCAGCAAGTGGTTGTTGTGCATAATTGCTTTGGATTAAGCACCAGTTACAAGACTACAACTTACAGCTAAGTAAAATTCCTTTATTATGTGATTCTACTAGTGCTATTTCTATTGCAAACAATCCTATGTCATATAGTAGAACAAATCACATTGAAATTAGATATCATTTTATTAGAGAACATGTAGAAAATGAAGATATTAGCTTAGAATTTGTTCTAACAAGTAAATAAGTTGCTGATATTTTTACTAAGCCTTTGGAAGAAGAGAAATTTAATTTCTTCAAATTTGAACTTGGAATGTTAAATCTTGAGTAAAACCATTATAACATAGATATACAACTGATTGGTCAGTAAATAAGTCTACTAATTTAGATTTCAAGGGAAAACTTCATAAGTGTCAAGAATCTACAATTAAGAACATCAAAATTTTGACTAGTCAGTATCGAGACACCAGAAAATATGTCGACACTATAGATAGTAATGTGTCGAGACACATCAAAGTGTGTCGACACAAGATAATTTTAGGTGTCGAGACACTAAAGTGGGTGTCGAGACAGGGTGTCAAGACCCTAAGGTATATGTGTAGTGAGACATAAAACCTGTGTCGAATTGAGTCGACACATCTCGATAGACTTATTTTGTATTGTGTCGACACATCTTGACAAACTTGTGTCGACACTCAAGACTGGTATCGACACTAGGTCATTTCCTAAATCTTGGATAAATTTTAGTAGTGCGCGCCTTTTCAACTTCTGTGGCATCTACTATATATAGGGTGAGAAAAAAGTTATCATCTACGCTTACCTAAAATCCTGAGAGATTTATCATTGAGTGTCGAGACCTAGAATTCCATTAGTCGACACATCTTCTTCCTCACTTTCTCTCCATTACAATTAGTGCTGTCACGGTTCCGTTTCTACTAAAATCATTAACCGAACCACTAAGGTAACGATTCTTCAAATTAGAACCAAAATCTTATTTGGTTTGACCGGTTCCGGTTCTGGTTCCGGTTCCAGCTTAATTTTTGGAACCGTCGTGTCAACTGTTCCGATTACGGTTCAACAAGAACCAAAATCAAACTGGCCACTAATGGTTCGGTTCTATGCAGTTTGGTCCGGTTCCAATCGGTTTCAACTAAAACCAAAATCAAAATTGGCGGAATGAAATAAAAGCGGGTTGTAAATAGTAAAACTCAAAACAATATCGAAATAGAAATAATTATGTTGTGCACTTCTTAACGGTCTTTTCCACGATTGGTGAGATAGTATTCATTGCCTTCCTACGCGTGTAGACTTGCCACGACATCTAGTTGGCTTGCGCACGTCTCATCGGCATGTTCAACTGTAATAATCGGCTACAATTAGTTGTCTTTCATGATTACTAATAAATAGTAACTGTATATCATCTATATTTTTTTAAATAAAATATTTCAAAAAATATATGTAAGTAAAATTGAAAATACATTATATAACTGTATAAAAATCAAAAGTACATTGCAAAAATTGACTCCAAATCGCACCAATGTCAAACCATACCACACAGATTTTATGCGGTGAAGTTTTGTTCGGTCCAAAATCTATCCCCTTTAATGCGATTGTGATTTGGGTTCAAACTGCATCATGTTCACTCGTGATAGTAAGTATAAATATTATAGATAAATTATAAAATGATAACAATATTAATAATACTAATAATAAACGGGTTGCGGTTCGGTTCTACTTCGGTTCGGTTCGGTTCTAAAAAATTTGAAACTGCTTGAAACTTATATGTTGCGTTGTTGCAGTTTCGGTTCCGGTTCCGGTCCGGATAATAAAATGTAACAACCACACCCAGACCAATGTTGTTCACGGTTCCAAAATTCAAACCGGAACCCGAATAATTTGAGAACGGTTCAGTCTAGTTCTCTGCGGTTCCGGTTCGGTTTGCGGATTTCGGTTTTAAGTGGCAGCTCTAATTACAATGGCTCCCAAGATCGTTGACAACATCAATGAGGGTTATGAACTTGTGTGCAATAGATTTGTCTCTGTACAAGTAGAAATTAGGAACGCCATTGACCTAATCAAAGTAGCAGGGTTAGATTATCTACTTTCTAAACCAAAGAACATCTGGAAGAGAGAAGTAACGTAATTCTTCTCTAATGCAACACTGGATACAAGTTCAACAAAGATTAAGTCCACAATGAATGGAGCCAAAGTTAAAATCACATCCAGGAGGTTGGCAAAGGTTTTACAAATACCAAGAATCGAGTAGGCTGATGAAGTAGACACCACAAAGACTGCTGAAGGATTGGTGTGGTGTGAATTGGCTTCTGTCACTAAGGTTGGAGGCACCCTGAATAGGAAGGGTATGAATTCTCAAGGAAAATTCCTATCAGAAATTATTGGGAAGGTGTTGTTGTGTAAAACTAGAACACATGATAGGATATCAGCTTAGATGTTTGAGCTTATGACAAGAGTAATATTCTAACTCAAGACTGATTGGAGTAGAGTAGTCTTCGAGAAGATAGCAGAAAGTATCAAGAAGCCAAACATGGCCAGGATTCTAAGTCTATACCTAGTCTAGGTCATACCAAACAATCAAAATCTTAAGATTGGATCAAAAATCAACCATATGAGAAGGATGGATATGAGGATTCTATCAAGGTGGGACAGAGTCTTGACAAAGGAAGCACCTGAAACTAGCACAAATAAAGAGAAAAAGAAGAAGACTATAGTTGTGGATGATGAGTCTTCCAGTGAATCAGGTTAAAAAAGAAGTTCAAGTTCTGAGAAACAACAAGAATCAATTAATGAGAAATCTACTAGGCCCTCACCTGGAACTGGTGATCAGGTGGAGGGGGAGAATGTACAAGAGATACATCAGGTTGAGGGGGAGAACCTCATGATTTGCCTAATCTTGATATAGATATTATACATACAATAATAATGGAAGTAGTCCAAGATCTTGAACAACAACAGACTGATAGAGAACATGAGGATACAGTTTCTAAGGAGACTGTGGAGGAAATTCTTTTGAATAAAGAATCTGACATCCAGGGGAGAAAGTTGTAACTCCAGAGAACCATGTTCCTGAAGCAGAAATTCAGTAAGAAGGTGTTAATTTAGAAAACATCAATCTTCATGAAGAAGTTGTAATAGTTGAGGGGGAATTGCCAGATCTAGCCCCAAGAGCTGAAGATGCTGGACAATAAAAATTTGTTGAGATGGTTAACTCTTCTGAATCTAAAGAAGAAGAAGAAGCTACACTTTTAAAGAAAAGAAAATTAGCAGAACTGCAGAAGAAAAGTATGAGCTATAAAAGAATTATTCAGTCTGAACCAACTCCTGCTCCTCTAGAAGACTCAAGCTCACTGCTTATTTAACTATAAATTATGCTTGACCAACAAAGAGCACAGCTTGAAAAGTATGTGGATGAAAGGAATAAAGAGTTGCAATTTCAACTGCCTCAGGACATAAAATCTATAAGATTTGAAGTAAATCTTTTTAAAATAGACATGACAGATTACTTTCAGAAAGGAGCTCATGTTATTATTTATATTGATAAACAACAACAAGAAGCAAAGAAGACTGAGGATGAAATGATAGTCAAACAAGGATATACCCTTGAAAATCAAAGGTTTTTGGATGAAAACATGACTGTCATGCACAATGAATCCTCGGTCAAGCTGACTGAGCAGACTACTGCTCTAGAAACCAAAATAGTTGCTGCAACAAAGGACATGAAAACTCAACTGACAACTCACTCAGCCTCACTGTTAAAAGATATCAAAGCTTCTGATAAGGATTTGGATAATAATTTACTGAAGGTCAAAAAAACTGTAACCTCAGGCATCAATTATTTGGATGGTCAAGTAAGGTTTCACAAGAATTGCCTCAGAGATCACATAGAAAGAGAAGTCATAAAGGGGGAGAGGATAATGATAAGGGCCAATTCTAAGCATGCTACCTGGATATCAAACAATATCAGAGACACTTTAGACCATCCCCCCTTTTGGTATGATGGTGATCGACCAAACTGCTGAGTCTGGTTATCAACCAACTCAATTTGAAGTAACTCATATTGGTGAGCAATCCATGTATAATCCTCCTGCACAAATTCAATTTGAAGCTATTCAAGCTACTGTTCAAACATATGTACAGTCCTCCACCACCAGTTCAAAATGTTATATGTGAAGAGGTGGAGATGTCTGCATCTGCTATGCTGAAAGAGAAAGGGGCTCAGCTGTCAAAGAAAAGGTTTAGGGAATAAGCTGAAGCTAGGCCTGACTTTGAACAGTGGAGCCCAACCTCCAGATCAATCATACTAACTACATGAAAAGCAGTTAATGTTACTAATAGGGAAAAATAGTACCAAGAGCAAGAATTGGCTAAGCATTAAAAGCAGCAAGAGGTTATCAAGAAATTCAGACATGATCTAAAGACAGGGAAAATTCCTGTTAATTCTGTTAAGCCCAGTAAATACTTTCCCAAGCCTTATCATTATTTTGAGAGACAAAAGATCAATGGGGAAGAGATTTCTAAGGCTAAGGATGATAAAGGTAAAAAGATAGCAGATGTCAAGGTGCATGAAGTAAAAGCAAAGATACAATCTGAAAAAGGCATAGTCATCAAAGAACCATAGAATCCTTAGAATATGTTTTATAAGCATTTTTGTACCTTTACTTTTAGTTCAGTATAACAAATTACACAAATATAACCCTTAAAAAAATTTATAATGAAAATTTCTGTTGCATTATGTTTTATGTGTTATCTATATGTGTTATCAATTGTGTCACTTCATATGTTGTACAACACTGTTAAATTTATAACTCTATCATCATGTTTTAGTATCATATTGTATATCATTGAATTGGGGTTATGACTTCTCCAAATAGAGGGAGATTATTGGGTACATTGGTTATAATGTACTTGATTTGAAGAAACCTCTTCAACTCAATGATATACACATATTTGTATTTGATGTATATTTAAGTTTATGTGTGCAGGATGTCAATTTCATATTGATTGGATAGGTGGACACAAGAAGCTGACTAGATTTTGAAGAAAAATGGCTAAGTACAAAAGTGCCGACACACTTCAACTGTATTGACACCTTTGTAGAAGCTATGTCGAGACAAGTCAGTTAACTTGACACAGAAGATTCAAGACAGCTGTATCAAGACAATTCAGTTGTCTCGACACCTTGAAGACTTAACCAACAGTGTTGAGATAAGTTAGCATACTTGACACTATAAATATTCAAGCAGTTGTGTAGAGACAATACAACTGTCTCGACACAAAGAAGGTAGGAGATTTTCCTAAGTAAAATTGTGTCGAGACAAACCAACTAAGGATTAAAGTATAGAAGTCTCGACACAAGGCAGAAATAAAATATGTAGACATTAGGCAGACAGTTGTATCGAGACAATCTATTTGTCTCGACACTAAGCAAAATTAAAGAGGTTGACACAGAAGATGGTTGTGTCGAGACAAGTCAACTGTCTTGACATTCTCAAGTTTCAGATGAAAATTCTTTCAAGTAGAATTGTGTCGAGACTGCTAAGATGTCTCGACACAAGTGTCGAGACACTCTGGACATATCGATACTTATGTTTCTAAAAATGTGCAAAGTCAACACAGAAGTGTCAAGACAAGTCAGAAGTGTCGAGACACTCTGGACATATCGATACTTATGTGATACTTCAACATAAACTATTTAAGGGGAGTATTTTAAGTATGTTATCAAACACTGATGTCATCATTCAGTTACCAGCCATCCATATAGGCTATAAATAAATGGGTTGTCTACACAAAAAAGAAAAGAGAGACACAACACACATAATAAGAAAGGAAACAAAAATTCTCATTCTTATTACAATCTCGAGGAGGACGAAGAAGATAAAGGTCTTCAAGAAAATCTCGAGATCCTTTCACCAGGTAGATCTGAAGATTAAGGTGGATCTGATCTACAATTTTTCAAGAAATTCAAGCCGATCAACATCAAGAAGATTGCAGATTCAGAGAATCAACTTTTCAGCAAATCAATTTATCAAGAAGAAATCCATTGCTACTGAGTTGAAAAATCTGTGCTAACAGATAAGTCAGAATTATAGAAATTCTGTTTTCTGAAGGTTATTGTTTACACTTCACCTCTTTATTTTGTAAGATCTCCTTGAAATCTGAGTGGGTAGGAGATCTTATCTCTTAGTTGTAAGCCTAATTTATTAAGGCTGAGGTAGGGTTCTTGAGGGACCTGAGGTAGGTTATTTTTGGTGAATCACTGAGTTGTAAGCCTAGTTTATAAAACCTGAGGTAGGATATTGGGAGAATCTCTGAGGTATGACCTATTGGTCTGAGTGTAGGTTTCTTAATAGAAACTGAGACTGTAGGATCTTTGGATCTGAGTTAAAGATGAAGAGTTATAACCTTATCTAGCACATTGCTAGTAAGGAAGAAGGGGGAAAGTGGATGTACTCAAGATAGGGGAACCACTATAAATTTTGTGTGTGCAGTGTGTTATGGATTGTTGTTGGTTGTGCTATGTTCAAAATTCTATAATTGCTGAAATTATTAAGTGATAAAGATTTGCTAAAGTATTTTAAAAGTCACTTATTCACCCCCTCTAGGTGATTATCTACCAATAGGACTATCTTTCAAAGCGTATAGATGTTAAGGCTGCATTCGCTATAAAGCGCGTCATTTTACCGGAGCTGTTCAATAATATTATTGATTGTCGATCAGCAGCTGAGATCTGGATGGCTTGCTCAATGAGAAGAATGTAGCTCAGCTACAATTCTTGGAGAAATGAGTTGGCTAAGGCCACTTAGGGGGACCTGTCAGTATCATCTTTCTTCTTAAAGATGAAAAACATTTACGCTGAGATTTTGGCATTGGACCCAGATGTGCCTATCTCAGAGGCGAAGTTGAAATGGCACATCGTTCATGGCTTGCGGAAGGAGTATGTGGCTTTTGTTACCTATTTTCAGGGCTGGGCTAATCAACCATCTTTGTTGGAGCTGGAGAACCTGCTGGCTTCATAGGAGAGTTTTGATGCGCTCTCGGCAAGTGTGTCGATCGCTGTCAAGTAATAAAAGTGAGGAGTTTAATCCCCATATATCGATCTCTCGAGGAGTGCAAGTAGGGAGTGTGGTTTTGCTATTGGAAAAGTTATTGCAAGTGTTAACATGGCAAAGGGGGTTTAGTTTTGGTTTCCTAAGCTTAATGCTAATAAAACTAATGTGGGTCACTGTCACCGCGTTGCTTGGGTGGATTACTACGGAGAGTAGTATAGACGATGGACGAAACAACAAGGGTCGCAATCACCTCATTGCAATGCACGCTCCTAGCAAGCTCTAGAACGGCTCGATCACAACAAGCACAGGAAAAACTGAAGCTTAAAAACACAAGCAATGATTAAGACAACAACATATCGACATGCTGAAACCTTAAGAAAAACATTGTTCTCAAGCAACAATCCCACTATCACAAGTTCGGAATGAAGTAACCACAAGAAGAGGTGGAGAAATACAACTGAGCACACGTAGGCTTTTCGAGATTCACGGCCGGATTTAAGGGTTGTCGATCCTTGTCCGAGCTCGGTCTTTGGATGTCGTCCGGGATTTAGAAGGGCTGTCACCTCCTCCCTATAACCCGTCTTCTTTGTGTTTGATCGCTGGGCTAGTTTTGACCGAAGAACTATGCAAGTACAACAACAATGAGGTCGGATGGTAGCTTGGAGGTCGGAGAAGATGAAGGTGTCCGGAGATGCAACTATTGCAAGCTTTCTGAGGAGAAATGGTGGTCGGATCAACTCTCCAAGGAGGAGAGATAAAATGACGGCTGGAGGCGAGTTTTCCCGCTCGGAGGAGCGGAAATGGCGGGGGGGGGGGGGGGGGGGAGGGGGCGGAGTTGGATCAAAAGAGGAAATCTATAACTTAAAGAGAAAAGTAATAAAAAATGGTCACGCACGGTTTGTCGCACGACCGTGCGCAAACCGTGCGATATTAACTTTCAGAATAGGCCCGAGGAAGGAGATGCGTTGACCCGTGTGTTTCCTCGCGCACGGGCGCTTTCGCCGTGCATGAAGGAAATCGCACGGGTAAATATAGAGTGCAAGAATGCAGTGCTGGTATAGGAGAACCGTGCATTTTACTCGAGCACGGGCGCTTCCGCCCGTGCATGAAGGAAAACACACGATTAACCACAGAAAGCAGAAATCAAGAGAAAAATATGCAGACCGTGTGATTCCTTCTCGCACAGTTTGGACAAAACCGTGCGGGAAGAAAAGGCACGGGTAGCCACAGAAGTACATAAAATTGTTGTGTAAAACGCACAATTGGAATAGACCGTGCGAGAAGAATAACGCACGACCGTGCATTTTGCACAGAAACTAGAAAATGAGTCTGGGACGTCCCGACTACCTGCACAGCAATGAAACCAACTGGAAAGAACCACGGGGAGCACCATGTGCTTACCCCCGAAAATAGAATGCGCAATTGCACACCATTGGGCCAAAACAGTGCACGGAATGGTCAATGACCAAACGATGCAAATATAACTGAAATCCGGTTGAAATGCAGTGCAAGAGTGAGAAAACAAGCACAGATGAGTTTGAAAAACCCTATAAATGTCGGACTCATCAAGTTTCGCAAAGAAGATGTCTTGAGTGTCGGTCTCCAAGGGAGACGACGAAGTTCTCTTCTTGGGAAAAAGAAGTGATGATACAGGAAGAAGGAGACGTCTGCTAGTGATGGTTCATCTTCTTCATTTCAGCAAGAGAGGAGCAAGCCTCCTAAGGTTGATGATGGGAAGAAGCATAGCATACCACTGTGCTATAGATATAACCAGCTTGGTTACATCCGCAAGGATTGCAGAGTGAAACATCAGCTAAGACATGCTGCAGAGAAGGAGGCTGATTCCAAGCCTGAGGAGGGAGAGTGGGGAAGTGATTTCATGACAGGCACTTGTGTACAGGCACTTTCCTCAATTAATTATCAGGAGGACTTGATTGCAGACTTCGGATGTAGTCATCACCTCACGGGGGGAATCTCCAAGTTCTCATCTATACAGGAGTTCAAAGGTAATGTATCTATTGTTACTGTTGATGATACTATGCATGCTGTAGAGAAGAAGGGATTGGTTTCTTTGGGTAGTGATCAGGGGCCACTTATGTTGCAGAGTGTGTATCACATACCTGGGATGAAGTAAAATCTCTTCTCGGTGACCAATGCGGCGGATGTTGGATATCATGTTCTATTCGCCCAGACAGAAGTGAGGTGTCTCCAAAATGTTTCAACTGTGAAAGCTGACGTTACTCATGTTAGGATGAGGGTGAAGACTTGTTCGTTTTATCGACAAGTACTTACGTTGACAAGATGAGGGCAAATGATAGCACTGCTATCTGACACAAGAGGTTGGGGCATGTAGGGATGGACAAGCTAAAGGCTATGACGGTGAAACGCCTGGTGCATGGTCTTTCTAGTCTTTCATCCTACGGTGATGGTCCTGTCTGTGTTGGGTGTCAATATGGAAATGCACATTACCTTCCATTTGACATATCGCAGACTAAGTATAAAACATCATTGGAGTGCATCAACGATGGTCTAACGGGGCTTACCATCACGTCCAGTCTCGGCGGAAGCAGATACATGACTATCCTTGTTGATGACTTTTCAAGATATACCTGGGTTTATGTTTTGAAGGAGAAGGCATAAGCATTCATAAAGTTTTTGGAGTTCAAGGGGCTTGTGGAGGGTCGGCTCGGTCTGCAAATTAAGAAGTTGAGAACGGATAATGGCGGAGAGTTCACTTTGTCAGAATTCTCTAACTTATGTAGAAAGTTCGGCATCTAACAGGAGCTTACTTGTGCTTACACTCAATAGCAGAACAGAATTACAGAGTGGAAGATCTGTCATCTTACGGAGACCTATAAGTGTTGGCTTCACACAAAAGGCATTCCGGGAATGGCCTGCGCAGCGTATGTCATCAACAGGATGCCCCTTAGTCCAATAAACATGAGATCTCCTCATGAGTTGATATTCAAGGAGAAGCCTAGCGTAGAACATCATTGGGTGTTCGGGTCGACTTGCTACATGCAAGTTCCAGATATGCTCAGAACGAAGCTAGATGCGAAAGCAAGGAAGCTAGTCTTCGTTGGATATGATGAGTAGAAGAAGGGATAGAAGTGCATGGATCCAGAGACACAAATGTCTGTTGTCTCCCGGGATGTGGTATTTGAAGAGTTAACGTCATACCAGAATAGCTCGTCTGTATAGCTTCAGGAGAGCAAGTTTGATGGAGGGCAAGGAAATGCTGCTCGGGATCTTCTGGTGGAGTTGTTTGTGTCGCTAGGTGCTCCGACGGTATCTAGCTCTGGGTATAGATCAAGAATCAGGACGAGTGATACTCCTGAGGTGCCCAGGATCAGAGCTTGGGCAGAAGAAGCAGCGGGAGTGGTGGATCAGGGATAAGCCCTATAGAGGTCCAAAAGGACTATTGTTCCACCAGCTCGGTATAGGGACGGAAATACGGTGAGCCTTATCTCATGTTTCTTCACAGGTCCCTTGGATGAACGTGAGCCTTCGATCTTTGAGAATGCCACTGGAGTCAAGGAGTGAGAGGATGCTATGTATGAGGAAATGGCTGCTGTTTACCCAGAAATCGGCGATCCCTCCCAAGATAGACAACTCATAAGTCGCGGCCTGCTCCAGGAGGTCGCGGCCAGCCAGCCTTTCCTTCTAAGGGTGGGCGGACAGACCTATCAGTCCGCTCAGTCCGCGCGGCTATGGCGGTCTTTCTAGCTAGACCGTCCAGGGCGCGTAACTCCCACTTGGTCTACAGGGGGTGCGAACTGCTGCCTCAGTTCTCCCGTGCAGGCCGTGCGGTTTGTTCAGCTAACCGCGCAATGAATCTCCAACAACAAGGCCAGCTCCAGACAAGTCCCAGACCGTGCAGCCTGGCGCGGACTCTATGGAATCAGTATTTGTACTCGCACAACCTAGCGCGAGCTCACCTAGCAGCAAGGCCAGCTCCAGAAAAGTCCCAGACCGCGCGGCCATGCGCGGACTCTGCGGACTCAGTATTTGTACTCGCACAACCCAACGCGAGCTCACCCAGCAGCAAGGCCAGCTCCAGAAAAGTCCCAGACCACGCGGCCTGGCGCAGACTCTGCGGACTCAATATTTGTACTCGCATAACCCAGCGCGAGCTCACCCAGCAGCAAGGCCAGCTCCAGACAGTCCCAGACCACACAGCCTAGCGCGGACTCTGCGAACTCAGTATTTGTTCTCGCACAACTTAGCGCGAGCTCACTCAGCAGCAGTGGCGAACTCGTTTCAGTCCGACAACAGCAAGATCGTCCTAGACTGTAAAGCATGGCGCGGACTCAGCATTTGTACTCGCACGATTCACCGGCTCACCGGCGGTGATGTTACCAAGATCGTTACCTCCTCGGGCCTACAAATAGGCCCCAATACCTCTCATTCGAGGACACGACAGAGGCGTCAAGGTCCCAGCATTAGCTCCTGCGGACTCGAATTCCCAGTCCGCGCTACCTGCTCCCCTTCTCTCTGCTTGATCAAGCAGTCCGCCTGGATTAGTCCAGCGAGCTGCCCAATCATTAACCGCGCGGTCTGCTGACCTCCCTTGGTCAAACTGCGTGGCCTCTGGCATTCTTCTTCCTTATCCGCCAGCTTCCCCCTTTGTACCCTTTACTGCTTTCTCCTATAAAGGTGCAATAACAAGCTGTAATCTTGTTTCTTGGTAAAAGGAAAAGCCCGTCGCAGGAGTGGCATTCAAGCCGTGGTGGGTAAAGTCTGTTGTTGCCGCTGCTAGCGGCCCTCTCTCTTCTTTTCTCCTCTCTCGCCATCAACCTGTAAAGCTAACCATCAAAGTAACCGTCTGCTCAATAGTATACGATCAACCTTCCCAGTGGCTCCCGACAAACCTCTTCTCTATCCCCGCAACCCTCTACTTCACCTAGCTTGTGAGACCGAACAACCCGTTAATTAGAAGGCACATTTCTTGCATCGACAACTGCCCTCAGGAAGAATGAGACTTGGGTTCTTGTGCCCAAAGTCGAAGGCATCACTCCTGTGACGTGCAAGTGGGTGTACAAGCTGAAGAAGAAGGCTGACGGGAGTATCGAGCGGTATAAGTCTCGCCTTGTAGCTTGGGGGTTCTCTCAATAATTTGAGGAGACGTTTAGCCCTGTGGCCAAGATGACTTCGGTATGGGTGGTGGTCTCCTTGACGGCTTGCTAAGGGTGTAAGATATGGCAACTCGACGTGAAGAATGCTTTTCTTTATAGTGATTTTGAAAAGGACATCTTCATGGTGTAACCATCGGGTTACGTATCTAAAGAACATCCAGGGCACGTCTGCAAGTTGAAGAAGGCCCTCTACGGTCTGAAGTAAGTGACTCGGGCATGGTATGAGAATATCACAAAATATCTCCAGTTCTTCGGGTACTTTGCTTCAGACTCAGATTGCAGTCTGTTTGTTAAGAAGCAAGGGGATCTTCAGGTCCTCGTTTTGTTGTACGTTGATGATATGATCATCACGGGGAACTCAGAGGCAAAAGTAGCTAGGATCCGGGATGAGCTAGCTATCTTGTTTAAGATGAAGGATCTGGGTGAGCTTCACTATTTCCTCAGGCTCGAGGTGCAAAGGTAGAAGGATGACATGCTCATTTCCTAGAAGGGCTATGCAGAGTGGATCATTAAGCGATTCGACATGGGGGATGGGAAGAGCAGTTCTATTTCTCTAAAGGTTGGCATAAAGATTTAGCAGGATGAGGGGAGGGTTCTTCTAGACCCTTTAGTGTTTCGGGCTCTTGTGGGGAGTCTTGTATACCTAACTATTACTAGGCCTGATATTTCTTACACAGTATGCCGGGTGTGTCGGTATATGGCGCAGCCGCGGAAACCTCATCTGGCAGCGGCTAAAGGTAGCTTGAAGTACATCAAGTCTACCTTGGAGATGGGTCTCTTGTATAAGAGGGACACAAGCTTTTGTTGGCATTGCTACACGGATGCTGATTATGGGGGAGATACAAATGATCGGAAGTCCACATATGGCTATGTCTTCTCCACGGGATCGGTGGCAGTTTCGTGGTGCAATAAGAAGCAAGATTAAGTGTGTGTCTCCACAACTGAAGCAGAGTACAAGGCTTCAGCCTTGGCTACTCAGGAATCCATTTGGCTTAGGCGACTAGTTGATGACATCCATGACAAGGCGTGGAGTCCTACTCTGATTGACGGTGATAATGAGAGTGTTCTCAAACTGGTGAATAATCCAATTTGTCACGCGCGGATGAAGCACATCGAGATCGGGCAACACTTTATACGGGAGAAGGTGTCGGAGGGGTCATTGATGGTTGACTACGTTTGGAGTCAGGACAATGTGGCGGATATCTTTGCCAAGCCATTACCGAAGGAGCCGTTTACTCGGCTACGGGAGTTGTTCGGGCTGGTTTCTACTTCTCACTTCAAGGGGGAGTGTTGAAATTGTTGAAGTGTGAAGTTGGGGAAGTCGGGCGGACTGTTTGCATAGTTCGCAAAGACCGCCCGAACTAGGCAGTTAGCCTAGTCGGAAAGTAGGGTTGGCTATGGTTTGTCTCTGGCAGTTTGGACCAACAAGTTCTCTGGTTGAGTAACCTGGAAGTTAGGTTTGTTTATCCGCGGGTTAGTGGTGGACTTCTTTGGAGGTCGCCATGTTCGGCAGGTTCTCTATTTTGCAAGAAGATAGCCGGATATAACGGACTGGGGCGGCTTGCCGCCAGGTTGCTGGTGTCTTCTCGGGCGAGTTGGATCAGAGTTCACTGGTTATTGTGCGGACTTTTTGGATCTCGTAGGTGTCCGTCATGGATCAGTGCTTGCGTTCTGGGTGTTGGATCGTGGTATAAGCACAGTTGTTCGGACAGGTTGCATGGACGTCGCGCGGACTGGTGGAGCAGTCTGCACGGGTGTTTGCAGACGAGTTGTTGAGTAAAGCGCGATCTTGGTATCAGGTGGAGCGGTCTGGATTGATGACCGCAGGTTTCTCGTGGACTTGGTCTGGGGGGGACTAAGTCCAGCTTATTGCCTAGCTCGCCATGTTCATCTTATGCAGACTGGTTGACATCTCGCCAAGCTCGCCTTCATTCTGTTTGGAGTTCGAATGGTGTGGTCTGCTTGGTTATTCGCCGAGTTTGGTAGTATTGGCTGTATGGTTTTCAGGCTACAGATTGTGCGGACTCATAGCAGTATCTGCATGGTTGGTGGACCAGTGATCTATCCGGCAGGAGCTGTCTGGTCGCGGCCTGGCGAACTTGTTGGTATTCACGTTATGCAGATATAGGTGTTAGTCGGCACAGGTTGATGGGCGGTTATTCTATCGGTATAGATGGTGACGACACTCCTTCCCACACCTATAAATAGGACCCCCCGGCTCGTCATAAGTATGCAGTGAACAGTAAGAACGAGCTCGCGCTTGAATTTGCGGTTAAGGTTTTCTAACCGCTGCAACTAAGGAAGTTGTTCTGTGATGGTTGTGCGGTTAACACTGGGAGACTAGGCGACTAGCGGGAACATTGGTGTGGAGTAGTTCGCAGTTACAGCCAGTGGTTTAGCAGTAGGTCGCAGTCTTTACGGCTTTGTCTCTTTCTCGGAGTTGCAGATAAGTGGAGCAGTTCGCCCGGTCTATCATTAGGTTCTGTTCGGGCTCTCTTAGATTGCAATATTAGCAGTCTGTGCGGTTTTCTCCACGGGTAGACAGCTTTGGCGGTCTTGGCGGACTCTACTAGCGAGTAGGCGGTTTGTGCGGTTATTGGAAACAGTCCGCGCATTTTCTTCTTGCTGCTGTTTTTGGTTCCCTGGTTTACATTGTAGAATCATGTCTTGCAATGTATACATCACCCTGTAATAGAAGTTGATTTCATTTGGAAACTCTTGTGCCTCTATTGCTGTTGTCTTTTATTTTGGCTTCAGTTGTGGTTGAGTGTTCCTGCGACCTCATTAGCTTCCGTTAAGAAATTTAATAATAATGATGTTATTATTAAGGTTGATGATACTGTGCATACTATATAGAAGGAGGGGACAGTCTATTAAGGCTGTGATCAGGGTCCGCTCACGTTGAAGGGTGTGTATCACGTGCTGGGGATAAAGAAAAACTTCTTCTTGGTGGCCAACATTGTTGACGCTTGGTATCACGTTCTGTTTGTCCCACCAGAAGTGAAGTTTCTCCGGAATATGTCAGATGTGAAAGCTGACGTCACTCATGTCGGAAGGAGCATGAAGGACTTGTTCATGTTGATGACAAGTTCTTATGTTGATAAGATGATGGCAAATGACAACGTTGTTATCTGACATGAAAGGCTAGGGTATGAAGGGATAGATAAGCTGAAGGCTATGATAGTGAGAGACTAAGTGCATGACTTGTCTAGTCTTTCATCCTTTGGATACAATCATGTTTGTACAGGATGTCAGTATGGAAAGGCTCATCGTCTTCCGTTTGACAAGTCACAGACCAGATACAAAGCACCGTTGGAGTGCATCTACGGTGATCGATGGGTTCCACCATCATCTCCAGTCTCGGTGGTAGCAGGTATATGCTAGTTCTGGTTGATGAATTTTCTAGGTATACTTGGGAATACTCATGAAGGAGAAGTTAGAGGCACATGAGAAGTTCATGGAGGGTCGGATCGGTCTACAGATCGAGAAATTGAGAACTGATAATGGAAGAGAGTTCAACTCAAATGAGTTCTCTAACTTCTATAGAAATCTTAGAATTTGAAAGGATCTTACGTATGCACATACTCCATAACAGAACGGAGTTGCAGAGCGGAAGATCTGTAATTTGATGGAGATATGCAAGTGCTGGCTTCACACCATAGGCATTCTCGGCGCTTTCTAGGCAGAGGGAATTGCATGTGCGGCGTATATCATCAACCGAATGCACCTCAGTCCGCACAACATGAATTCTCCACATGAGTTGATGTTCAAGGAGAAGCCTAGTGTGGAACATCTTTGGGTGTTCGGGTCAACCTGATATGCGTATGTTCCAAACGCTCTTAGGACGAAGCTAGATGCGAAAGCAAGGAAGCTAATCTTCGTTGGATACGATGAGAGGAAGAATGGTTGGAAATGCATGGATCCAGAGACACAGAAGTTTGTTATATCTCGGGATGTAGTATTTGATGAATTGACATCATACTAGGGTAGCTCGTCCGTGGAGCTACAAGAGAGCGGGTCTGACGGAGGGCAAGATCAAGCTGCTCTGAATCTTCTGGTGGAGTAGTCTGTGTCATCAGGTGCTCTGGTTTCATTTAGCTCTAGGGCGAAAACTTTTGGTTCAGGAAGCAGGGGGAGTGATGCTCCTGGTGTACCCAAGAGGAGATCTAGTTCATAAGAAGGAGCGGAAGTGGTGGATCAGGGTTTGGCCTTGTGGAGGTCTAAAAGGACCATTATTCCACCGACTCGATAAACGGACAGAAATATGATGAGTTTTGTCTCATGTTTCTTTGCAGGTCCCTCGGACGAGCTGGAGTTGTAATGCTTTGAAAATGTCACTAGCATTAAGGAGTGTGAGTATGTTATGGATGAGGAGATGACTGCCCTCAGGAAGAACGGGACTTGGGATCTTGTGCCCAAGGTCGAAGGCGTCACTCATGTGACATGCAAGTGGGTTTATAAGCTGAAAAAGAAGGCTGATGATAGTATCGAGCGGTACAAGACTCTCCTTATTGCTCAGGGGTTCTCGTAGTAGTACGAGGAGGATTATGAAGAGACGTTTAGTCTGGTGTCCAAGATGAATTCAGTTCGGGTGGTTATTTCTTTGGCGTCTTGCCAAGGGTAAAGGATTTGGCAAATCGATGTAATGAATGTTTTTCTTTATGGCGAGATTGACAAGGACATCTTCATGATGCAGTCACTTAGTTATGTTTCTGAAGAACATACATGACACGTCTGTAAACAAAAAAAGTCCATCTATGGTCTAAACCAGGCGCCTCGGATGTGTATGAGAAAATCGCAGAATACCTCCAATTCTGCGGATACTTTGCTTAAGGCTTAGATTAAATTCTGTTTGTTAAGAAGAGGGGGAGCTTTAGGTTATAGTACTGATGTATGTTGACAATATTATCGTCATCGGGAACTCGAAAGAAGAGGTAGCAAGGCTCGGGGTTAAGCTTACTAACAGGTTTGAGATAAAGGATTTTGGGGAGCTCCATCATTTCCTTGGACTCGAGGTTGAGAGGAAGAAGTGCAGCTCTACTCCTCTAGAGGTTGGTCTAAAATTTCGGCGAGATGAAGGGAGGGTTCTTTCAAATCCCTTGGTGTTTTGGGATCTTGTGGGGAGTCTCATATATTTGACGATTACAAGGCTGGATATTGCCTATGTTGTGGGCCGAGTAAGTCGATATATGGAAGAGCTGCGGAATCCTCATCTAGTGGCAGCTAAGAACATTCTAAAGTACGTGAAGTCCACCTTGGAAATGGGCCTCTTTTACGAAAGGGACATGAGCTTCAAACTTCATGTCTACATAGATGCTGATTATGGGGGAGATTTTGATGATCGGAAGTCAGCGTTAGGATATGTCTTTATGTGCAAAACGACATGTATCTTGTGGTGTAGACAGAAACAAGATTCAGTGTCTGTCTCCACTACGGAAGTGGAGTACAAGGCTTCGTCCTTGTCAGCTCAAGAAGTCATATGTCTCAGGAGGTTAGTGAAGGACATCCATGAGGAGGTGTGGGGTCCTACTCTTCTTCGCGGTGACAACGAGAATACTCTCAAACTTGTTAATAATCCAGTTTATCACGCGTGAACAAAGCACATCGAGATCAAGCATCAATTCATTCGGGAGAAGGTTCTATGGGAGTCTTTGATAGTATAATATGTGCAGAGTCAGGTCAACATTGCGGATATCTTCACAAAGCTATTGCCGAAGGGATCATTTATTCATTTACAGGGTTTGTTCGGGCTAGTTTCCGCTTCTCACTTTGAGAGGGAGTGTTGAAATTACTGAAGTGGAGTAGGGGCAGTGTGATTGGGCAGACCGCACAGAACGCAGAGACTGCCACTGGTCCGGCAGTTAGCCTTCGGCAGATAACCGAGTTTCGGCTAGGTTGTTCTCTTTTGCAGTCTGATTTAGCAAGCACCCTGGGAAGTAATCATGCGGTTAGCCTTGTCTAACCGCGGCTGTTGCGGTCTGGATTGTGAGACCACACAATGCGCTTAAAGCTTTCAAGATCTCTCGCTTTCAAGAAGCGGGAGGTTAGCGCGGTCTGTAGAGGCTTACCGCACAGTTCGCTGGAGCCTTCTCGGGAGGGTTGATAGCCAGAGTTTGCTAGTGTTGTGGACTTGATCACGGGTCTGTAACAAGTCCAGGTTTGTTGCCTAGTTTGCGAAGACCGCTGGTTATGTGGTATGGGTGTTGAGTGTGCTAAACTGTGCGGTCTGGATGCGGAGACTGACAGTTCGACATTGATGCGATGGTGGTTCAGGACGCGTGGCTGGATTGATCAAGTCCACACAGACTGAGGTTTCTAGTCACTCAGCTTTGCGGTTTGGTGATTCTTTCTGAGTCTGCAGTTAATTAGTTTATCATGCGTGGACTGATGGAGCTGTTCGCATTTGTTATGCGAGTTGTTCGTGCGGCCTGACTCCGGTGTTCGCGTTTGTGCAGATAGGTGGTGTTAGTTGTGGATTGAAGGGCGGTTATCCTATCGCTATGGGCGGTGGCCGCAATCCTCTTGTCGCCTATAAATATTAGTCCCCGGCCCGTTATAAATAACAAGAATAGTGAGAACTCAGCTCTCGTTTTATCCCGCGGTTAAGATTTTTTGACCGACGCGACTAAGTGAAGTTGACTCTTTGTGCAGGTTGTGCGGCTAGCATCAGTTGGCTAGGTAACAAGTGGGAAGCTTGGTGTGGAACAGTTCGCGGTTTACAGTCAGCGGTATATAGCAGGTCGCGACTAGGCGGCTTGAAGTCTCTTCCTCAGGGTTGCGGTTAAGCCGAGCAGTTCGCCCGGTCTATCAGCGGGTTTTGTTCAAGTTCATCATCATTCAATAACAAGCAGTCTGTGTGGTAAGTTGCAGTTTGATGACTTTGGCGGTTCCAGTCGACAAGGCTTGCAGTTTGGCGATTTGTGCGGTTACAGCTTGTTGTCCGCATAGTTTTCCCCTACTTTTATTTTCTGTTTCCATCGGGTACATTGTGAAATCATGTCTTGCAATGTATGTCTTGTCTTGTAAATCAGATTTGTGAATTCTAGTTGAGACTCTTGTGCTTTTATTGTGCTGACCTCTTTCTTCATCTAAACGTTGGAATTCTCTCTTCATGTTTTCGCCGACTGGCATTCTTTAGGTTTGAGGGAGCAAATTCATCTTTAGTCGATCTATTAGCTCCCTTCAGAATGAGAAACCTATATGTCATTCGAATCTGGCTTTCTTCATTTTTTTGTATCTTCGTATGTGGTGTCTCCTTTCTTTCTTTATGTAATATTCGCTCTCTTTGGCAAGGCGGCAGCGGTCGTGAACGTCGTAATTATGAATTGTAGTTCGTAAACGCATGATCTCACCTAAAAACCATTGTTCATTTTTATGTCCAAAACTAGTTTTTCTCTTGGTAGTGGTCATAGCCAGATGTCCTGCCAAGCATACGTTCTATGATGATGCCATTTTTGTCTAAACTTATGGTAGTAAAAATGTCCATCCAAAGAGAGCTTTAGAATCATTTTTCCATGGTCATAAATATACTCTCATCATTGAATTGTTATACTCAGAGCAAAATTCTTTATCCCGCAATGTAAATAATGAATCATTCTTTTAGGGTGCGGGAGCGCGCCGTTTCGGGGCATGCCCACCCGCGCGAGTGCGCCTTTTTGGAGCGCGTGAGCGCGATTCTCTCATTTTCCCACTTCTCTTTCGACAAATTTGGGCTCTACGCATTCCCTATTCTCTTCTTCATTACCAGCTATACCAGCTCCTCGCTAAAGGACGCCTTGTCGACCTGTTATTGACAGAGCGACGTATTTGTACACGATAATAGGCCTTCAACGAAGCAATCTAGAGCCATCGACGAGCTCATGCAATTTTAGCCAGCATCCCAAAAGATCTTTTCGCCTTCAACTCCTCCAGGTATCTATCTAGTTTCTTTATGGACATCCACCTATCAAGTTTCCTTCATGTTCATTATTGCCACTTCTCCTCACTCCTCCGCTCAATCAGGAAACAGGACCAAGGAGCACGCAAGGCGGTTTGGGACTAAACCATCCCTTTTAACGAGTCGTGACGCACGCTCAGACATCACCGTCCATTCCACGTGACGCACTCAATACCCCCCCTCGCCACGTGCCCCCCTGCTCTGATACCAGAAGCCTCTGCCCCAGAGCTTGAAACACCTGGAGCTCCTGGCGACACAGACAGCTCCACTTGAAGATCTTCAGCAGCCTCCTTCTTCCCTTCATCCAACCTGCTCTCTGGTAACTCCACGGATGAGCTACCTCCATATGACGTTAGCTCGTCGAAGACCACGTCCCTGGAGACGACGAACTTCCTCATCACTTGATCCATACACCTCCATCTCTTCTTCCGCTCATCATAGCCCACAAAGACAAGTTTCCTTGCCTTCGCATCCAGCTTAGTCCTGAGAGCATCCAGAACGTGTACGTAGCAAGTTGATCCAAACACCCGAAGGTGTTCCACGCTAGGCTTCTCCTTAAACTTTTCAATAGGAGACTTTATGTTGATCGGACTCAGAGGCATTCTATTGATGACATAAGACACGCAAGACATTCTCTCTACCTAGAAGGACCTAGGAATGCCTTTCGCATGAAGCCAGCACTTGCAGGTTTCCGTCAAATGACGGATCTTCCTCTCCGCTACTCCATTTTATTGTGGAGTATGAACATAAGTGAGCTCTCTTTGGATTCTGTGCTTCATACATAAGTTAGAGAACTCAGAAGATATAAACTCACCACCGTTATCCGTCCTCAACTTCGTGATCTTCAGGCCAAGCCGTCCCTCCACCAGCTCCTTAAACTCCGCAAACAAACAAAAAACATCTGCTGCCTCCAAGACTAACAGTGATGGTTGGTCCTATTAGATCACCATGGATATACTCCAATGGTGCTTTACACCTAGTCTATGACTTGTCAAATGGAAGACGATGAGCCTTTTCATATTGATACCCTGCGCAGACATGACCATCGCCAAAGGATGAAAACTTGGGCAAGCCTTTCACAAGAATTTTAACTGTCATAGCTTTTAACTTGTCAATCCCAACATGTCCTAGTCTTTCATGCCATATAACAGCGCTATCGTTGGCCCTCATCCGATCAACATAAGAACTTGTTGATAAAACAAACAAGTCTCTTACTCTTCTCCCTACATGAGCAACATCAGCCTTCACTGCTGATACGTTTTGGAGAAACTTCACTTCTGTTGGACTGAACAGAACGTGATAGTGTACGTTTACCGCATTGGTCACTGAGAAGAGGTTCTTCTTCATTCCCGGTACGTGATAGACACTCCTTAAAGTGAGTGGACCCTTATCACTACCCAAAGACACAACACCCTCCTTCTCAACTGCATGAACAGTTTTAACAACAGTTATAATAGCTTCGTTACCTGAAAATGTCAGCAGAGAGGAGAACTTTGACTCGTCCCCAGTGAGGTGATGACCACACCCCGAGTCCACTATCCAGTTATCTTGGTAGTCGTCGGTGGATAAAGCACGGACACATGTACCTGTCAGAAATGTTTCTCCCCACCCGGCTTCCTCAGCACTGGAACCAGCTCCCTCCTTATCTGCAACATTCCCAGGCTACAAATTGACCTTGTAGTCCTTCTTGAAGTGTCCTGGCTGATTGCATCTGTAGCACTTAAGCCACTCATTCTTCTTCCTCTCCTGATTAGAAGCAACGCTCCCCTCTTGCTGATAAGAAGTTGAAGGGCCATCACCAGGAGCAGTTTTCTTCTTCTTCTCCCATCTCTTCTTATTCCCTGAGAAGAGAGTCTCACTACCTGCTTCAGAGATAGTAACTCCAGCTATTTGCTTAGCCAGACTCTCCTGCGATGCCAGCTGATTTTCCAGTTCCAGCAAAGGTGGCTAAGTGGCCCAGCCTTGAACATACGTCACGAAGGCCACATATTCTTTCTGCAAGCCGTGGATTATGTGTCTCTTCAACTTGGATTCAGAAATTGGCACATCAGAGTCCAATGCTGAAATCTCAGCGCACAGGTTCTTCATTTTTAAGAAGAAGGTAGAGATGGACAGATTTCCTTGAGTTGCCCTTGCCAACTCATTTTCCAGGAATTGTAGTCTTGCTACATTCTTTCTGTTGAACAACCAATCAAGGGAAGTCCAAATCTCAGCAACAGATTGACATCCTAAGATGTGATCAAAGAGTTCAGGTGAGATAGCTCGCTTGAGAGCAAACTCTGCTTTCGCGTTGGTCTTTCTCCAAGATCTCACTCATCAGCACCAGCACCAGCACCTGCAGCAGCAGTAACCTCCTGCTTATCGTCACCACCGACGACTTCCCACAGATCCTCACCTAGAAGATAGCTCTGCATACACGACTTCCACTTTTTGAAGTTAGTCGGTGTAAGAATCTCGATTCCAAGACCCCTTGCATACCCAGCTTCCATTGCACAAACCCTAGATTACTTGGACTCACAGAAGCAAAAAAACAAGCTGATGGTTGATCACTGCTCAGGCCACTATTCTCTCTGATACCATGCAAAGCATTGTGGCGTCACTCCCCAAAACCGCACGGTTAGGGGATGAGTGATCACCCTGCTTATATACCCCAGGACCAAGGAGCATGCTAAGCGGTGTGAGACTAAACCATCCCTTTTAACGAGTCGCGACACACGCTCGGACATCGATCACTGTCCATTCCACGTGGCGCACTCAACACAATCTAGAGCCATCGACGAGCTCATGCAATTTTAGCCAGCATCCCAAAAGATCTTTTCGCCTTCAACTCCTCCATGTATCTCTCTAGTTTCTTTATGGATATCCACCTATCAAGTTTCCTTCATGTCCATTATTGCCACTTCGCCTCACTCCTCCGCTCAATCATGAAACAGGCACCGTGAAAGCCCAACAAGCGTCGATTGACATGCTTTTAATCCTCACCTCATACTTCTTTCTATTTTAAATATGTATTTTAAATAGATAATAATCTTTGTGATTGAGTCTAATGACTCAAATTATTGAGTTATAAAATGATAAAAACTATGACACATAGAACCGTATGGGACCGGACCGAATCACATAGAACCGGACCGAATCGTTAGTTGTCGGTTTGATTTTGATTCTTATAAAGCCGAACCCGGAAGTACCGTTGACATGACTGTTCAAAAATTATGCTGAAATCGGAATCAGAACCGAAACCGGTCAAACCAAATAAGATTTTGATTCTAAATTTAAGAACCGTTACCTTAACGGTTAGGTTCACGATCTTAATAGACCCTTAACCGAACCGCGACATGACAGCTCAATCTATACTATTTATCAGTACTTTGTGGCAGCTTCATTATTGGACAGCACGCACTGTTTCAATAATTTTGGCCTTTTGAACTTGCTTAACTAAGGCCATGTAATACTCTTTTAAAATCCTCCCCAAAAAAATGTTTCCTTCTACATGCTAAATGTCTACTTTGATCACATGCCGGTAGGTGAGCAATTAGGACAGGAAGGTTACACTTCAGCTGTGGCCTTCCATCCCGTTGGACGCATCCTCGGAACGACGAAGCGAAGAGATCTACGACGCTCCCGTGCAGAATCTGGCGCGGGGTTGTTAAGATATGCGAAGTTGGTTTCGGCGGAGTTAGAGTAGGATTCTGGTGTCGAGAAGCTCGGTCGGTTTACAAACTCCCCCTTTGTTAAAAACTCTATAAACAATTTATAATAAAAAGTCTAGAATACTGTCTCATTAAAAAAAATATCAATACAATCCTTAGAACAGATTATAATATAAATGTGGGGTCATTTACCGGACCTCCCCTCTAACTTTGTTATATTACTGACAGTATCCCTCTTATTTTTGAAATTATAAAAATTTCTCCTAAAGTTTTCATTTCATTACAAAACCTCCCGTGAAGTTTTAATTTCGTAACATCCATGCACAAAAACACCCCCCCATCGGTGAACAGTGTCTAGGGGGTATTTTTCTTCATGGATGCAATGAAATGAAAAGACCAGGGGAGGTTTTGGTAATGAAATAAAAATTTAAGGAGAGTTTTTGTAATTTCGAAAATAAGACTGCTCACACTAATTATGCTAGTTTACAAGGGAGGTTTGGGTAATTATTTCTATAAAGGTGCAAAAACAAAGCTCATTTAATTTCATTTTGCCCTAGCTCGAAGTTTCGCGCACAATTGGTAGGACTTCCGCTCGAGAATCTGAGGGAGGCGGAGTAGGGCATCAACGACTTCGACATGGACCTGACAATAAGGCATCAACGACAGTTCTGTCGGCAGGACTTCGGCTTCAGAAACTTCGGCGACAGATTAAGGCACTTTGACGATGAAATGGAGAGTTTGTAAACAAAGCAAAATAACTTGTAGGGGTGGTCTTTGTCATTTCGAAACATAGACAGGAGGTCCATATAATTATGCAAACTCGGTGACGAAGACAGGGACCTTCAAATAAGGCATCGACCACTGTTCTTGTTGCGGGTAACCCGGTTTTTCTCCAGTCCGGGGAATCGGACTGTCTTACCTCGGAATTTGACCAGGCGCGCAAACAGTCAAAGAAAAACAACAACAATGACAAAGGCGCATGCACGCGTGGGGGGCGTTGTCGGTGCTCGCTCGGGCTGGCCGCTCGCTCGGGTGTTTTCGGGTCTTAGGGGGGAGAGCGGCTTTTTGCGTGCGACTTATCCGGTCGGGTTGGTTTTCCCCACGTGTCCTCGGTTCAAGTTCTTTCGGTTTCGCTCAAAAATTTCGGGGAAATCCCATTAGTTTTGATACCAACCGCAGGGCGGATCTAGAGGGGGGCTCGAGAGACACTGACACCCCAATTATTTTTTGAAATGGTTTGTGTATTTGGATTCCTCTCGTCGAGGCAATGAATTTTGACTACTTATACGTCAAAAATGTTGGTCAGATGAGGGAGAAACAAATCTGATAAGATTGAAAAGTTCAATTTTTTTTTTGAAAGAAGTCGATGTCTGGCCCCCCATATTAAAATTTTTAGAACCCAGTGACGCATTCAAAAAAAACTATGTACACCCAATTATTAATTTTCTGGATCCGTCAATGACCAACGAGACTTCGGTTTGAGAAAAAAAGCAAACAAATTATTAATATTAGTGAAATAATTGTGGAAAAGAGGCACTCGTTTTCAATTTATCACCGGAATAAAGTCAACATGTTGGCCGGCGGCTAGCCATTGTATTGGACTTGAGTCTTCCTTCTCTCATTTATTTTTGAAACCGATGTAGGCTTTGCATTGAATATTTTGACTACCCACACCTTCCAAATTTCTCTACAAATACTTGAATTAATTTGGGTAATAACTTTTTAATATCATAAAATATAATGATATGTTTCAACAAGAGAAGAAATAAAGCAAATTAAATGAGTTATTTTAATGTAATTAGAAATTGTGATTGAGATCCGCTGTGTGAGAGGGCGATTCCGCCGACCACGGCTCATCGATGTATACATCTTGATGCTATTGGGGGTATTTTTGGGTCCCTGCCGACTCCGCTTATCTTTAATTTAGGTGAGTGTTATCCGCACTACAGTTTTGATTATCCGCACTTTTTTTTTCCCAATTTTTCGCGCCTTTTATAAATACGTCTTGTACATGCATTTTTACGAAAAGTGTTCAACATCAAAGTTGTAGATCTCATCGAGATCTACAACTTTCGTGTTGAACACTTTTCCTGAAAATGCATGTACAAGACGTACTTTGGAAATACACCCAGATTTCGCGCCTTTTAGAAATACGTCTTGTACATGCATTTTCAGGAAAAGTGTTTAACACGAAAGTTGTAGATCTCGATGAGATCTACAACTTTGATGTTGAACACTTTTCCTGAAAATGCATGTACAAGACGTATTTTCAAAAGACGTGAAAAATTAGGAAAAAAATATTTGCGAATAACCAAAACTGCAGTGCGGATAACAATCACCTTAATTTAAGGTACTGTTATAAACAAATTATATTTCACTTCTAGCAAATCAAAAAATATTCAAAATATTGATATTTATGTTATTTGAAATGGGCTCTAGCAAACCCTTTTTCCCTTCACATTTTTTCAAACTGCGTCTTCTACGTGTATTTTCATGTTGAACACTTTTTAATTTGAAGCTGTTAGGCCCCCAAAAAAAGTTACGCTGAATCCGAGTGTCCGTACATATGTTCGACGTGATTTTTTTTTCGGGAGTCAAATCGGAGATCTAAAATGCTTCAAATCAAAAAGTGTTCAACATGAAAGTTGTAGATCCCATCGAGATCTACAACTTTCATGTTGAACACTTTTTTATTTAGAAGCTGTTTAGGCCGCCGAAAAGGAATCACCGAACACGAGCGTCCGTACATATATTCCGCGTGATTTTTTTCGGGGGTTAAATCGGGGGTCTAAACTACTTTAAATCAAAAAGTGTTCAACATGAAAATTATAGATCTCGCCGAGATCTACAACTTTCATGTTGAACACTTCTCATGAAAATGCACGTATAAAACGCAGTTCAAAATGACGCATATATTCTTATATACACTTAACTCGTATATACAACACACTCTTATAGGAATTAGAAATCAAATATATTTTGAGTCATCTGCAACTCAATTTCTAAGCCAAATAAAATAGTTAGTACAAATATTTATTTTTAGGATTTTATTTTTATTTTTTTGAGTGATTTGCTAGTAATTAATTGGTTTTCAAATAGTCATTTTCAAATTTTTTGATTTGCTAGTAGTAATGATTTGCTAACAACGAAAATCGGTTTGCTAATAACAACACCCTTAATTTATTCGTTCGTGAATGCCCAATCTCACCTGAAGTACTTCGTCCACATTTATGTGCAAACCTAGTTTTATTTTCTTAGCGGTGGTCGCAGCGGTTGTCTTACGTTTAAACTCATTCATTTCAATTCTACATTTTAGTACATGGTGCTTAGTATTTCTAATAAGAGTTGATGCATGTAATTGAGCCAGCCGGTTCATGTTTCCAATATTATGAGGATTGGGTTCGTGTTTAGCATGGGTGCCTCACATACGATAAGTTTGGAACATTCTCGGTGGCGTGTTGAGCAATTAGGCGGCGTCAGAATCATATGCTTTGGGAGAGTACTGCGTTGCAGCCCATTGAGATCACCGCGTCTTTTGAGTAGCTCTCATTCTTTCTCACTTTTACCTCGGGGTCCCATCTTTGTGGCCCTGCCTGACCGACTACAATTTCTACTGCTTCTCGGATGCCACCTCCGACGAGTGTGATTCTTATAAATTTTGACGTCGTGGTGTGACGGAACCTTCTCTTGTGGGTTGAATTGGCTAGGGTGAGGGGACTCACCGAGTGCATGTTTGGCATGACGATCGGCTGTTATGGACTTCTTGGACTGTCCGACAGTTGCGGATGCCTTTGGGCTAGGGTGGTGGTTGAATTGGCTAGGGTGATCAATTGACCATGCAACTCTTGTTAGTTGCATCTCTTCTGGCGTGAAACCAACTTTCTCGGCGAATAGGTCATTTATTTTGGGTATTCTGCAAATGCTTCCTATGGTGACACTCAATACATTTTGCTTTGTTCCCGACCCGGCCGCATTTGCTCTTTATTGAGGGATTTCAATGTTGAGAGACTTTCACTTTGGCTTTGTTTCCACAATCATATATTGTATGTTTGACATGACTACATATGGTTATGAGTTAATAACGGTGGCCACCAAGAAAAGAAAACTGGTTTTGAACATAAAAGTGGACGAAGTTCCTTATGTACTGAGGTCGGATATTTGCGAATGACGATTCGTAATCACCATGTTCATGACTGCCACAACCGCTAGCTTCAAATGAAAACAAGCTTCTTTTGGCGTGGTGGCGACAGTCATGCACACGGTGATCATGAACCGTCGTTCGTGAACGCCCGACCTCACCTAAAAAAGTTCATACATTTTATGCTCAAAACTAATTTATTTTCTTTGTAGCGGTCATAATCTGTCTTACCAAACATACATTTCATGATAATGACATTTTTGATCAAATTCATTCAAGCAAATAAGCCACACCAACCTTTGGTTAGACAGCGGTTGTAACCAGTAGCCTTGAACTAGAGGGGGGAAGCGGGGCTGGTGACGGAGCGTTCAGGTGCCTTTTCCATCTGTTTCTGGGTGCAAATGGAGCAAACACCACCAACGCCCATTTATTTTCCCACTATCCGATGACGTTTGCTCCAAATAACACGTCAAATGAAACCTTAATGCAATTTGGTCCCGCTTCAAAAAGAAATAACAATAAAAATTATATTTTTTTTGCAAGACACCTGACGTCACAATTACTTGTCAGTGTAGTATAAAGAAATTAGAAGTGTAGTGGAAAAGGTGCGAGACCTGGTAGGCTGGTAAGTATATATATGTGAGCTACTAGCTATAATGTTTTATCACGCACATTTTGCGCTAGAGGGGAAGGCGAGCGACGGCTTTCGGTGTGATTATCATTGTATCTTTATACTATAAGCAAACTCCAAAACAGTCATGGTGTAACATTCGTCTTCCCAAAATACCCCACAACTATGGTGTACCATTCACTTACCCAAAATACCCATTCATATCTGTAGGAAATCCGGAGCGCCGAGAAGCAGAAATCCGAATAAAAGCAGTAAACAAAAGGAACAGAGCAAGCACACAAACACGAAGATTTCAAAGGTTCACCCAAAACCGGGCTACGTCCCCTATCCCTTCTCTTCTCAGTTCTTGTAATCACCAAAAGAAATACAGATTACAAAGGTTTCAAGGATCCAAAACCGATCCTACCTTAACTCCTCCTTCTGGACAAGAAACAACGGAAGAACCCCTTCTGGATCGTCTCCAACAAAAAACCTCGTATGTGCCTCCAAAAGGGTATATCCGCCGAAAGCCATCGTCTCAACCGTATCCCTAAAAAACAACCGGAATACGCCTTAAATAGGCTTCAACACAACGTCGAACGTCGAACGTTGAGCTGAGTTCGACGAACGTCGAACCCAGTTCGACCATTGGAAAAAACAAACCCCCAAAAATTTTGGGTCGGGGGCGTTGCCCCCGCACCCCCACCGGGGACGCTGTCCCCTGGATCCCTGCCCGCTGTCCGGTCAGCGTGACCTCTGCCGAGGGATGCTGCCCCCGGACCCCCGCTGTCGTCGGCGCCAGATATGTCGGAGGGGGATCACACTTCGATTCCTCTAAGCTCACGTGGGCTAACCCGGTGTGAGAAACAAGAGGACCGGAAGTGTTCCACAACCACAACATTCTCCCACTTGTTGGACAGCTTCCGCAGATGAGAGCAACTCCTGCAATCTTCCTCTTCAACCACACTGCTGTTGTACACCAATCAAACTTAGCAACAGGCACAGCCTTGGTCAGGAAATCAGAGCAGTTCTCCTTGGTATCAACCTTCTCCAGTTAAACAACCTGCTTCTTTACCTTTTCCCTGATGAAATGAAATTGGATATCAATGTGCTTGGTCCTAGCATGGAATGCCGGATTCTTGGCTAACTGAATAGCCCCTTGGCTGTCACACCATAGCTTCACAGGACCTTGCTCAAAACCGAGCTCCCCGCACAACCTCCTCAGCCATATGGCCTCCTTACTGGCATGAGTAAGAGCCATATACTCTACTTCCGTTGACGAGAGTGCCACCATTCCTTGCCGCCAACTCATCCAACTGATAGCGCCACCAAACAATGTAAACACATATCCACTGGTGGACCTCCTGCTATCCAGATCACCTCCCCAGTCAGATTCCACGTGTCCGACCACGTCTAGGACTTTTCCATTTTCAGCACCTTCAAAACAGATAGAATAATTTGAAGTGCCCCGAAGATACCTGAACACACGCTTCACAGCATTCCAGTGCTCCATCCCCGATTTGGCCATATAACTTCTCAGTACTCCCACTGCTTGAGCGATATCAGGGCGAGTATAAACCATGACGTACATGAGGCTTCCCACTGCACTTGCATATGGGACCTTCACCATGTCCTCCATCTCCTCATGTGTCTTGGGACACATCTCCGCAGATAGCTTATTCCCCACGAGCATAGGGGCACCAACAGGCTTGCAGTCAGCCATGTTGAACTTCTTCAACACCTCTTCGACGTACCTTTGCTGCCCCAGCCAAAGCTTCTTCTTGCTCCGGTCCCTGGTAATCTGCATCCCCAAGATCACACTTGCCGGACCCAAATCCTTCATTTCGTAGAGTGTCAAGAAAGTGAAGTGCTCTCCCTTCCTTTGGATATAGATACAGTGGTCCGAATTCGACCTTTCAAAACCCAACTCCAACATGTAGGTGTCGAACTTCTGGTACCACATCCTCGGAGATTGCTTAAGTCCATAAAGGGACTTCTTCAACCTGCACACTAGATCCTCCTTGCCCTTGGCCTCGAATCCTTCAGGTTGCCGCATATAAATCTCCTCCTCTAGATCCCCGTGAATAAACGCCATCTTCACGTCTATTTGTTCAATATCCAGATCATGCACAGCCGCAATGAAGAGAACCATTCTGATAGAAGTGACCTGGGCCACCAGCGAGAAAATCTCGTCGTAGTCCACACCTTCCACCTGTGAGAAGCCCTTGGCAACCAACCTTGCCTTGTACTTCTCTACGGTGCCATCCGCCTTAACCTTCTGCTTGAAGACCCATTTACTCCCAACGGCCTTCCTCCCTTTTGGAAGCTTGCACAGACCCCAAGTCTGATTCTTCCGCAGAGATTCCATCTCATCAACCATAACAAGCTCCCACTGATTCGCATCAGCCCTCGACCTCGCATCCCTGGCTGAAATGGGATCTTCTCCAAGCATGTTCAGGCAATATTGTGCTCCAACCGCACTAAGGGAGTACCGGATTGGTGCCCTCCTTTCCCTCGTTGAGCGCCTCAGAAGTGGAGCATCAGCAACTTTCTCTTCTGATTCATCATCAAAGCTCACCTCCTCCAAACCATCAGATTCTGAATCTGAATCCGAAACAGCCATCGTAGTAATCTGAGCATCCTCTAGAGGAACTTCCTCCATGTTCCCTTCTACTACCACCTTTCTTGCAGCTTTTCCTTCCTCCGCTTGTGTAGTGACTTGAGGACGGGCTTCATGAAAGACCGCATGCATCCTTGCTATACGTCACCGTCTTCGTCACCGGGTTCCAAAGCTTATATCCCTTGATGCCATTTTTGTAGCCCACAAAGATGCACCGCTCGGACTTCATATCCAGCTTCCCCCTCTTCTCCTTTGGAATGTGAACGTATCCATCACATCCAAAAACACGAGCATAAGCCAAATTTGGCTTCTCCTGGAAAATGGCCTCAAAGGGGGTACACCCCTTCACTGCAGATATAGGGGTCCTGTTTTTCAAATGGTTAGCTGTAGCCGCCGCTTCAGCACAGAACTCTGTCCCTAAACCAGCCCAACTGAGCATGCACCTGGCTTTCTCCATCAATGTCCGATTGAGCCTTTCCGACACTCCATTCTGCTCTGGAGTATACGGCGTGGTCTTCTGCCGTGCAATCCCCTGCTCAGTACAGTACTGCTCGAAGGCGTCCGAGCAATACTCCCCTCCGTTATCAGAATGGAGAACCTTCACCTTCCTCTCCAACTGGTTCTCCACCAGGTTCTTAAAATCCTTGAACCTATCGAGAACCTCCGCCTTGGACCTGAGAAAATAAAGTCAAGAATACCGAGTGTAATCATCAATGAAAGATACATAATACATAGCCCCACCAAGGGATGGGACTGGAGTCGGCCCAAATACATCGCTATGAATCAAATCCAGTAAACCGGTGGCCCTCTTCCCTGCTCCCTAAAAACTAACCCGGTTCTGCTTGCCAAGTAGGCAATTCTCACAGAACCCAAAGCTCGAGGTGCACACGGGCACACCCACCACCATCTGGCCATATGTCATAGCCGACATCCCCTTCTCACTGATGTGTCCAAGCCGCTGGTGCCACAGCCTGGACTGCTCCTCCTGGTCCTCCTCTTGGCCTTCAGAGATGAAGGCCCCGCTAGGCACCACTATATCAGCAAGTAACTTGTACAATGTCCCATGCCTCACGCCTTTGGCGATCACCATCGCCCCTCGGGTCATCCTGCACGAGTGCATGTCACAACTGAAAGACACCCCCGTATTTACCATAGATCCCACCGAGATTAGATTCCTGCTCATCCATGGAATGTGCATCACCCCCGGAAGGGTCTTCATGGTCCCGTCGGCCATCTTCAGCATCACGTTGCCACGCCCAACAATCTGCACAGCAGTATCATCGCCAAGCATGATGTCACCACCATCAAACCTCTCATACTCACAAAACCAGTCTCTATGAGGGGTCATGTGATATGATGCTCCTGTGTCGACATACCACACATCAGCATCTCTCTGAGCAACACATGTAGCCGCGATGTGCATGTCACCGCCGTCGGTCTCCTTCTTTGCACCCGAAGTTGACCCTGCCTCCTTTTTCGGAACGGCCTTGTTTGGACATTGAGATTCACGTGTCCAACCTTATTACACTTCCAGCAATGAATAGGCTTCCTTTCTTTTTCTCTGCTCTTGGAACTACCCCGAGACTTATCTCGAGAACCACCTTGCTTGTTGTCCCTCCGTTGAGGGCGAGATCTGGATACACTCAATGCACCTTTGCTAGTCTTCTCTGAACTTCCTTTTCTGGTCTCCTCAGATAATAGAGTAGCACATACTGACTCACTGGAGAGAGCCTTATCTCCATTACCACCTATGGCAACAATCACATTGTCCCACGAATCCGGCAATGAGCACAATAGTGTAATAGCCCTATCTTCATCTGAGATTTTCTCACCAATAGAGATCAACTGACCCACAATAGTGTTGAAATTAGTTAGGTGCTCTGAGAAAGAACCGTCTTCCTGCATCTTCAGATTGTACCATTTCTTCCTTAGCAACAGCTTGTTTACCAGAGACTTACTATGGTAGAGAGACTCTAGCTTCCGTCATAGACCTTGGCCTGAAGTCTCCTCCATCACATTTGTCAAAACAGAGTCTGCAAGAAACAACCTGATGAGACCCTTTGCTTTCCGATCAGCTTTTGTCCAGGTTGTAACAGTCTCCTCAGCAGACTTCTCTGTTGGAGGAGTATCCACTATTGCACCCCACAAATCACGATCAACCAGTAGGTCTTCCATCTTCATCTTCCATAGATCAAAACGACTTCCATCAAACTTCTCTATCTCGATCCGCACTCCTCCTGAACCCATAGCCAAGAATCCAAGAACCTCCCTCTGATACCAAATGTAGGAAATCCGGAGCGCCGAGAAGCAGAAATCCGAATAAAAGCAGTAAACAAAAGGAATAGAACAATCACACAAACACGCAGATTTCAGAGGTTCACCCAAAATCGGGCTACGCCCCCTATCCCTTCCCTTCTCAGTTCTTGTAATCACCAAAAGAAATACAGATTACAAAGGTTTCAAGGATCCAAAACCGATCCTACCTTAACTCCTCCTTCTGGACAAGAAACAACAGAAGAACCCCTTCTGGATCGTCTCCAACAAAAAATCTCGTATGCGCCTCCAAAAGGGTATATCCGCCGAAAGCCATCGTCTCAACCGTATCCTTAAAAAACAACCGGAATACGCCTTAAATAGACTTCAGATTCCTCTAAGCTCACGTGGGCTAACCCGGTGTGAGAAACAAGAGGACCGGAAGTATTCGATCCACAACCCCAACAATATCTTCTTTGTATTTCAAAAGATTTGTTTTTTGAGTCATTTCTACCTTGCCGCCAATATGACTCGCTCAAATTTGTGAAGGGTTGCGGTAATATGTCCCGCGACAAATGTCGCCTCCACGACAAATGTCGTCATCACGACAATATCCTCCCCCACGACAAATATCGCCGCCACGACAAAGATCGCCCCCACGACAAATGTTGCCCGCATGAGGTCCCCCGTACACGACTGCTTGTACTGCATAAGGGAGAAGGCGAGCGACTGGAAGACTGACTCGTAAAGCATGAGGATTTCTCGTGCCAGACCGCTCATGTCCTACATAAAACATTGATGTCAATATTTGTTAATTAATTACAAATAACTTAAAATTTATTTTAATTTTTTTTATATTTCTATTTCAAATTTGGACATTAAATCTATATAATTCATACCGGTCAACACTGACCTCTCATTTTAGCCTATCGCGGATCATCAGTCGCTCCTTGTAGTTGATTGCCTGTTGCTGACCGCTCCTTATAGCCAATCGACGGTCGCCGACCGCTCCTTGCAGTTGATCGACAATTGCTGATCGCTCTTCACAGCCGATCACGAACGCACACCACTTTTTTGCATTGATCTGCGACTAACAAAAATATCTGCGGATAGTAATTGCCGATTTCTTAGGTCTGCGAATAGTAAAAAAATCTACTATAGAAAATTCCCTACAATAGTTCTACTTGGTGTGACGCTGGATGGAAGGTGGTGCAACATGTAAGCGGATTATTTAGCCACGTGTCAAATTGTTGTCTTTATTAAAGTTGAATATTTGACTTTTGACTACAGGTTTTGTTAGGTAGAATATAATATTATTATAATCAATAATAAGATAATAATGAAATTCTGTCCATTACTCCCTTCTAAAGTCAAAGTCAACCGCATGAAACGCGTCTCTCACAATATTTATATTCAGGTAGTCAGGAAGGTGACTTAAGGCAATTTTTGTGGGCTATTATCACAAATAATTCTTGGGTCCGCTACTCGCTCTCGAAGGAAGGAGCACGGGTAGTGATCTCGCCGTATAATTGTGCTTCAAAATTTGTGTTATTTTTTTTAAAAAAAAAATTATTTCAACGAGATCACCGACGTTGGATATGCGAGATCAACGGCTTAAATTTCACCCTCTCTCAGAGGAAGGAATGCTACTCGTGCGCAATTATTATTATATTACCACTCATTTAAATTCATTTTTAGGGCTTTCTAAAAAAGCTAGCCTTACTCACCAACTTCAACTCTTTCGCGTGTGTTCGCCCAAACCTTTCCTTTTTCTTCCGTTTTTTTGGAAGGTGATGCTATTAGAGCTCACATGGAAATCCTTTTTTGGGTGTGAAATCGTCGGATCTTGCTCGCTGGAAGACTCAATTTCCCGTTTATTGCTCGCGTGTTTATCCAGAAGCCGATTCATGCTCTCCAGTAGTCCCCCTTTCTGTAAGGAATCCGGAGCGCCGAGAAGAGGAAATTCGAAAACGAATAACAAAAAACACAGAGCAAAATCAGAGCAATCACAAACACAGGTATTACAGAGGTTCACCCAAAACCGGGTTACGTCCTCTCTCCCCTTCTTCCTCCTTCTTGTATTCACCAAAAGATTACAGGTTACAAAAGGTTACAAAGGCCAAGGCCGACCCTACATTCACCTTCTTCTGGACAAGAAACTACCCGAGGGAAAAACTCCCCTGAACGACGCCTCCAACGATAAACCTCGTATACGTCTTCTTCAGGAAATACGCAGTCGTCAATCTCTCTGAAATTAGCTTCGCTTACCCTAATCCCCGAAAAACGGGATATAAATACTCAGGAGTAAAAAACGACTCAAAACGTCGAACGCAGAGCCGAGCTCGACGCTCGGGCGTCGACCGGAGGTCGACGATCTCACCCGAGGTCGACGCTCGGCGCATCAGCGATGGTCGACGCCCCAGGCAGAGCTCGACGCTCGGGCGTCGACCGGAGGTCGACGATCTCGCCCGAGGTCGACGCTCGACGCATCAGCGAAGGTCGACGCTCGACGCCAGCAGAGGTCGACGCTCGACGCCAGATGAGGTCGACGCTCAAGCGTGAGCACGACGATCGTCGACCTCTCCTCAAACAGAGGGACAAGAATGCATACAGGGGCTGCTTCACACTCCCGTGCCTCTAAGCTCACTTGGGCTAACCCGGTGTGAGAAACAAGAGGCCCTGAAGTGATCCACCACCCCAACATTCTCCCACTTGGTGGAAACCTTCAGCAAATGAGAGCAGCTCCTCCAGACTTCCTCTTCAAACCCACTGCTGTAGCACACCATTCAAACTTGGCAACAGGCACAGCCTTGGTTAAGAAATCAGAACTGTTCTCCTTAGTGTCAACCTTCCCCAGTTGCACTACCTGCTTCTCCACCTTCTCCCTGATGAAGTGATATTGAATATCAATATGCTTGGTCCTAGCATGGAATGCAGGATTCTTGGCTAACTGAATAGCCCCCTGACTGTCACACCAAATCTTCACAGTACCTTGCTCAAAACCGAGCTCCCAGCACAACCTTCTCAGCCATATGGCTTCCTTACTGGCATGAGTAAGAGCCATGTATTCTGCTTCCGTCGACGAGAGTGCCACCACTCCTTGCCGTCGACTCATCCAACTGATAGCACCACCAAATAAAGTAAAAACATACCCACTGGTGGACCTCCTGCTATCCAGATCACCTCCCCAGTCAGAGTCCACATGTCCAACCATGTCCAGGACTCTTCCAGTTTCAGGACCTTCATAACATATAGAATAATCTGAAGTTCCACGAAGATACCTGAACACTCGCTTCACCGCACTCCAGTGCTCCTTCCCTGGTTTGGCCATATACCGGCTCAGCACTCCCACAGCTTGAGCAATGTCAGGCCGAGTGCAAACCATGGCGTACATCAAGCTTCCCACTGCACTAGCATATGGAACTTTAGCCATGTCTTCAATATCTTCATGTGTCTTGGGACACATCTCCGCAGATAATTTCTCCCCAACCGGCATAGGGGCACCAACAGGTTTACAGTCAGCCATGTTGAACTTCTTCAACACCTCTTCGACATACCTCTGCTGCCCCAACCAAAGCTTCCTTTTGCTTCGGTCTCTGGTAATCTGCATCCCCAAGATCACACTTGCTGGCCCCAAATCCTTCATTTCAAACTTGGCAGAGAGCAGCTTCTTCAACTGTTGGATCATCTTGACACTATTCCCTACGAGCAGCATGTCATCTACGTAGAGTGTCAGAAAAGTGAAGTGCTCTCCCTTCCTTTGGAAATACACACAGTGGTCAGAATTCGACCTTTCTAAACCCAACTCCAGCATGTAGGTGTCGAACTTCTGATACCACATCCTCGGAGACTGCTTCAGTCCATAGAGGGACTTCTTCAACCTGCACACCTGATCCTCCTTGCCCTTGGCCTCGAATCCTTCAGGTTGCCGCATGTAAATCTCCTCCTCCAAATCCCCGTGAAGAAACGCCGTCTTCACGTCCATTTGTTCAATCTCCAGATCATGCACAGCCGCAATGGAGAGAACCATCCTGATAGAAGTGAGCTTGGCCACCGGCGAGAAAATCTCGTCGTAGTCCACACCTTCAACCTGTGAGAATCCCTTGGCAACCAACCTTGCCTTATATTTCTCCATAGTGCCATCAGCCTTCACCTTCTGCTTGAAGACCCATTTGCTTCCAATGGCCTTCCTTCCTTTCGGAAGCTTGCACAGACCCCAAGTCTGATTCTTCAGCAAGGAAACCATCTCATCCTCCATAGCAAGCTCCCACTGATTTGCATCAGCCCTCGACCTCGCATCCCTGGCTGAAATGGGATCTTCTCCAAGCATGTTCAGGCAATATTGTGCTCCAACCGCACCAAGGGAGTACCGGATTGGTGCCCTCCTTTCCCTCGTTGAACGCCTCAGAAGTGGAGCATCAGCAACTTCATCTTCTGATTTATCATCAAGACTCACCTCCTCCAAAACATCAGATTCAGAATCTGAATCCGAAACAGCCACTGTAGTGATCTGAGCATCCTCCAGTGGAACTTCCTCCATGCCCCTTTCCACTACCACCATTTCTGCAGTTTTCCCTTCCTCCGCTTATGTAGTGACTTGAGGACGGGCTTCATGAAAGACCACATCCTTGCTATACGTCACCGTCCTCGTCACCGGGTTCCAAAGCTTATATCCCTTGATGCCATCTTTGTAGCCCACAAAGATGCACCGCTCGGACTTCATATCCAGCTTCCCCCTCTTCTCCTTTGGAATGTGAACGTATGCATCACATCCAAAAATACGAGCATAAGCCAAATTTGGCTTCTTCTTGAATACGGCCTCAAAGGGGGTACACCCCTTCACTGCAGATGTGGGGGATCTGTTCTTTAAATAATTAGCGGTAGCCGCCGCTTCAGCCCAGAACTCCTTCCCCAAACCAGCCCAACTGAGCATGCACCTGGCTTTCTCCATCAATGTCCGATTGAGCCTTTCCGACACTCCATTCTGCTCTGGAGTATACGGCGTGGTCTTCTGCCGTGCAATCCCCTGCTCAGTACAGTACCGCTCGAAGGCGTCCGAGCAATACTCCCCTCCGTTATCAGAACGGAGAACCTTCACCTTCCTCTCAAACTGGTTCTCCACCAGGTTCTTAAACTCCTTGAACCTGTCTAGAACCTCCGCCTTGGACCTGAGAAAGTAAAGCCAAGAATACCGAGAATAATCATCAATGAAAGATACATAATACCTAGCCCCACCAAGAGATGGGGCTGGAGTCGGTCCGAATACATCAGAATGGATCAAATCAAGAGGGCCAGTGGCCCTAGTCCCTGCTCCCTGAAAGCTAACCCGGTTCTGCTTGCCGAGTAGGCAATGCTCGCAGAATCCAAAGCTCGAGGTGCACATGGGCACACCCTCCACCATCTGGCCGGATGTCATAGCCGACATCCCCTTCTCACTGATATGTCCAAGCCGCTGGTGCCACAGCCTGGACTGCTCCTCCTGGTCCTCCTCTTGGCCTTCAGAGATGAAGGCCCCACTAGGCACCACTATATCAGCAAGTAGCTTGTACAGTGTTCCATGCCTAACACCTTTGGCGATCACCATCGCCCCTCTGGTCATCCTGCATGAGTGCATGTCACAGCTGAAGCAAACTCCCGCATCAGCCATAGATCCCACCGAGATCAGATTCCTGCTCATCCCAGGAATATGCATCACCCCCGGAAGGGTTTTCATGGTCCCGTCGGCCATCTTCAGTCTCACCTTGCCACGCCCAATGATCTGAACAACAGTATCATCTCCAAGCATAACATCACCACCCTCAAACCTCTCATATTCACAGAACCAGTGTCTATGAGGAGTCATGTGGTAAGAGGCTCCAGTATCAACATACCACACATCCGCATCCTGATGAGCAACACATGCAGCTGCGATGTACATGTCACCACTGTCAGCCTCCTTCTTGGCACCCGAAGTTGACCCTCCATCCTTCTTCTGAATAGCCTTGTTTGGACATTGAGACTTCACATGCCCAACCTCATTGCACTTCCAGCAACGTACAGGCTTCTTCTCTTTCTCTCTTTCTCTGCTCTTGGATCTACCCCGAGACTTGTCTCTAGATCCACCTTGCTTATTATCCCTCCATTGAGGGCGAGATCTGGATACACTCAATGCACCTTTGCTTGTTTTCTCGGAACCTGCTCTCCTGGTTTCCTCCGAGAGAAGTGTTGCACACACTGACTCACAGGTTAGAGCCCTATCTCCATTGCCCCCAATGGCAACAATAACATTGTCCCAAGAGTCTGGCAATGAACAGAGCAAGGTAATGGCCCTATCTTCATCAGAGATTTTTTCACCAATAGAGATCAACTGACCCACAACTGTGTTGAAATTGGTCAGGTGTTCTGAGAAAGAACCGCCATCATGCATCTTCAAGTTGTACCACTTCTTCCGCAACAGCAACTTGTTCACCAGAGATTTGCTCTGGTACAGAGTCTCCAACTTTCGCCATAAACCTTGGCCCGAAGTTTCCTCCATGACGTTTGTTAAAACAGAGTCTGTAAGAAACAGCCGGATCAGACCTTTGGCTTTCCGATCGGCTTTTGTCCAGGCTGCAACAACCTCCTCCGTAGATTTCTCTTTCGGTGGATCATCCGCTATTGCTCCCCACAAATCTCGATCCACCAACAGATCTTTCATCTTCATCTTCCACAGATCAAATCGACTGCCATCAAACTTCTCTATCTCGATCCGCACTCCTCCTGAACTCATTTCCAAGAATCGAGAGAACCTCCCTCTGATACCAAATGTAAGGAATCCGGAGCGCCGAGAAGAGGAAATTCGAAAACGAATAACAAAAAACACAGAGCAAAAACAGAGCAATCACAAACACAGGTATTACAGAGGTTCACCCAAAACCGGGTTACGTCCTCTCTCCCCTTCTTCCTCCTTCTTGTATTCACCAAAATATTACAGGTTACAAAAGGTTACAAAGGCCAAGGCCGACCCTACCTTCACCTTCTTCTGGACAAGAAACTACCCGAGGGAAAAACTCCCCTGAACGACGCCTCCAACGATAAACCTCGTATACGTCTTCTTCAGGAAATACGCAGTCGTCAATCTCTCTGAAATTAGCTTCGCTTACCCTAATCCCCGAAAAACGGGATATAAATACTCAGGAGTAAAAAACGACTCAAAACGTCGAACGCAGAGCCGAGCTCGACGCTCGGGCGTCGACCGGAGGTTGACGATCTCACCCGAGGTCGACGCTCGGCGCATCAGCGATGGTCGACGCCCCAGGCAGAGCTCGACGCTCGGGCGTCGACCGGAGGTCGACGATCTCGCCCGAGGTCGACGCTCGACGCATCAGCGAAGGTCGACGCTCGACGCCAGCAGAGGTCGACGCTCGACGCCAGATGAGGTCGACGCTCAAGCGTGAGCACGACGATCGTCGACCTCTCCTCAAACAGAGGGACAAGAATGCATACAGGGGCTGCTTCACACTCCCGTGCCTCTAAGCTCACTTGGGCTAACCCGGTGTGAGAAACAAGAGGCCCTGAAGTGATCCACCACCCCAACACTTTCCCGTTACTTGCCAGCGAAATTTGTGATTTATGGGATTCGTCATGGAGCGCTTGCGTTCACGGAGAGGAGCTATTCAATATCACTGGCGGGGGAGAAAAAGACAGACCAAAATAAATAACAACAAAACTCTACACCAAATTAGAATCCCAATCGTTCTTATTTATATGGAAAATTAGGGCATCCAAAAAAAAAATTAAAATGCCCAAAAATTAGGTCATTTTTTACTGCAAATCTAGGCATGCTTGTTTTGATAGTTCTAGTTTTTTTTTTATTTGTTTTATACTGTCAAAGCTTGTTCTTTTAGATTTGAGCAAGCTGTTGATATTTACATACAATTACAAAAGGGGTTGACTTGCTTAAAGCTATTACTCCATATGGTCGAAAACCTAGAAATTGTGCTGCAAAAGTTAATATTATGCACATTGTTTAGTGTAAAATTATTGTTTCAACCATTCGAGCATGTACGTCGATCTCTATACTGAAGATATTGTTACATACTACTTTGGATTTTTTTTTTCATCCTTTATGATGTAGCTATTATGCAAAGAAAAACGAGGATCTTAAACTCGTGTACGAAGGACTGAAAGATGAAGGATAACTAAAAAACATAGACTAAAAGAAGTTGAATGATGTTATGGAGGATGTGATCAACTGATTGTTATAACTCATAACATGAGAATTTTCGCGCGAATCTAACCATTCATTTCGTACTCCACAAAAAAATACTTAACGGAAAAAAATTCATGTTCATGTTAGAAATAATAAATAGTGTGGTACAAATATGTTAATTAGGTGTGTTACTGTCATTAATATCGACCTAATTTAGGTGATCTAATTAATCTGATCGAATATGTTTTGTATTGTTTGAATGATTCAAATTAATTATATGTGGATACAGGGAGCAGTTTTACGCTCATATGATGGGATTAAACTTAAAGAGTTGCATTAAGATTATTTTCAATATGATGGGTCGAATAGGTTATGCATGGTCTCTAGGTCAAATAGTATTATTTTCACTATTATTCGGTTCTAGCATCTCATCGTTGGAGAGAGCCTAAAAAGGAAGAGGAGGAATCGTCTTCATCAGGAACTTGTAAACTTGGAAGATCCGTGACCGCGTGCTCATGTATTCGTCTCGATTTTCGGCTAAAATAAATTCGTCTACGTCATGAATTCACTAATTCAAGCTAACTATTCATTCACAACAATTGAGGAACAAAATAATACTTATAATTTAAAAAAAAGTCAGCCCAGATGAAATTACTTACTTTTTGAAGGTGTTTTGAAGTGTACTTTGATTTCAATGAAATGGTAGAGCACTAATTTACAATTATTTAGGTTTTCATTTTTCTAAAATTTTGTTTGCCAATATAATTTCCTGAAAATATCAGTTTGAGGTTATCAAGTAAACGTGAATAGCTAAAAGTGCGGTGCTAAATAACATTAGTTTGAGGTTATAACACATGTTCAATTTTTTAAATTTAAACGCATAAGAAAATTGGTGATGGATGGATGATCTTTTCGCGAGCAGTATGTGAGCATTTACTTCACTCATGTGAGCGTTTTCGATCACTCCAGGGACAAAATTCTATCACCTGTTGCAGGAGAGAAGTGACCCTCACTCTCGCCGAAAATACCGAAAAATGCTTAAGGCTCCGTTTGAGGGGACTTTTTTTCATCGTTCAAGCGGTTACGACCGTATGAATCGGACCTTAAGTGTAACCGGACCTTACGTGTTCAGGAAATGATATCTTTCTCATCCAACAACTCCATTAGCGGCTGGCCGTGGCACATGAATTATGCTACAGTGTCGGAAATGCGGCTGCCTAGGGAGGTGGTTGTATAACCAATTTATTTGCGCTTTTAAATAAAATGTTGGACATATGTTATAGGCTCTGTTTGTTTCGGCGTTTTTCCCCCATTGGCGGTGGTGAAAAACACGAACGTTAAAAGTCAGTGTTATCTAAATCTTATTTCTTCATTCCCAACACTTCAAAATGTCATTTTAACCTTCAACTCCAAAGCCGTCCCTACCTTCGTTCCCACCGCTCTCATTCTCCCAATTTTTTAAAGCAGGCCCGTCCCCATAAATTTGGTGATTCGGATCCCCTGAAGCTCGTACGGAGAACTCCATGATGGAGTTCGATCCAACGCACGAGAGCGATTCATCTCGTCAATCCTTCGGCGAGATGAATCCAGGCGCTAAAAAACAAAAAGTAAACAGTAAAAAATAATAAAAATATTTAAAAAAAAACGAAAAATCTCGCTCGTGGGATTTCAATCCAATGCGCGAGTTGGATCGAAGTCCAGGAGATCCAAATCCTAAATTTGGCCACCTCATTCTTCAAACGCCTTTCAATTAACTGGAGGACTTCAATTTTTATTTTTCACTGTAATTAATAATAATATTATTTTATTATTTTATTATTTCCAATTCCTGAAAAAAGGATCTTTGACCTATGAGCTATTAGATTTTGACCGCTCGCCGAATTTGATTTATTTGGTAATGGGAGCGTAGTAATTGTTCACGTCTGCTCAGACCAGCAGCATAATTATGAACTGCGGAGATTTTTTTAATAATTTTAAAGTTCGCATTTAAATTGGATTAATATATATTTTTAGATTATTATTTATTATTACATTATCAAAATTTCCATGCACAGTGTAGTTCACTGATCATGAAGGTATGGATCGAAAAGAATAGAGCTGATCAAGCCGAACAGATTTTTGGACCCTAAACCCTAAACTGATTTTCGGGCAGAATCGATCAGTTAAATTTTTATTTAGAGGGATCGAAAACCAACATCATTTCGATTCAATTCAGATTGGTTGGATAAAACGAAGAAACGAACCGAGCCACACATAACTGTTAAAGAATAAAAATTATTAACAAAATTTATGTATTATAATTCCGTTCAGATCAAGAAATTCATCTTCTTCAATATTTTAGATGATAACAACTGACACTAAAATATGTAAACTAATAATGTAGAAAATTATAGATACTAAAGTTTTGTATTAATTTGATCAGTTTGACCGTAATATTATCCATAATTCATCATAATATGCATGCTTATATCTGATGGGGGCAAAGCCTATTAATAGAATAACTGGGGTGCATATAACCCACTTCTCATGATCCCATCAGAGTAGTACCCTCATGTCCTCATAAATCTCTTGAGCGGGCTCAGGGAACTCCTCTCCAACGGGTGCACGTCTACGCTCCTCCATCCGCTCCTGCTCCATCGGTAGGCGCATCAGGTCCTAAAATTATACGTACAAAAGTACGTTAGTCACATCATGACCAAGTAAATCTCACGCTCCTCCCCAGCCCCCTAGTGGGTACCCGAAAGAAAACCTGCAAGAAGAGTTAACACAATAGCCGAAACATTATATACATACTAGTAACTAGTAAGAGCAGCAATAATATCAACAATTAATCAAGCTAGTTTCTAGCAATATATGTGTACGAGCATCAACGAGAGAAGCGGTAGCATCAACAATTGAAAAAACTTGACTTTCTATATTTATAACATTTGTCTTCATCGTGTAATTCATCCTACGGTAGTTATACGATGCTAGACCAAGGTGTGAGTACAGGTAACACACATGAGTATATATATGTATATATGGTATGTTGTATATGCATGCTTAAACTCTCTGTCACTCATATGATGTGTCGCAATTACTGTAACGATGCGGTCCAGCTAGGCCAAGCACCAAGCGTCGTCGGCCTACCGGCAACCCGGGTTTAGGTCCTTTAGACCGCCCCACGACACCACTGGTAGTAAGCCTAAATATCAAGGCCTGCAGGCCCATTGCACCTCAACCAAATCTCTGCACCTGTTTATCAACAGCGGTAGGTTGTTACCACGGGGTTTCGAACCCGCAACCTTGATAAGAGAGTCTTATTACCACTCCTCATCACCAACTGAGTTGCATTTTTTGTAACGACTCGGTCCGACTAGGATAAGCACCAAGCGTCGCCGACCTACCAACAGCCCAGGTTTAGGCCCTTTAGACGGCCCCACGACACCACTAGTAGTAAGCCTAAACATCAAGGCCTGCTGGCACATTGCACCCCAACCAAATCTCTGCGCCTGTTTATCAGCAGCGGTAGGTTGTTGCCACGAGGTTTCGAACCCGCAACCTTGATAAGAGAGTCTTATTACCACTCCTCATCACCAACTGAGTTGCAACTTAGTTGGCGATGAGGAGTGGTGTTAAGGCTCCTTATCAAGGGTTGCGGGTTCGAGACCCAACGTCAATAATGTGTGTGGCCGATAAACAGGCACGAGAGGCTTTGGGGTGTATGGGCTGCAGCCCTTTAGCGGTGCCAGTTGGGTCCTAGTAAATCCCTTTATAGTGGTCGGGCCTGGGCCGTTATATAAAAGTGCACTTTTTTGTAACGACCTGGTCCGGCTAGGCCAAGCACCAAGCGTCGCCATCTACCAGCAGCCCGGGTCTAGGCCCTTTAGACCACCCTACGACACCACTGGTAGTAAGCCTAAACATCAAGGCCTGCAGGCACATTGCACCCCAACAAAATCTTCGCGCATATTTATCAGTAGCGGTAGGTTGTTACCACGGGGTTGTAGATCGGTTGGTGATGAGAAGTGGTAATAAGACAATTTTATCAAAATTACGGGTTCGAAACCCCGTGACAACAACCTTCCGCTGCTGATAAACAGGCGCGGAGATTTGGTTGGGGTGCAATGGGCCTGCATGCCTTGATGCTTAAGCTTACTAGCAGTGGTGTCGTGTGGCGGTCTAAATGGCCTAAACTCGGGCTGCTGGTAGGCCGGCGACGCTTGGTGCTTGGCCTAGACGGACCGGGTCGTTACAATTACTTTCCACTATATCGACATAGTGACATGTTAAAAGAAGGAGCTCACTTCTCAGACCTCACCGCCGTGGCCAGACGGTGATAGTTGGTCGGTCGCTCCCACTTTTAGGTTATGGATACACCCCAACTCCTTAGGACTTCGTACCTCTATGCAGAATATGTACTCTCGGTGGGAACACATCCTCTCACTCATGCGGAGATCAACCCTCTCGGCACATAACTAAGCAGGTGCGAGACGGACCTATGTGGAACGGATAGCTAGCCCCCATTCTCTTCACCATCACAATCAAAAGAGTTCGTCGTCGCAACTTCTCCCGTAGTGTATGATAGGGAAAGCCGACGAACCCGCCACAAAGGTATCCATGCACCCTCCCATATTCTCATGCATTAGTAATGAATGACATAACAACATGCTAGTACTCATACAGTTAATAAGTGTTCACGGATCAACTAGCAACTTTAGACTTACCATGATGTTGAGCTAGGAATGACGTCACCTAAATTTCATGAGCTATGCTTTCACGAACAATATTAACTATGCAAGTATGTTCAAGCCAAATTTAAATTTACTTACAAGTTTCAAATTAGGAATATTAAAGCATGAACGTTGTAGATAAAACATTAGTCTACAAAAGTGTGTCCAACATGCAATTTCTGATTTGGCCTCTAAGAGCTCCAAAACAGGGGTCAAAGTTCACCAAAAATAGTAGTCTCACAAGTAAACAACAATTACTATTTATTTTGCTAAATTTGGGGTTAATTTAAATTAACCTAGGTTCACTGTTTCAGACACGGTTTTCAGAACCGGACCGAACATTGAACCGGAAGAAGGAGAGGTTCAAGGTTTAACCGGTTGGACCGATTGAACCGGGGTTAAATCGGGTTTAACTATATATAGTTATATACTGATATATAGATATAGTTTTGTAAAACAAATTAAAATATGAAAATTGTTGATAGTTGACACTTCAATTCTACAAAAACTAATAACATAAACTACTAGCTATATCGATGGAGAGCCTACTGATTGCGTATGCACGTCAATTTTAATCTACCTAAGGTCCTAAACATAAATTTACACCCCACATTTGCATATCAATATCATATATGAACGATACGATTATACGAACATAAAAAAACTTTGCACAGTTTAACTTCTAAGAATTCATTTTCTTCCAGCCATAAAGATGCACTCCTGTCATGCTTCAATAAAATGTCAATGAAACACTGGAAAAACCCTAAACCCTGGAAATTTAGTATTGAAAATAAAGAAAACAAATTTAAACAAAACTACAAAACAGATTGAGAAACTCTGGCTCTATTTGCTCGGCGAGGCTGGTTCCACATGTCACCGGAATTTGAGAAATTATTCAAGGTAACGTTAATTTTTCCAGCCTTATTTTAAAAATCAGATATTGAAGCCTCATTGATTTCAGTCATTCTTCGTTCAACAAGGTGCTCCATTTCCACTGCATGGTTTCTTGAACAGAGCTTCATCAATGGTAGAAAAGAACAAGTTGGAAATATTTACCATTAGAATCATTAGATACTCTCGCTCGATCGCTCCTGGACCCTAGTGTTCAACTGCAACGCATCGCTCGATCGCTCCCGGTTGCTCGACTTCGCAGTTCGCAATTCGCCCAGTTCGACACTTCGCTGTTCGCCCGAAGAAAATGAAGCCAGGACTCAGGAGGCAGAAACAGGAAGGGTTGAAATAAGTGTTGCCCTAATTTCACTCCATGCAACAAGATAAGATCGTTGGATTTGATCTTAAGGGAGGAGAATGAACCCGCCCGGTTATGAATAATCGGACCCGGTTAGCGGTTCGCCGATCTGCCGGACGGTTTCCCAGTTTTTAGCCGGTTCCCAACGAAAACGGTTTTGAAGCTTGGACCGGACCGGCAAGGTGACCGGTCGGCGGTTTGACTGGTCTGATCGGCCGGGCCGGTCCGGTTTTCAAAACTTTGGTTTCAGGAAACTTAAAACATGAAAAGTGTTTAGAAAATATTATTCTACAAAAGTGTCTCTCACAAGCATCGTCCTCTAAGACCTCCAAAATTGGGGCTAAACCAAAAAATATTTAATTCAAGACTAATCAGCATTCTGGATTTCATAAATGATTAAATATACTTTTCGGGTGTAAAATTATATTGGTTAGATATTCTAAATCAGAAAAATTTTAACATTAAAGTTATAGACCATAAAATTTTCTACAATATTGGGTCTCACAAAAATTTTTCATATCCGGCTCTATGTTAATTAAAATTTCATTTGAAGGATGATAAAAATTTTCCAAATGCAGACAGGTTTTCAGCCCAAGTAATTATGTATTTTGCGCACAGATCTTGGCCAGATAGACGACTGAAATAGCGACATGCGATAAGTTGTGCATCGGGGTTGCACCGGATTGGGCCTTGAGCCAATCATTGGTTCGGTCCGTCCGAGGAAATCGGACGGCCTGTGATGGCCGGCCGGATGTAACGGTGGTTGTACGCCACCGTAGATCCATCCCTTGCGGGCCCTCCTAAGGCCGGCCGAAGCCGTCGTTGCTCCAGCCACCGCACCTGGTGGCTTCGCCCGGGAAGGGCGCTCCGGAAAGGCGCCGACCGGCGGTCTGTCGCCGTCTCCGGCGGTCGGAAAACTGGAGCAAAAAGGCTCCAGGTTCACGGTGGTTGTCGGCCACCCAGAACCTGGGCCCTTGCGGGGCCTCCCCACCGCCGTCGGTGGGGAGTTAGCTCCGGCCACCACCCCCTAGTGGGAGCGCCCGAGGAGGGGGACTCCAGTTAGGGTAGCTGCCGACGGCCAGCCGCCGCCGACGATGGACGGAAAAACACTAATACTGCCCCCTTTTTTGTTATTTTTTTCTGGATGGAGGAGCCCTCTGGAGCGAGTTCCAACGACTTCCTCCGCCTCATGGGCCATGAGAGAGGGTCGTGGAGTCCCTCTCTCCCCTTCACACGCCTCATGCAAGGTCGAAACCCGCGATGATAGCAAAGGTTGTTGTGGGTGGTCCGAAACTATCCAAGGTCGGGATCACCTTCACCGGTGATCGGAGACGACATTGATAAACGAGAAAAGATCTAGGGCGGAGAGGAATCGTAAGAACTTACTTGCGCGCCGTTTAGGCGAGGGGATCGACGGGTGGCCATGGGTGGTGGAGATCGTCGGAGTTGGGGAAGAAGGTTCGTCGGGTAGTCGTCGGGGCTCCGGTTCTTGCTGGTTAGGGGTCTAAGGTGGTAGGGAAAAATGAAATCCAACATCTTTTGGGTTCATATAGGGGTAGGAGTGGATTTAGGCTTTTTTAGGAAGGAGATAATTCCCTTTCCTTAGGGAGAAATGCATCCTCCCCTAATTGCTTCCACATATGCCTCCTCCCTATGCTTACAAGGTAAGGAATAAACTCCCCCCCCCCAGCTTGACATTAGTATGGTGATGAAGGTAATCAAAATTAAGGTAGGGTTATTACCTATTTGGGAACCAAAAACATAATAAGGTCTTGTTCATGCGGTCGTAGCCGCTTGACCAGTGAAAATAAATTAAGGTTTCGTTCATGCGGTTGTAACCGCTTAACCGGTGAAAATAAGTCCCCCCCAAAATGGAGCCTAAGTCTGGATCTTGACAAACTGTAGTGGAGTGAAAAATGGTGAGCCACGACCTCCTGAGTCCACCACCAATAGTGGTTTTCCTGGCGGACAGTCACTGCCAAAACAACCCTTCTCCTTTGGCAGAGGTCGGCAAAAGACAGAGAAATGGCGGGCTCATGGTTCCCCTTTCCTCGAGCAGCACACAAATCGGCAGACTGCAGCAACTGAAGAGACGTTTCTGTTGAATTTTCTCAAGAAGCTCAGCAAGATAGCCTAAACACTAAATCAATATCTTCAGAACTATCCAAATCACAACTTGACCAAGCGGAAATCAGAGAGCAAGCTCAATCAACCAAAATGCAAAGACAGAAGTAAGTAGATAAAAAATTTATCAATCTTCTTTACATGGCGAGGTATACGTGGCGAGACGTGATTTCGCCAGTACAATGAAAAACAGAAACTACAAACAAATCGGGCGTACAGAACACTTGAGAACACTTGAAATCGGGCGTACAAAGCTCACTGTATTCCCTTCGCAATACCAAGCCAGAGGCTTATTGACCCTCTTTGATCTCCTAAGAGGCTGCTCCTTGCTCACCACCTCCGCTTCTTCTTTAGTCTCCGCTTCATTTTCGGGCAATCCTTGAGCAACGCTCCCCCTGCTTCCTGAACCAGAAGCCTCTTCCCCAAATCTAGAAGCAACAGGAGCTGCTGGTGAAACAACAAGCTCCTCTTGGACAATTTCAGCAGTCACCTTCTGCCCTTCATCAACCTTGCCCTTCGGTAGCTCAACCGAGCTTCCTCCATATGACGTCAATTTGCCAAAGACCATGTCTCTAGACACAACGAACAACTTCATCGCAGGATTCATGCACCTCCATCCCTTCTTCCGCTCATCATAGCCAACAAAGACAAGCGTCCTTGCCTTTGCATCAAGATTTGTCCTCAGAGCATCCGGGATATGCACGTAGCACGTTGAACCAAACACCCGAAGATGTTCAACACTTGGCTTATCCGTCAGCAACATCTCGAAAGGAGACTTCATGTTGATCAAACTGAGAGACATCCGATTGATGACATAAGCAACACAAGACATTCCCTCCACCCAAAAGGACCTTGGGATATTCTTTGCATGAAGCCAGCATTTGCAGGTCTCCATCAGATGATGGATCTTCCTTTCCGCAACTCCATTTTGTTATGGAGTATGAGCACAAGTAAGCTCTCTCTGGATCCCGTGCTTCCTGCAAAAATTAGAAAACTTGGAGGAGACAAACTCTCCGCCGTTGTCAGTTCTAAACTTTTTGATCAGTAGGTTAAGCCGGCCCTCCACCAGCTCCTTGAACTCCACAAACAACCGGAAGGCTTCAGACTTCTCCTTCAAGAAATACACCCAAGTGTATCTTGAGTAGTCATCAATCAAGACTAGCATGTATCTGCTCCCACCAAGGCTAGCAGTAATGGTTGGCCCCATCAGATCACCATGGATAACCTCCAATGGTGTTTTGCTTCTTGTTTGTGACTTATCAAAAGGAAGATGGTGAGACTTTCCATATTGACACCCTGCACAAACGTGACCATCACCGAAGGATGATAGCTTAGGCAAGCCTCTCACCAGGTTCCTATTTGTCATAGCTTTCAGCTTATCCATCCCTACATGCCACATAGCAGTGCTATCATTGGCTCTCATACGATCAACATAGGAGCTTGTTGATAAAACAAATAAGTCCTTTACTCTTCTTCCAACATGAGCAACATCAGCATTAACCGCTGATACGTTGCGGAGAAACTTCACTTCTATTTTATCAAACAGAACCTGATATCCTGCATCTACTGCGTTGGTAATCGAGAAAAGATTCTTCTTCATGCCCGGTACGTGATAGGAACTCCTTAATGTGAGTGGACCCTGATCAATACCTACAGACACTACACCTTCCTTATCTACAATATGAACAGTATTATCAGTAGTGATGATGGCTTCGTTACCTGAGTAAGCCTACAGCGAGGAGAACTTCGACTTGTCTCCAGTGAGGTGATGAACACACCCGGAGTCCACAATCCAGTCATCTTCGAAGTCAATGGTGGACAAGGCACAGACACAAGTGCCCGTTATAAAGGCTCCACCCCAACCAGCTTCCTCATTGCTAGAGGAAGCTTCCTCCTTACCTGCAGCATGCCCATGCTACAGCTTGACTTTACAGTCATGCTTGAAGTGACACGGCAGATGACACCTGTAGCACTTCAAGTTCTTCTTCCAATCCTTCTTAGGAGCAAATCCCCCCTCTTGCTGATTAGAAGTTGAAGGTTCATCTCCAGCTGAAGTCTTCTTCTTCTTCCCTTCCCATCTCTTCTTCTTCTTCTTATAAGTGAAGAGAGCTTCACTACCTCCTTCAGAGACAGTCACCCCGGCCATCTGCCTAGCCAAGCTCTCCTGCAAAGCAAGCAGGTTCTCCAGCTCAAGAAGAGAGGGCTGAGTTGCCCAGCCTTGAACAGAAGTGACAAAGGCCACATACTCCTTCCACAGACCGCGGATTATGTGCCTTTTCAGCTTAGCTTCGGAGATCGGCTCATCAGGATCAAGTGCTGATAGCTCAGCACACAAGCTCTTCATTCTTAAGAAGTACTTTGAAATGGAAAGATCTCCTTGAGTTGCCTTAGCCAACTCATTTTCCAAGAACTATAGCCTACCTACATTCTTCCTGTTGAACAACCCATCAAGAGAAGTCCATATCTCAGCAGTAGATTCACATCCTAAGATGTGATCAAAGAGTTCAGGTGAAACAGCCCGCTTGAGAGCAAACTCAGCCTTGGCATTTGTCTTTCTCCAAACTCTCACCTGCTCAGCAGTTCCAAACTCAGCCGTAATTTCAACCTGGTCATCACCACCGAGGACCTCCCACAGTTCCTTGCCCAGAAGATGGCTTTTCATGCACGACTTTCACTTCTTGAAGTTAGTCGGCGTTAAAAGCTCAATTCCCAGACCCCTTGCAAGACCTCCGTCCATTGCACTATCCTTGGTCAACCTTTCAGAAGCACAAAGCAACAACAGAACTTGTTGATCACTGTACAACCCGTATTCGACGAGGAGAGGCCCCACTGCAGCCAGGTCACCAGAAGTCAAATTCAACGATCCAAGAGTGAAGTCAAGATCAAGCCGCAGGCCAGCAAAAGGTATGGGCGAGTATGGCGAGCTCCCCATGCCTACTCGCCAGGTGACGACTAAGGCGAGATACTCGCCTGTCCCGTGCGAGCTCCCCAGAAAGTCGCCCGATCGCCGGGGTGGGGGTATAAGTAAGACCCCCCTCTTTGGATTTCCCTATAAATAGGACCCTAGGGGTACGAAGGAGACCACAGGAAAACTCTCGAATAGTTACTCGCGAATTCCTGCTCGCGCGTCTCCTTCGTATCTAGCTCGGCCATTCTGGTTGAGAAGGGGTTGCTTCATCTAAGCAACCGGGTACGTGGTAGGACCTTCCTGCCACAGCGCTTGGGGTCTTGTTTCTTTTGCTCGTCCTGGGCCATCCGATTTCACTTCGAGACCGGTAGCCTTAGGCCGCCTAGTCCGATTCTGAGGTCGGGATTTTCTCGGCTTCAACACTTGGTGCGGTGAGCGTGGATAGCAGCCAAGGAGGAAAGTTTCGTAGTGGCGAAATATGGACAATGGTGACGATCAAGGCGAGGTGGCGGGCAACTCGGCAGGAGCAGGCACCTCGGAGAGAGGTGGCGGGTTTGTGACGGTAGCGGCTTTCGAGGAGTTCGCGAAGAGGATGGAGAAGGCGATACTCGTCGGATTCGCCAACCCACCGGAGGTCACGGCGACTTCTCCCCATCGCCTGACCCCGTCTGGCGAGGAGGAGCCAATCCGGCGAGCAGGAAAGGAGCCCGCCTGGGCGAGAGAGGAGCAACCGTTGCCGTCGCGTCATCACCCCACGAGCAGCCAAGGCATCCGGTTCCGAGATCATGAACTCTCGGCGAGGTAAGGGAATACTCGCCGATGGAGCGAGCACGAGTATTCGAGTGAGGAGGATAATCGCCGTCGCCAGGAAGGGAGGAGCCCCTTCTGCGCTGAGATCCTCACGGCCCCTGTCCCCGACAATTTCTGAGAGCCCGCTCTCACCTACTACTCCGGCAGAGATGACCCAGTAAGGCATCTTCAGTGGTTTGAGGACGTGGTCTCGATCCGCAATATGTCTGACGCCTTCAAGTGCCGCTTCTTCTCCATCACCTTCAAGGGGAGTGCAAGAGACTGGTTTCACCAACTGCCGGCAGGCTCCATCTACTGCTTCTCCGACCTCCGTCGGGGTCTCATAGCGAGATTTGTGACATCCAAGAAGAGGAAGAAGGAGGCGACGGCCCTCTTTAAGATCATACAGGGGCAGCACGAGAGTCTGGGTCGTTACATCGACCGGTTCCAGGAAGAGATTTTGGAAGTGGAAGAGGTAGATGGGTTTACCTTAATGGTTGCCCTCAAGTTTGGCCTGAAGCAGGGATTCTTCAACATGGAGCTGGGGCACAGGCCGCCGAGGTCATTCGAAGAGATGGTGGAGAGGGCCAATGTCTTCATTCAGGGGGAGGAGAGGAACAAGGAGTTCCTGGCAAGGCTGGACGGGGATAAGCCGCTAGTGGAGAACAGGGGAAGGCTGTTGGAGAGGGAGAGGCGTCCGGAGAAAAACGATGACAGAAGGCAGGAAGAGCTGAAGGGTAAGAGGAGAGAGGAGCCCAGGAGGGCGGAAGAGTTGAGGCAGGAGAGGCCTCGAAGGCAGGAAGAAAGGAGGCTCGTCGAAGCCCCGGAAGGAGGGAGGGAAGAAAGAAGGTTCCAGTATCCAAGAGATCGTCCCCAGTGGAGGCGACCGATCCGCCAGGAAGAGAGGAGAAACAACAACCTCAGAGAGCAAGGAGGAGGAAGGGAGGCGATGACCATAACGCAACGGGCCGCAAAATATCGGCGAAAGGAGAAGCGACAGGAAAGGCACCAGGAAGCGGCAATTCCCCTCTACTGCGATATCCATCGAGTAGAGGGGCATGAGTCCTTGGCCTGCCCCGAGTTTTGGGAGGCAAGGAGGAGGTTGGAGGCGACGGAGGTAGAGAGAGAGCAGCCAAGGCAGGAGGCCCCAGTCGGGCAGGTAGCCTTCCAAGCGCCGCAGAGGAGGAGGAATGAGGACAGGGTTGACCAGGGGGTCGAGGAAACGTTATTCCCGGTCCAGGAGGCGGACACGTCGGGGTGATCAATGGGGGCGCAGGGCTTGGAGCTTCCCGCAAGGGTAGTCTTCACCAGATCTACAAGAGGAGCGTCGCCTCGACGTCGCAGACTCCTCCGTTGCTGAACGAGATAACCTTCTCGGAGGAGGATATGTTGTGGAATGAGAACCCCTTCCACGACGCGTTGGTGATACAAGCGGCCATCGAAGACTTCACCGTCGATCGAATCCTCGCGGACAACGGGAGCTCGGTGAATGTCATTTTCAAAAGAACCTTTGTGGGGCTGCAAGTGGAAGCATCCCGGGTCCAGGCCGCGGATGGGCCTCTCTTTGGCTTCTTGGGAGAGAAGAAAGAGGTGGAAGGGGGAGTGGAGCTGCTGGTCACCCTCGAAGGTACTTCAATCCGGTGCCGGTTTGTCATCGTCGACGCACCCAGTGGCTACAACGCCATTTTTGGGCGGCCTCTCATCAACTACTTCAAGGCCGTCCCGTCGTCGTACCATCAATGCCTGAAGTACTACCGGGATGACGTCCAAGTCCGGATCAGGGGGGATCCGAAGGCCTCTTGGGAGAGTTACCTGAACGCTGTCAGCACCATCAGCTGGATGGGTGACGCGGAGAGGCTGGAGAAGATGATGGAGCATGAGGAGGGCCTGCAAGCTGCCGAAGAGCTAGAGGAGGTGGAGGTGATCTCCCCGAGAGGAGAGCCTGAGCTGCTGAAGGTCGGAGGAGCCTTGCCCCCAGAGGGGAAGGCGTAGATAGTCGCTTGCCTACAGGAGAACGCCGATATCTTCGCGTGTAGTGCCGCCGAGATGCCAGGGATAGATGCCAATGTTGCCTGTCATCGCTGAGCGCCACCGCGCTGGCCGAGCCGATCAGGGAGGAGGTGCAAAAGCTGCTAGATATGGGGTTCGTCTCGGAGATCCAGTATCCAGGCTGGGTCTCTAATGTTGTAATTGTAAAGAAGTCCGGAGGGGGCTGGAGGTTATGTATCGACTTTTCAATGTTGAATAAAGCTTGCCCGAAGGATTGTTATCCCCTGCCTCAGATCGACGTGCTGGTTGATTCCATCGTCGGGTTTCCTGTGATGAGTTTCCTTGATGCTTTTTCAGGGTATCATCAGATCCGGATGCATCCCCCCGATTGCCGTGACGTCTCCTTCATCACCGGCAACGGGTGCTATAGCTACAAGATGATGCCCTTCGGGCTCAAAAACGCCGGCGCAACGTATCAAAGAATGATGGACCAGGTATTCAAAGAGCAAAAGGGGTGGAATTTGGAGGTCTATGTGGACGACCTTCTCGTTAAAAGCAAGAGCGTCGCGGAGCACATGGCGGATCTGACGGAGACCTTCGCCACCCTGAGGAAGTACAAGATGCGGCTTAACCCGGCCAAATGTGTATTCGGCGCGGGAAGGGGGAAGTTCCTGGGTCATCTCCTTACTCCTCGGGGGGTGGAGCCTAACCCCGACAAGGTGAAAGCCATCATGGAGATGACCTCCCCAAGAGATTCCAAGGAGGTCCAAAGGCTGACTGGAAGGCTGGAGGGCCTTAGTCGTTTCCTCTCAAAGGCCGGAGAAAAGTGCTCCCCATTTTTTAAAGCCCTTCGGGGGAACCAGAAATTCGAGTGGACCATAGAGTGCGAGGAGGCTTTTGAGAATCTCAAACAACAACTAACCCGAGCTCCTCTCCTCCAAGGTCCACAGGGCGGCGAGGGCCTCTTACTTTATCTGGGAGTGGGAGCTGAGGCGGTCAGTTCGGTGTTGGTCCGAGAAGAAGGAAGGATGCAGCTCCCCATCTACTACGTGAGCCGGGTGTTGCGGCAAGCAGAGACAAGTTATCCTATCTTGGAGAAGCTAGTTTTCGCTTTGCTAGTTTCGGCCCGGCGGCTCCGCCCATATTTTCAAGCTCATTCCATCAAGGTGGTCTCCGATCATCCCTTAAGGAGTATCTTGGATGGGGTAGAGCATTCTGGCAGGCTGGCCAAGTGGGCGGTGGAGCTCAGTGAGTTCGACATCTCGTATTCCCCAAGGGTAGCCATCAAGGCCCAGGCGGTAGCAGATTTCCTGGCCGACTTCTCTGCCGAGGTGGAGGTAGACGTGGGCGCTTCCCGCCCGGTCTCTTGGAAGATGTTTGTGGATGGGGCTTCCGGCAAATATTCCGTGGGAGCCGGAGTCGTGTTGGTTAGCCCCCAGGGAACCAGGATCGAACAAGCCATCGAGATCCTCTTCCCTATTACGAATAATCAGGCAGAGTACGAAGCCATGGTGGCCGGCTTGCGTCTCGCCAAGGAGCTATCAATCAAGGACATCCGAGCTTTCACCGATTCAATGGTAGTCGCTTCCCAGATTCAGGGAGAATTCGAGGTATATGACCCCACCCTGCAGCAATACCTGGTCAAGGTTAAGGGTCTGATCGGGGGGTTCCAGTCCTTCTTCGTCGAGTATGTGCCCCGAGAAGACAATGCCGAAGCTGACTACCTTGCCAAGTACGGTCCCCGGGCCGGGGGGATGGTCATCGAGCTGTTTCGACCATCCATCAAAGAAGGAGAGATGATGGAGATCGAGCAGTGGTCCTCGTGGAAGGATCCGTTCGTTACGTTCTTAACGACGGGTCAGCTGTCCTCGGACGGACAGGACCGAAGGAAATTCCGATACAAGGCCGCGTACTACCTGCTGCTCGACGCCGAGCTTTATCGCAAGACCATCTCGAGCCCCTTGGCCAAATGCTTGTCGGAAATCGAGGTCCCCCGAGTTCTCGAGGAAATTCACTCAGGGGAATGCGGCAGCCATTCCGGGACCCGCACTCTTGAGCAGAGAATCCTGAGGCATGGCTACTTCTGTCCCACCATCTGAAAGGACGCGGAGGCCTACTCCAAAAAATGCTCCCAGTGCCAGCTCTTCGCGCCCCTCCAGCTTCAACCGGCTCAACACCTCCGCTCGATCACCGCTCCGTGGCCCTTCGCCATCTGGGGGATGGATCTGGTTGGCCCGTTCCCTCAAGCTTGTGGACAGAGGAAGTTCATACTGGTGATGATCGACTACTTCTCCAAATGGATCGAGGCCAAAGCCTTGGCCAAGACCACCTCCCAGATCGTCAAGAATTTTATCTGGGGGGGAAATCGCGTGCAGGTTTGGGATCCCGCTGGCCATCGTCACCGATAATGGGCCACAGTTCGCCAGCTTGGAGCTGGAGGACTTCTGCAAGCAATTGGGCACAGATCTTCGGTTCGCTTCAGTGCACCATCCTCGGAGCAACGGACAAGTAGAAGCTGCCAACAAGCTCATCGTCAACCTACTGAAGAAGAAGGTCACCAACTTAAAAGGAAGCTGGGCCGAACAGCTCCCCTCGGTCCTATGGGCTCTGAGGACGACCCTGAACTCGACCACGGGGGAAACACATTTCAAGTTATCCCACGGGTCTGAGGCACTCATCCCAGTGGAGTTCGAGGCGCGAAGTCCGAGAGTGGTTGCAGCCGAAGGCAGGAGCGAGGAATGGCGACTGGAGAACGAGGATGCCCAGAGGCTCTCCCTAGATTACGTGGAAGAGCTCCGAGACTTGGCCTCCATACGCCAAGAGGAAGTCAAGAGGCGCATGGCGAGGCACTTCGACAAAAATGTCCGCCTAAAAAACTTCCTCGCAGGAGATCTGGTCATGAAAAAGGTAGACGCCGTTGGGCGGGGAGCCGCCGTGGGCAAGCTGCATCCCAATTGGGAAGGCCCCTTCATTGTCCAAAAAGCCCTGGCCGCGGGGGGCTATTACCTACAAGATCAAGCAGGGGAGCAGCTAAACGGAACTTGGAGTGGGGATGATCTGAAAAGGTTATACCCCTAGTTGTAACACTTATATCTATTTTAGTAAAGATGTTATTCTAATATACAGTGGTGGTTGAATTGTTCTCCTTCTTTGTGTTAAAAATGCCTCGAGGCTTCTGAGTGCTTCCAGGATCCGCCTCGCCGTCGACTCCGGGAACCAGTGGTCGATTTGTTCCTTGTACGTAGCCCAGTATGGATGATAGGACGATGCTTCGGGATTTTAAGCGCTCTTGTAAGACCGGGCCTCTGCATTATCGGCCGAGATCAGCTCTCCCCCTCGCATGTCGGCCTATGTCTCCCCGAGTACATCTCTCTTCCAACTGGAGGAACCACGAGGAACAAATGTGCGCCCCAAATCACCCGGACTCGGGGGGAGGCCGACTTCGTCAAGCACCCAGAAGAGGATCTCAAGTGATCGGCAAGGCATTGAAATCAAGACTTCGAGTTGAGCAGCGTCGTAAGACCGGTATCCCCACGAGCTCCTCTCCTCGGGAATCGGTCGATCTCCTCGATTGAAATCAAGACTTCGAGTTGAGAAGCGTCGTAAGACCGGTATCCCCACGAGCTCCTCTCCTCGGGAATCGGCCGATCTCCTCGATTGAAATCAAGACTTCGAGTTGAGCAGCGTCGTAAGACCGGTATCCCCACGAGCTCCTCTCCTCGGGAATCGGCCGATCTCCTCGATTGAAATCAAGACTTCGAGTTGAGTAGCGTCGTAAGATCGGTATCCCCACGAGATCCTCTCCTCGGGAATCGGTCGATCTACTCGATTGAAATCAAGACTTCGAGTTGAGCAGCGTCGTAAGACCGATATCCCCACGAGCTCCTCTCCTCGGGAATCGGCCGATCTCCTCGATTGAAATCAAGACTTCGAGTTGAGCAGCGTCGTAAGACCGGTATCCCCACGAGCTCCTCTCCTCGGGAATTAGACGATCTCCTCGATTTCAATCAAGACTTCGAGTTGAGCAGCGTCGTAAGACCAGTATCCCCACGAGCTCCTCTCCTCGGGAATCGGCCGATCTCCTCGATTGAAACCAAGACTTCGAGTTGAGCAGCGTCGTAAGACCGGTATCCCCACGAGCTCCTCTCCTCGGGAATCGGCCGATCTCCTCGATTGAAACCAAGTTGAGCAGCATCGTAAGGCCGGTATCCCCACGAGCTCCCCTCCTCGGAAATCGGCCAATCTCCTCGATTGAAACCAAGACTTCGAGTTGAGCAGCATCGTAAGGCCGGTATCCCCACGAGCTCCCCTCCTCGGAAATCGGCCGATCTCCTCGATTGAAACCAAGACTTCGATTTGAGCAGCGTCGTAAGACCGGTATCCCCACAAGCTCCTCTCCTTGGGAATCAGCCGATCTCCTCGATTGAAACCAAGACTTCGAGTTGAGCAGCGTCGTAAGACCGGTATCCCCACGAGCTCCTCTCCTCGGGAATCGGCCAATCTTCTCGATTGAAATCAAGACCTCGAGTTGAGCAGCGTCGTAAGACCGGTATCCCCACGAGCTCCTCTCCTCGAGAATTAGCCGATCTCCTCGATTGAAACCAAGACTTCGAGTTGAGCAGCGTCGTAAGACCAGTATCCCCACGAGCTCCTCTCCTCGGGAATCGGCCGATCTCCTCGATTGAAATCAAGACTTCGAGTTGAGCAGCGTCGTAAGACCGGTATCCCCACGAGCTCCCTTCCTCGGGAATCGGCCGATCTCCTCGATTGAAACCAAGACTTCGAGTTGAGCAGCGTCGTAAGACCGGTATCCCCACGAGCTCCTCTCCTCAGGAATCGGCCGATCTCCTCGATTGAAATATAGACTTCGAGTTGAGCAGCGTCATAAGACCGGTATCCCCACGAGCTCCTCTCCTCGGGAATCGGCCGATCTTCTCGACTCGACGCCTGCTAAGCCCGGATTCGTATCGAGGAGCGAGTATGCCCCGCGCGAGTAGGCGAGTATATCCCGAGCGGGTAGACGAATTACTTTTGGGCAGGCGGGCGAACGTTCTTTAGGCGTACGGGCGAATGCGTCACGACGAGCGGATGATCGATGTTCGGAACGGCATATACGCGAGATAAACAGTCATCTAGCGAGCACTCCTCACCGGGCCTATGAGCCTAGCGAGCGATATCAACCGTTACATGAGTAAAGAATTGCAAAGAATAAATAACTTGTATAAATATGTAAGCTTTACAAGTTACAAAAGTTTCAAAAGGTCCCCCTACACCCGAGCATGACGGAGATCGGCGAGCGACTACGACTCATCGTCGCCAGTATCCGGCCGGTATTCCTCATCTCCGACGTCCACGTCTTCCTCTTCCTCGCCATCCTCGCCATTGCTCCCACCGCTGTTGCTGTCACTGCCACTGCTGTCGGAGTCGCTAGAGCCTGACGGAGAAGGGATGCGGTCTGGAGAGATCGTCCCCTCAACGAGCAGCTCAGGGATAAGCTCGTCAACGGTGAGCTGCTTATCCCCCTCGACAAGCTGCCCGTTGATTCTCAGATGTGCGAGTATGATGTTGTCAGCCGTCCGCGCTATCTCGCGGTGGACAGAAGACCTCTCCTCCCACAGAACCCGGGGCCGTTTGACAGCCCACAGCGGATCGTCCTCGGGTCGCGGCGCCTCCGGCAACGGGGAAGAGGAACTCGTGCGTCCTTCGGCGGCGACTAGCCGAGTCTCCATCTCGGCTACGCGAACCTGGGCCGCCTCCAGCTCGGCTTGCGACACGGCGAGCTTCTCCTCGCACTCAGATAACCTCTTCGCAGCCTCGATTTCAGCAGCCTGCGAGTCATCGAACGTTAGTACATATCTAGACGAGAGGAATCACGTATCGCCGCCCGAAGGTCATTTACCTCAAAGTCCTTCCAGCGGACCGACTGCATGCCGAGTTCTATGGCTTTCTTGGAAACGATTTTCAAAGCTTCTGTTGTCTCCAGCAACTTCCTCGCCGTGAAATGCCCCAGCTCGGCAGCTCGCGTAAGCGAGCAGGCGGACTGATGAGCAAGTTCCGGTGGGGCGAGCTCCAGCATTGACTCGGCGTCGACACGCCCATACAAGGCGTGGAAGACGGCGAAGGCCTCCCCCTTGTCCTCCCAGTCCGTCGACCAGGACAGGAGGTTGGTGTTCAACGACACCAGATGCTCCTCCGCCGACCAAGTCACCAGCGGGCGACCATGAGCGTCCACCACCCCTCGCCCGAGGTTATAGTTGGGGTGGAAACGAGGTGCCCAAGCCTCCAGCGGCGACTCGTGATCGTCGGACTGAGGCGACGACACCTTCGCCTTCTTGTTCGCCGGCCCCGGCGACCTCGCCCTCGCTTTTCCCTTGGAGACTTTCTTTTTCTCCCCGACATCGGGCGGAGGGTGAGCTTCAGAAAGGGGGGTGACAACTTCCTTCGCCGGAGGGAGCGGTTTCTCCGGAAGCTCATTGGCTACTGCAAAAGCAGGTGATATGGTTAGTACGAGTTGCGGCAAAAGGAAGCGAGTCGGCGAGCATACGACATCTCGACCGCCCTTACCCTCGTTGGGATGAACCGCCTCCAGCGAGTTGACATTGAGCCGCCAGTAGATGACGTCGAACCGGCGACCTCGGAAGGATTCGAACAGTTGCTCGCGAGCGCCTTCCAAGATCGGCGGGAGGAAGGCGACGTCGGTAGGTGGTGCGGCCTTCCCAGGAGATCCCCGAAGTCGCCATGCACGACCACCAGAAGCTCGCTCCAGCGATGGACTTTGTTCGCAGTCCCCACCAGGGTGCAAACGTGGCTGCTGAAGAAGACGACCCCTTCCGATGTCGCGGCGAAGGCGAATACTCGGCGAATACTCGGCGAAAAACGGAGAGGTCAAAGACGATTCTCTCCTCCCGAAGGTAGCATAGGAACCCCATGATAATCGCCATTCCGTTGGGATTAATCTGCGCGGGAACGATACCGAAATATCGCAGGATTTCGCAGAGCTCGGGCCAAAAAGGAAGTCGTAGGCCAGCGTCGAAGTGGCGCAGCGACAACACGAGTCCGCCCTCAATATGGGTATTGAGTCGCTCGCTGCGAGTTGGGAGCCTCGCCGAGTATCCTTCTGGCAGTATACGCTCTTTAAAACCCTCCAAATCCTTGTCTGAAGTTATCACTTTCTTGAAAGCTGCGTCGGCGAAATTGATGACATGAGCTTGTCAGCGAGCACTAGCGTCGTCACCAACCATCTTCGCGAAACCACAATTAAGAAAGGGGGCGAGCAGAGGAAGAAAGGAGGAAGAAGCGAGCAGAAGGGATACTCGTGAGGCGGATTGATAAGTTCGCAACAGCGTACTTATGTTCTACCTACCCCTCCTATTTATAGGCCTATGACAAGAAAATGGGGGGGGGTATTCTTTTCCGCGAGCATCGATCGACGTCGCGCGAAGGAAGGGGCTACACATCAGCGACATCTGGCCCATCTCGCGCAACGAAGCAAGGACGTTGCGGCGCTCGCCAAAAACCTGCACGAGTAAACTCGGATACCATGGATGGAAGTAAAGTCGCGAAAAAAATCAGTAGCGAGAGGAATAGTCGCCCGGTTTATTTAAAATAATACTGTTCGTTACAACAACGCCAAATGGCGAGGGAATCTAGAACAAAAAACAAAACTACGTCTTAGGCGGCCGCTCCGGAGGATGAGGATGTCGCCCGGCCCAGCCCATCTCGCGCGCCCTCCGAAAGTGCTCCGTCTCCAGCGCCATTGCGTCATCGCCAAGCCGCAGCTGCTATTCCATTCTCGTGAGCCGCCCCACCGAGCCCATACTCGCTCGAATCCCAGCCAACTCGTCCAAGACGAGCTAGAGGCGGTGATTGTTAAGCGCCAGCTGACGGTCGTTCTCCTTCACCATGTGAAAGAGAGCTTCGTAGCTCTCCAAGGTAGTCTGGAGCTCCTCTACCCTCTCCATGCGCACCTCCAGAGCCGAGATTCGGCGGTGAGGCTCACAGAAGACGAGCTGGTCGAACTTAGTCTCCAGCTCCATGTAGGCACGAGCGGCAGCGTGACGGTACTCGCTCCCCGACAGTCTGATGGCATCGATGAAGGCCGACCCATGAGTCGTCAGGCGATCTGTCATTAAGGAAGGCAAGTCGCAATAAGAAATCAACGACCAAGCAAGATCAAGGGTAGCTAAAGATAGAAGATCTCACCACGGCGAGGAGATCGAGACCGGCGCGGTGGAGAAACGCGACCGGAGGTATCTCGCCTACCCGAAGACAAACCCCCAAGGTGGTCGGCAGGCCGGCCCTGACCGCGACCTCCCTTCCCGCGCCCTCCATACTCGAGGTCCCCAACCCGCGGAGGAAAGTAACTCGGCCGCGATTTATCTGATTTCTTCGGCAGAGACGAAACCTGAGGCAAACTCGCCGGCTGTTGTGAACTTTTCGGCGGAGACGGCGGATGTCGCAGCAAGCCCGCCTTCTGCTGGGCGGACAAGGGCGGCGGCGGTGGTAAGACGGTGCCACTCGCCTTTTCAACCACATCAAGAGGTGGCGGTGGCGGAAAGGAAGTGCTCGCCGGGAGGTCCTCGCTCGCCGGGAGGTCCTGGCTCGCCAGTGGCCGTGACGAGTCTGGCGCGGAGGCCGGAAGGTCCTTGCTCGCCGGGAGGTCCTTGCTCGCCGGTGGCCGTGACGAGTCTGGCGCGGAGGCCGGAAGGTCCTTGCTCTCCGGGAGGTCCTTGCTCGCCGGTGGCCGTGACGAGTCTGGCGCGGAGGCCGGAAGGTCCTTCCTCGTCGGGAGGTCCTTCCTCGCCGGAAGATCCTTGCTCGCCGGGAGACCCTTATTCGTCGGAGGGTTTCCTTTCACCAGGGAGGTCCCCGTCATCTTCTTTGCAGCAACATTGATTCGGACCGCGTGAGCGGTCCGGGGAGGTTTGCCGGCAGCAAGGGCAAGTAGCAGCGCGGAGCTCAGGGGAGCGGCATCCAGTGGCGCGTCGGCATCGCCCGAAGGGGAGTCTGCATAAGACAACCTGATCAGCGAGAAGCACGGCGATTAAACGATGAAAAAAAGGGGTCGGAGCAGCGACCTGTTACGGTAATGACTTCGACTTGGGATGTAGTCGACACCTTGACGACTTCGGGATTCTTGTCGGTGCTAAGGGGGACCAGGTCCGGAACGTCGCCCAAACCAAGGTCGTCGAGGAGTTTTTGGGTACTGGAGGAAGGCGCGGGATTGGCCGTCGCCGCCGCAATTGGCTTAGAAGGTGGAGGCGAGTCGATCGGCGAGGAGGCGGGTTTCTTGAGCTTCTTGGCCTTTTTCTTTTTCGGCGACAACAAGTCGGCCGCAGCATCTTCCTCGCGCGGCCTTTTTGGCCTGGCGATGCCGAGGAGGTCAGACAGGGCGGCGAGGCTGTCTTCGAGAAGCTTCGTGTTGGCATCCGACATGGTGGGCGAGTTTCGAGGATCCGCCCCAACAACCAGCCCCCCCTCTATTTATAGACTTCGTCGAGCAGTGGCCAAAGCGAGCAAACAGATACTCGGCGTAACAGCTCGCCGAATAAGCGTTGGATGTTTCTTTCAGGGCTCCTTCGTCGCCCAAAAAGAGCGGGGATTGTGTACAACCCGTATTCGACGAGGAGAGGCCCCACCGCAGCCAGGTCACCAGAAGTCAAAGTCAACGATCCAAGAGTGAAGTCAAGATCAAGTCGCGGGCCAGCAAAAGGTATGGGCGAGTATGGCGAGCTCCCCATGCCTACTCGCCAGGTGGCGACTAAGGCGAGATACTCGCCTGTCCCGTGCGAGCTCCCCAGAAAGTCGCCCGATCGTCAGGGTGGGGGTATAAGTAAGACCCCCCCCCCCTCTTTGGATTTTCCTATAAATAGGACCCCAGGGGTACGAACGAGACCACCGGAAAACTCTCGAATAGTTACTCGCGAATTCCTGCTCGCGCGTCTCCTTCTTATCTAGCTCGGTCATTCTGGTTGAGAAGGGGTTGCTTCATCTAAGCAACCGGGTACGTGGTGGGACCTTCCTGCCGCAGCGCCTGGGGTCTTGTTTCTTTTGCTCGTCCTGGGCCATTCGATTTCACTACGAGATCGGTAGCCTTAGACCGCCTAGTCTGATTCTGAGGACGGGATTTTCTCGGCTTCAACAATCACCGCTCAAGCAATTGAACCTCCCTCTGATACCATGTTGAATTTTATCAATAAGCTCAGCAAGATAGCCTAAACACAAAATCAATATCTTCAGAACTATCCAGATCACAACTTGACCAAGCGGAAACCAGGGAGCAAGCTCAATCAACCAAAATGCAAAGACAGAAGCAAGGAGATCAAAAATTTATCAATCTTCTTTATAGGGCGAGGTATACGTGGCGAGACAAGATTTCAATAGTACAATGAAAAATAGAAACTAAAAACAAATCGGGCGGACAGAACACTTGAGACCGCCGAGATTGCTTGTCCGCAGAGACCGCCTGAACTGTGCTGAAGCCGAACTGAACACGAACTCCGCCGAGACCGCGAGGTCGCGCAGACACACTGTTATTCGCTGAACTGCTGAACTGGCGAACAGACCGCCTAACTGCCAAGACCGCGAGGTCGCGCGGACAGGTTTTTGAACTTGGAAAGTTGAAGCAGAGAGAAAACTGGAAAATCGTTGAACGCAATCCACAAACTTCACTGAGCCTGACCGAGGTCAAAACCAAATTCCTGGCTTCACAGTACTAGCTACGCCACCTGCAAACAGCAACCGGTTAAGTCTGCTCAAACCGCGCGGATACAAAAAACGAGTCTGCAGCACTAAACCCAAGTCCAACTTACTGTTCACTCAGTTGTCAAATGACGTGCCGGGGGGTCCTATTTATAGGCGGCGTGAGGAGTGTGGTCACCGCCCTATGAGATAGACTAACCTCCCCTTGATCGCATCTAACACTGTCAGTCTGCTGAGTCTGCACCAACAAGCCGGACTCGCAAACAGCCTGCCGAATCCGCAAGAAGCCACCAGCTAAGCAACATGCAAGTCCGCATGGAGATCGAACACAACATCTGTCCGCAAGCACAAGTCAACGACCAACAAGCAAACCGCCCCGTCATAGCGGACTATGCAGACACCAACCCAGCTCGCAATGTTCACGACCAACAGGTAAACCGCCCGGTCACAACGGACTATGCGGACACCAGCCCAGCTCGCAATGTCCACGACCAACAGGCAAACCGCCCGGTCACAGCAGACAATACGGAAACCCTGTACTTCACAGAAGTGACCAAGTCCAGACAACAAATTCGCGCGAGCTCGGCAGACACCAAGTCAAACTGCCAGCTCCAAGGACAGATCGTCGTTTGCCCGGTCTCCAAGCCTTAGTCCGCGAACACCATCCTGCAAGCGGCTGACAGCAAGAAACTGCCGGACTCAATCAGTCCGCGGAATCCAACCCGCACAGCAGCCATCTGAGCACCACAAGTCGCCAACCACCAGACCGCCGGACTGAATAAACTGTCCGCGCGGTCAGTCCGCCCAGGCCGCCCGGACTGCCCGATCACCCACTTTTACTTCACAAACTTTAACAGTTTCTTCCCAGCGGTGACCCTTTCTGACGGTATTACAACGACAACGAATCGAAATCGGGAGCAACAGAGGTTTTTGCGGCAGTATTGCACTGCGACGGGCCTTTTTCCTATCTTTTTTTCGATTCCGTGACTGCCATAGAACGACGAAGGACAGATCCCATGCAGTGGCTTCACGTGGTGGGTAACCCTTTTTCCAATCTCCGACGACAGCGATCGGCCAACTTCTACTTTTTGATCAAAGAAGTGGCGGCGTCGTGCCCTCCTTTTTTCATTCCGAACAAAGCAGCAGCGGCCGACGTGCCTCCTTTTTTCTTTTCGATCGTAGCAGTGGCGGGAATTTCTTCTCCACCGACGCAGGATCAAGAGAACAACGATCGAGATTTCCTTTCCCTTTCTATAGGAGGGGATTTTGATCACGGTCCAGATTAAAAGCTCTTTGATCCGACAGATTCATCATTTCTTATTCTTTTTAAAGTTTTTTTAACCAAAAAAAACTCCACCACTAGATTTCTTTCAAGCTTCTCTTATCCAATAGATGATGAAATGGATCCCTAGAGGATCCAGATCCTTTCTATAGGCGGCGGGATGGGAAACTATCGAAGAGGGAAAAAAAGGCGATTGTTAACTGCACCTCTCATAGGGCTATCCGCACCCCATTTTTGTTTTAAAAAACTTTTTTTCTAAAACTTTACTCGCACCCTATCTCCCCCATTTCGCGGAAGCCGCACTCCGTCTTCCTCTTCCCCGAGCTGCTCCCGTCTCCGGCATCTTCCATGCGCCATCTTACTCTATTAACTGTCTCACGCACATCACTAGGGGATATTTTCGGGTGCGTCCAAAAAAAATATCGGGGTGCGGCAAGAAAAAATGGGGTGCGGTTATATTTTCGGATTGCGGTTAACAATGGGGTGCGAATAGCCAAAACCCGGCTGCAGTTAACAATTGCCAAAAAAAATCACCCAGCGATCGAAAATTCAGAAAAACGAGAGCACGGGAATGTCGAGTGGCTAGGGCAAACTTCGAGAATGTAATGTCGCTATAAATTTTCCGAGTGGTAATCAACATGGAACTACCTCCCTATTGCCCCTAGCTTGAGTTTTATAGGCAAACATTTGGTTTAATATGAGTATCGGATATCCCGATATCTGAACCAAACTCGTTAAGCCTCCGAACTCGTTATATATTCAAATATACCTCAACAATGATAATGGTGTGTTGAATTTTCTCAAGAAGCTCAGCAAGATAGTCTAAACACCAAATTAATATCTTCAGAACTATCCAGATCACAACTTGACCAAGCGGAAACCCGAAAGAAACTCAATCAACCAGATGCAAAGACAGAGACAAGCAGATCATGAATATATCAATCTTACTTATAGAGCGAGGTATACATGACGAGACATGATTTCGCCAGTACACTAGGGAAAGCAGAAAAAATACAAGGATCAATTCGGGCGGACAGAACACTGGAGACCACCGAGACCGCCTGTCCGCAGAAGTCGCAGAGACTGCCTGAACTGTTGCTGAAGCCGAACTGAAAAATGAAGTCCGAAGAGACCTCGAGATCGTGCGGACACACCGTTATTCGTTGAACTACTGCTGCTGCCGAACTGGAGAACAGATTACCTAACCGCCGAGTCCGGCGGACAGGTTATTGAAATTGGAAAAAAGGAGCAGAGGGAAAACTGGTAAACCGCCGAAAACAGTCCACAAACTTCACTGAGCCTGACCGAAGTCAAACCAAACTCCTGGCTTCATAGTGCTAGCCGCGCCACCTGCAAACAGCAATCAGTTAAGTCTGCTCAAACCGCGCGGATAGGAAAAACGAGTCTGCAACACTTAATCCGAGTTAACCTTACTATTCACTCAGTTACAAATGAAGTGTCATGGGGTCCTATATATTGGTGGGGTGAGGAGTGTGGTCACCGCCCTATGAGATAGGCTAACCGCCCCTTGATCCCAGCTAGCACCGCCAGTCCGCCGAGTCTGCATTACCAATGTCGGACTCGCGAACAGTCTGTCAACCACCAAGCGAAAGATTGCCGCCATAGCAGACCTGCTAGCCAGATGCCAGTCCGTACAAGGTAGTCCGCCCAGTCCGCAAGGACAAGCTGGACAACAGCCAAAACCGCCAAGAACCAAGGCAACAAGCCAGTCCGCTCAGATTAGCGGACACTGCATCAGTCCAAAGCACAAGTCCACGACCAATAGGCGGATTGCCCGGTCACCTCGGACTTAGCGGACTCTGCGAATACCGAAGCCGCACGCAACATGTCCACGACCAACAGGCACTCCACTCGGTCAACAGCGGACAATACGGATACTGCGGACAGCAAACACCCTAGTCTTGTCACGGAGACCAAAACTAGCAACCTGCCAAACGACAAGCGCGAGCTCGGCGGACAAGGCACCGGTCTGCTAACTCCAAGGACAGTTTGCCACCAAGAATGTGGCTCACCCACTGCAACTCCAGAGAACAAAGGACCAAGCCGATCTTGCGGACTTCAAAAACTCAGTCCGCGTAGTCCGCGGACTTCAACCTGCACAGCAGCCGGTAGCAACCAACAGCCGAACTCATTACCAGTCCGCGCAGTCCACGGATTTCAACCTGCACAGCAGTAACCAGAACTCCACAGATCGCCAACACCAGACCGCCAGACTGCATCATCAGTCCGCTCGGTCAGTCAGCTCAGGCCGCCCGGACTGCCCGATCACCCACTTTTACTTCATAACTTTCAACACTCCCCCTTGAAGTGAGAAGTGGTGATCAAGCCCAATAGTCCTCGAAGTCGCTGGAAAGGCCCTTTTGACAAAGGCTTCGTGAAGATGTCAGCAAGGTTATCTTCACTCCGAACTTGCCCGACCACAAGAGTTCCCTCTAACACCTTCTCCTTTATGAAGTGGTGCTCGATCTCAATATGCTTGGTCCTTGCGTGACAAATTGGATTGTTCACCAGTTTGAGAGCACTCTCATTATCTCCTTGGAGCAAAGTAGGACCTTGCACTTCCTCATGGACGTCCTCTATTAGCCTCCTCAGCCAGATGGCTTCTCGAACAGCCAAGACGGAAGCCTTATACTCAGCTTCAGTGGTAGAGACAGACACCGAGTTCTGCTTATTGCTACACCACGAGATGCTTGTTGATTCACAAGTGAACACAAAACCCGATGTTGATCTTCGATCATCTGAATCACCACCATAATAAGCATTCGTGTATCATAGCAAAGGAAAACCCGAGTCTCTCCTATAAAGGAGTCCCATATCAGAAGTCGCTTTGACATACTTCAAGATATTCTTTGCCGCCACCAGGTGAGACTTCCTTGGCTCTGGCATAAACAAACTTACTCGACCAACGACATAAGCAATGTCTGGTCTCGTAATCTTCAAGTAGATCAAGCTCCTTACAAGAGCTCTGAACACCAAAGGATCACGAAGAATCCTTCCTTCATCTCGCTGAAGCTTCAGCCCTTGATCCAGATGAGTAGATCAAACCTTTCCTTCACTCATGCCGAAATGGTTCACAATGCGATCTGTATATCCTTTCTGGTAGATGAGTATCCCGCTCTCCTTTTGTACTTCAAGACCAAGAAAGTGATGAAGATTTCCCAAGTATTTCATCTCGAAGCGAATAGCAAACTAAGCCCTGAGCATAGCTACTTCCTCCTCTGAATTCCCTGTGATGATCATATCATCAACATACATCAGGAACAAGACTTTAAGCTCCCCCTTCTTCTTGATGAACAAGCTAGAATCCGAGTTAGAAGTAAGGTATCCGCAGAATTGAAGGTATTCTATTATCTTCCCATACCAAGCTCTTGGAGCTTGCTTCAACTCATATAGAGCATTCCTGAGTTTGTAGACGTAATCCGGATGAACTTCAGAGACAAAACCAAGCGGCTGATCCATGAAGATGTCCTTATCAATCTCCCCGTAAATAAAGGCGTTCTTTACGTCAAGCTGCAACATCCTCCATCCTTGACAAGCAGCCAAGGCGATCACCACCCGAACCGAAGTCATCTTTGCAACTGGACTAAACGTCTCCTCATAGTCCTCTCCATACTGCTGTGAGGATCCTCGAGCAACAAGGCGAGCCTTGTACTTTTCAATGCTCCCATCATCCTTCTTCTTCAACTTATACACCCACTTGCAAGTCACTGGAGTAATGCCATCAACCCTGGGCACAAGGTCCCAGGTTTCATTCTTTTTAAGAGCAGCCATCTCCTCTTCCATGGCATCTTACCACTCCTTGACTCCAGTGGCCTCATTGAAGCTTGAAGGTTCTCGGTCATCAAGAGAACCTGCAAATAAACATGAGACATAGCTCACTGCATTCCCTTCACAGTAGCGAGCTGGAGGCTTGATAACCCTCTTTGATCTCTGAAGAGGCTGCTCCTTGCTTACCACCTCCACTGCTTCTTCAGGCTCAGCTTCATTCTCAGGAAGAAACTGAGCAATGCTCCCACTGTTTCCTGAACCAGAAGCATCTGCCACAGAGCTTGAAGGTACAGGAGCTGCTGGTGAAACAGCAAGCTCCTCTTGAAGAACTTCAGCCACCACCTGTTCTTCATCAACCTTGCTCTCTGATAGATCAACCGAGCTTTCTCCATACGATGTCAATTCATCAATGACCACGTCTCTTGATACAACAAACTTCTTCGTCACAGGATCCATGCACTTCCATCCCTTCTTTCGCTCATCATAGCCTACAAAGACAAGCTTTCTTGCCTTTGCATCAAGCTTTGTCCTTAAGGCATCCGGGATATGCACATAGCAAGTTGATCCAAACACCCGAAGGTGTTCCACGCTTGGCTTCTCCTTGAACATCATATCGACATGAAACTTCATGTTGATCGGGTTGAGAGGCATCCAGTTTATGACATAAGCTGCAAAAAATATTCCCTCCGCCCAAAAGGACCTTGGGATACTCTTGGCATGAAGCCAGCATTTGCAGGTCTCTGTCAAATGACGGATCTTCCTCTCCGCTACTCCATTTTATTGTGGAGTGTGAGCACAAGTAAGCTTTCTTTGGATCCCGTGCTTCCTGCAAAAATTAGATCACTCAAAGGAGAGAAATTCCCTGCTGTTATCAGTTCTAAACTTCTTGATTCGCAGGTTAAGCCGGCCCTCTACCAGCTCCTTGAACTCCACAAACAACTGGAAAGCAGCTGACTTCTCCTACATAAAATACACCCAAGTATACATTGAGTAGTCATCAATCAATGCAAGCATGTACCTGTTGCCACCAAGGCTAGCAGTAGCGGTTGGTCCCATCAAGTCACTATGGATACACTCTAGTGGTTTCTTGCTCCTTGTTTGATTTATCAAATGGAATACGATGAGCCTTGCCGAACTGACAATCTGCACAAACGTGACCATCGACAAAGGATGACAGTTTCATAAGGCTCCTACTTGCCATAGCTTTCAGCTTATCCATCCCTACATGCCCCAACCTCTCATGCCAAATAGCAGCGTTATTGTTATCCCTCATCCGATCAACATTGGAGCTTGTTGCAAAAACAAACAAGTCTTTTACTCTCCTTCCATCGTGAGCAACATCAGCTTTAACTACTGATACGTTGCGGAGAAACTTCACTTCTATTTTATCAAACAGAACCTGATATCTTGCATCTACTGCGTTGGTTACTGAGAAGAGATTCTTCTTCATACCCAGTACGTGATAGACACTCCTTAATATGAGTGGACCCTGATCACTACCCACAGACACAACACCCTCCTTCTCTATAGTATGAACAGTATTATCAGCATCAATGATGGCTTCGTTACCTGTATAAGTTTGCAGCGAGGAGAACTTCGACTTGTCTCTGGTGAGGTGATGACCACACCCGGAGTTCACGATCCAGTTGTCTTCAAAGTCGAAGACTGATAAGGCACGAACACAAGTGCCCGTCATGAAGGCTCCGCCCTAGTCAGCTTCCTCAGTACTAGAGCAAGCTTCCTCCTTGCCTGCAGCATGCCTAGGCAGCAGCTTGACCTTACAATCACGCTTGAAGTGACCCGACTGATGATACCTGTAGCACTTCAAATTCTTCTTCTAACCCTTCTTAGGAGTAGAGCTCCTCTCTTGTTGATTAGAGGTTGAAGGATCATCTCCGGCCGCAGTCTTCTTCTTCTTCCCTTCCCATCTCTTCTTCCTCTTGCTTGTGAAAAGAGCTTAACTACCTCCTTCAGAGATAGTCACTCCAACTATCTGCCTAGCAAGGCTCTCCTGTGACGCTAGCAGATTTTCAAGCTCCAGCAGAGATGGTTGAGTTGCCCAGCCTTGAACAGAAGTTACAAAGGCCACATACTCCTTCCGCAAGCCGCGGATTATGTGTCTTTTCAGCTTAGCCTCAGAGATAGGCTCATCAGGATCAAGCACTGATAGCTCAGCACACAAGCTCTTCATTTTCAAGAAGTACTTTGAGATGGAGAGGTCTCATTGAGTTGCTTTAGCCAACTTATTTTCCAGGAACTGTAGTCTAGCTATATTCTTCCTGTTGAACAACCCATCAAAGGAAGTTCGAATTTCAGCAGCAGATTCACATCCAATGATGTGATCAAACAGCTCCGGTGAGACAGCCCGTTTAAGAGTAAACTCTGTCTTTGCATTAGTCTTCCTCCAAACTCTCACCTGCTCAGCAGTTCCAAACTCAGCTATAATTTCCACCTGGTCATCACCACCGATGACCTCCCATAGCTCCTCGCCCAGAAGATAGCTTTTCATGCACGACTTCCACTTCTTGAAGTTAGTCGGCGTCAAAAGCTCAATTCCCAGACCCTTTGCATAACTTCCGTCCATTGCAGTAAATCTGATTAAGTTTCCAGAAGCACAGAGCACAAATAAACGTAGATCACCACTCAAGCAACTGAACCTCCCTGATACCATGTTGAATTTTCTCAAGAAGCTCAGCAAGATAGTCTAAACACCAAATTAATATCTTCAGAACTATTCAGATCACAACTTGACCAAGCGGAAACCAGGAAGAAACTCAATCAACCAGATGTAAAGACAGAGACAAACAGATCATGAATATATCAATCTTCTTTACAAAGCGAGGTATACATGGCGAGACATGATTTCGTCAGTACACTAGGGAAAGCAGAAAAAATACAAGGATCAATTCGGGCGGACATAACACTGGAGACCACTGAGACCGCCTGTCCGCAGAAGTCGCAGAGACCGCCCGAACTGCTGCTGAAGCCGAACTGAACAACGGAGTCTGCTGAGACCGCGAGGTCGCGCGGACACACCGTTATTCGCTGAACTACTGCTCCTGCCGAACTGGAGAACAAATCGCTTAACCGCCGAGTCCGGCGGACAGGTTATTGAACTTGGAAAAAAGAAGCAGAGAGAAAACTGGTAAACCGCCGAAAACAGTCCGCAAACTTTACTGAGCCTGACCGAAGTCAAAACCAAACTCCTGGCTTCATAGTGCTAGCCGCTCCACCTACAAAAAACAACCAGTTAAGTCTGCTAAAACTGCGTGGATAGGAAAACCGAGTCCGCAACACTTAATCCGAGTCCAACTTACTGTTCACTCAGTTACAAATGAAGTGCCGGGGGGTCCTATTTATAGGCGGGGTGAGGAGTGTGGTCACCGCCCTATGAGATAGGCTAACCGCCCCTTGATCCCAGCTAGCAACTCCAGTCTGCCGAGTCCGCATTACCAATGCCGGACTCGCGAACAGTCCGCCAACCACCAAGCGCAAGATCGCCGCCATAGCAGACCTGCTAGCCAAATGCCAGTCCGCACAAGGTAGTCCGCCCAGTCCGCCCAGTCCGTAAGGACAAGCCGGACAACAGCCAAAACCGCCAAGCACCAAGGCGATAAGCCAGTCCGCTCAGATTAGCGGACATTGCATCAGTCCAAAGCACAAGTCCACGACCAATAGGCGGACCGCCCGATCACAGCGGACTTAGCGGACTCTGCGAATACCGAAGCCGCCCGCAACATGTCCACGACCAACAGGCACTCCACCCGGTCAACAGCGGACAATGCGGATACTGCGGACAACAAACACCCTGGTCTTGTCACGGAGACCAAAACCAGCAACCTGCCAAACGACAAGCGCGAGCTCGGCGGACAAGGCACCAGTCAGCCAGCTCCAAGGACAGTTCGCCACCAAGAATGCGGCTCACCCACCGCAACTCCAGAGAACAAAGGACCAAGCTGATCTTGCGGACTTCAAAAACTCAGTCCGCGCAGTCCGTGAACTTCAACCTGCACAGCAGCCGGCAACAACCAACTGCCGGACTCATTACCAGTCCGCGCAGTCCGCGGATTTCAACCCGCACAGCAGCCTCCAAAACTCCACAGATCGCCAACACCAGACCGCCAGACTGCATCATCAGTCCGCGCGGTCAGTCGCCCAGACCGTCCGGACTGCCCGATCACCCACTTTTATATCACAACTTTCAACATGGTGGCTGTAGAATAAGTTCTATTCTTACAAGCATCACTGTTAAGTCTAAAATGTTTTTTTAGAAATATTTGAAAAGCATTGAACACTCTCACTCCCATAACTATTTGAAAAGAGCTTTCTTTAGCTCTGTTTGGAGCGACAGTGGTGATGTGAGAAGCTCTATTCTCATTGCCTTTGGTCTTTTAGGTTATTTGGTTGAGGAGTTTTTTCAAAAGATTTTTTTTTTCAGAAAATGTGTTTAATTTGGGGTTTTTTTTGAAATGTATATCCAACATGCCTTTCTAAAAACCGTTTTCTTTGTTTTCACCCATTCACTATCCGTCTTTTTTCCTTCTAGCTGCGGCAAATGCTTTATCCTCTCATTTGTGATTATTCACCTATTCACTATTTTTTCTTCTCATATCTAACTTTTGTTACCTACTCATTTAAGATTTACATAATATTTACTTATTTATGTGATTAATGATTTTCATAAGACATAAATTTATTATTAAAAACTAAACAATTCAAATTAAAAAGATGTTCTTCAATTCCAAACAAAAAACGTAAAATAATTTATTGAAAATTATTTAAACAAATATTTTTAAAATTTTACAACTTTTCAAATTATTTTTAAAAATATGTACTTAGGCATTAGTGAGATTATGATAAAAGATAGGGCACAATGACGACAAATGATCCATATAGCCGACCCCACTATAGTAAGATAAAGACTTGAGTATTGTTGTTTGATGAGTTTCACCTTCATTTATAGGAAGCAAGGAGCCCCCCAATGATCTCCACCCAAGGAAAGTCATGGGTGGGCCCCACCCCCCATGATCTCTCATGGAAATGATTAGGGAGGGCCCCACTCCCTCCCTTCGTGGGGAAAAACCGCCGCCGGCAAGAGGCCGAGCCGCCGCCGGCGGCCGGCACTTCCTCGGCCGCCGCTGCCGTTTCTGGCCGCGGCCGTGGCCGCCCCGGCCGTGGCCGCCCCGGCCGTGGCCGGCTACACTCGCCGCGCCCGGCCGGCGGCAGGTCACCGCCGGGAGGCGCACGGCCGGCCCCCGTCGCCGGCCGCCCGACCGCCGTCGCCATCATGTCGGCCCACCGTCATGAAAAGCCTCATCACCGTCCGATCAAGGGGGAGGCCCTCCCGGCCGTCCGATCCAAGGAGTAACCACCCACTATCCCACCACTTTAGTGGTGGGGCCCGCCAAGATCCGCTCCTGGAGGCTATAAAAAGGCCCCCAGGGGACTCTTATTCCTCATCTTTTCCTCCTACGATGATTCTTCTCCCTCTTCCTCAGGTGAGAGCTCTCCCGCCTCCTCCATCGCGTCGGCCGCCTCTCTCTGCCAACCACCAGCGGCCACCAGCGACCTCCAGCGGCCACCAGCGACCTCCAGCGGCCACCAGCGACCATCAGCACTCGCCATCGGCTATTGGCACCCCACCAACGCGCAGTTGGGAAGGAGGCGCCCAAAGTCAGAGGAAGCCAAGCGAAGAAGACAGTCGAAGCCCGCAAGCGCGCTGCCCCCGGGCACACGCGCCAGAAGCATCCCACGCATTCCACCGTTTAAGTCACTTTGGCGGAGCAGTCTGTTGCCCGCCGGCAGCTATAGTCATTCTCTCACCCCGCAAGTTGTAACGGGAGCGGCCTGTCGCCCCGATTCACTCAACATACTGTAATCACCCTGATCTAGTGGATTTTGACTGGCAGCGAACTGGTCACGTGGTTTTTCACCCGGTTGAAGGGTTTTCCACGTTAAAACTCCTTGTGTACATTTCCCCTCTTCAACTGACTGTGTGCGCGATCGACCGCTCCGCGAGCTAAGGCGGTCCAAGTTAGTCCGGATCGGCCGGAGCGCCGAGTTTGGCCGCAACAGTTTGGCGCCATCTGTGGGAAACACTCCCATCATCCCTCTCCGAACAAGTTCACCATCCCTACAACCGCGATGGCAAAGAGAAGTGCCCGCACTGCCAAAGGGTCCGTACTTGGCGGACACACTGAACTAGCACGATCTCACTCTCTGGTGGACGTGCCACTGAACACTGAAACCGTATTAGCTCCTGATGCCACCCTGGAAGGACGCATCCGCTAGATGGAGGAGCAACAAGTCAAATTGCTCGCCCTGCTCCGAGATGTGGGAGCATCAGTCGAGACACAACCTCCGTCAATTCACGTCCCAACGCCAGAATTCCAGCAGAAAGAAGGACAAAACCTCAGGAGACAAGAAGAGTCGCGGCGAGATGAGCCCCACCAGCGTAACTCTTCAACGACCGGGGGGCAACACCAGCCCCAAGAATACTTCCCCATAAGTATTGCATACACTAACGCAAGGTATGCAGTACAAAATGGTTCGAAATCCCTCCGGCCAAGGAATCCTCATCCCTTCGAGCAAGCTGATTTGACGCCATCAGAAGGGCCTTTTCCTCCAACGACACATGGCATGCACAAAGAATATGACATAGAGAAGGAATTCTCAAGCACGAGCAGCTCCCCCGTACCCGCCGCATCACTCCAAGAGATGTACAATCATCACTTTGTTTGTTCGCATAATAAACAGAAGGTTGGGAGCGTAACAGACCAAAACGCCTCGGCCACGGAGCAAAAACTCAACGAATATCAGCCCAACTACAACTCATTAGACTCTCAGACAACACCAGGTTCGGAGGATGGCTCCGAAATCCGTAGTTTCAGCGGGACATGCGACCCACTAACACACCTAGAGTATTTCGAAACTATCATGCACACCCGCAGCGCTTCAGATCAACACATAGTCCAAGCGTTTCTGACAACACTAAAAGGCAGAGCTCGAGCCTGATCTTACTCCCTACAAGGAGAAAAGATAGACAGCTACCTCGAACTCGCCGCCCTCTTCATCAAAAGATTCAAAAAAACCTCATCAGAAAGTCCAGGACCAAGCGGAAGGCAAAAAAGGAAGAAAGAGGAGGGACCAAAACAATAAGAATGACCTCGGAACAGGCATTATTGCAGTAGTCATCAACGCGGCCCTCCTGGGAGTGGGGGGCAATATCTACTTCAGGAATACACCCCCTGAATACTACCCGCACCAATGCGATGCATGCAATTCAAAATAATTCAGTATTCCAACGACCAAGAGCACCGCGGCCAAATCCCAAGGCTGACCAAACAAGGTACTGCGAGTATCATCGGGATCACGGACACAACACCAACGAATGCAACTGGCTAAAGGAGGAAATCCAACGGCTGGCCAGCCTAGGAGCAGTTGACCAATCCCTATTAAGAAGAACATCATCTCCCGGTCAGAGGATGACACCTACAACAATCAGTATCGGCGAGCCATCTACCGAGTTGAACCAAGTTTTGGTGGACGCAGAAATCACCGTTAATGTGTTGTTTTTATCAACACTGCTTCAACTCAAATTAACCACAGGCCACCTCAAGCTAATGTCTGCAAGCACGCGCGTCTCGGAAAACAACCCGGTACCAGTCATCGGCACCATCACTCTCCCAGTCACTCTCAAAGACGCGCACCGACAGGCATCCTATGACGTATAATTCGCCGTCATCCAAGCTGATTCCGACTACACAGCAATACTCCAACAATCGCTCCTGGATGTCTTCCAATCCCGCTCTCGCCAACTCCATCTTTAAGTTGTTTTATTTTGTTTGGTCGTTTTGTTTGTTAAGTATTGTAAAAACCACAAGCTCAGGCTTGTGAAGACTATCTTTTTATCATTTACCTTGGCAGTACGAGAATCAAGTAATGGCTTCTTCACGATAAACCACGTAATCAGATCAAACGCATGACACTAATAAAGTCAACACCGTGGGGGCCTGCCCACCTCACGAAGAAGCCGCGAGCATCCCTCGCGCAAATTAAGCCGCGAGCATCCCTCGCGCACCACCGTGGGGGCCTGCCCCCTCACGACGAAGCTGTAGGTAAGTTCCACGCAACCAAGCCGCGAGCCAGTTTCGCGCACAAAGCCGTGGGCCAGTTCCACGCAACCAAGCTGCGAGCCAGTCTCGCGCACAAAGCCGTGGGCTAGTCCCACGCGACCAAGCCGCGAGCTAGTCTCGCGCACAAAACCGTGGGCCAGTCCCACACAACCAAGCCGCGAACCAGTCTCGCGCACAAAGCCGTGGGCCAGTCCCACGCAACCAAGCCGCGAGCCAGTCTCGCGCACGAAGCCGTGGGCCAGTCCCACGCAACCAAGCCGCGAGCCAGTCTCGCGCACAAAGCGGTGGGCCAGTCCCACGCGACCAAGCCGCGAGCCAGTCTCGCGCACAAAGCCGTGGGCCAGTCCCATGCAACCAAGCCGCGAGCCAGTCTCGCGTACAAAGCCGTGGGCCAGTCCCACGCGACCAAGCCGCGAGCCAGTCTCGCGCGCGAAGCCGTGGGCCAGTCCAACGCAACCAAGTCGCGAGCCAGTCTCGCGCACGAAGCCGTGGGCCAGTCCCACGTAACCAAGCCGCGAGCCAGTCTCGCGCACAAAGTCGTGGGCCAGTACCATGCGACCAAGCCGCGAGCCAGTCTCGCGCACAAATCCGTGGGCCAGTCCCACGCAACCAAGCCGCGAGCCAGTCTCGCGCAAAAAGCCGTGGGCCAGTACCACGCAACCAAGCCGCGAGCCAGTCTCGCGCAAAAATCCATGGGCCAGTCCCACGCGACCAAGCCGCGAGCCAGTCTCGCGCACAAAGCCGTGGGCTAGTCCCACGCAACCAAGCCGCGAGCCAGTCTCGCACACAAAGCCGTGGGTAAGTCCCACGCGACCAAGCCGCGAGCAAGTCTCGCGCACAAAGCCGTGGGCTAGTCCAACGCAACCAAGCCGCGAGCCAGTCTCGCGCAACACCGTGGGGGCCTGCCCCCCTCACGAAGAAGCCGCGAGAATCCCTCGCGCAACTTAAGCCGCGAGCAGCCCTCGCGCACCACCGTGGGGGCCTGCCCCCCTCACGACGAAGCTGTGGGCCAGTCCCACACAACCAAGCCGCGAGCCAGTCTCGTGCACAAAGCCGTGGGCCAGTCCCACGCAACCAAGCCGCGAGCCAGTCTTGCGCACAAAGCCGTGGGTCAGTCCCACGCGACCAAGCTGCGAGCCAGTCTCGCGCACAAAGCCGTAGTCCAGTCCCACGCAACCAAGCCGCGAGCCAGTCTCGCGCAACACCGTGGGGGCCTTCCCCCCTCACGAAGAAGCCGCGAGCATCCCTCGCGCAACTTAAGCCGTGAGCAGCCCTCGCGCACCACCGTGGGGGCCTGCCCCCTCACGACGAAGCCGTGGGCCAGTCCCACACAACAAATCCGCGAGCCAGTCTCGCGCACAAAGCCGTGGGCCAGTTCCACACAACCAAGCAGCGGGCCAGTCTCGCGCACGAAGATGTGGGCCAGTCCCACGCAACCAAGCCGCGAGCTAGGCTCGCACACAAAGCCGTGGACTATCTCCACGCAACCAAGCCACGAGCCAGGCTCGCGCACGACGCCGTGAACCAGCTCCGCACAACTAAGTCACGAGCCAGATTCGTACACCCTCGCAAAGATCTACTCCCTCCCTATTTTTGCAACTAGGCCGCAAAATCGAAGACGCCTCGAAAAAGCTCTCGAAGATTTGGGAAGGACGCCACCAACGCCCTCCTACCCCGCAACTTCATGGAAAAGCATATATGCACAAAGCGTATGACAATAACATAAAAATGAAGCTATCATAGAAGACAACAAATCTCAGCCCTAAGGGCGACAATCTCAAAGGCTACAACGAAAGCAAAAAGCAACAAATGTACGATAAAACATACAACAACAGATAAGCACTACAGCTACTCTCCATCGGTATCTGAGTCGGAGGGCTCGTCCCCGGAAATGCCCGCAAAGCTGAAACTGGAAGTGTCACACCCAAGGTGCTTACCTACAAAGCGAAAAGCCTTCGAGACGCTGCGACGGAGCGCCAGCTCGCGTATATCATCCATCTTGGGCTCCACCTCCGTGGACTAAATATCATCACGAACCTCTTCCGCAATCAAGCTGCGATCTCGAAGATAGTCCAGCGACTCCAAGTACTCCGCAAGCCCTGCTGCCTTCAGCTCTGATGCATGGTCGTCAGAGGACAACATCTCCACCTGCGCCATCGCCGCCCGAAGCTGAGTCTCAAGGCCTAAAACCTCCTCTCGCGCCGCCTGCAGCTGGCTCCCCAAGCCAGATGTCTCCTCCTTTGCATGCTTCAGCATCTGAGTAGTCCTCTCCACCGAAGCCTTCTCCACGCCCAAGGCCGCACGCGTATCTTCTAGCTCGGACCTCGGCTCTGAGCCAATTCGACGAAGCCGCACAATATCCCGGTCATGTTCCTCCTTCAAGGAGGCAAGCGAGCCCATCGACAACCGAAGCTTCTCCTGCAAAGCGAGATATCCGTCCTTCAGGCTCACGTAATGATCATTCCAAGTCACTGCAATCTGCGCCTGAGTCTCAATCTGCAAGAGAAAAACACACAATCAACCACTTTCAAAAAAGAAGACGAAAGGAAAAGAGATAGTCTTACCGCGTCACTCATCGCTCTCAAGGAAGAAGACATCCGTGGAGCCGCTGTGCCAGCAAGCACCTGAGGAACCGGGGAAACAGGCAATTGCACCTCTGGAACTGAATCTTCAGGAGCTACCACCAAAACATCAAGGTCATCGACAGAAACCATCACTGCTTTCCTCTTTCGGCTCCCTCCCTGAGAAGTAGTCGCCACATGAACCGTGCCCGCCGAGATGCCATATCCCAGCAGTCGATTTTCCTCCACGTAAACATATATGTTGAAGAGACGATTGGCCAGCTCATGAGGCTCAGAAAATCCCAGCACTGGGGAAAAGTTCTGTTCCCTCCCTTTCACACGACGGCAACGGTCGGGAAGCGCGTTCCACACCTCAGGAAGACCCCAGGAGTTCTTCACATACCCAAACAAAGTGTTACCGTGACGACGATCTTTACGGGCCTCGAACCCCAGCCAAGCCTTGTTGCTGCGCACCTACATCCGCTCGCCACCGTCGAAGCGCACGTCGCACCAATCCCGAAACTGGTCCAAAGAAAGCGAGCCCCCATGCTCACGGAAGAAATCAACCAAGCCCATGATTCGGACAACCCCAGTCGGAGCAAACTGGGAGACGGGCACTCCGCAGAACTTCAAAATCTCTATTACCTCATCACAGGGCGGAAACCGGAAGCCAGATCTGAGAGATACGTCACAAATCGTCAGCCACACACGGGGAGGATTCTGAACCCGCTCCTCGGGCCGCGGGATCCTCACTTCTAAGTCAGTAGGAAGACCATACTTCGCCCTCCAAATTTCCACACCGTCTTCAGTCAAGGAAGAGCGCAAACGCATCGGACCAGAGGAACGCTTCGTTGCCTGCACATGATGAAGAACAAAAAATCAGGTCCCAGCTGTAAAAACCACACAACCCACGAACGAGCGCGAAGAATGCACGCAAAGCCCGCCTACGCACACAAGACACGCGCGCTCAAGACGCGCGCCAAGCTTGCCCAGGCGGCCAGCACAGGCACACGCGGCCTGTGCGCGCGCGCGCGCGGCCTGCGTGCGCGCGCCGCCTGTGCGCGCGAGCCGCCTGCGCGTGCCGCCGGCGCGGGCGCCGGCCTGCCTGCGGGCGCGCGCAGGCAGGCCGTGCGCGGCGGCAGGCGCGCGCGCAAGGCCTGCGCGCGCGGTCAGCCCGCGCGCCGCCCGCGCGCGCGGCCAGAGCCCGCCCCCGCAGCCCTTTCTCGCGCGCGCAGTCTTGATGCTCGAAAACCGCGTCGGCCTCCGTCCGCATGTTTCCGGCGCCCGTTCGCCAAGCCCCCGCACGACATAATACCTTAGAGCCACGATCCATCACCGTCGCCTCGGATTTCTCGACGGCACGAGGGACTGCAGAAATCTCTCCTCACGCTCGCTTCGCTCCCGCCAAGTAGAGATTTGGGGGGCATTTGATGGGTTCCACCTTCATTTATAGGAAGCAAGGAGCCCCCCCCATGATCTCCACCCAAGGAAAGTCATGGGTGGGCCCCACCCCCCCATGATCTCTCATAGAGATGATGGGGGAGGGCCCCACTCCCTCCCTTCGTGGGGAAAAAACCGCCGCCGGCAAGAGGCCGAGCCGCCGGCGGCGGCCGGTACTTCCTCGGCCGCCGCTGCCGTTTCCGGCCGCGGCCATGGCCGTCGCGGCCATGGCCGCCCCGGCCATGGCCGCCTACCCTCGCCGCGCCCGGCCGGCTGCAGGTCGCCGCCGGGAGGCGCGCGGCCAGCCCCCGTCGCCGGCTGCCCGGTCGCCGCCGCCATCCCCTTCGATCGGACGGCCGGGAGGGCCTCCCCCTTGATCGGACGGCGAGGAGGCTTTTCATGACGGTGGGCCGCTATGACCACCCACTATCCCACCACTTTAGTGGTGGGGCCCGCCAAGATCCGCTCCTGGAGGCTATAAAAAGGCCCCCAGGGGACTCTTATTCCTCATCTTTTCCTCATACGATTCTTCTCCCTCTTCCTCAGGTGAGAGCTCTCCCGCCTCCTCCATCGCGTCGCCCGCCTCTCGCCGCCAACCACCAGCGGCCACCAACGACCTCCAGCGGCCACCAGCGACCTCCAGCGGCCACCACCGACCATCAGCACTCGCCATCGGCTATTGGCACCCCACCAACGCGCAGTTGGGAAGGTGGCGCCCAAAGTCAGAGAAAGTCAAGCGAAGAAGACAGTCGAAGCCCGCAAGCACGCCGCCCCCGGGCACACGCGCCAGAAGCATCCCACGCATTCCACCGTTTAAGTCACTTTGGCAGAGCAGTCTGTTGCCCGCCGGCTGCTATAGTCATCCTCTCACCCTGCAAGTTGTAACGGGAGCGGCCTGTCGCCCCGATTTACTTAACATACTGTAATCACCCTGATCTAGTGGATTTTGACTGGCAGCGAACTGGTCACGTGGTTTTTCACCCGGTTGAAGGGTTTTCCACGATAAAACTCCTTGTGTACATTTCTCCTCTTCAACTGACTGTGTGCGCGCTCGACCGCTCCGCGAGCTAAGGCGGTCCAAGTTAGTCCGGATCGTCCGGAGTGCCGAGTTTGGCCGCAACATTGTTGTTGTACAACTTTTTCACAAAACTATTTGGACAACTCTAAATTGGCACAACCTATTTTTCCATTGCCACTACCTTCCCAAACTAAGCCATTGTTTTCATGTTTTCACTTTTTGTAGCTTTAAATTAAGTTTCATTCTCCTCCTCCTAATTCTTCTATCATTGTTATATCCCCAAAGCCTTCCCAAACAAAACTAAAATCATGCAATTCTTTAAACTTTCATATTCTTTTATCCAATTCCTTCCTTCAGCCCCCATCTAAAAGCTTCCTTACTTAGACCACACCATGCAAAGCATTTATACTTTGGCATCCACCAAGCAAAACATAAAGCTTAGTTTCCTTCCACCTCAAACAATACTCCCAAATAATGGGAAGCCAGGGATAAAGTTCACAAATTTATTTTATCGTCGTCAAGTGTATTGATTCAACGAGTTCGTGTCGATCAGTGCACACATCTCAAAGTGCAGAGGGACACAATTAATCTTCTATATATATACATACCCTTACTTGAAATCAACTTAATTAAAAATCCCTCCTTTCATGGCCTCATCGGCGGCCACCCTCCTCCTCCTCCTCCTCCTCATCCTCCACCGCCTCCTCCCCAACTCCTCCGAGCCCACCGCCTTCGAAACCTCTCTCATCAACCAAGCATGCCATGCCACCGTCGACTTCGACTCCTGCGCCGCACGCCTCCTGGCCGAATGCGATCGCGCCGGCCTTCCGCCTGGCCCCACCCGATTCCTCCACGCAGCAACCGACGGCGCCATCAACGAAGCCCTGCGAGCCATCGAGACCATCTCCAGCCTAACCTCCCTCCCCACCACCCGACGCGAGCGCGCCGCGGTCGATGACTGCATTGAGCTCCTCGACTACTCCGTCGACGAGCTCGCACAGTCTCTCACTGAAATTGCTCGGCTCAACTCCGGCCGCGAGGCGAACCTCCGGTCGTGGCTCAGCGCCGCGCTCGGCAATCAGGACACCTGCCTGGAAGGCTTCGACGGGACCGACGGCAGAATCCGGCATTACATCCGCGGCAGCCTAGGCGAGGTGACTCAGGTGGTGGGCAACCTGCTCGCCGTGTATCGGCGGCTGAGAAGCATACTTCCGCAGCCGAGGGGGAACCGAACGGCGGGGGTGGGATCGGATCTGCCGCCATGGATATTGGATGAGGAGATGGACATGGTGAGGGCGGATCCGAGGGCGCTGCGGGTGGACGCGGTGGTGGCGGAGGACGGCAGTGGCGAGTTTAGGACGGTGGGAGAGGCGGTGGCACGCGCGCCGAGCCACGGCTGGCGGCGGCACGTGATATTTGTGAAGGGAGGGGTGTATAAAGAGAACGTGGAGGTGAAGAGGAGGAAAACCAACGTAATGCTCGTCGGAGAAGGGATGGGCGTCACGATCGTCACTGGGAGTAGGAATTTCATGCAGGGGTGGACGACTTTTAGGACGGCTACATTTGGTAAGTTATGTTTGAATACCGTTATAACATATAAATTAAGGGAATTGTTATATGCACCGCAATTTTAATTGCCTGCATCATTTTGTTAAAAAAATCACACAATACTAGAGACATCTGAAGGATCAAGCGCATATCCAACTACACCAAAAGTCCGGACTGTTGAAAAGGGTGCTACTTAATTTTTTATATAAATAGCAAAGTGCCACGGGTCAAGTGAAGGAACGCCAGACCCAACAACATCTTATATTATTATTATTTGCACCGCAAAAAATTTAAAGGCACTGCAATTTTTGAAGAATTTTCATATTGGAGTTGATAGATACTAAGAACTATAAGCTTACTTGTATATAAAATATATATTTTTTATGAAATTTTGCTCTTGAAGAACACCTGTGTGGACTGCTATTAAGAACCCATGATCTGATCCCATAGCCGACAAAAGCCGGACCGACATGAGAGCAACCTGGTGGACAATGCGCTAGCCACGGGCATTGTAAGGAAGCTTCTGGAAGCATCTGATCGATGGCTGGAGCGGAGATCTTGAAGGCTGGGTGGAGCGGCGGGCTGGAGAGCTGGCGACGGAAGGGAGAACGAGTAGGGTTTGGAGTCACATGAGGCGTGAGCGGTGGGCTGAGGGGTGCGATTAATGGGATGCCAATAGGTTTTTCTTTGAAGCATTAATTTAGCATCCCATTATTGGTTTTATGGGGTGCCAATAGTGAAAAAGGTGGTGTCTGTAACAATTCCCTAAGGGTCCGTTCGTTTCACAGACATTGATATTGAAGTATTGACTTTCAATCCTATATCAATACACATGAGAAATACATTGAATTTAAAACCAATTTTTTGTTCGCGGCATGATGACTTTTTGTCATAGGAATTGACATGATATTTTTTATTGTTTGTTTGTAGAAAGACTTTCTGCGATGGTGGATCACAATTAAATATCACAAACGCGATTTTTTAGCCCGATCATTTTTCTCAGGGCGTGATTTTTTCGCCCAAACTCAAGTTTTCGACCCAAGGCGAATTTTTTGGACGTGAAATTTTCGCCCAAAAGTGTTCTTTTCCGCCCAACCGCCAGGGCGCGATTTTTTTCCTTGATTTGATTTTTTTCGTGAATGCTCATATGAACACGAATTTTTCTCGCAAGCGAATTTTATCGTCCGGAGGCGATTTCTCACCCGGACGCGATTTTTTTTCCCAACGCGATATTTTGGCCCGGACGCGATATTTTCGCCCGAACGCGGCATTTTATGTCGCGATTTTTTTTTGCCCGGAAATTTTTCGCCTCGACTAGTTTTTCGCCCGGACGCGATTTTTTTTACGGCAGACGCGATATAGTCCGGATTTTTCGTCGCCCGGTCGCGAATTTTTCGCCCGGGCGCACAATTTTTCGCCCGAGCGCGAATTTTTCCATTTTTCGCCCGGGCGGCTCGAGCGTTTTGTCGCACGACTCACCCGACGTATAAAAGCTCGCGCCAAAAAAAATCGTGAAAAAAATCTCGTCCGGGAGTAGCGTGGGCGAAAAAATCGAAAAAATCGCGTCCGGGCGAGTCGTCGCGTAAAAAATTCGCGTCCAGGCGAAAAAATCGCGGTCGGGCGAAAAATAAAAATCGCGTCCGGGCGAAAAATGTCCGGGCGATCGTACACAGGTAAAACACATCCGGCAAAAAAATTGATTTTGAGCAGGTGAGGAATTGAGAGCGTTGGGTGACTTTCCATCAGAGTGGGTGAGAGAATGACATTCGGGGAGGTTGTGATCTCATGAAAAACCGGTCAAATAGATGTTTCTTTTTTGACGGAGGCGCCATTGTCATACATTCTATGGCGGTGGCGTGGGGTGCTAAATGCGTGTCCTGCCCTGATTAGCAGTGTTCCCGAGGTCCGGGTTGAATTACGGTTCCCAGGCCTTGAATCGTGGGTATGAAAACGCAAGAATTGTTGAGGTGGAACCAGCCACATTACAAGAAAACTGACTTTTAGTGACGAAAATTTTGGTCACTAAATATTGCTCAAGACAAATATTGTAGCCCTCGAAAAAACCTTTTCAAAAAGTAGTTGCACGTTTTCTGGGAACCTCATTAGCTCTCTAGATCTAAATACAAAAGTGTTGTCTTGTGACTAACATAATTTATATACAAATCAGACTCTGCCATGTTTTGCACAATCGGGTTCAAACTCAGTTTTACGCATGATACGCTAAGTTTTGGACTTCTGGCTCAACACAAAAATTGTAGCCCTTAGAGTGACCTTTCTAGAATGGGGAGACAAGTTATTTTTGGTGGGTTGTAGCTCCAAAAATCCTGTTTTAGTAATCAGTGAAACACAGATACAGAGTTTTGATGATTTACGAATTCCTCTCAAATCATTTGTCAGATGCTTATGAAATTTGGTAGTTATTTGTTTCACAATATTGTAAACACCACATTTATGTTTTATAATTTTTGGATATATGTCTGTAGTGATTTTATCCATCTTATCATGTAAATTTAAAGCGCCGTAAATAGTTATTGTGAAATCCGTTGGAACTAAAATTTGGTGGAAATGATCAAAATATTGATTATGAACTGTGGTAGAAATTTCAGAGGATTTAATTCTAAAATGACCCTCTAATTAAATGTGTTGTTATAAATTATTGTGTTGAATGTAAAATATTATGATGTCCAATCTAGTCGAGATTTCGGAAACAAGCATATAATAGTAGCTATATCTTTTGATAGAGATAACAATAGGTTTAGACCTTAAATTGAGCATTTATTAATTAGGATATGACATTTCACAATATCGTAGGGTCACAGAGCCACCAGGCCGTGCCCTATCGAGCCGACTCTGATCGATCCGCCTTCCTTCGCTGCGGTATTAGAATCTAAATGAATGCAGAGCCCCTCCATTGTCATGCATGATAGTCTTTTTTTTAGGGAGCCAAATTCACTAAATCAAAAAGTGCAAAGTTATATGAGTTAAAACTTTCAATGTAGGACTTTTCCCTAAAATGTAGGACACAAAAAGGCGTGTTAAAAAAAAAAAATATTATTTTTATAAAAACACCACGGGCTAATCCCGGCCCGGCCCTGGGGGCCTTGGAAGGTATAAGCCCATGGCCCGGCTCACAGGCCCGGGCCCAGCTCAAGCCCGGGCCTGGGAGGCCCGGTACCCCGGCCCGGGGGCTGTTAAAATCGGAAAACTGTCGTAATTAGTCGTAAAGACGGAGCCCCATATCTGACATTACATGTACACATATAAGACAAAAATATTTTGCAATAACATCAATCATGCCATGCTTTTTTTTGCCTTCTAATAAAATAGTTTAAAATTATGGAATGTGGATGATATCAAGATAGTTATTGTTATACCTTCTTTTACAGTTTACATTAGTATATATTTGGGCATAGGGTTCCATGGAGTGCCTTCCAAAGGACCATGAATAAAGCTAATGTCCTTCCATTCTTTCTGCAGCAGTTTCTGGACATGGCTTCATAGCCAGGGATATGACATTTCGCAACACTGCCGGGCCGCAGAGCCACCAGGCCGTGGCCCTTCGGGTCGACTCCGATCGATCCGCCTTCTTTCGGTGCAGTATCGAGGGATACCAGGACACGCTCTACGCGCATTCCATGCGGCAATTCTACCGCGACTGCCGCATCCATGGCACGGTCGACTTCATCTTCGGCAACGGCCAAGCCGTATTCCAAAACTGCAAGATTTTCACGAGAAAAGCGTTGCCATTCCAGAAGGCGACCGTTACGGCGCAAGGCCGGAAGGATCCGAACCAAAACACTGGCTTCTCGATCCAAAATAGTTTTGTGTACACGACCGGCCCGACTTATTTGGGTCGGCCGTGGAAGGCTTACTCGAGGACGGTGTTCATGCAGTCCTATTTGGGCTCGGGCGTGCAACCAGCGGGATGGCTTGAATGGGCCGGGGATTTTGGGCTGAATACTTTGTTCTATGGGGAGTATATGAACTATGGGCCGGGCTCGGGCCTCGGTTCGAGGGTCAGATGGGCTGGTTATCATGTGATTAAAGATTCGGCGGCGGCGGCGTTCTTCAGCGTGCGGCGGTTCATCAACGGTGCTGCTTGGCTGCCGGCCACCAAAGTACCTTTCAGGGCAGATTTGATGAAGTAGATTTCCTATTTATTTATACATTACTTTTTGTATTATACATGAGGTATAAATATTAATTGGCTTGAGATATCCAAACAATTTAATGTATTAGTTGAGACAACAGAGAATTAATTAAATATATTATTTTCCTAAAAATAAAACTAAGGTGGGCAAAAACTATATTTTTATGATGTTTATTTTTCTCATAATCAATTTTTAAAAATTTAAAGAATTGTTATACGTAGGACAAAATTCTATATCCGCAAACCAAATTCTAATTCGCCCGTCGGGGGCGGGGGAAGCCCGTCGTGGGCGGGGGAAGCCCGCCGTCACGGGCCGTGTACTGTTGTGTGTGGCACGCCCACCCTGTGCACTGTTACTTGTGTGTGTGTGCGTGTGTTACGGATCGCTCGAGGCTCCGATAGACCTGACTAAATTGAACCACCTTAGCCCGAGAGCGATCGAGCATGCAAATAGCCACAGAGAAAGAAAAGCTGACAATGCAAATTTTTGACGTGGAAACCCCCGAAAAGAGGTGAAAAATCACATGCATGGATCTGTGCCGACAAAACTTCCACTAGTCGTTGTGGTTACAGAGCTTTTTTGAGAAACTCGAGGGCGACAGCCCGCCTCTCATTACAATGAGAGAGAGAGAGTTGTGCTCGGAGGGTGACAGACCACCTCTCATGGAGCCAATTCTTTTCCTTACTTTAATTGGGAGCTTTACGCTGTAGAGATTTTAAAGTCTTTGACTTTAGCTGGAGTAGGGCGCGCGGGGCGCTTGCTGGCGGAGGGCACACTGGACGCTTGCTGGCGGAGGGCGCGCGGGGCCCTTGCTGGCTGATGGCGCGCGGGACGCTTGCTGGCGGAGGATGCGCGGGGGGCTTGCTGGCGGAGGGCGCGCGGAGCGCTTGCTGGAGGAGGGAGGGCGGAGCGCTTGTTGGCGGAGGGCGCGTGGAGCGTGTAAGACCCCCCCCCCCCCCCCCACCCAAACCTTTGCCCGGGTCGGGCCAGAGGGGATCTTACTTGCCCAAGACGTCCAGTCAGTGCTCCTTAAGGAGTAACACCCCACACTACTGAGCACTAGTTGGCCGTTTTGCTCGGCTTGAATCACAATATTTATATCACATCACAGAGTATTGCAGAAACATTAATAGGGAAAACAACAAATATATATAACAATATATATTTAAACAGGAAGCGCAAAAGGCCATAGCCATTGTTTGTACATAGAGCCCGTAGGCTATAATAGTAATACAACCAGCAACTCCTCTCTGTCAACTCTGCTTGCTAGTACTCACGTCTCAAAACTCAGGAAATGATGGGGGTGAATTTGCTCGGGTAGTCCTAACAGCTGGAGTGTCGTCCTGCTGTGACTGATCCCTATGTTTCTCCATCTCCTGTGAATGGTTATTAAGATAACCGCTAGTCACAGAGCTAAGTGGAATCAAATCTCCTCCCCGAATCCATATCCTGGGGACGAGCGCACGCACCCAACAAAATAAAATAGCTGAAGCAAGAGAGGGTTAGTGTTACATTTCATCAATAAGCTAGGAGCAACCAAAAAGTATAGCATGATATAAATGGACTAGCAACAGTAATATATATCAGTTATATTATAGGCTCTACTAGTACAACAACACAGTAGGTATTCAAACTTGAACAAACTTTGCAGGCCTTCAAACCGCGCACACATCGCAGGCATTCACAGCCGCGCACACATCGCAGACATTCACAGCCGCACACACATCGCAGGCATTCACATCTGCGCACACATCGCAGACATTCACAACCGCGCGGACATCGCAGGCATTCACAGCCGCGCAGAATACCCTATGTCAACATAGTATGGAATGCTTCTCTTCAAGCATCGTATCGAGTCCTGCATGCCTCACCGATGTGGTCGTCGGTGATAGTGTCTAGTCCTGCCACTTCTGGGGGTGGTCGTACTGCACAGCCCAGGCCCCAACATACATTTCCGTGTACTCTTGGATGTGAGCGACATCCGGCGATTCAACATTTTGGTCGACCAATGGAGGAAACCCAACTGGGAACAAAACATAATAGTCGGTCACTCGTGGTTCTCATCTCCCTGTCGCCCTGAGTCGTTGAACTTTCCGCATCGATACGAATAGTCTGCAGAAAGTGACTTACCTGCCACAATTTACCGCAAGTAATTTACAAGCAATCCAAAATAATCAATTTTGCTAGCATGCACTAGGACTATAGCGGCTTGTCTTACTATGCTTTAAATAATTCGGGCAAACGACACTTGACTCGACTTTTGACAATGAGCGTGAGAGCTCTTTATTTGGGGCTAATTTAGAAGGAGCATCTCAACTCCTGTTATCCCCAACTAAGGCTCAACCTATCAATTATCTACCCATCAGGACAGGACCCGTGCTTAAAATAGTAAATTGTAGAAACGAAAGTGTGATAATAGAAACTGTTGTTAGTATAAGCTGCAGAATTGAAATGTTGTCATGAAAAAGGACCAATATAAAACTGGAGGAGTACTGAACCGAAAGAACTGAACTGAAAGTAAATAGCTTTGACCATTACGGGACTGAAGTATTGAAAAGAACTGAACTGAACTGAAAGTAAATAGCCATGACCAGTATGGGTTTGGAGTACGAAAAAGAAATGAACTGAAAGTAAATAATCATGACCAGTACGAGACTGGAGTACTGAAGAGAAATGAATTGAACTGAAAGTAAATTGTCATGACCAGTACGGGACTGGAGCACTGGAAAGAAATAAACTGAACTGAAAGTAAATAGCCATGACCAGTACGGGACTGGAGTATAGAAAAGAAATGAACTAAACTGAAATAAAATAAATGAACTTGACCAGTACGAGACTGGAATTAAATATAAAGAAAATGGTTAGTAGTTCAATCACTTCATGCAGGAGGCTTCAGTTCCATCTCCGTTCTTAGGAGGTTTAGCTCAGTTTCATCGTCGTTCTCAGAAGGCTTAGTTCAGTTCCATCTCCATTCTCACGAGGCTTAGTTCAATTTCATCTCCGTTCTCAGGATTCTTAGTTCATTTCCATCTCCATTCTTAGGAGGCTTAGTTTGGGTTTTACCCATTATTTAGGTCTGATAATAGTTTTGTTGCATCCTTTATTGTTGTGGATTAATCAGACCTGGAGAATTTAATGGTTATACCTTTATTATTCGTCGAGCATGTTTACTTGTATTTTCATTTTCCAAACTTGTTTGAATTACTCGAGAACTTTATAATCGATAAAGACAAGTCGCTCAGTAGTTCTACGAAATCTCGGAATACTCAGAGCTTGGCACTTGCCTCGATCACTCTCATTGGTAAAATAATTTGAACTTATTATTGGACTAAAAGATGGTCGCGCGCTCCAATTTTCATTTAAGGAAAATCGGACACATTGATTTCCAAGCGCGACCCTAGGCTTCAATGAATTGAAAAAACTTCAAATTTTATCTCAAGGTTCCAAAATTTTAATAAAACCTTTAAGAGGGCCTAAAATGAGCATAAAAGTTTTTTCAATATTTTTTGAGCAATTTTGGGCCTCTAAATTGGTCAAATAAAATTTATTTGGACTTTTAAAATTATCAAATCACTTTCAAAAATCCTCAAAATATTTGTGCAGGAAGCCCTTACAAGGGGCACAATTTTCATATTTACATTTTCTCCTAGGAGCCTATATTTTTTTTATAGAAAATATTCAATGTTTTGATTATCATTGGTCTCCATATAGCAGATTAATTTAATCCTGCGGCTAGTATTGCGCCAGACAGGGATATTAGCCAGCGCTTCCCCATAGCGGATCCGCTGTGGGGGGTACAGAAGATGAGGCGGGGGGAAGAGGATATCATCGTCGTCCATCTCATCACCGGGATTTGGATGGCGGTGATTTCATCTCGCCAATGATGAAGGCGGTGGCCCACTGCCACCGTCGGTCGGCCACTGCTGGGTGTCAGCGCCATCCCCGATCGGTTCGCCGAGGGTCAGCGAACTTCTAGGAAGTGGTCCGGCGGCCTGCCGCCGCCGACCACTGCCGAAAATTGCTAAATCGAGAGCAGGGTGGCGATGGCTCTTCTCTCAGCGCCACCGCGCCACCCTGCCTCTCTGATGAGTTCTCCGACCATGTAACCACCCCCGGCCGGCGCGATAGGGGCATGGTTCCTCTCTGGTGGTGGTCCGGCGAGCAGCCGCCGCCGATCGCTCCTAGAGTAAAAACAGTGGAAAAACTCTACTCCACGGGTGTCGCCGGAGCTGTATTTTCTGGTGGCACCTCGGCCGTCCACCACCGGAGATAATCGTCCGCGATGGTTTAACCCTTCCCGAGTACCACTATCGGTGTTGGGAGAGGATAACCTCCTACGTCCACCACCCAACCTGGAGCTTGGCTCGGGTGATGTCGGCGGCGCTCCGGCCACGTGGAGGCGCACACATCATGTCAGAAAGATTACTGAGGAGGAGGGAAAAGCTTCCACCTATGGTTGGGGGGGTTGTGATGGTCCTGCCTGAGTCGCCATTGGAGGTGGTGGTGGAGCTCGGATGGTGGAAAATTTTCCGGCGAGCTGGGCTCCGATAGAGGGGACCTGGCTCATTTGGGTTTGTGTGGAGGGAAGGAGGCTGGGAAAGACCTTTTATAGGATTGGGACGGGTAGCCACCCCTCCCCTAGCCGATGCGGGATAAATCCCCATGAGAGGAGGAGCTCTTCTCCTCCCCTCCACTTGGGCTGGCCAGGTGGCACCATCAGGGTGGCCCTAGGTGGCAGCTTTTGAAGCAAAAAATGGTCTTAACGAGAATTCGGACCTTGGGGTGTAGCTAGTACCTACTTTTCCCAAACCTTGACCTCTAGCTAGCAATGAAGAACCTGGAACTGACCCTAAGCCTCAACTGGGAGGTCCCTCCTCTAACCCGGAAGCTTTTTGAGCGCTTCCCCTCCAAAGCCAATTGATGGTCTTAGAATCTCTCAGAAAGCACCAAAGATTGTATAAATTATGAAAAGTCTGCCTTCTGAAGAACTCCATGGATCTATTTATAGGTTTCCAATATCTGGTCTGTAAAGAGCATACTTTGGCTGCCCTAAAATTACTAAAATGCCCCTGTGCTGGTCTACCAATAAACAAACTCTGCTGTTCTGAGGAGCCAAATGTAGACCCAGGGGTATTTAGGTAATTTCAGGTCTGGGTCCCATCTGGTGGAAGCTCTTCCTGTTGAGCTCCGCGGGAACCCTGCTCGCTCTGAGCGCGAACCTTTTTGACCACCCCGAGCGGGAACAAGAAGACTGAAGGGGCGTTGAGCGGGGGAACATCACTCAATGCCGAGGGTCGAATAGGCTTCTGCCAATGAGAGGCGCGAGCCCTTTCACCCACCTAGGGCGGGAGCCTTCCCGCCCGCAAGGGTTCTGCTATGGCCCAAACCCGAAATCTGCTCGACGAAAATAACTTAAAGTCGAAGGCTTGGCCTGACGAATTTGTGTACATTCTCAGCTCGACCAATTTAGCTTGATGAACTGGCGCTACTTGACCCCTGGTCGAGAGCCTTCCCACCTACTCCCGGCGAGAACCCTAACATCCGGCTTCTTCTTTGGTCTCACTTATACCCAAAGCTAGCTAAACCAAAGCTAGCCAAACCCGGGTCCCTGGGTGTCTTGGTCCCACCCAGCGAATAAGGGGTCATACACAATCCACACTCTTTGCGAGCTAACCTTGCGCTCAAAAAGATACATCCAACCCCGGATATTCGCTGGACTCCTGCTTACCTGGAAAGGAATCTTGGGTGGGCCCTACCTTGACCCGCTATAAATATGTTGCCAAGGCAATTCACAGGCCACCATTGTTAGCGTCATCTTGCACTTTAGCTTACATGAGTTCATCAAGATGTATACCAAGAGGAACGTGAAACCGCTTTCGAAAGAAATCCAAGCTCGTCTCACCGCAGCTCAGGCGCGAGCCCGTGCTAACTGCGCTGGGGTGGCCCCCTGGCTCATGCGCGAGAAGCCGATCAACACTCCACCTCGACCAAAGAAGAAGAGAGCCAAATCGGTCAGGCAAGACCACTCAAAGGAAGCTTTAGCCTCTCCTTCCCCAACTCCCGATCGTGTCTGGGACCTTCCTTCTGCTCCAGGGGTACCCTAATTGCCTCAACTTTTGGGAGTAATCCTGCTTTGCTGTTTCTGATGCTTTTTTCCTTCTCGTCAGCAGAACTCGGGAACTGCTGCCAAGAACCTTCCGACAGACACTAGTCCAACGCAAACCCAGGGCAAGAACTCATCGCTGGTCTCGGAGTCCATCCCCTCGACTACCCAGATCAAACCCGGTAATTTCTCCTGTCAATTCATCACACGTGGCCTGCTTTTTTCCTGCTGACTCATTCCTCTACAGACTCCGCCGCCGATAGCCCGAGACTTACCCACCGGAGCCCCCAAACTTCAGTGCCTAATGATCCCGCAAATGACACAGTTGACCATCCCTTCTCGCCCGGGAGGATTGATGTTTTTAGTTGTCTACCTAAATCACTCAGAGGGGGGTGAATATGTGAGGTCTGTGTCTTTTTGCGGAATAAAAACTTGTAATGACGAAGTGCAGAAAATAAACAAACAAGCCACAAAGAACACAAGATTTATAGTGGTTCCCCAACCTTGGGTATATCCACTCTCCACCTCATTGATCTAGCAACACGCTAGACTCGGCTACTTCACTATTATCTTCGATTAAAAACCAATCCTATAACTCGGAGCAACGCCCCTATAACTCGATCCTCAAAACAGGATCTACACTCGGAAGAAGAACTTCCTACAAAACTCGGAGACAAAATCTCCTACAAGAGTTGAAATAGATTTTATAACAACAATAAAATAAACTTCACTTCAGATCTGATAACTTCATATTTCTTCCTTCTTGAAAGTTGAAACTCTGTCAGAAAATGGATCGAGGAAGACTATGTCGAAATCTATGGATCTGAAATTCTTAAGATCAACACGATTAAGAAAGAGATCTGTAGATGATGAATGACTAGATCTGTTGATCGATTCTTATTTTGAAACTCTTGGATCGGAGAAGAGAAGCGGCAAGAATGACGATGAAGACTGGCGGCTTTCCCGATTTAGAAAGAGCAGTACGATTCAAAATACTTATTTTTGTGTCTTAGGGTTGGTCGAATTTGATAAGACCATTTATAGGACAAGCCTAACGTTCATAATCATAAATGACTACACATGTGGACCAATAAGAATCGAGATTAATTTTGAAATTGTTTCCGTCTTGACTTAGAGAAAAATTCGGAAAGAACTTCTGCATTTATCGAGTGAGAAGAAGAGTACTAGAGAACAAGAGCTGGTTCTCGAGAAGAGTCTGTATGGTTCTCGAGAACAAGTCCTTAAGACAAATTTAGGAAAAGATTTCTGGCTTCTCGAGAAAAGGTTTCTATTACTCAATAACTAGACAAAGACTTCTCGAGAACTATCTTGACTTCTCGAGAACTATCTTGACTTCTCAAGAACTATCTTGACTTCTCGAGACGTAACCTCTTCTTACTCGAGTATTTATCTTCTGCTTTCTAGAGACAAGACTTGGCCTTCTCGAATACTGACTTATGTTACTCGAGTACAACACTTAGAAAATTTCTGAAGTAATTTTGAGTGAACTCGAGAATAAGGTATGTAGTACTCGAGTACTCTATGGCTTTCTCGAGTATTAGACAAGGACTTCTCGAGAACTAATTTCTACTACTCGAAAACTATACTTAGCAGACTCGAGAAATCATTCTAACACTACTCGAGTACCAGAAGTCCTTCTCGAGTAATGGACTTAGAATAATTTCTGACTTTCTGAAAATGTTTTATTCAAGATATACAGCAACTATTCTTTCTTCCATTACTTTTGTACTTGAAAATGAAGTGTGTCCCAATAGAGAAGCTACACATGAGTCAACACTATGGATCACACAATGAGGGATTACAATGTATGGTCCTGTGTTTGGTGACTCATTGTAGACTGACATTGGTCTACGCTTGGCAATTATTACCTGCAAGCACTCAACTTGAAAAGAGCATCAAATACAAACTTAATTCATCTTAGTTCAAGGGTAACTTCATACAAATCTAAGTTATTGTGCATACAATACCCAACAAGGATCACAGCCGCTCTAGACGCTCCCACGCTGGGGTATTAGCCTTTGGTGGAAGAGGAAATACCTCCCTCCAATTGGTCGTGAACAATCCCATGGAGCACATGAGGCATCGTCCGGGATGGGGTAAGCCAATTCACCTTCTTTTTGGGAAAATCGCAAAAAGCGTGGAAAGGCTGTCTGGTCCTTCTCATTGATCATCTGCTGAGAGCCCCTTACCCACTATACATAAGTGCCCCTTGCCTAGTCTCTTCCCTCCTATTTGACTTTGACATTATCCTCTCTCTCTCTCTTTCTAGATCCGGCAGCTATAGGGGTGGAAGCGAGCGAATAAAAAGAAACGAATGAAGAAGAAGCCAATGAAGAGGGGGCAACGGATGAAGAGGAAGTGGAATCGCCCCTGCCCTATCCCAGCGATATGGAGGAATATCTTGATGTCGAAAGGAGCAGTAGAACCCAGCGAAAGCGTATAACTAAAATATTGATGAAGCTCGTCGCGATGCGCCAATCCGACTCGCTGGCATTGACGAACCTCGAAAAGTCGGTCGAACGGCAAATGTCGGTGATCGAGAGAGACTACACCCACCTGCTCGGCGAACAAGTGCGTCGGGTAGAGCGCGAAGAGATATCTCCTTGGCGGCAAATTACGCGAGTGCGAGATCAGCTGCGACTGGCCGACCAAGGGCTCACCGCCCTTACCGCCAATCATTACCGACGGGTGCCACCAAGATCGGGAAGATGAGGTTGGGGTCGATGGCGCTGGGAGAAATATTAAATCAAGTAGGGTCTCGTGTTCCTCCTCCCCAACCTCTCGTCCTACCCTTCCCGCTTGTACCTCCACCAATCGTTGAGACATTTAATTATTTTTTTCAAGGCTCTCGCCTCGCGAGATGCCCTATGTATATTTATGCTTCTTTTTGGTTTGTGTAATTTGTCGTTTTGTTTATCTTGCCGAGAGCCTGGCTCCCGGACCTCTTTTCTCCTTTCACATTTATATGCCGCTTTTTTCCTTGCTGAGGCTCTTGCCATTTGCAGTTATGAGGGACGTTAGCGGGGTGGAAAATGAAGAGTCCAAAGTATAAAAATTTTCTAACCGTATTCCCGCCGTCTCGAAAATCTCTAATGATTACTTTTCATTCTATAAATAGGTAAGTCTGCCCACCGCATTTACTTCTTATCTGATTCCACGCCTTCATCCTCTTCTACGCTCTACTCGTGTGGCTCTCTGCAACTCCTAGCCTCCCGCCCACTTAGACCTTTCTCTCTTTCCTCCCGTTCTTCAAAATGCCTGGCGAGAGAGAAGGTCGCTCTGTGGGATCAAGCACATACCCAACTGTTCCAAAAGCCCGGACCGTTGGAAAGGGTGCTACTTAATTTCTTAAATAAGTGTAGAGCGCCACAGGTCAAGTGAAGGAATGTCGAACCCAATAATCCCCCCCGGCGTCTACCACAACCCGTCGGCTTAGAGGTGGGGTTACCACATGACCCACATGGCTTAGAGGTGGGGTTACCACATGTCCACGGTTGCCTGACCTGCCGGACCCACACAGGTAGAAGGGAAAAATCGGGATTTAATAGTGTCCCCTCGATATTGAACTCGTAACTACCTCTGATACCAAATGTAGGATCAAGCACATACCCAACTGTTCAAAAAACCCGGACCGTTGGAAAGGGCGCTACTTAATTTCTTAAATAAGTAGCAGAGCATCACAGGTCAAGTGAAGGAACGTCGGACCCAACACTCTCCAAGTGTGCACAAACCTTCCTAGATCACGACTTCCCTTCTTGCCGGCTCTCACAGGTGGAATTCCTCACGATAACCTAGAACTTCATCTCGTCGGGGTTCGTCGCGCAAAACCCCACCAAAGACGATAAGGTCAACCTCGCGCTGAAGGGGGAGCTTGCCATTCCTTTAGAACATTTTGAGGTAGGGTTCCGCCTACCCCTCTGGCCTGAAGTATGCTAGGCTCTGCGATACTATGGGGTAGTGTTGGCCCAAATCAACCCTAACTCCATCGCCCTCTTGGTGGCTTTTTCCTGCTACATGCGGGCGAAAAGGATTGAGTTCAGCCTGCCCATCTTTCGGAAGCTATTCAATTTTCGGGCCAAGGGAGGTTCAGTCTTCCTTTCCGAGCAGTCGGTGAATACGGTGGGTCTCGCCAACAAACATCATCACTGGGCGGAGAGATTCATCTTCGTCTCCAGACCTTTCGATAACATCCCTCTCGCGCCCATCCAATACGATGATGCCACATACAAGCCTCCCGACCTTGGGGGTGGGGGGGATACCTTGTCGATTTCTTTGGGTCGAAGACATTCGACGTTCCATTCCTTCGGCGAGACCTAAGCTCTCTCTAGCATGTCCCTCCCGGTGAAGGTATCTTTTCGCCCTCTGCTTATTATCCTCTTTCGTTGATCAAGAGTTTTAAACGCAAGAGCTTTTGCAGGTGAACGGGAAATTCCCCTCCATCAGCCCTATGATGAGTCCAGGGATTTCGCCAGCACCCTTGCTCTCGCCAAATCTGCCGCACAGACCTGCCGAGAGGAGCCTGGCTCCTCATCCGTGCCAAGCAGCAGGAAGCGGAAGCCTCACTCCCCTCCTTCTCTTCTAAAGAAAAAGTCAAGGGCGGCGGATAAGGGCAAGTCCGTTGTCAAGACCCTGGCCGAGATCCTTCCCGCTGCAGCGAAGCGAATGCCGTGGGAGTGTCTATCGAGACCCCCTCCGAGATCCTTCCCACTGCGTGTGAGGTGAATACCGCAGGGGAAGTTACAGAGACCCATGTCGAGATCCCCAACAAACCAGTGCCCAAGGGGCATCAGAATTTCGGCATCGGCGGGAAGTTCTTGGACGCATCAGGCCACCCCTTAATTCAGTGGGACCAAGAAGCCAACCGGGTCTCAATCTCCTCAGTTCTCCCCAGCTAGGCGGAGTGAGATGCAGTCTACAGTGAGGCCTTTGCGCTAGGCTTTGGGCTTTACAACTGAGAGGATGCTAGTGCCTTTGACAAGGAGATCACCAGATATCTCGCCTACGACACCTCCAGGGCCTAGATGGAGGCACTCATGCTCGCGCACAAGACTGTGTATCACGAGATCACCCTGAAGCACAACCTTATCGATGTGATCAAATCGAGGGAAGCTGTCGTTGCTGAAACGGTCACCCTGAAGGATGAACTGGAGGCTTCCTAGTAGCTTCTCGTTATGCACCCGACGGTCGAGGTGTGTAAACTTTCAAAAGTCCTTGGTCTTTCAGCAATCGTAAGCAACTCCTGACCCAAAAATTTATGCAGAATTCCGCCAAGGCCCAATTTTTGCGCGCAAAGGTGGCCAGTCTTGAGTGTGAGAACCGGATTCTAAAGACTGAGCTCACGGTCGCGCAAGGAGCCAAGGCGCCAGCCCAGCCTACCCTGGACAAGAGGCTCAAGAGCCATAACTTCTCGGAGTACGAGATTGAGGTGATGATGTAGGAGAATGTGCAGGGGGCATGCGCGATGGTGATCCAGGTGCTGTGAGAATCATGCCTTCTCAATGAAGGTGGCGAGATCCTCACTACGCGTGGGGTCCTCCCCTGGCTGTTCGAACCCATTCCTAAGCAAGCCGGAGAAGGAGAAGCCCCAAAGAAAGGTGCGCCAGAGCTTGGCCAGGATGATGAGTCTGGCCACAGATCTGGTGGCGATTCTTCCGGCCAGGCCCCCAGTGGTAGCTCCGGCGGAAGCTCCAGCGAAACCTCCAGCGAAAGTTCCATCAGAACCTCCAGCGGAAGCTCCAGTGGAACCTCCAGTGGAACCTCCTGTGGGACCAGCAGCTCCGCCTGATGGACTTCACCATTTTTTCTTTTGCCTATGACTTTTCTTTTTGTGAAACTTATGTAAGGGGCGAGACCCCCCAGACCAATGTAACTGTTCTTATATTTATATAAAAAGACCTATCTTTTTGCCGGAATGTTTACTGTATTTCATTCTTTTTCGTCTCGCGCTTTATTACCTGTATGTGAGCCTCCGCCTTTGCGTGACCCCTAGGTTCTTAGGCAATGCCCTCCGTCTGTTTAGAAAATTGACTAAGTAAGTTCTGCTGAGAGAGATAAGCCGAGAGTCCCGTTGAAAGGGGACGTGTCAGGAGCCCTGCCGAGAGGGACCTGTCGAGATTCCAGGCGGGAGGGCTATGGTGAGAGCCCGGACGAGGGGGTTCTGGGTTATCCCATCCTTACTTTGTACTTTGTGTTAGTTGTTTGGAAACTTGTTATCAAGAGCATTGTGACTCTATCATGATCTCAGCAGTCTTGTCTGCTTGGCGTGAGACAGGTCCTCAGGTTGACCTGGCATCTCTTAAAACATCCCCCTTTTTTCCTTTATCCCCCCCAAGCGAACCTACGGTCCTGTCACCTAGTGAAAGCCTGACAGCGGGTCTACTTGGGGTTGAGCTAATTTCTCTCCCTTTCCTTTCCCCCCAAGCGAGCCTACGGCCCTGCCAGCTAGTGAGAGCCTAGAAGCGGGTCTACTCGGGGCCGAGTGCGCCTTTCAACCCTGTCAGTTGATGAGATCCTGAGCCACGGGATCGTCTCGGGGTCTTCCCTTACCCCCCCCCCCCCTAGGCAATCCTACGGACCTGCCAGCTAGTGAGATCCTGGACAACGGGTCTACCCGGGGCCTAGTGTGCCTTTCAGCCATGCCAGCTGATGAGAGCCTGAGCAGTAGGATCCTCTCGGGGTCTTGCTAATTTCTCTCCCTTTCCTTTCACCCCAAGCGAGCATACGGCCCTGCCAGCTAGTGAGAGCCTACCAGCGGGTCTACTCGAGGTTGAGTGCGCCTTCCATCCCTACCAACTGATGAGAGAATGAGTAGTGGTATCCTCTCAGGGTCTTCCCTTACCCCCCCCCCCCCCAGGAGAGCCTACGGACCTGCCAGCTAGTGAGAGCCTGGAGAGCGGGTTTACCCGGGGCCGAGTGCGCCTTCCAGCCCTGCCAGTTAATGAGAGCTTGAGTAGCGGGATCCTCTAGGGGTCTTCCCTTACCCCCTAAGCGAGCCTACGGACCTGCCAGCTAGTGAGAGCCTGAACAGTGGGTCTACCCAGGGCCGAGTGTGCCTTCCAGCCCTACAAGCTGATGAGAGCCTGAGCAGCGGGATCCTCTAGGGGTCTTGCTAATTTCTTCAATCACTTCTTTGGCCACCGAGCGAGCCTACAACCCTGCCAGCTTGATGGGAGCCTGGACAGCGAGTCTACTCGGTGCCGTTCAAAATCACAAACACTCCATAACCTATGAAGAAACAATCTTTAAAACAACTATCAAAATAAAACATATAATCTTACCCAGCTTGAGGGTAGAAATGCTTCTGATCGTCGCCACTCTATGCGTGACTCATTGATACCCCTTACACATTTTGGAGGTGGTAACCCCCTAATCCCAAGACCCTTTCTACAATATAGGGCCCTTCCCAATTGTGGTTGAGCTTACCCACGACTGTCGACCTTCCGGCGGCATCGCCTTCTTCAAGACCAGGTCCCCCTCCTTGAACTGCTTTATCCTTACATGCTTGTCGAAGTATTTGGCCATCCTTTGTTAAATCTCCTCTTGCCTGACAGCGGCCACTTCGTGGAGCTCCTCGATCATGTCCAACGAGATTTGCATCTCCCCTTCATTCTCTTCCCTCCATGGCTCGTCTCCTTTACTAGCAGCCTCAACTCGAGGGGATTGAACTTCAAACTCCACAGGCAAGACCGCCTCACAACCATGCGATAGCTTAAAGGGGGTCTCTCTAGTGGCCATATTTGGGGTCATCTGAAGGGCCCACAACACTAAGGGGAGTTGCTCCACCCAACTCCCCCTCAAGTTCTCTACCTTCTTTTTGAGTAGGTTCATTATTATCTTGTTTGCCGCCTCCACTTGACTGTTGCTCCGGGGGTGGTGGATGGAGGTTAACCTGAGGTCGATATCATACTGAGCGTAGAAGCTGATGAACTCTTTGCTTGCGAATAGTGGCCTATTGTCTGTGATAATAGCCTGAGGCAAACTGTGCCTGCAGATGATCTCTCCCCACACGAAGTTTCTGATGGCCTGGGAGGTTACCTTGGCCAATGCCTTGACTTCCATACATTTTGAAAAGTAGTCGATCATAACCAAAAGGAACCTTCTTTGCCCACTGGTTAGAGGAAATGGCCCGACCAAATCCATTCCCCAAATTGCGAAGGGCCATGGCGCTGTGATGCTTCGGAGCCTTTGAGCGGGCAAGAGTTGGAGGGGGCGTAAAGCTGGCACTTCTTACACCTTTTTGCAAACTTTGTCGCATCCTTCCTCAGGGTGGGTCAGAAGTATCCCTGCCTGACCACCCTTGCTTCCAACGTTCTACCCCCCGAATGGCTACCACATTCTCCGGAGTGCACTTCCTCTAAAATCCTTGGGCTCTCTTCCTCCGCCATACATCACTCCAGAAGGCCCAATAACATCTTCCGATGCAACCCTCCTTTATGCATAAGGTAATTAGCCGCCTTATGTCGAAATCCCTTGGCTTCCTTTACCCCCTCAGGGAGGCTGTCTATAGTGGGGAAGGTCATGAAGGGATCCACCCATGAGGGTTGCCGATCCACTTCCATAAGCTCCCCCTCCTCGATTGCTGGATGAAATAGCTCGGTCAAGGTCCCCCCCCCCCCGGGTCCAAACTTGGCCAGTCAGTCCGCTGCTTCGTTCTCTTCTCTGGGGATATGCCAAATTGAGAACGTTCGGAACCCTCCGATGATCACCCTCGTCTTGGACAAATACTTCTGGAGGGTGGGTTCTCATGCTTCGTATTCTCCCCTGATCTATAATGCCACCACCAGTGAATCTGTGAGCATTTCTATGTTGTGAACCCTGAGCTCCTTAGCCAACCGCAACCCGGCTATGACAACCTGATACTCCAGTTGGTTATTTGTGACGGGGAATCGTAACTCCACTGCTTGATCTATGGTGACCCCCTGAGGGCTTACCAACACTACCCCTCCCCCATGGAGTGCTTCCCTGAGGCTTTGTCCACCAACATCTTCCACGCTTCCCTTGGCAGTGCTTCCTCCCCTTCCAGCTCTATGACGTAGTCGGCCAAGAAGTCTGTCACCGCTTGTGCCTTGATGGATAGCCTTGACATGAAGGAGACATCAAACTCGCTGAGCTCAATGGACCACTTGGCTAACCGCCCTGAGTGTTCCACCCCATCAAAGATCTTGCACAGCGGGTGGTTGGTCACCACCTTGATTGAATGAGCTTTGAAATAGGGCCTGAGCTTCATGGCTGACACGATCAGAGAAAAGGCCAACTTCTCTAGGATGGGATAGTGTAGCTCAGCCTTCTTCAAGATCCTACTAACATAGTAGATGGGCAACTATTTCCTCCCCTCTTCCCTTATGAAAACGGAGCTCACCGCCTCCACTCCTACCCCAAGGTACAAGGCTAGATCCTCCCCTTCTTTTGGGCACTACAGGAGCGGCGCTTGGGATAGTTGAGCCTTCAAGGCCCGGAAAGCCTCCTCACATTCCTATGTCAACTCAAACTTCTTGTTCCCCTACAGCGCTTTAAAGAAAGGCGAGGACTTCTCCCCAACACGGGAGAAAAACGACTCAGCCCGGCCAGCTTACCTGTCAAGCGTTGAACCTCCTTGGCATTGCGAGGCAATTTTAACTCTACGATGGCCTTCACCTTATCCAGGTTAGGCTCTACCCCCTCCGGGGTTAGAAGGTGCCCGAGTAACTTGCCTCAGCTTGCCCCGAAGACACACTTCTGGGGGTTTAGCCTCATCTTGAACTTTATTAGGGTTGCGAACGTCTCCTCCAATTCAAGTGTAGGACCCCCCCCCCTTTCAAACTTCGGGGTCTTAGGCCCAGAACCGCCGCTTTGCAGTGACACCTTCACACCCGGGAGGTCGCCACTACAAAACGCCAATCCTGCCGACTGATTTGATCACAATAGTAGCAAAATATAGAAGAGAGCAAGTCCACAGGAATCACATATCATAGTAAATATCTCCACGAAGGGAGAGTCCACAGAATAATAAAGTACTGAAAAACTTGGGCTCGTGCCCGGTACATCAATATCCTCACTACATATCACTCAGCGCGGAAGCAAAACTAAACATCTAAAAATGATCAGGACTCACAGTCCCAACTGTCTGAACTCCGGTACTAGACTGCCCCATCTCCAAGCGTGTCGACCTCCGGGGCTTCTCCTCCATGTTGGGCTCCACGATCCCCTAAAAATGATGTAGTTCGAAAATCGTTAGTCTAAAAGACTAAGCCCTATCATCCCCCACCCCTTCCCTCATGGCTCCTAGGCACCGAGCGGGGAGGAAGAAAGGAGAGGACATGATAGTAGGGAATAGTAAATGCAGGTGACGGCGGAACTAGACTAGCAGTTCTATATAAACATATAAAGAAAGGCAGGAAGTATATAAAAAAAGGTAAACTAAGAAATATATAACCTTAACTTATATGAAAGCACATAAGCCAAGGGATTTTTTGCAAGGCTCCTAGCGTATAAAAAGTTTCATACCAATATATATGTTAGGGTGTCAATTTTCTAGCAGGCATAATATAAAAATCTACTGAATAAAAACCTTAACTTATAAGCATGCTCGCGCGAACTTATAAACCAAGGGGTCGTCTTGCAGAGCCTATTGTATAAAGCGTCTCATACCACTTTATACAATAAGTGTCAGGGTTATATGCAATGATTATGCTATGACATGCAATTATGCCATGATGTGAACATGCAAGTGCAACTCACCCACTCGACTCTGTGTACACAGACCTTTAGTTCCCCCTTTCTAGAGCCGAACCTCCCTGGATACCTCCGTAGTGGCAAACGGAAGCGGTGGGTTGGGCCTTGCCCATCTCTAAACCGGTAATTGCACTACCAGTCAGACCTATCGTACGCCTCAATGTTGGTGCACAATGCGGAGCGCATGCGTACTCTTGTTGGCTGGCGCACTGGACTTACATGATGAAGTGCTAAACCATACTTTCTGAGTCGTCGTATTGGCGTCGGTGCATCGACCCTCCAATACCGAAGACCCGCCACCTTATACCTTATGCACATGCAACCTTATGTATCACCAACCGAGCCAAAGCTCCCCGGACCATCTCATCCGTTACAATCAACAACCGAGCCAAAGCTCCTCGGGCCAACCTTCCCATCACCAAAACCCCAGGGCCTACAGCCCGCATGAACCAACCTAACATCCTGAGACATCAAGGTGAGTGAAATTGAATCCCTAATTATGCTAGTTACTCTTGCAAGTTAGTTTGCCTACAGTTTAGGTGAGCCTAGGACTTCCCCCGATATACCCCGTGAAGGGTTCTCAAAGGGCACTAGAAACTATGATGGTAGCCGAAGCCCACCGTTCCCTTTCACAAGACACTTATTGTTAATTGTTATTACCCGATTCCCGATCCCTTTAGAACTACTCTGAATCTAATCCTAATGTGTTTTGACCTTTCTCTCTCTCCACGGGAAAGACGATATTTCGTCGATCCCGAGCACCTCCTAGGCTTAACGACTCCTCTACCTACTCTTCCCAACTTTCTTTTTTTCAAATCCCATGAGTTATCAATCTCATCCTCTATGTACAATGCAAATGCTATCACTACTTCTGTTGTTTTACGGTATGCAGACCAAACTATACTATATGATATTCATGATAGAAGGTCCTTCAAGTTCTTACCCAAAAGCCTTAAATTATTTACTGGAGTTCTATCATGATATAATTAGCATAAATCCAGAAAATTATAATTTTCCTAATTAACTTGATATTTAATTAATTTTCCCAAAAGATTGGTCATGGGTAATTTTGAACATGAACTACATGATTTACTCAAGTAATGGCCACCCAAACATTATAATCACTAAATAACAAAGAAATATCAGAAAATACTAAATTCCAAGATTTTACAGAAAACATTTAGCCTCTAATTAATTTATCTAATATAATTCCATTAACCATATTTAAAGAAGGAAGTACTAAAATTATTCATCAGAAAATTATAGAAACATTACTGAATCTTAATAATGTACAGAAAGAACCATTGTGCAAAAACCATAATTTTCCTAGATTACTAGACATCAAAATAAATTCAATTAAGTTTTCATGGGAAACAATACTTAGTGAAGCAACCCCTATAAATATACTTCTAACAATTCCATAAAAAATCACAGAGCTTTATAACATTATAAAAGATCCTCTGATTAAATACCATCAACTTCAAATAAATGGTTACTTCATGATAAATTCCTAAGTAAATAATATAACTTGTTAAATTGTGAATGAAGTGTCCAAAATAATAATCCTAAATTCATAATAAAATTTTCAGAGCTTTATTATAACCTTACAACATGATTGACATAATTCCATTCTAATCCAAAATTAAAATATTACATAATTAATTCTTCAAGGGAATCTATGATTGTGCACTTCTATAAAGGAACCTATTTGAAAGCTTATCCAAATACTATGTAACATGATTCAATGTTTATTATGACTGTAAACATAGCTCTTACTATCCTCTCATGCAAATTCAAGATCATTTGATCCTTTAATTATTTCTAAAGGTGTAAAGGCCTAATTTAACACACAGTGGATTAAGTGATGTGCCTAAGCACAAATACTACCAAACTCCTTCCTAGGGCTTATTTTCACCCTAGAACCACATGGACTAAACCCTAAGTCCCTATAAGAACATTTCATCCTATGTCCTTCACAAACCCCCATAGTTCAACCCTTACTGTTTGAACAAGGTTCCTAGGGCAACCCCACCCCAATTCATCTTAAATTCAATGAGGGGGTGTTTTCACTGACCATGGGGCTCTGGCCAAAATCCCAACCCATTTGGGTGAGAATCGACTCCACCATGCCCCAAAAATCTCTTGCCCTAATTTTTCCCTTAAAGGACCAAACTGAGGTCACACCAAAACCTGTTAACCTCAAACCCAATTGGTCTGACATTTTTATCAGGGTTAAATAATAACCCTAAAAATCAGCCACCAAAATTTTGGAGACTTTTGAGGTCATTTGACCCTCTAATGAAATCATACATGGATTATTAAATTTTTACAAAAACTATAGAAAAATTATATCCAAAAATTTTCATTTTTGGATATGTTGTAGGTATAGCGAAGAATGGCCCCCATCACAAATTTCAAGTCATTTGGATGGCTGGATTGATGGAGGTACTCAATTCATTCTCTGTTCAACCCTATGTATAGATATCACCAAAATGAGTGATGTGGTCTAACCATGACTCCAAATTGGTTCAAATCAATTTTAAAATAAAGTATACTCATAGATCTACAATTTTCATGCTAATACCTATTCCTGAACTAGCCTATAAGTATTTTTCATATTTAATTTAAGGTAACCCAATTTATGTGACAGAAATTAAATAACATTAAATTAATAATGTCAGCTCAGCACAAATTCTAAAGCACCTAAATTGACGGCATCCGGTTGTCTTCAACCTCCAGTCGACGGCTCAGATCAACCCGTCCTGGGATGATTTGCGGGCCGATTTCCCGGCCACCCAACCCCTTCCCCGGCCCGCGACCGCCACCACCACCTTCGTGGAGGTGGTGGCTACCCCCAGCCGGCGGCACGGCCGCCGGAGACGGCTATTCCGGCGAACCCGAGAGGTTCAACTTCTCCTTGATTTCATGAATTTGAAACATTGGATCGGGCTCAATTGAGCCCGATGCTTGCCCTAATCGATTTCTATGATCTAACCATGAAGAGAGGAGAGGAGGAGGACCTTCTTGGTGGGCTGGAGGCGGGTAGATCGGCGAGTTGCCATGGCCGATTGTGGCGCCGTCGGGTGTTCTGCAACAGTACAGTCAAGCGCCTTGAATCTTTCAGGTAAAGTGTGGAAACTTCTCCTCTGAGTCCATGGATTCTTTTAAGCTGTTCAGATTGGGATGGGAGGGGGGTGTAACCCCCAGAGCCATGAATGGCCATTAAGGGCCAATTTCGATTTCACTATTTGGATAGGGTTAGCCACCCCTCTGACGGGGAAACTATTGAAAACTCCTCCACCTTTCTCAGTGTAACTGATCCCAACCTTAATGGGTGTCCCTTGGCTGCCCTAAGCCATGAATGGCCTTCTCCCTCTTCTTTCTCTCTCCTCCATTAATGGAGTTTTCTCTCTCCTGCCCATCTTAACTGAAATTTACCCCTCCTTCAGCCTATTAGCACCCCCACTAATCATAATAGTGACAAGGTTAGGTCAGCCTAAGTGGGGGAAGTGGGTTTGAGCTTGAGTTAGCCCATTTGGGCTAGTTTGACCTAACCTTTGTGTAGAGTTGACCTTGGTCAACATGACCATTTGGGTTGACCTCAATGGGTCCTTGGTGACCCATTGATCTACCCTAAGGTCTAGAAGGACTTGGGTAGGGTTGGTTGGGCATATTAGGGGCACATTGCCCTTAGTTAGGGCACTTTTCCAAGTTTAGGCCTATAGTGGTCCTAATCCAAATTGGCCACTTTAGAGTGACTTCAATGGACCCTCCAATGGGTTAGTGATGTTGTGGTAGGGTCATGGAGCCATGGTGACACCCTGGGGCCATCCCAAATTATGTTTAGGGTTTTTACTATTTGCAGCCCATGATGACCCCTCCTACATCCCTAGGTACACCTGGCCTTCTAGGGCTTCCTAGGGTTTTGTCTTGACCTAGTCATGATAAAACCACTCCTAGGGGTATAGTTGTCTGAGAGATGTTACATCAAGTAGGTGCAAACCCACATCCCTGCTCTTTACCATGAGGTCATCTACATAGACCTCCAGGTTCCTACCCCTCTGATTCTTAAACAACCAGTCCATCATTCGATGATACGTATCCCCACATTCTTTAGCCCGAAGGGCATCATCTTGTAGCTGAAGTACCCCTCCCTTGTGATGAAGGAGACATCCTTGACGTCGGGGGATGCATTCAGATCTGGTGATAACCTGAAAAAGCATCCAAACAACTCATAATAGAAAAACTGACGGCTGAATCAACCAGTGCGTCGATCCGAGGCAGGGGGTAGCAATCCTTAGGGCATGATTTATTCAATAAAGAGAAGTCTACACACATGTGCCACTTCCCACCACCCTTATTTACCATTACCACATTGGAGACCCAGCCTGGGTACTGGATCTCCGAGATGAACCATGCATCAAGAAGCTTCTATACCTCCTCGCGGATGGGATCCTCTAGCTTAGTGGTGATGACCCTCATCTTCTAGCGAATGGGACGCATCTTGGGATCCAGGTTCAGGCGATGGCAAGCTACATCAGCATCGATGTCGGGCATATCCGCCGCGCTCCAGGCAAAGATGTCAAGATTCTTTTGGATGCACTCCCGCATCCTTGCCCAGTCTTCTGGGCACAAGCCTCTGCTGACCCTTATCTTCTCCGCCTTCCCTACCCCGCTGACGAACTCCAACTCCACAACCTCTTCTGTTGGCTCTAGCTAGGATTTCTCCCTGCCGGCCTTCTCCTCCTCTTCTCCCAACTCCTCCTCACCTTCTACCCTCTCAACCTCCATCACCTCCAACTGGCCTTCCCCGGACCACTCCACTTCTTCACCCCTTTGGGTCTCACTTCTAGCTCCTCCATCTACCCTTTGCTCCCCTGTAGCCTACTCTCCAGCCTCTCCTAGGCACATTTCTCCCTCCACCGCAGCTTCTTCTTCCCTCGTCATCTCCTTCTCCAGCTCCTCTGCCTCTGTCATCCAGGAAATGGTATTGACGGCAGTCACGTAGCACTGCCTCGCCACCTTTGGATCCCCATGATCCTGACCTGCACTCCTCCACTGCTGAACTTTAGGCACTGATGAAATGAGGAGGGGACTCAATGAAAGGCGCTGATAAGAGGCCGCCCAAAGATTGCGTTATAGCTGCTCGGAGCGTTAACGATGACAAACGGCAGTTCCTTGATACCCCCCAACGTCACATGCAGCCATACCCCTCCTTCAACTTCCTTTCGCTCCCCCGAGAACCCAAACAATGGTCATGTACAACCCCGTATCCAATGAGTGGGGTCGTCAAGAGCCAGACTGCCCAAGTCCAGCTCAAGACCCCGGCGAGCCAGGCCCGCGGTGTCGAGTGAGGCAATCTCACTCGACGCCATCTGCCGAGGCGTTGAGTGAGGCAAGCTCACTCAACGCCTTCTACCATGGTGTTGAGTGAGGCGAGCTCCCTCGGCACCTTCTGTCATGGAGTTGAGTGATGCGAACTCCCTCGGCGCCATCTGTCGCGGCGTTGAGTGAGGTGAGCTCCCTCGGCGCCTTCTGCCACAGCATTGAGTGAGGAGAGCTCCTCCGACGCATTCTGCCGTGGCGTTGAGTGAGGTGAGTTTGCTCATCGGTCGTCTTGCGCCCGCCCTAAAGAGCTTTGTAGTAGCTCTGACTGACCCAGACGGGGCGGGATGTTTTTGAGGGGCGAGCTGGTACTCGCCAAGCCCCATTCGTCGAGGTCTAACCTTTTAGCGAGCTCGCAACATATGGTGAGGGCAGGCTGAGCCCGTGCCTTGGCGTTGAGTGATGCTTATCCACTCCAGCGTTCGGCAGATAGTGGGCGGGTAGGGCTAGCCGGGCCCATACTCGCCAAAGGCCGAGTAGAAGCGGCGAGTGTCGGTCTCATCAAGCACTCGTTTTCCTTGCTGAGTGGAGATTGATTGGGGGCTACTCGCCCAGTAGCCTGTGAGGTGTTTTTACCATTTTGCCCCCGCTGGCCTGCCCATAGCCGGTTTAAATAGCGGAGTCTCGCTGTTGGCAAACCCGGGTTGGCTGCACATAGCTATTCAGAAAAGCAGAGTTTGGCTGTTGGCAGGCCGGCCCAAGGGGATTTCAGAAATTTCAGGCCGACAGAGGCTAGATATTTGCAGACCGCTTTCAGAAATCTATAAATAGGACCCGAGGGGTACCTCAGAGGGCATGCTTACTTGCCTCTCAGTCTTCTAGTGCTTTCTGAGGTACCTTAGCCCGGCATTTGTCTAAGGAGGGGAAGCGCTCAGTGTTCTTCCGGGTGTGTGGTGGGACCTCCGTGTCGGGCCCTTGGTCTAGTCCTTTGCTCTCTTTTCCATGTTGTTTTCTTGCAGGAGCGAAGTAGGTGCGCGACCACCCCTTCCCCAAGGGTCGAACTCCACAAGAGACCGATTTCTAGTTTCAACAGGTCCATCCGTGGCTAGCACCCTTCGAGCCTCCACCTTAATCTCGTCAAAGGATTTCTTGAAGATTACATTCACGGAGCTCCCGTTGTCTACCAGAATCCTAGAGACCGAGAAATTTTCTTCCGCCGTCTGGATCACCAAGGCATCGCAGAACGGGTCTTCATAGTCCGGCATATCCTTTGAAGAGAAAGTGATCCTTTCCTCCTCTAGGGGGGGGTCTGGGAGGTCGAGGCAACACTCCTTTGATACATGGTATGGAAGCTCCCCTTACGGGTTGCTTCGATCCCCACTCCCCCATAGATCACCCTGATCCCTCCTCGGGCCCCCACATCCGCCCAATCTTTATATCTATCCTCTCCTCCTTATGGTTGAACTTCTTTGATCCTCACAAGCGGCGGCTACTGGATGTTAACCCCAAAATCGGCGATCCCTCCCAAGGTCTCTAGCCCGCAAGTCGCGGCCCACTCAAGGGAACCCCCCAAGGATCGCGATCTGCCTCAGCCTTCCCTTGTTGGTACAGGCGGGCCTCCTTTTTTCTTATTCGCTCAGGCCGTGTGGCTAGGACGGTCTCCCCTGTCTAAACCGCCCTGGTCGCATAGCCACCGCATGCCCTGCGGGACGACGAGCTGCTTCCATAGCTCACCCTCGCAGGACAAGCAATTCGGCCAGCTAACCATGCAGCATGCTTCTTTGCAGGAGGCAACCTATATCAATTCACAGGTTCGATCTGCCGGTGCCAGCGCACGACCGGACCATCGCAGGACTCGGCTCCCCTGTCCAGCCTGGCCCCAGGTTTCCGCCGTCAGGGGGCGGCCTGGCCTCAGGCCGCCTGCCCTAGGGGAGGCCTGGCCTCAGGTCGCCTTCCTAGGGGCGGCATGGCCTCAGGCCGCCTCCCCTAGGGGCGGCCTGGCCTCAGGCCGCCTGCCTAGGCGTGGCCTGGCCTCAGGCCGCCTCCCCTAAGGGCGGCCTGGCCTCAGGTCGTCTGCCTAGGGGAGGCCTGGCCTCAGGCTGCCTGCCCTAGGGGCGGCCTGGCCTCAGGCCGCCTCCCCTAGGGGCGGCCTGGCCTCAGGTCGCCTGCCTAGGTGCGGCCTGGCCTCAGGCCGCCTCCCCTAGGGGCGGCCTAGCCTCAGGTCACCTTCCTAGGGGCGGCCTGGCCTCAGGCCGCCTGCCTAGGGGCGGACTGGCCTCAGGCCACCTCCCCTAGGGGCGGCCTGGCCTCAGGCCGCCTGCCTAGGGGCGGCCTGGCCTCAGGCCGCCTCCCATAGGGGCGGCCTGGCCTCAGGCCGCCTCCCCTAGGGGCGGCCTGGCCTCAGGCCGCCTCCCCTAGGGGCGGTCTGGCCTCAGGCCGCCTGCCTAGGGGCGGCCTGGCCTCAGGCTGCCTGCCCTCAGGGGGGCTTGCTCCTCAGGCCTCCCCCTCCTCTGCTCAGTCCGCCGAAGTCGTCAACCTCATCTTCTCAGTCCGCTCAGTTCACCGAGGTCGTCAATGGTGACGTCACTGGGCCCCGCTTCTAGGAGATTCTCCCCGGGCCTATAAATAGCCCCCAAGGCCTCTCATTCTGGACGCGTGAGAGGAGAACTGCCACCTTGATCAAAGCCTGCGGACTCAGTTTTCCAGGTCGTCAGAGTTGATCAAGCAAGGTCTGCAGCCTCAAATCTCCAGTCCGCCCAGGTCGTCAAGGGCTGTGGACTTAGTTTTTTCTGTCAGTAGCAGGAAGCTTGAGCAGCCTCCGCAGCCTCCGATTTCCAGTTCTCCCAGGTCGTCAAGGGCTGTGGACTTAGTTTTTTCTGTCAACAGCAGGCAGCTTGAGCAGCCTCCGCAGCCTCCGATTTCCAGTTCTCCCAGGTCGTCAAGGGCTGTGGACTTAGTTTTTTCTGTCAGCAGCAGGCAGCTTGAGCAGCCTCCGCAGCCTCCGATTTCTAGTTCTCACAGGTCGTCAAGGGCTGTGGACTTAGTTTTTTCTGTCAGCAGCAGGCAGCTTGAGCAGCCTCCGCAGCCTCCGATTTCCAGTTCTCCCAGGTCGTCAAGGGCTGTAGACTTAGTTTTTTCTGCCCTCATCAGGCAGCTTGAGCAGCATCTGCAGCTTCAGTTCTCCAGTCCTCTGCAGCTCCTTTTACTTAGTTTCTGGCATCTCCTTCCTCAGCCGCCACCTTCCCCCCTTGTACCCTCTACTGCTCTTATATGTAATGGTGCAATAGCAAGTTGTAACTCTTCTTGAATAAAGGAAAAGCCCGTCGCAAGAGTGGCATTCAAGCCGCGGCGGGCGAAGTCTGTTGTTGCCGCTGCTAGTGGCCTCCTCTCTTCTTCTCTCCTCTCTCGGCATCAACCTGCAAAGCTGACCATCAAAGTAGCTGTCTTCTCGATAGTACCTGATCAAGCTCCCTCTCTGCTCGAGCAAGCTTCTCTTCTGCTCAAGCAAGCCTCTCCTCCATCCCCGCAACCCTTCTTTCTTCACCCTTAGCTTGTGAGATCGAACAACCCGTTAACTGGTCGGTGTCGCATTTTGTGCATCAACAGTTAACACGCGACCTTCAGATCACGATTAACAGTGAAAGCAGTGGTTACTCATGTCAGACCATCAACCAGCCGAGAATCTTGCTCCAAGTCCAAGTGATGATCTTCTTTGGGAGGCCTTAGAGCAATCCCGCAGAGAAACTGCCCAACAGTTTCAAGCCATCAACCGTACTCTAGCAGCTCTCACGCAGCAATTGGCCGCTCAATCTTCAGCAGCGCCAGCTCCTCCAATCAATCCAGCACCAACATCAGAGACTCCTCAAGTCTATCCACCGGCTTATCCGCCGGTCTACCCTCCTCTTTACACTCCAACCTTTCCGCAAGGGCCTGCAGCTCCTTTGCGATCTCAGGACGATGAGTTTGCAGCTCGTCAAAACTTCTTCAGGGAAGCTGCCCGGGGAAGTCCAGCTAGATTTCTGAATTTTCAGGGAAGTCATCCCTTCTCTTCATCTCCTGCATTTGCTCCTCCTACAGCAACCTTTTTCTCCTATCCTCCTGCTTCTTTTGCAGCTACTGCTCATGCTCCTTACTTTCCTTATGCAGTAGAACAAGAAGAGCCATCGCCGTTTACAGAGAGTGTTCGGCACGAACCAACTCCAGTCAACTTCAGAGAGCCACGGTTGCCCATTTACACCGGGGAGATTGATCCAGTCAAGCAAGCTTCTCCTCCATCCCCGCAACCCTTCTTTCTTCACCCTTAGCTTGTGAGATCGAACAACCTGTTAACTGGTCGGTGTTGTATTTCGTGCATCAACACTGGACTTGCTCCCTGGCCCCTCTCATCTCTAGGAACTCTGGGTAGGTGGTCGTCGCATGACCCACTTCCTGGTGGAAGTCACAAAAGGGCAACTCCACCATGCCTTCTCTCCTCCTGGCTCCTCCCCGAGCTCCTCTCCTTCCTCCTCTTCCTCTCACGATCTCCATGGCCTCTTGCTGCAGCGGGAGGGGAGCCCTCTACCCCTGCCTCTAGGTCGGCTGGTTGAACCTCCTTTGCTCGCGGAAGTTGTCTCCACCTTGCCATCCTCCCCCTTGCCCCTGGGGATGAATTTTTGGGGCCTCCAGCCCAATCGATTGCTTGGCTCCCTATGCCCTCACCCTTGGGGCTGCCCTTGATGACTCTGTCCTCTGGGCTCTTCCCTCGTCCTTTCCTCCCTCTGCTCCCCCTGCTCCCTCTACTCTCTCTACCTCCCGGCTCCTTCACATCCTCCTCCGCCAACTTGGACAACTTCTTGGCAAACGTTGGATTGGTCGCCTCAATCTCAATCTCTTTCGCTTCCCTCTCCATCAACTCCTCAAAGGAGAGGGGGGAACTCTCTTCAACTCCATGCTAAAGAAAATAAGCCTCAATCCTAATGTGAAGGCAAGCATCACTATGTACTGTGGAATCTCTTGGACTTGAAGAATCTCCTCCTAGAATCTATCGACATAGCATCCTAGCGTTTCCTTCGGCTTCTGCTTGACCGCGAACAAGCACTCCGCCTCCTCCTTCCTCTTTTTTGACGTCAAGAACCTCAGCAGGAACCCGCGCCACAGATCCTCAAAACTGTAGATAGAATTTGTCGGCAACTGATGGAACCAGTCCCTCACCTTCTCCTTCAACGTAATGGCAAAGATCCTACACTTGATGGCATCCGACATTTGTCGTATGGAGATGACATCTTTGAACTACTGCACATACTGTGTGGGTTCATCCCTTCCTGTGTAGTATGACATGTCTGGATCCCTAAACCCTTCGAGAACCAGAGTCGGGATGATAAGCTCGCTAAAGAGGCTCCCTCCCCCATCCTGCCGCGAGCGTTCCTCCCGCTGCCTTGGCTCGCTGGCCTTGTCGGCGCTGGTCTGCCCAGAGAACAGCTCCTGCTCGGCGAGAACCCTCTCGGCGCCCTCCGCCGGAACCTCCTTCCCCGGACGCTGCCCCGGAGCATTCTTACCTAACGATGGAACGATGACCACCAGGACTTGAGGGGTGGCCCACTCGCTCCTTATCGAGAATGCCAGGTGGATGGTATGCTGGACTTCCCGCCTGAAGTCCTCCAACATCCCCAACGTCACCCCACTTCCCAGAGAGGGAGTACCTCCTAAACCAGCTTCTTCTCCTTCATCGCCAGCCATGGGATTTGACTTGAGATTTTCCTGTACCAGCTACGGTCCATGCTCACCACACTAGAAATATTGAAGCCAAAAATGGCCTCAACGAGAGTTCAGACCTTGGGGTGTAGCTAGTACCTACTTATCCCAAACCTTAACCTCTGGCTAGCAACGAAGAACCTGCAACTGACCCTAAGCCTTAGCTGGGAGGTCCCTCCTCTAACCCGGAAGCTTTTTGAGTGCTTCCCCTCCAAAGCCAATTGCAGGGCTTGGAATCTCTCAGAAAGCACCAAATATTGTAGAAATTATGAAAATCCTGCCTTCTAAAGAACTCCATGGGTCTATTTATAGGTTTCCAATATCTGGTCTGCAAAAAGTGTACTCTAGCTGCCCTAAAATTACTAAAATGCCCCTAGGCTGGTTTGCCAATAGCCAAACTTCGTTGTTCTTAGGAGTCAAATGTTGAACCAGGGGTATTTAGGTAATTTCAGGTCTGGGTCCCATCTGGCGGAATCTCTTCCTGCAGAGCTTCGCGGGAACCCTGCTCGCTCTGAGCGCGAGCCTTCCCGTCCACCCCGAGCGGGAACCAGAAGACTAAAGGGACGTTGAGTGGGGGAACATCACTCAACGCCGAGGGACAAATAGGCTTCCGCCAACGAGAGGCGCGAGCTTTTTTGCCCGCCTAGGGCAGGAGCCTTACCGCCCGCAAGGGTTCTACTATGGCCCAAACCAGAAATCTACTCTATGAAAATAACTTAAAGTCGAAGGCTTGGCCTGATGAATTTGTGTACATTCTCAGCTCAACCAATTGAGCTCGATGAACTGACGCTACTTGAACCCTGGGCGAGAGCCTTCCTACCTACTCCCGGCGAGAATCCTAACGTTCGGCTTCTTCTTTGGTCTCACTTAAACCCAAAGCTAGCTAGCCCAACCCGGGCACCAGGGGCGTCTTGGTCCTACCCAGCAAATAGGGGGTTGTACAACAACAATATAGGGGAAGAAGAGGTGGGCTTGGGCCTTGGTTCTTAGGGAGGGAAAAGAGGAGGGGAAGGGAGAAATTGGGCCTACCTTGGCCCATGGATCATTTCCCACCAAGTTGTTGGTTTGGTGGCCTAAGGAGTGAGAGAGGGGGTAGGGCCTTAGCCATGATTGAAGAGGAGGTGAGCACCTCTTTGGGAGAAAAATCCAAAAAATGGGTTTTTAGTGGGGGTTGACCAAAGTCAACCCTAGGTGGGTCCCCCTTGCTAGTCAAAGTCAAAATAGGTCCATGCCATTAGGAAACGGGTCAAAGTTGGGGTGTCGTGTCATAATTTGTGTGTGCACGATTATGCTTGATTTGACCACGGGTTGACTATTCGTATTTGAAATTGATCGGGACGAACTCGGTTAAGAGTCCAATGCCACTAACCTGGGTCGAATCGGAGTTCGTTTGCTAATTATCCAAAATCTGTGTGTCGTGGTGCGCTAAAAGGTCAAATTGCTGATATTTCGTTAGACTTCAAATTGTGTCACAACAAGTTCCAGTGGGTTCGTATTGACCATACGAAGCTATATGAACTTACAGAACTCAAATTGGAGTTTACTAGGTCATTATGCCCTGCTTAGGGTTACCTCTCACCAGAGTGTTGGCCATGGGTAGAGGTTTGGGTTACTTTTATTGGGCCTTCTAGGGTTCTGGTGGCCCAATAAAAGTTGGGATGTTACAATGCAATAAAAATAAAAGGATTTTCGTCCCCGAAAATTTGCTCAAAATAGGGGGAAAATAACATACCTGGGAAAACAGTTCTTGTTATTTTTCTCGGACGAGCGCCTCTGGTTCACATGTATACTCATCTCGTCTGTGATTTGACCACAATATCTTTACCATTGGAATGGCCTTGTTGCACAGATTTTTTATTTTATGATCCAGTGTCCTGATTGGTTCAAATTGGATGGATCTATCAGATTGCAGTTGCACTAGTGGGGTTGGTAGATGTTGCTCTGGTTGCCGGAGAACTCGCCCTAAGGATGAGACATGGAACACATTTAAAGGTTTCCTAATTCTGGGGGCAGGGCTAATCGATAGGCAACAGGGCCGACATGCTTTATAACCTGATAGGGGCCCAAATAGCGGGGATCTAGTTTTTTTTTTTGCTTCCTAAACCGGGAGACATCATGCATAGGCTTAATTTTCAAAAATACCATCTCTCCCATACTAAAGTCCACTGGTCGGTGTCGTGCATCATAATATTTGGCATGTCGTCTCTGCACTTCCTGCATTCGCTCTTGGATTAGTCGTATCGTTGTCATAGTATCATCAATATAAGCCACTTCCAAGACTTATAGGTCCTTATCTTAAGCCTATGTTAGCGGAGTTCGGCAACGTCTCCCATACAATGCCTTGTATGGGGTCATCTTGATGTTGGCCTTATAGCTGTTATTATATGAAAACTCGACTAAAGGCAACAACTATTCTCATTGACTTTTGTGCTCTACTATGCAAAGTCGGAGTAGATTCTCCATCGTCCGGTTTGTCGTTTCCGTCTGCCCATCTTTCTGAGGATGGAAGGTGGTGGTGAAGGCCAACTGGGTCCCCAAGTATGCTTACTCCAAGCGCCGTCGCGCCGCCCTGCCTCTCTGGTGGTTATACTAGCCACGAAACCACCCCCGGCGCGTTGTGGGCAGTGCTCCTCCCTGGCGGTGGCCCGGCGACTAGCCGGCCTCCGCCGGAGCAAAAAACAGAGCAAATCTCTATTTCTCCGGTGCCGCTGGAGCGGTGTTTTCCGGCGGTACACCTCGGCCTTCCACTACCAAGGAAAGTCATTCCCAGTGGTTTAGCCCTTACCCAGTGCCACCACCAGCGCTAGGAGAGGCTAACCTCCTGCGGCCACCACCCAACCTAGAGCTTAGCTCGGGTGGTGTCGGCGGTGCTCCGTCCGTCGGGAGGCCCATACAGGACTTCAAAAATACTTGAAAGGGAGAGGGGAGAAGGTTCCACCTAGCCTAGAAGAGCTTGGGATGGCCCCGACCGAGTTTCCATTAGAGGCGGCGGTGGAGCTTGGCTCGGGTTGGCTTTTCCCGACGAGTTAGGGTTCCGGTGAGGGCGCCCTGGGCTTGTTTGGTTGGTGAGGAAAAAGATAGGCGGCATGGCCTTTTATAGGCTTGGGGAGGGTGGACACCCCTCCCCTAGCCAATGTGGGATTAATCCCATGAGGGTAGGAGCTCCTCTCCTCCCCTCCACTTGCCTTAGCCATATGGTACCATCCTAGGACCTCTAGGTGGCAGCCATCCAAGGGGAGAGGAAATGGGCTTGGGCCTTGGTCCTTAAGGAGAGAAAAGAGGAGGGGAAGAAATAAATTAGGCCTATCTTGGCCCATGAACCATTTACATCATGTGGTTGGTTTTTATGGCCCAAGATGTGAGAGGGGGTTGGGCCTTAGCCATTAATGAAGAGGAGGTGAGCACCTCTTTGAAAATAAAATCCAAAAATTGACCTTTAAGAGGGTTTGACAAAATTCAACCCTAGGGGGTTCCCCTTGCTGGTCAAAGTCAAAATTGGTCCATGTCCATTGGGAGTCGGGTCAAAGTTAGGGTGTCGTGTCATAATTTGTGTGTGCACGCTTTTCAATGCACAACTATGTTTGATTTTACCACGGGTTGACTATCTGTCACTGAAATTGACCAGAACTCATTGGAATGAGGAGTGATCGCACACCTACTTCTCTTCTGCGAACTAGACAACTAGAAGCTTTAGGACAAAGAATAGACCCAAGGCTCCAGCACGGAGGTCCCTCCACACACCCGAAAGATCTTTTTAGAGCACTTCCCCTTCCTCAGCCAAGTGTTGAAGCTAAGGTACCTCAGAAGGCTCTTAGAAGACCTGGCTCAAGAAAACAGAAGTGGGAGAGAAATAACACTAGAGAGCATGCCTATTAAGGTACCCCTTGGGCCTTATTTATAGTTTTCTGAAAACGGCCTGCAAATAGCCAACCTCCGCTATTTCGAGAGGCTAGGGGCAGACCACTGGGGCAAAATGGTAAAAATACATCGCATAACATTGGGCGAGTAGCCCTTAACAATCTCTGCTTGGCAAGGGCGACGAGTGCTTGATGGAGCTGGCACTCGCCGCTTCTGCTCAGCCTTTGGCGGGTGCGAGCTCGGCTGGCCCTGCTCGCCTGCTACTTACTGAATGCCTCTGGGGAGAGTACAAGCCTGACCGATTCTACTCGTATGCCGCGAGTTCATTGACTCGGCAGTGGCCTAGAGCTCGATGAATGGTCAGAGCTCAATGAACGGGGCTTGACGAGTTCAAGCTCGCCACTAAAAAATGTCCTACCCTGCCTGGGCGAGTCGGGGGTTGTCGGGTTCTCGCCCCCCCTGCCGAGCTCACCAACTTAGACTGCCCGATTTGGCCTGTCTGGCTCCTACTGACCTACTCGCTGGATATGAGGTTGTACACAATCCCCGCTCTTTGCGAGATTGGCGCGAGCTCGGAAAGAAACATCCAACCCCACAGGATTCGGCGAGCGTGGCAGGAGATGGAGAATCTTTCGGTGGGGTACCACCAGTGAACTATATATACGCCTGCGTACCTGACTTACCCTTGCCATTCCCCTTACTTGAGCATTGCCGAGATGCCACTCCCTAGGGAGGTCCAAGAGAAGCTTGCCCAGACTCGCTAGGCTGCCTCGGCTCATTTCGCTGGTGTAACTAACCCCAGCATTCATCCCCGTGGCATGTCCCCATCCAATCCTGCCAAAAAGGCAAAGCCGCTTTCCGAAGCGGTTGTGCCCTTTTTTAATGAGCTGAAATCCGTCTTAAATAATGGGGCTGGCTCCTCCACTCTACTCGCCACTGAGCCGAAGGATACGGAGGTCATTGACTTTTCCACTGACCCGGATGACCAGCGAGGTGATGGCGAGGCCTCCACCCCGCGAGGAAATATACCTCCTGACGACTCTCAGCTTCTGATTTCGGACACTCAACTTTGAGTTCCCATCTCCCCCCTTTGGGACCCTGAGGTTGGATTTGCAAAAGCCGAGGTCTCCGATTCTCCCCTCCTCATGGCAACCTTCTGCTCTTGCATCCGCGGCGAGGGACGCCAGAGTCATCCCGGCTTCGGGCTTCGGCCATCTCCCGGAGGCTCCCCTGGTCAGTCATGGTGAGAACCTGGGACTGCCCCCTCTCCGCTCTCCCTTGGGGGAACCGGGCTCGCAGGGTAGGTCTTTGCTTTCATCAGTCTCGCTTTGTTCCTGTGGAGTTCGCCTTCCGTGTTTTGACGTTGCTAGTCTCTGCAGACTTCGGCCAATCTGAGGCTGACGAATCCATGGAGCGGGCTCGCTACTCGCCCCTTCCTTCCCCGAAATCTATAGAGTCCTTCCTGGAATCCAAGCTGGAAGGCCCCGAGCTGACGCGGTGAGGAGTTGAGGTCCTTAAGAAGCTGGTACGCGAGCTTCGCTGGTTGCGGGAGGACAACGAGGCGCTGCAGCGGGAGTGTGTGTGGCTTATAGGCGAGGCGGGGGATAACTCGGCAAGCAAGGTGATGTCCCTTTCTCCGCTTTTGGATGAGCTAGACGAGAGTTCTTCAGGCCGTCCGTAGGAACTTGAAGACGGATCTGCGAGCTCTGTGACTCGCGCTGACCTGCGGGGAGGGAGACGCGAGGCCGGGGTAGGTAGAAAAATGGCCCCATTACCGGGCCTACCGGGCCTCTGCCCCCCCCCCCCCCCCCCCCTTAGCTCGCGCGTGTATGAATACTTTGTTTTTCTGAACAACTCCTCCTTGAACTGTGTGTGCTCCGACTTGTAATAACTTACAATATTTTTTTCATATTTTAGTATTCACCAAATAAATAACAGCCTGCTTTTCGGACTCGTCTCACCATAGGAACAGGGCGAGTAATGGAGGTGGGGCGAGCTAGGGTTGGCGAACTAGGGCAGGCGAGCCGGACTGGTCGGTCGGCCTGGCCTCAACTTGCTTTTTCTATAAATAGGCCCCCTCACTAACCCCAGTCCTTGCACTTTTATTGCTTCCGTAACCCCACTCCTTCTTGAAAGTGAGGGATAGATCTTATGACTACTCTAGAGTTTGTATATATATAGGAAAGGAAACATTCAACACGGAAATAGAAAGTAAAAGCAAAACACAGACGAACACAAGGAAATATAGTGGTTCCCCAATAAACCTGGGTACATCCACTCTTCTACCACCCTGGTAGGAATCCACTGTACAGGTTTTTGATCAGGTGCCCTACCACCATAGGTTTTTTGCTCAGGTGCCCTGTCACCACAAGATCTATTTCAAGGGAGATCTAGCAGCCCTTTGAGCTTTTGACCAGGTGCCCAAAAACCAAATCAAGTTTTTTGATCAAGAGACTTGACAACCAAAAGATAACTTTTGAAGGGAGTTAAAACCCTGTACACAGGAAATGGAAATAAAGATGATGTTCTTCTCTGTCAAACAATCTGAGAGAAAACTAGTGGATTTTGTTCTTGTCAAAGCTCCCCCTGAGTGTATGAATCTGATCAGGAAAGGAAGCTTTGCTTCAGGGTGTCGGCCTTCTCTTTAAAACTTCTTCTTCCAGTAGATGTATCTGAGAGATTGAACTTTGATCTCAGAATGAATAATATTTGCTGGAAGAAGCTTGAAGCAGATTATCTGTCCCTGTATCCTTCTTGTTTGTTACACTACTATCTGTGTATGGATCAGTCTCTATATATTAGCCGTAATCTTTTTTTCTCATATCTTATCTGATGAGAATTCAAATATTTGAATTTATTGATCCTGAAACGGCTGAGGCATTCCCGAGAGATGTAACTGCCTTGGGAATCATCTCGAATTAAACTCTCTGATTTAATCCATGTTTAATGTTGCCTTTGAACGACTATAATTCATTAAGAATGTTCAGCATTAAATTTCTGAGTTGATTGTCTGTAAATAATCCTTGAATTTATTCTGACTTTAGAAACTGAGACTGCCTAAAGAAATCGTCGATCACAGCAAATATTTCGTCGACCTGAGCTCGGAGTTCGTCGATCTGGGCTTGGCTATCGTCGAGCTGAGTTTCTGACTTGAGATCAGAGATCATTGATCTCAGTTGGACTTTCATCGAGCTCAACTCAGAGAAAGAACTCCGAGTTCGTCGATCTGAGATCGACGATCGTCGAGCTGAGTTTGACTATCATCGAACAAAATTCCTGCCTTTGCCAAATCTGAATTTCTGTGGAGTCTTCTGAAGGAATGGCCCTGGAAATAATCCTATGACCCTGAACTATACATATTGGGTCAATCTAATCACCCTAAAAGAATAGTGATCCTGACCAAAATCAGAACTAGGGTTCTAACACCTTCCCTCTCTTCTAATCCGTACTCGCCCCTCTAGCCACGATACAGGTATGGGCAAGACAAACCCTGATTCTGATAGACACTCTAAGTGTGCTCAGCATTTCGCTGACTACTGCTTCCCCGATGGGAATACGACTAAGGATGTGCTCGCCGAGTTCATGGCCAAGTTCATGCTGCCAGGCTTCGAGGCGCGCCTTCCGAGGGAGGGCGAGGCTATCAACACCTTCCACAAGGACGAGCTCGCATTCCCAGTCTCGCACTTCGCGGTGGGGCTGCGCCTCCCCCTCTGGCTGGAAATCCGCCAGATTCTTAAGTACTACGGTGCGATACCCACACAACTGAACTCGAATGCCATCGTCATGATGGTGGCATTCACGAGCTATCTCCGCAAGGAGAGGATCGAGTTCAACTTGACGGTTTTCCAAAAGTTGTTCTCATATAAGGTCACCCGCGATAGAGTCGCCTATTTCGGAAGTTCCTTCATAAGAGTATGCGAGATAGCGAATAAAATTCACAACTGGATTACCAAGATCGCCTTCATCAAGGGCGATCTCGGCAACATCCCTTACTCGCCTCAGTAAAAGAGCGAGGAGGTGTATCCCCCCCCCCCCCCGCAGTATCCAGCAATGGCGCCAACCTCCATAAGTTCTTTCTCCACAAGGACTTCGAGGTCGCCTATCTGCGAAGGGGTCTTGACTCGCTCCTCCCTGTGCTTCTTGGCGAAGGTATTCTCCTCACTTCTTCTCTTTCTCTCTTCCTAGCTCGCAAAATTAGTGGGGTTTTGACAAAGTTATTCATGCAGGGGAGCGCGTAATTCCCGTGAACTCGCCTTATGTGGATCCAGGACTCCACCCCGACCCACTCGCCCTCGCGCAAGCAGCTGTCGAGGCCTGCCAAGTTGAGCAGTTGGCGCCTAAACCCTCCTCCAGCAAGAAGTGGCCAAGCTTCGGGGAATCTAGCTCGCCGAGCCGCCCACCGCCGCAGAAAAAGATAAAAAGGACGGTGGCAGGCCCTCGGGTGTGACAACAACAATAGCAACAAGAACGCAAGAAATACATGAACTCGTCCGAGTCTTCCTCGGAAGCGTCGCCACTGAGCTCGCTGAAGGAGACATCGGAGAAGGGCCAGGAGGGTGGCGAGATCCTTTTCTCCCCGGCTGCCAAGGAATATCTACTACGCGAGCCAGGGTCGCTGAGGAAACACCCGCTCTTTTGCTATAGAGAGAAGGCCAAGGATCAGGCCGGCGAGCCCATTGTCCGATGGGATGAGCTGACTCACAGGGTCTCCATCTCATCCCTCCACCCCTCCTGGTCAGAGTGTCATCCTCCCAGCAATCACGCCTTCACGCTCGGCTACGGCCTTTACGGGCGCAGGGATGCCCAGGCCTACAAGGAAAAGACCCCACACCATCTCGCCCACGAGAGCTCGCAAGCGTCGATGCGGGCGCTGGAGCTGCAGCATATGACAATCTGCCGCAACTTCAAGATCAGCCATCATCTAAAGAAGGTCGAGCAAGGGCGAGTCGTGGCCGAGGACAATGTCGCCGACCTGAAGAGGTGATTCGACATTACCGAGGATCTACTCGCCAAAAGTGCCGGCGGGATGGTAAGTACTGACTGCCCCTACCATATTTTACTTGGAGCTTTTTGTAGCAAATTTACTAACCTCAGTCCTTCAGGATGCCGAGGCCGCTGCCGGGTTACGAGCTCGTACCGTCGGGTTGGAGGAAGAGATCATCCAGCTACGTGCTCGTGCCGTCGATCAGGAAGCTTGTGCTGTCGAGCAGGAGACTCGCGTCGCCGGGCTGAAGGCCGATAATAGGAGGTTGAAGGAGCAGGTCAAATGTCTCCATTATGAGGTTATGCGACAGGTGGAGATATTCCTCCCCGAGCATGGCGGCGAGCCTCCTTACTCGTACAAGAGGTTGAGGATCTTCAGCGAAGCCGAGATCGCAGAGCGGCTGCGGGTCAATTCGATTGAATCCCCCGAGTACCTCTTGCAGATTATGAGAGGTACTGGGGTGCTGATGGAGGGTTGCGAGGAGATCATAGCTCGAAACCTTATGCTGGAGTTGTTCCCGCCGAGCCCGATTAGTGAGGATAGTCTCGACAGACTCATCAAAGATGCCAAGGGTGATAAGGATGACGGTCTATATGGGGGAGAGGGCGAGGATCACCAGTCGGGAGGGGAGGACGAGAGTTAGCTCGCATCCCCTCCCCTCTTTTTACTTTGTAATTCTCTCTCCTTTTTTGTAACCTCTCCTGGGCGAGCTCCCTCTTTTTTTGTAACAAGGTTATACTTAATGAAAAAATGAACATCTCCATCTTCTATTTCTTGAATTCTTTTTTTTGTGATGTACTCGCTCACGGACTCTCCTATTTGAGAAACCATGTTACGGTAGAGCCTACCGTTTGGACATGCGTTAGGACTCGTACCCGTGGGTAATCCCTGAGAGCTCGCTACCTCCAGGCAGTCCGGGAGGGGACTACTCGCCGCGTTGGGCCTGTCGCCACCCATCTCGCTCGCGAGCTGCCTCCTTTTTCACCCATGTCAAGCCAGAAATTTCACAAGTAAAACTGGAGGGGGGGTGGGGTGCATTGCTGGAGCTCGCCTTCTTCAGAAGTTGCCTAGGGCCTGGCTTGCCTTCTTTTTGCCGAGCTGGGCTCGCGAGCCCTGACTAGCCTGTGAGGGCTTTTTCCTTCATACCCTTGGGAAAAGGACTGATCTTTTCAAATAACTCCTGGAGAGGGTGAGACTCTCTCGAGTGACATCCAGCCTTGTCAGATAGGTGAGAGCCTGGCAGCGGGATCTACTCGGGGTTCGGGTAGACTCCATCGAGTGACATCCAGCCCTGCCTGCTAGGTGAGAGCCTGGCAGCAGGATCTGCTCGTGGTCTGGATAGACTCCTTCAAGTGACATCCAGCCCTACCAGCTAGGTGAGAGCCTGACAGCGGGATCTTCTCGGTCTGGGTAGACTCCCTCGAGTGATATCCAGCCCTGCCAGCTAGGTGAGAGCCTGACAGCAGGATCTGCTCGGGATCTGGGTAGACTCCATCGAGTGACATCCGGCCCTACCAGCTAGATGAGAGCCTGACAATGGTATTTGCTTGGAGTTTGGGTAGACTCGCTCGAGTGACATCCAGCCCTGTCAGCTAGGTGAGAGACTAACAGCGGGATCTGCTAGGGGTCTAGGTAGACTCCCTCGAGTGACATCCAGCCCTGCTAGCTAGGTGAGTGCCTGACAGCGGGATCTGCTTGGGGTCTAGGTAGACTCCCTCGAGTGGCATCCAGCCCTGCCAGCTAGGTGAGAGCTTGATAGCGGGATCTGCTCGGGGTCTGGGTAGACTCTATCGATTGACATCCAGCCCTGCTAGCTAGGTGAGAGCCTGACAGCGGGATCTGCTCAGGGTCTAGGTAGACTCCCTCGAGTGACATCCAGCTTGCCATCTAGGTGAGAGCCTAACAGCGGGATCTTCTTGGGGTTTAGGTAGACTCCCTTGAGTGACATTCAGCCCTGCCAGCTAGGTGAGAGCTTGACAGCGAGATCTGCTCGGGGTCTGGGTAGACTCCATCAAGTGACATACAGCCCTGCCAACGAGGTGAGAGCATGACAGCAGGATCTGCTCGAGGTCTATCAAATAAATACTTCACATATTCACATAAATCACGACAGAAGCATTGGCACGTCAAGAGGTTTTATTTAGAAAGAAGAACATTACTTACATGGTTCAAGGGTAAAAATGTTTCATGTCATTACCGCTCCAGGTAAGACTTAGGGTCTCGCCCTCAATATTCTGGAGGTGGTACCCTCCTGATTTCAACATTTCTTGTACAATAAATGGATCCTCCCAGTTGGGGTTGAGCTTCCCCACGACGGCTGATCTTCCCGCAGCATCCACCTTTCTCAAGACCAAATCCCCCTCCACGAACTGTTTGACCCTGACGTGCTTGTCAAAGTACTTAGTCATTCTTCTCTTCACTTCTTCCTGCTGGATGGCGGAGAGGTCACGTAGCTCCTCCACCATGTCCAGAGAGAGTCATAGTTCTTCCTCATTTTCAGTTTGTCATTCCTCCTTGCCTTTCTCTGCCTCAATAACCCGAGGCGTCCGGATCTCGAGCTCCACTGGGAGTACCGCCTCACATCCATGGGAGAGCTTGAAGGGAGTTTCTCCTATGGCCGTACTGGGAGTAATCCTCAAAGCCCAGAGAACTGAGGAGAGCTGCTCCACCCAGCTTCCTTTTAGATTTTCTACCTTCTTTTTCAGGAGGTTCACTATGATTTTGTTTGCTGCTTCCACTTGCCCATTACTCCTAGGGTGATGGACTGAGGCGAATCTGAGATCAATCCCGAGTTGCCCATTAAAGCTGATGAACTCAGCGCTGACAAACTGAGGTTCGTTGTTCATGACAATGGCTTGCGGCAATCCATGCCGGTAGATGATCTCCCCCCAAACAAAATTCCTGATAACCTGGGAGGTCACCTTGGCCAGCGCCTTCACCTCCAACCACTTAGAAAAATAATCTATCATGACAAGTAAGAACCTCGTCTGCCCGCTGGCCTGGGGAAAGGCCCTACCAAGTCCATTCCCTATATGGCAAAGGGCCAGGGGGATGTGATGCTTTTGAGGCGCTGGGTTGGTTGTAGTTGGAGGGGGCAAACAACTGGCACTTGTGGCACTTCTTTGTGAATTCTGCAGCGTCACGACCCAGGGTAGGCCAGAAATACCTTTGCCTGACAGTCCTCCCTTCCAGGGTTCGACTCCCGGAGTGACTCCCACACTCCCCGGAGTGGACCTCCTCCAAGATCCTATGAACCTCCCTCTCGGCCACACAGCGTGCCAACATCCCTGAGAGGGTCTTTCTGTACAACTGTCAGTCGTGGATGATGTAGAACGCCGACTTGTACTTGAACTTCTTTTTATCCATCCCCTCTGGATATTACCCGGTGGAAAAGAAGGTCGTGAATGGGTCCATCCACGAGGGGTGTTGGTCTACTTCCATCAGCTCCCCCTCTTCAATAGAAGGGCGGAGCAGGTCAGTGATGATACCTCCCACCCGGGGGTCGTGCTTTGCTAGTCGGTCTACCTGCTCGTTCTCTACCTTGGGCACGTGTCGGACGGAGAAGGTCTGGAACGTGCCGATTACCTCCTTCACATTCGCCAAGTATAACTAGAGGTTAGGCTCTCTTGCCTCGAACTCCCCGTTGATCTGCAAAGCCATCACCATGGAGTCATTGAGGACCTCCACATCAAATACCTCCAGCTCCCTAGCCTGGCACAACCCTGCGATCACTGCCTCGTACTCGTCTTGGTTGTTGGTGATGGGAAAGTGTACCACTACCGTTTGTTCGATTCTCGTCCCTTGGAGGCTTACTAAGATCACTCCCACCGCCAGGGAATGTCTCTTCGATGCGCCATCTACCATCACCTTCCAGAGAACTGGGCGGGTGAGCACTTCCTCTGCCACCTCGACCATATAGTTGGCCAGGAAGTCAGCCAACGCTTGAGCCTTGATCGAGAGGTGGGAAACAAAGGAGATATCAAACTCACTTAGTTCCACTGACCACTTGGCCAATCGGCCTGAATGCTCCACCCCCTCAAAGATGTTGCGGAGGGGGTGGTCAGTCACCACTCGGATTGAGTGTGCCTAGAAGTAGGGTCGGAGCCTTCGAGCCGAGATGACTAGAGAGAAGGCCATCTTTTCCAAGATGGGGTATCGAAATTTTGCCTTTCTCAGGACCCGGCTCACATAATAGATAGCTAACTGCTTCTTCCCTTCCTCCCGGACAAAGACAGAGCTCACAGTCTCCGCTCCAACTCCGATGTATAGGGTCAGGTCCTCCCCCTCCTTTGGCCCTTGGATCAGGGGGGCTTGAGTCAGCTGCCTCCTCAAGGCCTGGAATGCTTCCTCGCATTCCCCAGTCCACTCGAACTTCTTGCCTCCTCTTAACGCTTTGAAGAAGGGGGAGCACTTATCCCCAGCCCGGGAGAGGAACCTGCTCAACCCTGCCAGCTTTCCTGTCAACCGCTCCACCTTTTTAGCATTCCGAGGCGATCCCAGCTCCATGATCGCTCGGACCTTGTCAAGATTCGGCTCCACCCCCATCAGGGTTAGAAGGTGTCCCAGGAACTTGCCCCTGCTGGCCCCGAAGACACACTTTAAGGGGTTCAGCCTCATCTTGTACTCGCGCAGGGTGGAAAAGGTCTCCTCTAGGTCCTGAATGTGAGAGTCTACGTCTTGACTTTTGATCATGAGGTCATCTACATACACCTCCAAGTTTCTCCCCTTCTATTCTCGGAAGACCCTGTCCATCATTTTCTGATATGTCGCCCCTGCATTTTTCAGCCCAAAGGGCATCATCTTGTAGCAATAACACCCATCCCCCGTAATGAAAGAGACATCTTTGACGTCAGGGGTGGCGTGCATCCTGATCTGGTGGTAACCTGAAAATGCATCTAAAAAACTCATCACAAGAAAACCGACGGCAGAGCCTGCCAGCGCGTCAATCCGAGGCAAGGGATAACAGTCCTTAGGGCATGATTTATTAAGTAAAGAAAAATCGACGCACATACGCCACCGGCTGTATCCTTTTTTAACCATTACTATATTGGAGACCCAGCCGGGGTATTGTATTTCGGATACAAAGTCGGCCTTGAGGAGTATGACCACCTCCTCCCTGATGGGCTCAGCCAGCTTGTCCGCAACGGACCTCTTTTTCTGATGGATGGGCGAGCCTCCGGGTACAGATTGAGGCGGTGGAAGGAAACGTCCACATCGACTCCTGGCATCTCCGCGGCGCTCCAGGAGAAGATATCCATGTTCTTTCAGATGAACTCCAGCATCCTCCCCTGGTCCTCCGGGGTCAGCCCCTCGCTGATGCGAACCTTCTCCACCCTGCCTCCGAGGGTGAGAACCTCCATCTCCATCACCTCTTCTGCAGCCTCTAGACGAGACTGCTCCCCCCATTCTCCAATGTCCTCCCCTCCTGGGTCAAGGACCTCTTCCTCAGCTTCCTCCACGGCCATTGCCTCAGCTGGCTCCTAGACTTCCACCGCAACCTCCACCCGAGTGCAGTTCTCCTCCACCTCCATCTCCGCTCCGGCCTCCTGCTCCGCCTCCTCCATCCTTCGGTCCATCTCCTCGGCTCCCTCTTGCCAAGAGATGGAGTTCACGGTGGTGGCGTAGCACTCCCTTCCCACCTTGGGGTCACCCCAGACCCGAACCTAGATCCCCTCGGCGTTAAACTTCAAGCATTGGTGGAAGGATGAGGGGACGCAGCGAAAGGCGCTGATGAGGGGTCTCCCAAAGATGGCATTGTAGCTGTTGGGAGCGTCCACAATGACGAACCTGTAGGTGCGGCACTGCCCCCCCCCCCCCAGAGTGACATGGAGTCCCACTCATCCTTCAACCTCCTTCCTCTCCCCTGAAAACCCGAACAAGGGTCCATCCGAGGCCAACACCCTCTTGTCCTCTATCTTTATCGCGTCAAATGCCTTCTTGAAGATGAAGTTGACTGAACTCCCGTTGTCAATGAGGATCCGAGAGATAGTGAAATTCTCGATGGCTGTCTAGATGACCAGCGCATCGCAAAAGGGTTCTTCATGATCCGGCATATCCTTCCTTGAGAAGGTAATCTTCTCCTCCGGGTGGGGTCTGGGATGTGGAGTCAACTCTCCTGCGGTACATGGTGTGGAGGCTCGCCTTCCAGGAAGCCTCAATCCCCACCCATCCATGGATCACTCTAATCCCCCCTGGGTCCCAACATCTGCCTGATCCTCACACCTGTCCTCCTCCGCCCGAGGCAGAACTTCTTCGATCCATACTTCCTGGCGATCTTGTTGTTATTGTTGCTCCCTGTTTCCTCTCAACTCAAGAAACTTTGGGCTCGTGGTGGTAGCGTGCTCCTCCTCTTGGTGGAAGTCACAGTAAGGCAACTCAACCCTAACCTCTCTTCTCCTTCTCCGTGCAGCTCTCCTCTCCCCCATGGCTATAGCCAGAGCCTGGTTTTGGTCGGGGAGAGGTGGCCTCTGGCCTTTCCTCCCACCCGGAGGGTAAAACTAGCTCTGGCCCCCCTCGCGGTTGTCTCATCCATGGAAACCTCTCTGCGGCCCTTGGTCCTGCCACTCCGGCCTCCAACCTAGCCGATAGTTCGGCTCCTGACACCCCCACTTGGGCTGCTACAACTGCTTTTGTTCCCTCTACCGGGGTTCAGCTCTCCTCTCCTCCTAACCTCTGCCACCTCTGGGCATTTCTTCCTTTGTGGCCCACCTGGCAAGCTTCCGGGTAAACTTCGGGTTCGACGCCTCCCTGTCAACTTCCCTTACCGCCCTCTCCATTAGCTCCTCGTAGCAGAGGGGAGGCACCCTCTTCAGCTCCATTATGAAGAAACCCTGATGTAGCCCTAGGGTGAAGGCCATCATCAGGGTGTGCCCTGGCATCTCTTGGACCTGAGTCACCTCCTCCTAGAACCGGTCCAAGTAGCTCCCTAGGGTCTCATTCACTCCCTTCTTGATGTGGAACAGGGACTCCGACTCCTTCTTACTCTTCTTGGAGGTGGTGAACCTTAGCATAAACCCCCGGCGTAGGTCCTCGAAGCAGTAAATGGAGTTGGTCGGCAGCTGATGGAACCACTCTCTCGCCTTCTCCTTGAGAGTGATCACGAAGAGCCTGCACCTGAACTCATCTGACATCTATCGGATCGAGACCAAATCCTCAAACCACTAGATGTGCTGGACTGGGTCTCCCTTCCCGGCATAGTAAGACATCTCTGGCTCCCTGAACCCCTCTGGAACCGGGGCGGAAGAAACCAATTCGCTGAAGGGGCTCCCCGCTCAGTTGGGTGAGTAGGAACATCTCGCCCCCTCACCTCGCCGAGCCGGCTCTTGCTTGCTGAGCTGGGGAAGAGTACCCGACAAGGGAGATCTTACTCCCTTCCTTCTTCTACAACCTCCTTCACAGCTCGCCTACTGGGGGTGTTCTCGCCGAGAGCCAGGGCCACAATCACTGGGGCTGCTGGTGTCGAGCACTCGGCATGCGCGCCGAGTGCGAACTTGACGAGACCCAGTACTTCTCGCCTGAAGTCTTCAAGCATTCTGACGGTGGCCAGATGGGGAGGGGTGGCGAGTTGCCTTCGCTTGAACCTCGTCCTTCATCTCCAGCCATCGAGCTTACAGAAGATTTTTTGTACTGACCATGATCCACGCTCACCGCACCAAAATGTTGAAACCGAAAAATCGGTCTTGAGGAGTTCACCCTTGGGGAAGGGGTGATCGCACACCTACTTCTCTCCTATGAACTAGACAACCAGAAGCTTTAGGACAAAGAATAAACCCAAGGCTCCAGCATGGAGGTTCCTCCACACACATGGAAGATCTTTTTAGAGCACTTCCCCTTCCTCAGCCAAGTGATGAAGCTAAGGTACCTCAGAAGGCTCTAGAAGACCTGGCTCAAGAAAACAGAAGTGGGAGAGAAAGAACACTAGAGAGCATGCCTTCTAAGGTACCCCTTGGGCCTTATTTATAGTTTTCTGAAAACGACCTGCAAATAGCCAACCTCCACTATTCTGAGAGGCTAGGGGCAGACCACTGGGGGCAAAATAATAAAAATACATCGCATAACATTAGGCGAGTATCCCTCAACAATCTCTGCTCGACAAGAGCGGCGAGTGCTCGATGGAGCTGGCACTCGCCGCTTCTGCTCGGCCTTTGGCAGGTGCGAGCCCGGCTGGCCCTGCTCGTCTACTACTTGTTGAATGCCTCTGGGGAGAGTACAAGCCCGACCGATCCTACACGCATGTCGCGAGTTTGTTGACTCAGCGAGTGGCCTAGAGCTTGAATAATGGTCAGAGCTCAACGAAGAGGCTTGGCGAGTTCAAGCTCGCCACTCAAAAATGTCCTACCCCGTTTAGGCGAGTCAGGGGATGTCGGGTTCTCGCCCCCCTATCGAGCTCGCCCACTTAGACTGCCCGATTTGGCCGGTATGTCTCCTGCTGACCCACTCGCCGGATATGGGGTTGTATAGTATTGATTATATGAAGCCATAGGAACTGACAAAACTCTAATTGGAGTTTTCTAGCTCTATATACCTTACTTAGGGTTAACTTCTACCCGAGTGTGGGTCATGGGTAGAGGTTCGGGTCACTTTTATTGGTCCCACTAGGGTTATTATGGCCCAATAAAAGTCGGGATGCTACACCTCTCCCCCTCTGATGGTGTCATCTGGCCGGAGCTAGGGAGGGGATGGGAGGAGGAATTCCTCCTCTCGGGTTAATCCTACACTGGGGAGGGAGGTGAAAGAAGACTCCTCACCGGCTATATAATCCCATGCCCCCCCCCCCTGATCTCCTCCTCACTCAACTCAGGTGTTGAGACCGGGCGGTCTGACGAGTTGAGACCAGACGGTCTGGCAGTCTGGCGGCTTTTCCCAGCAGTTTGGTAGCTGGGTTGGAGACCGGGCGATCTGGCAGTTTGTTTGGCGGTCTGGAGGCTTCTCCCATCTGCTTGGTACCGAGATGTTGTTGGCTGGTGTCTGGTGGTATGAGCGATCTGGCGGTCTCTCTATGGCGGCCTGGGGATAATAGCCGCGTGTCCTCTTCATTATAGTGGTCGTGCGGTTAAACTAACCGTGCGGCTTGTGCGGCTTGTATAGTTTTGTGTTCATGTAATTATTAGTCTCACATTGCTTATTTGTAATCTCTCTTCTCTCCTCCATTCTATAAAAGAGAGGTCATACATTTGTAATAGATACCTTTTTGGATAATAAAATTTTGTTACTCTAATTTTTTGGTCTCTTGTTTTCTGTTCGCACATGGTATCAGAGGACTCAATCTTTTCCTCCTGATTTTTGAGCCATCTTTGTCCGCGCGACCTATCCGCGCGGCTTGTTCCTCATCTCGTGACCTATTCTCGCGACCTGTTTCTTCTCTTGTCGCGCCCTGTTCGCGCGGTTTCTTTCTTCCCTTGTGTGGATGACCTCTCTGCCCCTCCTTTCTAGCTGCACCCTCTCTCAAGTCATCGCGACCTATTCCTAAGTCACTGTGACCTGTTCTCCTTGCCACAGCTTTCTTTCTCGCCGCTCCTTCTCTTTAGTCGTCACGACCTGCTCCTAAGTCATCGCGACAAGTTCTCCTTTATGCAGCCTCCTTTTCTAGTCGCTCCTGCTTGTTAGTCGTCGCGACCTCCTCTTTAGCCACACAACTTGTTCTTCTCTCTGCTCTCTTCTATGACAACCTCTGATATCTCTACCTCCACTACTCTCGTTGCCGCTCCTCCTCCCACTCCTCCTACTCCTTCGGGCAACTTTGGCACCGTTTCCAAACTCGTCGGTCCCAATTACCCGGATTGGAGTGTCTTCTTCACCTTCCTTCTCCGCTATCAATGCAAATGCCATCATCTCACTGATGACCCTCCTCCACAAGATTCCCCTCTTTTTGATGATTTGGATGCCAGCGATGCCCTTGTCCGCACATGGCCTACTAACAGTCTTTCTGATGAATGTCTACCCGTCATCCGTCATGATGAAACGGTCAAGGCTGCATGGCTTCATCTTGCCGCTCACTACTCAAAGGGGGCTCAGACGTCTCATATCTATACTTTGTATGCAGACCTCTTTGCCTGCCCTCTATGTCTCTTACTACTGCATACCAACAATTTCAGGCTCTTGGAGCCGAAATTCTCCAGAATCTCCCCTTCTCTGCGAATCTGGCTGAGCAACACAAACACTTCCAAGAGCTGCTGGTTGTGTGCTACCTTCTACGACTTCCTGAGTCCTATAATATGATCCGTCAACAAATCCTTGGTGAGGCGGAATCTCCCACCTTAGATGTCATTGCAGCCCGCATAGCCGTTATTATCTCTCTGCTACGACGCCCACTGTTATCCTCCCCTCCTCCACCAGACAATTATGCTCACTACACTCAGCAGACTGGATCTGGTGGCCGCAACCATCAATCAGGCAAATGCGGTGCTACCCGCTTTCTCTGCTCTCACTATGGCCGCACTGGCCATACGGTTGATCGCTGCTGGAAGAAACATCCTCATCTTCGACCAACGGGTGATGCTTCAACCTCCTCTTTGAAGTCGTCCGCTTCGGTGGTTACATCTTCAGGTAGTGCTCATATCGCTACTCAAGGTAAATGGCTGATCGACTCTGGTTCTACCAATCACATGACTGGCAATCCTCAATGTTTTTCTCTCCTAGTCAAACATGATTGGTTCCCCCTGTCTTTATTATGGATGGATCTCCCTCACCAGTCAATGTGACAGGAGTGATTCAAGTCACTTCGTCTCTTTGCTTGGAGGATACCCTCTACGTGCCCACGTTCCCTTGCAATTTACTATCTGTCACTTCTCTGTGCAAGCAACTACAGTGTGTTGTCACATTCACTCCTACCACTTGTTCTTTTCAGGATCCGGGCTCCCAACGGACGATTGCTACTGGGACTGAGAGCGGCGGCCTGTACTTTCTCGACAATATTTTCATATTGTCCGCTTCCTCCTCTTCTGATCTTGTCCAGTGGTACCTTCATCTTTCTCATGCTCCTCCACGACTTCTTCTTCAGCTTATGCCACATCTTCCTCTGCAGAGTCCTCCCCTCAACTGTGACGTATATCAGCTTGGCAAGCATCACCGCTCCTCCTTCTCACCTAAGAACGGTCATGGATCTTCCCGACCGTTTGATCTGGTGCACTCTGATGTCTGGGGACCCGCACCTACCCTCACCAAAGGTCGGGGTAGTTCATATTTTGTAATCTTTATTGACAATTTCTCTCGTTGTACTTGTATGTATCTCTTATGAGATCGCTCTGAATTGTTTCATGTATGGACATCTTTTTATTATATGATTAAGAATCAATTTGATGTCTCTATTAAAATCTTTCGCTCAGATAATGCCAAGGAATATCTTAGTCATGATTTTTCCTCCTTCTGTATGAAACATGATATTATTCATTAAACTAATTGTGTCTATACCGCACAGCAAAATGGCGTGGCTGAACGCAAAAACCATCACCTCCTTGATGTCACGCACACTCTGCTGACTCAAATGCGGGTTTCTCGCTCCTATTGGGGCTATGCTGTTCTCATATCCTGCTATCTTATCAATCGCATTCCCTCCACCATTCTCCACGGCAAAACGCCCTTCTCCATTCTCTATCTAGGGAAGGATCTGTTTCCTCTCCCTCTCTGTGTCTTTGGGTGCAGAGCCTTTGTGCACTCTCCTTCTGCCACTCGTGACAAACTCTCACCACGGGCCACCAAGTGTGTCTTTCTGGGATACTCTACTACTCAGAAAGGCTATTGTTGTTTTGACCCGGTTGCCCGCAAGCAGTTTGTCTCTGCGGACGTCACCTTCTTTGAAAATGCGTCCAACTTCTCTCCCGACTCCTCTTTATCTCTTGACATTCCTCCTTCTCCTCCCACCCCTTCCATTCCCTCTACACCTACCGAGACTCCACCACCTCCTCCCCCTCCACCATCTCCTCCACCGGGTCCACTTACTGAGATATCTCCCTCTTCTCTGTTGTCGTCTCTCTACTCCCGGGCTAGGTCTCTCTGCCACGGATGCCCCGGAAACTGAGGAACTCGCCGACTTGGATATTCCCATTGCTCTTCGCAAAGGGGTGCGGACGTGTACTCAACACCCGCTCGCTACTATTATTTTATATGATCGTCTAACTCCTTCTCGCATGACGTTTGCCTTGGCTATCTCTGCCACTGCCACTCCCCGCACCTACCAGGAAGCTCTTACTATTCCTCATTGGAAGACAATCATGGATGAGAAAATTGTTAACCTCACTGAAAGGGGTACATGGACCCTTGTTTATCCCCTTTGGGCACCGATGTGGTTGGATGTCGATGGGTATTCGTTGTGAAGTTCCGTCCGGACAGCAGCGTGGATCGATGCAAGGCCCGCTTAGTCGCCAAAGGCTTCACTCAAACTTATGGGGTTGATTACTTTGACACATTCTCTCCAGTTGCTCGTCTCAGCACCATTTGGGTTATTCTCTCTATGGCTGTCAACGGGGATTGGCCCATTTCACAGCTGGATGTCAAGAATGCCTTCCTCTATGGTGATCTTTAGGAGGATGTATACATGGAGCAACCTCCTGGGTATGTTGCTCAGGGGAGACACGAGTATGTCATCTGAAGAAGGTCATCTATGGCCTAAAGCAAAGCCCTCGGGCTTGGTTTGACAAGTTCAGCGGCATTGTTGCGGCCATTAGTTTTGCAAGAAGTTAAGCCGATCACTCCTTATTCATTCGCCAAACCTCATCTGGTATGGTGGTTCTTGCTATATATGTGGATGATATTCTTCTAACTAGTGATTACCAGGCTGGGGTAGCTTTGATAAAGAAATACCTCCGACAACACCTGGTCACTAAGGATATGGGCTCCCCCAAATACTTTCTGGAGATTGAAATCTCTCGGAAGCCCAACTCTTTAGTTCTCTCCCAATGAAAGTATGCTCTTGATTTGCTAAAAGTGGCAGGGTTGATTGGTGCTAAACCTACCAGATGTCCCATGGCTATTGGGGAAGACATAACTTGGACAGATGACTCGCCTCCTCTATCTGATTCTTCGAGGTACCGGTTTCTGGTGGGCAAACTCATTTATCTCACAGTTACTAGACCCAACATCTCCTATGTTGTAGGCAAGGTTAGCCAATTCATACAAGCTCCTAGGGAGTGCCATCTACAGTCTGCCCTGAGGATATTGGAGTATGTTAAAGCAGCTCCAGGGAAAGGATTGCTTTTTCAGAAGAATGGTCACTTGAGGGTTGAAGCGTACTCAAATTCGAGTTATGTTGACGATAAAGAAGACCGCAAGTCAACATCGGGTTTTTGCACATTTGTTGGAGGAAATCTTGTGAGCTGGAAGAGCAAGAAACAGTCTATTGTCTCTAGGTCCAGTGCAGAAGCGGAATATCATAGTATGGCATCGACCACATATGAGTTAAAGTGCTTACGGGCTCTCATGCTTGACCTAGGAGAGGTCTAAAACTATCATCTTCCTATGTTCTACGACAACAAGGCTGCTATATACATTTCCAAAAATCCGGTCTTTCTTGAGAGAACAAAACACATAGAGGTCGATTGTCACTTTATTCAAGAAGAGATTTTGAAGAAATAGATTTGTACTCCATTCGTAACTTCTGACAATGAGTTGGCAGATGTCTTCACCAAGCCGGTGTCCGCTTCTTTGTTTCACATTTGCGACAAGCTGGGTATAATTGATATTTATGCTCCAACTTGAGGGGTAGTGTTGAGACCGGGTGGTCTGGCGAGTTGAGACCAGGCGGTCTGGCAGCTTGTCCCAGCAGTTTGGTAGCCGGGTTGGAGACCGGGCGGTATTGCTTTGTCTGGCAGTCTAAAGTCTTCTCCTAGCGGCTTGGTGTCGAGATGTTGTTGGCTGGTGTCTGGCGGTATGAGCGATCTGGTGGTCTCTTTATGGCGGCTTGGGGATAATGGTTGTGTTGGTTCCCTAGTTTTGATTTGGGCCATGTCATCTCAATTAGGCTTAATTGACCCGTGACTTATCTATGGTTAATGGTTAGACTAAAGGTTAGTCTACCCTTAGGTTAGATTAGTTGAGATTGAATTGAAATGGAAATGGTTAAGTAGGATTGTGCTCGACGATAGTCGAATGGCGCTCGACGATCTTCGAATGATGATCGACGATCTCAGAGTTATATGAACTCTGAAGTGGGTCGACGATCTGCTTATTCAGATCGACGATCGTGTTGTCTTGGTCGACGATTTCTGTGAAGACAGTTTTTCTTCAGGTCGACGATCTGCTTGTTCAGATCGACGATCTTCGATCTCTGGTCGACGCTTTCTGTCTGCTTTTATCTATAGCTATTTCATTTGATCATTGGTTTATTTCCTCTTGTTTAAGACATATTTTATTCAGAATATTCTGCTCAATTTAATGCTTATATTCTTTTGCTTATTTGCAATATTCCTTTTGCATTAATTGAGAGATTTGGCAGAATAAAGCCGTTTGTTTTATTAAAGGATATCGTGTTTTTCTACAGCTGTAATATAGCCGTTAGGCTTTGTTTCCTGTGCCAATTTGTAAAGTCAAATTGAAAGGATATTTTTTTATATCCTTAATTTCTTTTTGGGAATGACAGAAAAGATTGCAGGTGCAGGTTTCCTTATTTTGTTTTATTCTATTATTTAAAAAGTTTTTTTCTAGTGTAGGGCTCGAGGCTTTTTCAAGAAAAAAAGGAAGAGAAGTTTCTATATTATCAGTGCAGTCGGCTGAAGATAACATACTTTTCTCACAACTTAGAATACAGAGAATAACATATACAAACATACAGCAGACACAGAACCAGAAATCTCAAGAAAAAAAAAAGAAAAGCTCTTCTTCTTCCTGAGTTTATCTTGTCTTCAAGAAAATCAATACTCAGAGCTCAAGCTTTCAAGAAGAAGAACCTCCAGATTGCTGAACATTCATTGTTGCAAATTCTCCCAGATTGCAATAGCTGCTGAAGAAGAACATTCATTCAAAATCTAGAGTCTTCTTCAAGGCTGCTTTAGAAAATCTTCTCAAGCAATTTGGAGATCCTACACCCTGAAACAAAGCTTCTTCCTAGACATTCTCTAAGCCAGGGGGAGCTTTGATATATTCAGAGCCATCCACTAGCTTCTCTGAACACAGAGAAGACATCTTAATTCTCTCTTTCAACCTCCTGTAAAAGGGTTATTACTCCCTTCAAAAGTGAACCATTGGTGGTAGGGCACCTGATCAAAAACCTGTTTGTTGGTTTTTAGGCACCTGATAAAAAGCTTGAAGGGTCTTTAGATCTACCTGAAGCAGATCTACTGGTGGCAGGACACCTGATCAAAAACCTGTAGTGGATTCCTACCAGGGTGGTAGAAGAGTGGATGTACCCATTTGGGGAACCACTATAAAGCTCGTGTGTTGTCTGTTGCTTATTTTAATCATTACTCTATGGCTGTGATAGTTTTAACTAGGTTGCTAGTTGATGTGTTAAGATAAAAGTTCAACTGAAAATTCAGTGAGCTTCTCTTTTATTCACTATACTCGGTTAGGCTTTAGATTTAAAGCTTGTATATTTCTATTCCGCAAATATCTCGAATCGAAGTGTTTAGAGTCTCCTTAATTTTTGAATACTCTATTCACCCCCCCCCCCCCCCCCCCTCTAGAGTAGTAAGTATCTTATCCCCTCACTTTCAGTTGGTATCAGAGCGAGGTTGGTTATTCAACAACTAAATCCTTATCAGGTTGATTGGTTGAACAGGCTAACACCTGAACCATAAGATCTTGTGATAAGATACTTTGATATCATATACACTCACATTAGATTCATGGCCCAGTACAAAGATTACTCTAGCACCAGACCTCCAGTATGCAACTTAGCCAAGTTTGGCATCTGGAAGGCAAGAATTAGACTTTACATGAACTCTATTGATTAAGATATTTTTTCCTCTATCTTAACAGGGCCACCAATACCACCTGCTATAGCTACTGCTACAACATCTGCAAATCTCAGTGCAATGTCACCTCCTGACTATAATGAAACTTACAAGAAGGCCAAGATAGCTGATGCCAAAGCTATGAATATTCTGGCTCAGACTATGTCTGATGAGACATTCCAGAAAGTGGTTGATTGCACCTCAGCAAAAGCCATGTGGGACTCACTGAATCATATTGTAGCTGGTTCAGCTGATGAGAGGAAGGACAGAAGGTCCAACCTCATATCCCAATATGAGAACTTCAAGAAGGAAGAAGTTGAGACAGTAGAAGCTATGTACACAAGGCTCGGCTCTATTATCAATGAGCTGAGGACACTTGATAAGGAGATCACATTGACAGAAGTCAATGATAAAATACTGATGTGCTTCCCCAGCACATGGGATCTCAGAATCTATCCAATCAAGGAGTCCAGAAGTACAACAGAGATTTCAACTGAAGCTCTCCTTGGCAAGCTCAGATCATTTGAGCAAGTACTGAAGACCAGGGAAGCTGAAGCTGAAGCCAAAGCATATACTCCAACAAGGAAAGAGCAAACCCTTGCTCTTAAGGCTGATGATGAGTCCAAAGTGACTCAATCAAATGAAGAACTGATGGCACTCTTTGCCAAGAGGTTCTACAAGATGGGTAGAAAGGACAACAGAAGAAAGTCATCAAAATATGATGACAAGCCAAGTTATGATAAAACCCCATCTAAAGAAATTGTTTGTTATGGATGCAGGAAGCCTGGATGCATTCTCCCTGAGTGTCCAGATACAAAGCATAAGGAAAGGAGAAAAGAGAAGGAACATGAGAAGCACTATTCCAAGACATCTTCTCACAAATATAAGAAGAAAGAGAAAGGTCTTGTTGCAAAGACCTGGAGTGATACTGAGGAAGACTCCTCTTCCTCCAACTCCAGTGAAGATGATGAAGAAGAGAAGAAAGCTAAGGAGATTTGCCTTATGGCAATCAATGCCTGCAGCAATAACTCAGCTGCAGAGATGACTGAAGATGAGGAGGATGAATTATTTGATGAAGAACAGGTAATTGCATCTTATGATTTTACCTCTGATGAATTTAAGCATGAATTTAAAACTCTCTGCCTAGATTTACTTAGCTCAGAAAAGGAGATTAAGTTGCTTAGAGATAAACTAGCTGAATCAGAATCTTTATCTAGTGAAAACATTAGGCTAGAATCTGAACACACTAGAGCATCTGAAGAAATTAAATTTCTTAAATTAGAACTAGATAAAGCTAAGAGGTTAGAAGATTCACTTAATGGCAGAAGCCTTAAGTTGCTAGAAATCACAAGCACTGCCAACACTAGGACAGGCAACAATAAGTTGGGCTTAGGTGCCTCCCCTAGTGAACCCCCATTGCTCCTTGAATACAATCTTTCTACTCCAATAAAGTTTGTTTTTGAAAAAGGAATACACAACACTGAGGTTATTCAAAAGGCTAAGAAAACTTTAAATAAGATTAAGAGAGACAAAAGGAAACAGAAATTCATAGAAATACAAAAATTGTCGAACGCCTATCGACGATCGCTGCACCCATCGTCGAACAACAATCAACGATCTCTGAACTCACCTGTTGGGTATAACTACTTAGCAACGGGTAATCGACGATCTCAGCCTGAGTCGTCGAACAGAGATCGACGATCGTGGAATCCAGAATCCTTGTCTGTAAACCAAGATCGATGACCTGGGTACCGATCGTCAAACATCGATCGACGATCAGAACTAAATTTTCAGAATTACAACAATGTTAATAGAAATAATAAGTTTAATAGCAACCCTAGGTCTGCTAATCTATTTTCAAATTGGATCATCCCACCTAGGAGATCTCATCCCTTAGGATATCATTCTCAACCTGCATACTCTTTTATTTCTAGTTTTTCCTATGTGAAGAACAATGGACCCAAGATTACCTGGGTCCACAATGTCTAATTTATCTTTTTACAGTTGAAGGCCTATCCTATCACTCAGGACAAGTGGTATTTGGATAGTGGATGCTCCAAGCATATGACTGGAAACAAAGAGAACCTGTCAAGCTTCAAAGCCAAGTTGGGACCAAAAGTGGTCTTTGGTGATTCCAGCTGTGGTGAGACAGAAGGATATGGTAAATTCACCATAGGGTTAGTGACTTTCAAGAATGTAGCTTATGTCACAGGACTGAAGCACAATCTCATTTCTGTAAGTCAGCTGTGTGATGCTGGCTACCAGGTTTGGTTTTCCAATACTCTGTGCAATATTACTTTGAATAATAAAGTTATATTAGTAGGCATTAGGCAAGGAAATATTTATCTTATAGATTTTAATTCCACCTCGTCTGAAATTTGTTTATTTAATGAGGTGAGTAGTAATAATACTTTGTGGCATAAGAGGCTAGGTCATGTTAACCTTAAGAATATATCTAGGTTATCTAAATACAACCTTGTCAGAGGTTTTCCCTCTTGCCCCTACAAGAAGGAAGGTCTATGCAAGGCTTGTCAACTAGGCAAGCAAATTAAGAATAGTTTCAAAGCTATAGATAAAAGTGATTCACCTAAAATCATGTACCTATTGCACTTGGATCTCTTTGGTCCAATAGCTGTACAGAGTCTAGGAGGGAAATTTTATACCCTAGTAATTGTAGATGATTACTCTAGGTTCACTTGGGTGTTCTTCTTGAGAACAAAATCTGATAACTTTAAAGTTCTTACAGATTTTCTACTTTGTATACAGACTGAGTACTCTACTCAAGTTGCCTTGATCAGAAGTGATCATGGTACTGAGTTTGAATCTATTCTTATGCAAGAATTCTGTTAGAAAGAAGGTATCAGGCATAGCTTCTCTGCTTCTAGAACTTCTCAACAAAATGGGGTAGTTGAAAGGAAAAATAGAACCCTGATTGAAGCTGCAGGAAAATTGTTAGCAGATGCTAATATGCCTCTATCCTTTTGGGCAGAAGCAGTTAGCACAGCAAACTATGTACTGAGTAGGAGTCTGATATATAAACTAAAGGGGAAGACTCCCTATGAATTGCTTAAAGGAAAGAAACCTAAAATAGACTATTTTAGAATTTTTGGCTGTGTAGTTTACATTCACAACCATAATAAAGATTACATTAGAAAGTTTGAAGCAAAGGCTTCAATGGGAATCTTTCTAGGATATTCCCAAGTAAGCAAAGTTTATAGGGTATTTAATAAATCCACTTTAAAAATTGAGGAGTCAATACATGTATCTTTTGATGAAACTAACATGTTTTACAGAGAGAAGGAAACTTCTTCCAGTAACTCTTTGCAGGTACCTTACTTGTGCAAGAATTTGGATGAGCTGAAACTCACTCAGGAGATTCAACCTTAACCAACTCTTCAGATAGCTGATTCAGACAGTGATGAAGACCAAGTAGAAGTGATTGCAACTCTACCAACAGCCAATCCAATTCCACCTGAGGAATTGATTCCAACTGGTGATGAAGATCACATACCACCAACTGATTTTGTCACACTTTGAGATCATCTTACATCTCAAGTGATTGGAGACATTTCAACTGGTGTGCAAACTAGACATCAACTAAGTCAAGATGTGATGCTTGCTTGTTTTCTTTCTCAGATTGAGCCCCTAACCATAAAAGATGCTGAGCAAGATCCCCGCTGAATCATTGCTATGCAAGAGGAGCTAAACCAGTTTGAAAGATGTAAAGTTTGGAATTTGGTTCCAAGACTAAAAGGTCAACTGGTTATAGGCACCAAATGGGTGTTTAGAAACAAGTTGGATGCTCAAGGAATTATTATAAGGAATAAAGCAAGGCTTGTAGCACAGGGCTATAGACAGGAAGAAGGCATAGATTATGATCAGACATTTGCTCCTATTGCAAGGCTAGAGGCAATAAGGATCTTTCTAGCCTATGCAGCTTACATGAAGTTTAAGGTATTCCAAATGGATGTAAAGAGTGCATTTCTGAATGGAGAGCTAAAGGGAGAGGTATTTGTTGAACAACCCCCCTGGTTTTATTTCTTCAACTTATCCCTCACATGTTTTTAAGTTGCAAAAAGCTCTGTATGGACTTAAGCAGGCTCCTAGAGCATGGTATGAAACTCTAGCTAGTTTCTTTTTAAAACATAAGTTTGTTAGAGGCATAGTTGATAGAACCATTTTTATTAAGCACCGCAAGGGCAAGATCCTGTAATTCAAATTTATGTGGATGACATTATATTTGGTTCCGCTGATCCCAAACTATGCAAAAGGTTCTCAGACCTAATGCATTCTAAGTTTGAGATGAGTAGTATGGGTGAGCTGTCTTATTTCCTTGGTCTCCAAGTGAAACAAGATGCTGATGGCATCTTCATCTCCCAATCTAAATATGTTAAGGAATTGGTAAAGAAGTTTGGGATGGAAGATGCTTCTGCAATACACACTCCTATGGCTACTAATGTAGTTATTGATCCTGATGAAAAGGGAAAGCATGTTGATCAGAAAAATTATAGGGCCATTGTTGGTTCCCTATTATATCTAACTGCAAGTAGGCCTGATATAATGTGCCACATGCCTCTGTGCTAGATTTCAGGTCAACCCCAAGGAATCTCACTTGACTCTTCTTAAGAGAATCTTAAGATACTTGAAGGGATGCCCAAATTTAGAACTTTGGTACCCAGCTGAGTCAGAATTTGAGTTGATTGGATACTCAGATGTTGACTATGCTAGCTGTAGAGTTGACAGAAAGAGCACCTCAGGGACTTGTCAGTTCCTATATGAGAGATTAGTCTCTTGTTTTGCAAGAAGCAGTCTTCTGTTTCAACTTCAACTGCAGAGGCTGAATATATAGCAGCTGCTAGTTGTTGTTCACAGATATTGTGGATTCAAAATCAACTCTTGGATTATGGGTACACACATAAAAACACCAAAATTATGTGTGACAGTACCAGTGCTATTTCCATAGCACAAAATCCTGTGCACCATTCTATAACTAAGCACATAGACATTAGACACCATTTTCTTAGAGACTGTGTTGACAAGAATAAAATAAATCTCGAGTTTATACCCACAGATCTTCAGAGAAGTGATATATTTACAAAGCCTTTAGATGAACAGAAACATCTATTCTTTTTGAATCAACTAGGCATGATGAATGGATCAGACTAAGTGTAAAAAATCTGCTAAGTTAAAATCTGCTCTGAGATCGTCGAACGGTGTTCGAAGATCGTCGAACAGGTTGAGCTAATTCGTCGACCCTTGGTCTACGACAGCTCTCTGCTTTTAGAGACAGAAATCGTCGATCGACGATCGACGACTCTACTTCGGAAATCGATCATCGATCGACGACTGATTCTCCTGATCTTCATTCAGAGATCGACGATTCTAGTTTATGTCTAAACGATCGTCTATTTAGGTCTGAAGATCGTCGACGGAGCTCGCCTTTTCGTATTCTGTTTTCAGGACTATTTCGAGCTATCGTCCCACGCTTTCTCCCTCTCTCTTCTTGCGATTTCTCTCGTTGATTCCATGGCGATTTCCTCTGCAACCCTGTCCGTGATGAAGTTCGATGCTGGTTTCAGTGTTGATTTTGATTCGTTCAGCGACTGCGAACAAGTTTTCCGAGAAATGTTGCAGCTATGTGATGATCAAGGTCTCAAGAAACTCATGTCTACAAAAATCAAACTCCACCTATCAGAAATAAAGGAATGGGTTTATACATCTTCTTCAGATGACAAAGCAATGACAGGAACCATCAACGGCGTGGAGGTAACTCTTACTCCCGAAATTCTGACTGAAATCTTTGAGTTAAAGAATGGATCTGATGAGTATGAGCAAGATACTGCTGAGTATGGTAGAATGCTGATAGAGATGGGACATGCAGAAGGCATTCCATCTAAGCTTTTGAAAATAAATTTATCTGTTGGATTTAAGTTCTTGGCTGACCTTGTTGGAAAAGTGTTGCTTGGAAAGCATTCAGCCCATGATAAAATCAACAGGCAACAATTTGCCTTGATGTCAGCGTTAGTGAATAAGAAAGTAATCAACTGGGTGTGATTGCTATTTGAATTGCTCAGGAAGAAGAACAACAAGAAAGAGGTGACTCAAGGTAGGCTGATTGGGTTCTTTCTATCCAAGAAAGCTTCCCAGTTGTTAGGCTCTGCTCCTACAGCAATCAATGCCAGCAAGAGAATTGATTCCTCTCTGTTTGTTAAGTGGAAGAGGACCATTCAGAAATCATCTAAGGCTGGGTTTGCCCCTACAACATCTGAGGGCACAAGGGCTCCTGAAGCAACTTCCCACCCTAGTGAAGAAATTCCTGCTTCATCCTCCTTGCCATCCACCTCCATTGAAATTCATTCTTCTCCTGTGAACCATCCATCACAATCTACTTCTCCAACTCCAGCTCATCTAGCTGAGACACCAAATTTCAACATAGATTCCATGTTCAATCTGCTTACTCCATCTCCTCATCATTCCCCAGCTACTTCAAATCATCAATCACCCACTAATGATCATCCATCTCATCATAATTCCCCAATTAATGAATCCCCAGCTCAGAAGAACATCAATTCTGATGTTTCCCCATCTATAATTCCTCCATCATTTCAAATTACACCAGAATTCATTGCCAATATCCTAGACCTCATTACTCTATCCATCAAAACAATGATAGCTGAAGCCATTGCTCCCCTCACTATCTCCATCTCATCACTTGCTGCTTCCTTCACTGCCCTCTCAGCCCTTTCTTCATCTAGGGGCCTGGGTTTAGTTACCACTGAACCCAGGCAGGGGGAGATGCTCAATGATGATGATTCGGGATCTGCTTTGGCTCGTCAGGTTGTGCAATCTCCAGCAGCAGTGGAGCTAGAAACATGTTCAGATGAAGTTCCAGATGAAGTCTTTCTAGATTCAGTTCAGAGGATAGTAGTAGATTTAGATGCTCCAGTAGTTCCAGATGAACTGGATGCATTTCTTGATTCAGATGATGAGTCCTATCTCTCCTCTCTTGGAGGCCATTATATCTATCAATCCTCCCCTTGTTCATTTGATCCCCTTCAGGCCATTGTGTGCTATCAGAGACCAATGAGCCTTCAGATTTTGGACAATTTTATTATTTCTGAAGCAATAGCTGAAGCAGCCTTTGCCTTAAAATTTTGTCTTGAGGAGATTTCCACTCCTGTAGTTGCCAGATATCTAGAAGGGATTATTACCTCCTTCTTAGAAGCTAAGTGTAATTCAGTAGAGTCTTCAGATAAAGGTGTGTCAGTTGCTATTCCAGAAGTTGAAACTGCTGTATCTTCTGCGCCCTCTACTCTTTGGGATGACACCCCAGGTCCAGATTTGGATTTTCTCTTGGCTCAAGATATATTAGAAGAAGAAAGAGAAAAAGCTCTTATGAAAGCTAAAGAACAAAAGGAAGCTATGCTAAAAGATATTGATGATCTGTATGCAAAACCTCAGTCCTCGCATTCTGAGGATGAGGATGAAGATTCTGATGATTCAGAAGGATATAAGAAAAAGAAAAGGACTGCTCAAAAGAAAAGGAAGGCCATAGCTTCAGCACCTCCTAACCCAGATCATGATATTCCATACTATATTCTGAAAGGGATTGATCCTAAATCCAAAAGCTTTGAGCCATGGATGTGGTTTTCTAAAAATGCTCAGAAAGCAAGGAAGAAGAGCAGGAAGAACTCTCCTCCTCCCAAGGGATTCAAAGAGGTCCTCCTCCTCCTCCTCCCTCTGCTGGTGCTTCAGGAAATGTTGCTTCCAGATCTTCTACTCCTTCTACCAGACCAAATCAACCATACATCTATCAAAGGAAGGGCAGAAAGCCTCCTCCCAACAGGTCTCATGATCAGAGGCAGACTAGGCATTCAGACAGTCAAAAAGAGCAAGTAAAGGAAGTTGTATATCAACAACTAACTTTCTCTCCTCCTCCAGCTCCTAGGTCTCCTCCCAAAACAAAATTGTCTCCTTCAAAAGAAAAATCTGCTCAGGTCAAGCCAGTAGATGTCAAAGGAAAAAGAGTTACATACTCTGACAAATCAAGCAAGAAGTATACTAAGTTTGCTCCTCCATCTAGTCTTATGATTCAAGAGCCAAAAGATTCAAATGTCAAGCCATCTCAAGAGCAAACTGAGAGTTTTTTAACTCAATCAGTAAAATTTAAGGCTGTAAATTCATTGAATCTAGATGATGAAAATACTTATGAAAGTCAAGAGCTTGATCCTAACTTCAAAATGGCTAGACTTCTAGAATTGGTGGAAACTGCTCAGATCAAGAAAGCTAAAGCTGAAGGTAAAGATATCACAGGATTTTCTACCATGTCAACATATAGAAAGAAAGAATTGGACAGGTTCCAAGTCAGCGTAGAAGTTTTTGATGCTTCAAAATATATGGAAAAACATCCTGAAGCTGTTCTGCCCAAAGCTAGAGAACTGAAGATTATTGGAGAGCAAGACTTGAAGTTATCAAAGAAGGATGCATGTGATCCTAGAAGAAAAATCACTTTCTCTCCTGCTACTTCATTTTCTCCTTCAGACTCTATTGATAAATTTCTGTGATGTTTGTTTTGACTACCTAATTTATTCTACTCTGTTTGCTGTTGTTTATTCTTATCTGCTTGTGTTAGATTTGTTTTTATTTGAGTGACATCACCCAAATAGGGGGAGATTATTGGTTCCCTAGTTTTGATTTGGGCCATGTCATCTCAATTAGGCTTAATTGACCCAAGAATTATCTATGGTCAATGGTTAGACTAAAGATTAGTCTACCCTTAGGTTAGATTAGTTGAGATTGAATTGAAATGGAAATGGTTAAGTAGGATTGTGCTCGACGATAGTCGAATGGCGCTCGACGATCTTCGAATGATGATCGACGATCTCAGAGTTATATGAACACTGAAGTGGGTCGATGATCTGTTTATTCAGATCGACGATCGTGTTGCCTTGGTCGACGATTTCTGTGAAGACAGTTTTTCTTCAGGTCGACGATCTGCTTGTTCAGATCGACGATCTTCGATCTCTGGTCGACGCTTTCTGTCTGCTTTTATCTATAGCTATTTCATTTGATCATTGGTTTATTTCCTCTTATTTAAGACATATTTTATTCAGAATATTCTGCTCAATTTAATGCTTATATTCTTTTGCTTATTTGCAATATTCCTTTTGCATTAATTGAGAGATTTGGCAGAATAAAGCCGTTTATTTTATTAGAGGAAATCATGTTTTTCTACAGCTGTAATATAGCCGTTAGGCTTTGTTTCCTGTGCCAATTTGTAAAGTCAAATTGAAAGTATATTTTTTAATATCCTTAATTCCTTTTTGGGAATGACAGAAAAGATTGCAGGTGCAGGTTTCCTTATTTTGTTTTATTCTATTATTTAAAAAGTTTTTTCTAGTGCAGGGCTCGAGGCTTTTTCAAGAAAAAAAGGAAGAGAAGTTTCTATATTATCAGTGCAGTCGGCTGAAGATAACATACTTTTCTCACAACTCAGAATACAGAGAATAACATATACAAACATACAGCAGACACAGAACCAGAAATCTCAAGAAAAAAAAAAGAAAAGCTCTACTTCTTCCTGAGTTTATCTTGTCTTCAGGAAAATCAATACTCAGAGCTCAAGCTTTCAAGAAGAAGAACCTCCAGATTGCTAAACATTCATTGTTGTAAATTCTCCCAGATTGCAATAGCTGTTGAAGAAAAACATTCATTCAAAATCTAGAGTCTTCTTCAAGGCTGCTTTAGAAAGTCTTCTCAAGCAATTTGGAGATCCTACACCCTGAAGCAAAGCTTCTTCCTGGACATTCTCTAAGCCAGGGGAGCTTTGATATATTCAGAGCCATCCACTAGCTTCTCTGAACACAGAGAAGACATCTTAATTCTCTCTTTCAACCTCCTGTAAAAGGGTTATTACTCCCTTCAAAAGTGAATCATTGGTGGCAGGGCACCTGATCAAAAACCTGTTTGTTGGTTTTTAGGCACCTGATCAAAAGCCTGAAGGGTCTTTAGATCTACCTGAAGCAGATCTACTGGTGGCAGGGCACCTGATCAAAAACCTGTAGTTGATTCCTACCAGGGTGGTAGAAGAGTGGATGTACCCATTTGGGGAACCACTATAAAGCTCGTGTGTTGTCTGTTGCTTGTTTTAATCATTGCTCTGTGGTTGTGATAGTTTTAACTAGGTTGCTAGTTGTTGTGTTAGGATAAAAGTTCAACTGAAAATTCAGTGAGCTTCTCTTTTATTCACTACACTCAGTTAGGCTTTAGATTTAAAGCTTGTATATTTCTATTCCGCAAATAGCTCGAAGAGAAGTGTTTAAAGTCTCCTTAATTTTTGAATACTCTATTCACCCCCCCTCTAGAGTAGTATCTTATCCCCTCACTTTCAGGCCGCTTGTCCTCTACATTGTAGTGGTCGTACGATTATGCTAACCGTGCGGCTTGTGCGGCTTATGTGGCTTGTATAGTTTTGTGTTCATGTAATTATTAGTCTCACATTGCTTATTTGTAATTTCTTTTCTCTCCTCCATTCTATAAAAGAGAGGTCATACCTTTGTAATAGATACCTTTTTTGGATAATAAAATTTTGTTACTCCAATTCTTCGGTCTCTTATTTTCTGTTCGCACATCAGGAAAGCCTCAGCCCCCCCCCCCCCCCCCCCGCCCGGCCCTAGGTCGCAGGAAACCCATCGCCACCTTCTTTCTCTTTCCGCCACCTTTAATGGTTAATCAGGTCGACCCCTCTCGAGATCCCTAACAGAAGGTGGAATCTCTTCCCCTCCCCCTTATTTATCCATTTGATATGCTGCATGTGCCTCCTGGTGGCCGGAGCGCCACAGGCGCCACTCAAGTAATACTCTAGGTTAGGTGGTGACCGTGGGTGGAAAACCTTGCCCCGACGTCGGTGGTGGCGTTGGGAGGGTGTCCACCACTGGGGAGGTTTATCCCCGGTGGCGGATGGTCGTTGTGTCGCCAGAATTCGCCGCTCCGGTGGCTCCCGACAGAGCAGTCATCTGCTCTATTTTTTTCTGGGGCGGCAGCCGATGGCGCTAGGCCACCGGACTGCCGTCTTAGAGGATACTGGCCCCCAATATGTCAGTTGGGTGTAGTTTTATGGCGGGTGATCCACTAGAGAGGCGGGAGGCACGGCATCGCCAGGAGTAGAGCATGTAGCGCCACCGCTCTCCAGTTGGAGAAATCTGGTGGTGGCTGGCAGCGCTGGGCAACCGGACCACCGCCCAGGTGTTCGCCAGCCCCCGGCGAGTCGACCGGAGGTGGCACCGGCACCTCTCAGTTTCCTGTCGACGGTAGTAGAAGCTTTAACTTCTACACTATCGGCGCGCCTCCTCTGACCACCATCGCAGGCCGGCCCTCTCTCCACCGTCCGAGCGCGGTGGGCCATTACGGCCCTCCGATCGCCACGAACGACCACGGCGCTCCGATCTATGATTAACCACCCTAACCACCTCGGAAAACCTATATAAGCACCCCTGATAGTTCATTTCAGGGGATCCCTCATTCATTCTCTCCTTCGCTCTCTCTCTCTCTCTTCATTCCTACTACCCCCTAGAGCTTCTCTCTCTACTCTCCTCGTCCATTCCTCTTTCACTCACCAACTTGGCAGGTTCTCCTCTAAGCGCCGCCCAAAGAAGAAATGGAACGGAGTGCCAGTGAAGGCAACCCTTCTCAGTCTGAGGGATAAAGTGCAGGCATCCTGCGGAGCGCAAGCCTGAAGAGCAAACACTCAAGAAAGATGCACGTCAGAGTGCACGAACTCCTAAGTGGTGACCTGTCACCCAAGGAGAGCTCTCTCAACCCCCCAGTACTTGTAACGAGGCGTGGCCTTTCGCCCTCGCATTCTCTCAACAAGAGCACTGTAACAGAGGCAAATAGTGGATCTTGGCTTGTATAGACCCGGCCACATGGTTTTTTCCCCTTTCCGGGGTTTTCCATGCAAAAGTTGTGTGTGTACAATCTCTCTTTTTCTACTTTGACTGTGTGCGTACTCGATCGCCCGGGGCTAAGACGGACCGATCCGGAACCGGTCTACCGAGGGCATTGAGCGAACCGCAATAGTTTGGCACCGTCTGTGGGAAAGGGTTCCCAGCAAGCGTGAGAATACTCAGAAGTTTGTCAGAGTGTGACAGAATGGCCGGAAAGAGATCCCGAACGACAAGGGGGTAGATCCGGCGTCAACAGGAGGATCAAGCCGCGTCGCAGTCTCTAGCGAACGCACCACCGCAAGAGGTCGACGCAGCGCCTGGTGCAGCGCCGCCCGAGAATGCGGCGCCCCCACCAGACATCTGGGTCGAGATGCTCGCCCTCTTAAGGCGACTTGTAGGCCCCCACATGCCTGCAGGGGCCCCAACTCAGGAGAATCTACCAGTACCACCAGCAGAAGGCCAGAGGGCCGTTGAAGAATAATCTGATTCGTCGAGGAACGACAGCACTGAGCATCCCGTTCGTCGCGTCAGGGTGGCAGGAATCACCCCCCTCTACAGCAATCAGCAGCAGCAGGCCCTAGCGGAGCCAGGCGCAGGAATGACTCGGGAAGCATTCCGCGAATTGTTCGAAGAGGAATTTGGACCCGTCAGTCGACGAACAATGGCGGCGCGACGCCCCGCTTGGGGGGGGCATCACCCTTGGCTCCTGAGGTACTGTCCTATCCCATCCCTCAAGGATTCAAGATCCCCCACGTTGAAACGTACGATGGAGTGGACAATCCTTGGGAGCACATCAACCACTTCTACACGATCCTCCACCTCTACAACGCGCCCGATCATCTGCTTTGTCAGGTCTTCCCTACCACCCTCAAAGGGCAGTCCCGCACTTTGTTCCATTCCCTCCGAGTGGGGTCCATCAGAAACTTTCCCCAGCTGAGCCAGTAATTCCTCGATCAGTTCATGGCCAACGGCAGGATCGCAAAGGATCCATCCCACCTCTCCGGCATCCGACAGAATGAAACCGAGACCTTAAAAGAGTTTTTCCGCCGATTTACTGCGGAAGCGAGACAGATCCCCGGGGTAGACCCTGAGCTCCTTCGAGGGGTCTTCCACGGGGGACTCCGACCAGGCGGATTCTTGTTGAAGTAGGCGGTCTGGCGGTCTGAGTATGACGGTCTGGAGACCGCGCGGTCTAGCGGTCTGAAGCTGACGGGCTAAATATCCAGTTGGTGGCTGCTATGGTTCGGCGGTCTTGCGGGTTGTCTCCAGCGACTTGTATATCTGGCGGTCTGGCGGTCTGGCAGTCTTGCGGTCTCCTACGGCATCTTCTTCTGGTCTGTCCGGGCGGTTAGCCTGTTGTCTAACCGCGCGGACTGTGTGGTCTGTACATGTCAAACCGCCCAGTCTTTGTACATTTATTTAGTCCCACATTGTTAGTTTGTACTCTCCTCTATCTCCTCCATTCTATAAAAGGGAGGCCATACCTTTGTAAATGATATCTTTTTTGGAAAATAAAAATTTCAATTATTCAATCTTCCGGCCTGTTTTTTCTAGTCGTTCTTCTCTTTTTTACATGGTATCAGAGCCAGCGATCTCTGGCTCCTGATTCTGTGCTCCTTTCTAGCCGTACGACCTACTTCTTCTTCCCGCGGCCTGTCTTGTTTGCCTGCGCCCTGTCTGCGCGGCCTGTTTCTCTTTGTCTGCTTGCGATCTGTTCTTGTCGCAGCCTCCCTTCTTCTCTTTCTTATCGCCCCGACCTGTTTGCCGGATTCCTCTTTCTCTCCCGTTCGTGCGGTCTGTCTTCCAACCGCCCGACCTCTTACCCTCTGTTTTGGCTTTGCGGCTTGGTCGTGGCTTTTCTAGCCGCTGGTGTCTGACATCGTGACTGCTGCAGCTTTTCCCTTTCTCTCTTAACCGCCCGGCTTGGTTCCTAACCGTCCGGTTTCGGTCTTCTTCTATGGATATCTCTGACAATTCCACTGCCACCACTCCTGCAGCCACTCCGGCTCCGCCTTCTATCCCTACTCCTTCCGGCAATCTGGCACTGTTTCTAAGCTCCTGGGCTCCAACTATCCGGATTGGAGCATTTCTTTCACTTTCCTTCTTCGTTCTCAGCGCAAACGTCATCATCTTACCGATGATCCGCCTCCTCCTAATTCTCCTCTCTTTGACGAATGGGATGCGAGTGATGCGCTTGTCCGCACATGGCTGGCTAATAGCCTCTCTTATGAGTGCCTTCCCGTCATCCGTCATGATGAGACGGTAAAGGCCGCGTAGCTTCATCTGGCTGCTCTTTACTCCAAGGGGACGCAGACCTCCCGGATTTATACTCTTTATGCGGATCTCTTCGCCCGTTCATCCATGACTCCCGCTACAGCCTATCAGCAAGTTCAGGCTCTTGGCGCTGAGATCCTCCAGAATCGCCCCTTCTCTGCGGACTTGGCTCAGCAACACAAACACTTCCAGAAACTCCTGGTTGTTTGTTATCTTCTGCGACTTCCCGAGTCTTTTGATCTCATCCGCCAGCAGATCTTGGGTGAAGCTGAGTCTCCCACCTTAGATGCCACCGCCGCTCGCGTAGCCGCCGTTACTTCTCTACTCCAGCGCCCTCTGTTATCCTCCCCTCCTCCGCAGGACTCTTATGCTCAGTACACTCAGCGCGGCAGCAATAGTGGCCGCAGCCACTCTGGGGCGCGCGGTCCGTCCAGGTTCCTCTGTTCTCACTGTGGTCGTACCGGTCATACCATTGACCGATGTTGGCAGAAACATCCTCATCTGCGCCCATCTGGTGATACTTCTCCCTCCCCGAACCCCTCCTCTCGGTCGTCTGCTTCGGTGGAAACGACCTCAGGTAGTGCTCATGTCGCTATCCAAGGTAAATGGTTGATTGATTCTGGTGCTACAAATCATATGACAGGCAATCCTCAGTGTTTTTTCGCTTCTCGAAACGCATGATCGGTTGCCTCCTGTCCTTGTTGCGGATGGTTCTCCTTCCCCGGTTCGTGGGACAGGCATGGTTCAAGTCACCCCATCGCTGCGCTTGGTAGACACTCTCTATGTCCCGAAGTTTCCTTGCAATCTTCTATCTGTTACTACTTTATGCAAGCAACTTCAGTGCTCTGTTGTATTCACTCCTACTTCTTGTTGCTTTCAGGACCCGAGAACCCAACGGACGATTGCTACTGGGACTGAGAGCGGCGGCCTCTACTTCCTCGACAATGTTTCCGCTCTGTCCGCCTTCACTTCCTCATCTACTGATCTGCTTCAATGGCATCTTCGCCTTGGACATCCTCCTGCTCGCATTCTTCGACAGCTTCTGCCCCACTTACCGCCAACCAGTCCTCCGCTCAACTGTGACGCCTGCCAACTTGGCAAACATCACCGCTCCTCCCTCCCGCCCAAGCATGCTCGCAGTTCCTCTAGCCCGTTTGATCTCATCCATTCTGATGTATGGGGTCCGGCTCCTACTCCAACTATTGGTCGGGGTAGTTTGTATTTTGTAACTTTTATTGATGACTTTTCTCGTTGTACCTGGGTGTATCTGTTACGAGATCGCTCTGAACTCTTCTCTGTTTGGGAATGCTTTTATAATATGATTAAAACTCAGTTTCATGTCTCTATTAAATGTCTTCGCTCTGATAATGCTAAAGAGTATCTTAGTCATGATTTTTCATCTTTCTGTATGCAACATGGTCTTATTCATCAGACCACCTGCGTTTACACCTCCCAGCAGAATGGGGTGGCGGAACGTAAAAACCGTCATCTCCTCGATGTCGCTCGCACTCTCCTAACGCAGATGCATGTGCCTCGCTCTTATTGGGGCTATGTTGTTCTCCTCGCCTGTTATCTCATCAATCGTATTCCTTCTACTGTTCTTCAGGGTAAGACTCCCTTCTCCATTCTCTACCCCGACAAGGAACCTTTTCCCCTCCCTCTTCGAATCTTTGGCTGTACAGCCTTTGTGCATGCCCCGTCTGCTACCCGTGACAAACTTTCTCCCCGTGCCACCAAATGTGTCTTTTTGGGCTACTCGGTCACTCAGAAAGGCTACTGTTGCTTTGACCCCGTTCTGCGCAAACAGTTTGTTTCTGCAGATGTCACCTTCTTCGAAAATGCAGCCTACTTCTCCTCTACACCCCTTCTTCCTCCTGTTCCTGACTCATCACCCTCCCTGTCTGTTCCCTCTCAGCCTATCCACATTTCTCCTCCCCCTTCCTCATTCCCTCCTCCGTCTATTCCTCCCTCCCCGTCTCTGGAGCCGTCTCTCTCTAGTCCCGGGCCAGCTTTCTCCGCTACAGACGCTCCGGTCCCTGAAGCCCCCGACGACCTGGATCTCCCCATTGCTCTTCGCAAAGGGGTGCGGGCATGCACTCAACACCCGCTTGCGGCAGTTGTGTCCTATGCTCGGCTTACTTCTTCTCGCCGGCATTTTGCTTTAGCTATTTCAGCTACTACTGCTCCCCGTACCTACCAGGAGGCGCTTGTTATTCCTCATTGGAAGTCTGCCATGGATGAGGAAATCGCTACTCTTACTGAACGGGGCACCTGGACCCTTGTTTCTCCTCCAGTGGGTACTGATGTGGTTGGATGTCGATGGGTGTTTGTTGTGAAATTTCGCCCAGACGGGACTGTGGACCGCTACAAAGCCCGACTGGTGGCCAAAGGCTTCACTCAGACTTATGGGGTTGACTACTTTGATACTTTCTCCCCGGTTGCTCGTCTCAGCACCATCCGAGTTCTTCTCTTTGTGGCTGTCAACCGCAATTGGACTATCTCCCAGCTTGATGTCAAGAATGCCTTTCTTTATGGGGATCTTCATGAGGACGTTTACATGGAGCAACCTCCGGGGTATGTTGCTCAGGGGGAGACCCGTGTATGCAAGCTAAAGAAGGCTATCTATGGCCTCAAGCAGAGCCCTCGGGCATGGTTCGACAAGTTCAGCAGCATTGTGGCTGCTGTTGGCTTTACAAGAAGTACGGCTGATCATTCCCTGTTTATTCGCAAAACCGCATCGGGCCTTGTAGTTTTGGCGGTTTATGTTGACGACATTCTTCTTACCGGTGATGATCAAGCTGGGGTGGACTTGACAAAGAAGCACCTCCGTCAACATCTTGTCACAAAGGATATGGGCTCCCCGAAATACTTTTTGGGGATAGAGATCTGTCGGAAGCCCGACTCTCTGGTTCTCTCCCAACGGAAGTATGCACTTGATCTTCTACGGGATGCAGGATTGACCGGTGCCAAACCGGCACGGTATCCCATGGCTACTGGAGAAGACAAAACATGGACAGATGACTCTCCTCTTATGTCTGATGCCACAAAGTATAGACGTCTGGTGGGTAAACTCATTTATCTCACGGTGACCAGACCTGACATTGCCTATGCTGTTGGCAAGGTAAGTCAGTTCATGAAAGCTCCCAGGGAATGTCATCTTCAGTCTGCCTTGAAGATATTAGAGTATGTTAAAGCAGCACCGGCAAAGGACTACTCTTTCAGAAGAATGGTCATTTGAGAGTTGAAGCCTACTCAGATTCTAGCTATGCTGATGATAAAGATGACCGCAAATCTACATCTGGTTTCTGCACATTTGTTGGAGGTAATCTTATGAGCTGGAAGAGCAAGAAGCAGTCTGTAGTTTCAAGGTCTAGTGCTGAAGCTGAATATCGGAGCATGGCGTCCACCACTTGCGAACTAAAATGGTTGCGGGCTCTCATGCTTGATCTGGGAGAGGTCTACGACTATCCTCTTCCTATGTTCTGTGACAACAAGGCCGCTATATATATATCCAAAAATCCGGTCTTCCATGAGAGAACCAAACATATTGAAGTCGACTGCCATTTCATCCGGGAAGAGATCTTGAAGAAACAGATTTGCACTCCGTTCGTCACCTCCGACAAAGAGTTGGCAGATATCTTTACCAAGCCTGTGTCTACTTCATTCTTCCACATTTGTGACAAGCTGGGCATGATCGATATCTATGCTCCAGCTTGAGGGGGAGTGTTGAAGTAGGCGGTCTGGCGGTCTGAGTATGACGGTCTGGAGACCGCGCGGTCTAGCGGTCTGAAGCTGACGGGCTAAATATCCAGTTGGTGGCTGCTATGGTTCGGCGGTCTTGCGGGTTGTCTCCAGCGACTTGTATATCTGGCGGTCTGGCGGTCTGGCAGTCTTGCGGTCTCCTACGGCATCTTCTTCTGGTCTGTCCGGGCGGTTAGCCTGTTGTCTAACCGCGCGGACTGTGCGGTCTGTACATGTCAAACCGCCCAGTCTTTGTACATTTATTTAGTCCCACATTGTTAGTTTGTACTCTCCTCTATCTCCTCCATTCTATAAAAGGGAGTCCATACCTTTGTAAATGATATCTTTTTGGAAAATAAAAATTTCAATTATTCAATCTTCCGGCCTGTTTTTTCTAGTCGTTCTTCTCTTTTTTTACAATTCTACTCCGCTCTAATGCGGGATACTGTCCCCAATTATGTAGATCTGGTTCACTGAGTGGAAGCTTAGATAGCCATGGACGAGGCCATTGAAGCCCACCGTCGACAGTTTGAAGGAGGACAAAAGATGCAGAAGCAGCAAGAGCAATCCTCCGGAAGACGAACAGAGAGGCGCGACGAGAACCGTCGCAATGAGCATCGCAATCAGGAGCCCAAGAGAGGCCAGGATTACGGGCTTCCCCGGACTTACACCCCTCTCAACACCACTCGTGCCAACATCCTATATGCCATTCAGGATGATCCGGTGCTCCAGAGGCCAAGGGCGCTCCCGCCCAACCCAAGGGCTGAACCATCAAAGTACTGCGACTTCCATCGAGTAACTGGGCACACTACTGAAGAGTGTGTGAAGTTGAAAGATGAGATAGAGCGTCTTGTTCGGCAGGAGATGCTCGGGCATTTTCTGCAAGGATATGTGCAATAGCAGCATGGAGGCCCGCCTGCGTGGAGGGAACCGCCACCTGCGCGTCGAGAAGCGCAGAGGGGCGGGCAGGTTGTCGGGATTGTGGAAGTCATCTCCGGCTTTCCCTTTCCCGCGGTCAACTCCAACGCCGCTCCCCAGTAAGATAAGGCGGATGGAATCATTCCTACCATTAGCTTCGGCGAGGAGGGCCTCCGCACACCGCACCAGGACCCGCTAGTTATTATAGCAGAAATTGGCAACCCCAGCTTCCGCGTAAAGCGAATTCTGGTGGATAACGGCAGCTCGGTGAATGTTATATTCATGACTGTGTTAACCAGTATGGGAATCCAAAGACAGAATCTTCGTCCAGCATTAGGCCCCATCTATGACTTCAACGGGGCACCCGTGTCCGTAGCAGGCACCCTCACCCTTCCGGTGACACTAGGAGAATTTCCAAGGCAGGTTACACACGACATACAGTTTGTGGAAGTCGATACAGAGTCTCCCTACAACGCGATCTTTGGTCGCCCCCTCCAGACAGCTTTCCAGGCAGTTCCGTCAATCCCGCACCTCGCGATGAAGTTTGCCACGCCTGCTGGAGTTGGGGTCGTCAAGGGCAGCCAAGACATGGCACACTCATGCTATCTGCACCAAGCGCAGCCGGAGGCCGTCTAAGGAACCAGCATCTACCGCATCTAGAAGGCAGCTCTGAAGAAGAGCCAAAACCGAGGCAAGCGCGCCTGCCAAAAACATTTCTTTATATCTAACCACCTAAGGACAACTATAAAGTCGCGAGGAAAACCCTCGTGCACAAACTATCCTGCTTACTGTATTTTCCGCTTTCATACTAACTCTTGTCATGCAGCAAACACGTCAGAAGGACATCTCATCCCTCAGACCCCCTGAGGCCAGGATCATCTGTTCCTCAAGGCGGTCTTGGATCCATCGACATGTGACCCGCTTGGCAGTTCGTAATCCGTCATCGTGCAACGGCACGACCAGGCTAAAGAAAAAACAAAACAACTCATCTCTTTACATTTATATACTGTGATTGTGATATCACTAACTCCTAAAACTTGCAGGATCGATTTGGAATCTGTCCCCCGAGGTCCGGCGAGCAACTATAGCATGATTGTCTCGATCCCCCTACCGCGGTTCAAAGGTTCGCCCTTCACCCATCCAGTGGATTGCGACGTCGTCGGGAATGCTCACCCCCGGTTGATTGCGGCCCATAGCGCGACAGCCTCGGCCTAGCAACAGGTTGCGATGTCGCCTGGGGACCGAATACCAAGTCCCACGCAGACTGTAGCACGGTAGCCTCGACCTTTCTCCTATGGCAAAAATGCTCACACTTCTCCTACGGAGCGGGTCGCGACATCGTCAGGGACCAGTTCCCTCAGTTGTGCGTAGCCCACAGTGCGATAGCCTCGACCTCACTTTATCGGCGCAAGGACCCAGCCTTCGCTGCGTAGTAGGTTGCGACGTCGTCCGGGTCTTCGGGGCGCCACGCCTTAGTAAATACTAGGGTCCAACAGCTGCTTGTGGGGGTTCGAATTTACCATGTCCTCCTGCCGACAATAGGCCGAGGATTATGACTCTTCACCTGCATCTGAAGCTCGACGCCCCGCCATCCTGGGAAAGCCCCCACGATCGGTGTAATTACAACCTCAGGGTCCATCAACTGCTCGTGGGGGTTCGAATCGACCATGTCCTCCTGCCGACAATAGGCCGAGGATTATGACTCTTCACCTGCATCTGAAGACTGACGTCCCACCCTCGCAAGGCCTACCCCCCTCGCGACTGGTGCCTAACTAAGCTATAATCGCAACTAAATCGGGTTTCGGCCCCGCTGAATCCACACCTAACCAACCATAGCCATACTATGGCGCGATGGCTTCACTCTCTCTGTCGCGGTTCAGGGGTGCACCCTTCGTCCGCCCAGCGGTTTGCGACATCGCCGGGGACCAGCTCCCCCAGTTGTGTTCTACCAACAGCGTGATATCCTCGGCCTAACAACAGGTTACGGTGTCGCCAAAGGGACCAAATGTTGAGTCCCCGGCAGACTGTAGTACGGCGGCTTCGACCTCACTCTCATGGTTGCAAGGCTCGCCCTTCTCCTACGAAGCAAGTCGCGACATCGTCGGGAGCCAGCTCCCTCAATTATGTGCAGCCCGCAGCGCAATGGTCTCTGCTTCTCTACCCTAGCACAAGGGGACGCCCTTCGCCTCGTAGTAAGTTGCGACGTCGTCAGGGTCTACGGGTCCACCCCCCCCCCCCCACCAGTGCCACCGAATTCACCACAACTCGTAGGGGTTCAAACGAACATGACCTCCAGCCGACAATAGGCTGGAGCTCCCATAACTCTTCACCCCCATCCAGAGCAAACACTCTTCCACCGCTCAGGGCCTGCCCCTCGCAGTTGGTGCTTGGTTAAGACAACAATTGGCCACAACAGTCAGAAGCAAAGGCAATGACAACCACTCAACAAACATATCAACAAATCAAAGAAGTACAATGGTACAAATCGAAAAAGTACAAAGGTATGAATCGACGGAGACAAACCCACAAATATAAAGAAGTACATGTATACAAATCAATAAAGAGCATCAAAGAGATATTGCTGTCACTCAACGGCCTCGCACGCCTCAGCATCGGGGCCCTCCTCCTCTGACAAATCCTCAAGCCCGAGGCCGGCAACGTCGCATCCCCGTTTTTGGGACACCATCTGAAGGGTCTTCTCCATCCCCTGGCAGAAAGCGACTTCCCGCAAGTCCTCCATCTGTGGCTCCACCTCCTGAGTCCACACCTCCTCGCAGATCTCCTCCGAGATCAGACACCGGTCTCGCAAGAAATCCATAGAGCCTCAGTACTCAGCCAGAACAGTCGCCTTCAGCTCAAACTCTCGCTCCGCAGAGGAAAAGCGCATCACCTCTGCCATGGATAGCTCCAGCTCTGCCCGAACTTCATCTAGAAGACGCAAAGTCTCGTCCGCAGCCGTCTTCTCGGCACTGTGCACAGCTCTGGCATCCTCCAGCTCGCACCGCAGCTCGGACCCAATCTGCCTAAGTCGCGAAATATCGCGCCCTCGTAGCCCCTTCAGATCCAAATGGGCACTCTTCGCCTCCCGGATCTCACCCTGAAGGGTCATAAACCCGTCCTTCAGGCTCACGTAGTGGTCATTCCAAGTAAGCGCAATGTTCGCCTGAGTCTCCATCTGCAAAAGAAAAGGGACAAGTCAGAAGAGCTTTCCTCAAAAGTCACTACTCAAAAGTTGAGATCATACGTACCGCCTGATTCATCGCCTCCAAGGAAGAGGAGACCCTCTTTCCTTTCACCACCTGCCGCACCGCAACCCGCGTTGGGGAAACCTTGGGGGCAGAGGACCCCAGGACCTCAAGATCCGCATCATCCGGCTCGCCTCCCGCTCTAGAGCCGCAAGGGTCAGCCCCCTCTAAAAGTACATCCTGTCGTAGCAGAAGGCTAGGACCCGCCTCCTAAACTCCAAAACCTCTAAACACTAGCTTCCTCTTCCTGTCACGGGAGAGAGGGATGGCGGCAACACGTCCCGAATCAACAGACAGCCCACATAGCAGCAGGCGCTTCTCATCGACGAAAGTAGAAATTTAGAACAAGATATTCTCAAGCTCTCGGGGCTCCACAAAACCAAGAACGGGAGTAAACTCCCGCTCGTGTCCTCTAGGACGCCGGCAACGGTCCGGAAGCACATTCCACACCTCTGGAAACCCACCCGGGTTCCTGACATATCCAAACAAGGTATTCCCATGACGACGATCCTCCCGGGTCTCGAACTCCAGCCACCGCTTGTTGCTGAAGACATCCACGCGGCCCCCGCCGTCGGCACGCACCTCACACCAATCCTTGAAAATATCCAAGGAAAACCTTGATTCGTGCTCGCGAAAGAACGCGATCAACCCCATGATCTGTGTCATCCCAAGAGGGGTAAACTACGACAAAGGAACGCTGCAGAACTTCTGAATCTCGGCAACTTCCTTGCAAGCCGGAAGGCGAAAGCCACACCGAAGAGACGACTCACAAAGGGTCATCCAGCCACGCAGAGGGTTTTGCACCCGCTCTTCAGGACTAGGGATCCGCACCTCCAAATCGGGGAGCAGGTTGAAGCACCTCCTCCAAATATCTACGTACTCGAGGGAGACAGTCGAGCGCAACTGCATAGGACGGCTCTGCGCGCACCGCTTGGAAACCTGAAAAAACAGAAAGTAAGGTCAGTAAGGCAAGTTCGAGCACGATTAAATCCAAAACGCGTGCCCGGTCTGCGAGGATCGAGTCACGCACACGTGTCGCGCACGGCTCGAACCCACGCAAGCATTGTGCACCAGTGGGGACAGCAAAGCACGCACAAAGCCAGCCCGCGCACGCATCGCCTGCATGCACAGAGCACCGCGCGCGGGAATTGACCGCGCGCGCAAGAGCACGCGCGCGCGCATGCGCGCCCGGACCGTGCAGTAGCGCGCTTGGACCGCATGCAGGCAGGCGGCTGCAACGCGCGCGGCCGCACTAAGGGTTTAGCCGCGCGCGGGTTTAGCCGCGCGCGGGTTTAGCCGCGCGCGGGTTTAGCCGCGCGCGGGTTTAGCCGCGCGCGGGTTTAGCCCCGCGCGGGTTTAGCCGCGCGCGGGTTCCCCCGCGCGCGGGTTTAGCCGCGCGCGCCCCGCGCGCGGGTTTAGCCGCGCGCGCCCCGCGCGCGGGTTTAGCCGCGCGCGCCCCGCGCGCGGGTTTAGCCCCGCGCGCGGGTTTAGCCCCGCGCGGGTTTAGCCCCGCGCGCCCCGCGCGCGGGTTTAGCCCCGCGCGCGGGTTTAGCCCCGCGCGCGGGTTTAGCCCCGCGCGCGGGTTTAGCCCCGCGCGCGGGTTTAGCCCCGCGCGCGGGTTTAGCCCCGCGCGCGGGTTTAGCCCCGCGCGCGGGTTTAGCCCCGCGCGCGGGTTTAGCCCCGCGCGCGGGTTTAGCCCCGCGCGCGGGTTCAGCCCCGCGCGCCCCGCGCGCGCCCCGCGCGCCCCGCGCGCCCCGCGCGCCCCGCGCGCCCCGCGCGCCCCGCGCGCCCCGCGCGCCCCGCGCGCCCCGCGCGCCCCGCGCGCCCCGCGCGCCCCGCGCGCCCCCGCGCGCCCCGCGCGCCCCGCGCGCCCCCGCGCGCCCCGCGCGCCCCGCGCGCCCCGCGCGCCCCGCGCGCCCCCCGCGCGCCCCGCGCGCCCCGCGCGCCCCGCGCGCCCCGCGCGCCCCGCGCGCCCCGCGCGCGCCCCGCGCGCCCCGCGCGCCCCGCGCGCCCCGCGCGCCCCGCGCGCCCCGCGCGCCCCGCGCGCCCCGCGCGCCCCGCGCGCCCCCGCGCGCCCCGCGCGCCCCGCGCGCCCCCGCGCGCCCCGCGCGCCCCGCGCGCCCCGCGCGCCCCCGCGCGCCCCGCGCGCCCCGCGCGCCCCGCGCGCCCCGCGCGCCCCGCGCGCCCCGCGCGCGCCCCGCGCGCCCCGCGCGCCCCGCGCGCCCCGCGCGCCCCGCGCGCCCCGCGCGCCCGCGCGCCCCGCGCGCCCCGCGCGCCCCCGCGCGCCCCGCGCGCCCCGCGCGCCCCGCGCGCCCCGCGCGCCCCCGCGCGCCCCGCGCGCCCCGCGCGCCCCGCGCGCCCCGCGCGCCCACCGCGCGCTGGATCCCGCAACCGCCACGCGGCAAATCGCAACCGCCGCCGCCGCCGTCATTACGGGCAGGCGGCGCCCGGCGCCCAGCCACCCATGGCCGCCCCCCTCCCCCCCTCCCCCCCCCCCCCCTGCGGCCGCTGCCCCCCTTTTCGCGGCCGGCGGCCTCGGCCGGTCGGCCGGGGCCGGCCGCCCCCATGCGGCCGGCGGCCGCGGCCAGCCGCCCGAGGCCGGCCGCCCCCTTTGCGACCGGCGGCCTCGGCCGGCCGCCTCCTTGCTGTCGGCCGCCACGGCCGGCCGCCTCCTCTCGGCCGGCGGCCATGACCGGCCGACCCCCTCCGGTCGGGCAGACTTGGCCAGCTGCCTAGGACCAGCCGCTTGCGGCCTGCCGCCCCCTCCCTCGGGCGGCCGCCGGCCGGCGCGCCTCCTCCGACCACCATCGTAGGCAGGCCCTCTCTCCACCGTCCAATCGTGGCGGACCATTACAGCCCTTCGATCGTCACGAATTACCACGGCCCTCCGATCTATGATTAACCACCGTAACCACCCTAATCACCTCGGAAAACCTATATAAGCACCCCTGATAGTTCATTTCAAGGGATCCCTCATTCATTCTCTCCTTCGCTCTCTCTCTTCATTCTTACTACTCCCCAGAGCTTCTCTCTCTACTCTCCTCCTTCGTTCCTCTTTCACTCACCAACTTAGCAGGTTCTCCTCTAAGCGCCGCCCAAAGAAGAAAGGGAACGGAGTGTCAGTGAAGGCAACCCTCCTCAGTCTGAGGGATAAAGTGCAGGCATCCTGCGGAGCCCAAGTCTGAAGAGCAAACACTTAAGAAAGACACACGTCAGAGTGCACGAACTCCTAAGCGGTGGCTTGTCACCCAAGGAGAGCTCTCTCAACCCCCCCCCCCCCCCCCCCCAGTATTTGTAATGAGGCGCGATCTGTCGCCCTCGCATTCTCTCTACAAGAGCACTGTAATAGAGGCAAATAGTGGATCTTGGCTGGCACAGACCCGGTCACGTAGTGTTTTCCCCTTTCCGGGGTTTTCCACGCTAAAGTTGTGTGTGTACAATCTCTCTTTTTCTACTTTGACTGTGTGCGTACTCGATCATCCGGGGCTAAGACGGACCGATCCGAAACCGGTCTACCGAGGGCATTGAGCGAACCGCAACAATGTCCAACCTCATTTCGCGTGAAGAATTTCCCTCATGTGTTGGAAACGATTTTCGAGTTTGAAATTCAAGAAAGAATGTGTCATCTAATGTGATTCTTGAATTCGATCCGACGCAAGCAATCAAGTTGATTTGTATTCTCCGATGAATAATAAAGGTATAACTCATAATAAGTCTCCTTATCCGAGTAAGCCATGATTGAAAGGCGTAACTGAATTATTATCAGATCTTAATAATTGATTGAACTCGAAGAAGCCTCCTAAAAACTGAAATAGAACTGAACATGTCTCCTGAGAACGGAGATAGAACTGAACTGGACTCCTGAGAACGAAGATGGAACTGAACTTGTCTCCTATGAACGAAGATAGAACTGAAGCCTCTTGAATGAAGATATTGGACTAGTAATCATTTTCTTTATGATTTATTCCAGTCTAGCACTGGTCTAATTCCTTTATTTCAGTTCAGTACTCTAATCTCGTATTGGTCCTGTTTATTTACCTTCAGTTTAATTCATTTCTTTTCAGTACTATTCTAGTCTCGTACTGGTCCAGTTCCTTTCAGTACTTACTTTCAATTTTTTCAGTTCAGTACTACTCTAGTATCTTATTAGTCTTATTTCATTATAGCATTTCAATTCTGCTGCTTATATTCTCAGCAACTTTTATTACAGCGTTTTTATTCCTGCAATTTACCATTTTAAGCAGATGACACTAAATGCATCTTTCAAACCAGATGATCTCAGAGGTCCTGAGAATGCAGAGAAATGTGTCGTGAAGTAAAAATCGATCCATAATCGAATAATCAGGACGGTCCTCAGGTGGGTTGTTACACATGTGTGCATATCTTATTTTTTACTTTGTTTTGCTTTTATTTCATGTAAATGATATGTTTGTCCCTCCTCCCTATATAAGGATGTGATATGGGAGTATTAGGATTATCTTTTGATTGTTAGGGTTTTGGGCTCTCTTGAGAGAGAATGATCATTGGAGGATTCAGCTTCCTTGATCTTGGTCGAAGCTCGCTCCAGATTGTATCCGTATTTCTTTTGTTTAATGCAATCTTCTTGTTCGTAATAGTGGTCTGACACTGTCGTTATTGCCTGTCGTGCTGCACCGCCGGATTTCTTCTACCGCATCCGTGATCCAGTAGTTATCGGTCGCGATCCTACCCGTGTTCGACTCGTTCACGGGCCGTCTTCCACTGATCCTGACTACCGTCGCTCGCGCATGTTCCTTCTGCCTGATCGCGACTACCCGTCACTCGCGCCTGCTTCTTTTGCTGATCGTGAATACCGGCCAATCGTGAGTTCTTCTCCCGTTCGATTTCGCCTTCCTGAATGCCGCTCGGCCTGCTGCCGATCAGATATGGTCGTTCTTCCTTCTCAGCAACGCCCGGCTCCTTTCAGTCCTTCCTCCAGATCCGCTCCTCTCCAGTTTTCTGCCCGCTCCTTTTTTTGCAACGTCATCCAGCGGACCTCCGCGTCGTCGGCCACAGACCGTTTCCTCCCCCGCAGCGCCGATAGGGGCATATCCCAAAGTGTCGGATGGAATCCCGCGTGGAAGCCCTCAAACATGCCCTCACCACCATCAAGTCGCGTCTCGAGACACAGGCTGAGCAGTTCACATCGATTATGACCATGCTTCACAACTTGCAACTCGGCCAAAACTCCTGACCTTCTACTTCTTCCGCCTTAGGGATCCCCCAGCACAGTGGCTCCCGCCGCAGATCCCTCCTTGGTGGGATTGCCTCCACAATTCTCATGTCTCGACATCCCCACATTTAACGGGATTGACCCACTGGGGTGAATTGCACGTGCCGAACAATTTTTTGATCTCCACCAGACTCCTCCAACGCAGCAGGTCTCCACAACAATCATCAACATGGAAGGGTCCACCCTCCATTGGGCCGGCTGGCTCCGTCAGTCCTCCTTCAGCCTTACCTGGACAGCTCTCACAGAGGCCCTCATTCGGCGATGCGATCACTGCTACACCGGCTTCATGATCGAGCGCCTTTGCGGTGTTCATCAGACCGGCTCCATCGATTCATACGTGGATGCTTTTATCGAGCTAGACACCCATGTTCCAAGACCTTCCACCCGACCATTACTTAATCTACTTCATGCACGGCCTACAACCCTATTACTTAACATCTGCACCCTTCAGCCATTAACTTACCCAAGCCATTGACCTCTCGCCACTAGTGGAGGCCGAATTCCATGTGCTGTCTGAGGACCCTCCTTCCTCACTACCTCCCTACCAACCATACTGTCCTCCCCCGTCGAAACACCCACCACTACCACTTCTACCTCGCCCACCCAATATGGGACCACGCAACAACCATCAGGGGACTCATCACCTGTCCTACCAAGAGGAAATCAGGCCAGCCCGGCCAAAGTCGGTATGAAGGGTCTTATCGGGCCCCCTCTTTAATAGGGAGCCCGAGCCCATCCTGCGTCAAACTGAGCCCAGGCAGAGCCCGATTGGCAAAAAGTCTAGGCTTGACCAACCCGGTCAACGCACGGCCCCGGTCGGATTTTTTGGAGAGATTAAAAAAAGTAAAATTTTAGTAAAGAAAACAGGAGAAATAAAATGTATTTCTATTTCCTCCTCACTCCCCTTCTACTGCAATTTTCTTCAAGCCAAACTGGAGGGGTTCAGTCCAAAGAAAACATGAAAGCAAAACATATAAATAAAATGGGGATACGAACAGATGTTACACCCACTTTCATCTGCAAAAAAACAGAAATAAGTCCCCCCAAACAGAGCCATAATCTAAAATGCATCATGCGACCAAATCTCTCATCACATACATTCGCAAACAACAAAGTCCATATGAAGAAGATAAAGAGAAAGCAGCGTTTAACAAAACACCGGAATAACAAAAGAAAGTAGAAGAAATGGCACATGAAACCGCGTCGAACGGGAAAGCGGGACCCTCCGGGAGGAGCGAAATCTTCACCCTCAAACCCTGAAGCCCCTACTGTTTCTCCTGCCCCGAGCCTTTTCGAATTTCCTCCCCTTTGAGCGGACGTAAGGCTTCGTATGGCTGTGAGGCACGCCGGGTGCAGGCCCAAAGTGCTTCACGGCTTCCCTGGCATTCTTAGGACCCCTCAGTAAAACCTGCGCTCCATCAAAAATTATGCCATAATAAATACCATTATTATTTTATAAATAAATAAGTATTTATATATATAATAAAGTACCAAATACAAGAAAAGACCACAATACATACATGTGTGTGTGTGTGGAGAATAAATTTGAAGGTATAGCTCAGACACTAAGTATGCTCACTGGGACAAGCAACAAATGCAAAAGACCCCCTCACAGAGCTGGGGTTATGTTGTATCATCATGGCTATACAAAACTTCTGTGCTTTAAAATATATATCATCAAACCAATTGATAATAGTACTAAACATTTCAATGCCAAATCAAATGGGGGGTCAAATTATACCAAATTTCCTTTTTTTAACATATAAAACAACCCAACAGATTATAGTTTATACGCAGGAGTTTAAATAGATTATTTAGGCAAATAAAAAGTAAAACTTTTAGGACAAGAAATTTTAAGCTTTAGGACGGGTTATTGGGCATTAAAGAGGGGGAAAAGAAGAAGCTTGAGAGATGAAGATCAATTATATTAGGGGAGGTACTAATTATAAAAGCCGGGACACCTTCCATTAGCTATACTTTGGCTCCGTTTGGCACAGTGGTGGCAGTCATGAACATGGGGTTTAAATTGTCATTTGTTAACGCCCACCTAAGAAACTTCATCCACTTCTACGTTCAAACGGATGATGTTTGTTAGGTGATCCTTAACGAATGACCGTTTAACTCGTGCATTTACGATCGCCATCACCGTGCCAAAGAGAGCCTTTGTCTCAGATTTAAATATAGACAAGGCTGTCAATCAGAGTAATGGGAATTTGCTACAAGAAAAAAAAAACCACAAGGACAAAAATATAAACAAATTAAGACCACGCCCCTCCCAGAATAAACAAGATTTGATGCGAGCATCACGGGCATTGCGATCATTCTTCACGCTTATACAGAGCGGAATAACTTGAAGCGGGAGATGAGAAAGAACTAAAACTATCTATATAATCTAAAGACACTTTAAATACAAGACTGATGAATGATTATTCACTTTCCAAAAACTCAAATACATGCAGGGTAGATTATCTGGTACAGAAAATTAGGGCAGACACATAAAAGAATTGCTCACTGGACTAACAACAAAGGCACGGCCTCACAGAGCTGGGGTTAGTATAGTAGTATCATCATAGGCTCATATGAACCCTAAACATAGTTCAGGAAACATCCTCCTCATCTGTGACAGCCTGGGATTACGCAGTAATAACGCTGTCAAACACCATGCATGGCAGCAACAGCTACTAAAAATTCAAATTTGTTTTTGAAGGAATATTCTACAATGCAGAAAAAAGAGAGGCAAGGTAAGATTGTCCAAAGACACCATGAGCCTAAAAAGGTTCTTGAAGGGCTCAATTGGCGATGGCATGTTGCTGAATAACACAAGGTGAAGGTTGATGGAGCACCAGTGTGCTGATTCATATAAGAGGGCATGTTCTAAATGAAGGCTCTGTTTGGTACAACGTTTTTGCTCCGATGAGTTTGGACAAAAACACCACCACCGTAGAATACAAGTTTGGCGTAACAACGGTTATGACCGCAACCAAGAAAAAAAACTAGTTTCAAACGCAAAAGGGAATGAAGTTCCAAGTGAGGTCAGTCGTTCACAAACACCACGGTACATAAACACCACGTTCATAACGGACACTGTCGTGCCACAAAAGGAGCCTCGTAAATGTCCACATTTTAAAAAACTCTATATAAAGGATAGGATATCAGAAACTTAGCTCAGACACGTATGGCATGATCCCTGACTTCCCAACAAATAGAAGGCCTCACAATGAGCTGGGATAAAGTTATCATCACAGCCAAAACAATTGCTAGTAGAAATTCAAATTATAGAAGAGCAATAAACAAAAAAAGTTAGATCAGGAATTTGATAAAGAAATTCAGCTCAGACACATAAAATGCTCCCTGGGCTTTCAACAAATGAAAGGCCTCACAATGAGCTGGGATTAATAAACAGTATCATCATCGCCAAATTAGGGGGTCAAAAGGGATCCTAAGACTCATTAAGTCGTCTGTTGCAGATCAACTGCCAAGATCTGATCCAGCAGCATCTACTTGGTTGTGTCCACCGCACATACAATAGAATGGAAGGTTTAGCCAAGCCCAACAGCTACTTTTCATTTAATACAGTTAAATATTGATATGTTAGATAAATGCCAACTTATCAGGACAACATATTATTTTCCAGTTGTCTTTTTACCATTATATGGTTTTATTGGCCTATAAATATGTTTAGTGTATAATAATCAAATTTATGTCATTATTTCCCCCATTAGTGACAGCTGCATCAATTAGTCTCCCCCTTCCAAGGGCTCTCTTTACCTCAAGCCATTCATTCTTCCAGGGCGCGCGCACACACTTATTTCAGGAACCCATATCTTTACCACCTTCACAAACGATAGATCATAAGATTATATTCATTTTTAGGGTAGTGCCATAAATATTAAGCATATTCTTTATAGATATTACAAGAAAAATGAGAACAAGTAAAGCACCTCATATTAGAAATGCAGTGATGGGAAGATTCGGCCTTCGGCGGCCCCGGGTGGTTCCAATAGAGGAGTCACCGAGTTATTACCTCTTCCCAGGAGTGTCGGATATCCGACGGACTACGGAGTTGGCGAACAATGGCACATGCGACCACCACCGGACGGGATTTACGGAGATGGACAACACCCTGGTGGCGAACAAGGAAGGGAACATTTTTTCCAACCGCAGCCTCAGGAGGAATGCACTTCCCCAGACCTCAGGGACCCTACCCCCCTGTGGAGCAGCAGAGGGCAGCGGGGTACGGACATGAGATGAGTGGGTTTGGACAAGCGCCTCAGCGGCCCCACATGCCACCCAAGAGAACTCGCATGAATTTCCCGAGGTTCAGGGGAGGAGATATGCACTCGAGTGGGTACAAAAAGCGGAATTGTTTTTCCATTATCAGGAAATCCCCGAGGAGCAATGGGTGCAGTTAGCAGCTTTCCACCTGGACGATGGCGCCTACTAGTGGACGTTGTGGTTCTTGAGGGGCAGAGACTTTGCGCCATGGGCCGAGTTCGCAGGGGAGTTCTCAGCTCGATTTGGCTCTTTGGAGTATGAAAACGCCGAGGTCATGCTCATAAGCTACAACAGCGGGGAACAGTGATAGAATATCACACCGAGTTTGATAGATTGGCCAACAGGGTCCGATGAGAGGAGAGACCCTTGTTGAGCTGCTTTTTCTCGAGTCTAAAGGACCACATACGGGGTGAGGTTCATGCATACATGCACCGCAGCCTGAGTCATTATATCAGCCTGGCAAGGATACAGGAGGAACGCTTCAACAGACAACGGGTCCGCACCACAGGGAAAGGCCACGACCCCCACACCGGCTAGGCGGGACCAACCGGCGGTCGGGAGACCGACGGTGACACGACTAACATGGCCTGAACTGCAGGCGCGAAAAGAAAAAGGGTTGTGTTTCAACTACGATGAGAAGTATGTTCTGGGGCATAAGTGTCAGAAGATCCAGGTTTTCATGCTGAGAGAGGAATATGAGGAGGATACCACCGAGCTGGACCTAGAGAGGGATTTGACCCTGACCGAGTTCGGGGTCTCCATCCAGGCGATGGAGGGGTGCACAGCTCCCCTCACTATGCGGATAGCCGGGAAGGTCGCCCAGGAGTGGGTCACCATACTGATTGATAGCTGGAGCACCCACAATTTCATCAACCCCATCGTGGCACGAAAGATGGGGCACCAAGTAGATCAGGGAGTCGCGTTCCAGGTCATGGTGGCGGATGGGAGATGTGAAGGGGTGATGAGGGGAGTCGACTGCGGATACAGGGGTACACTTGCCGCATCGATATCTACCTGCTGCCCATCCGGGGATCTGATATAGTATTGGGAGTTCAGTGGTTGCGACAGTTGCGGAGAGTCACTTTTGACTGGGATCAGATGACCATGGAGTTCACACAACTTGGATAGGAACATTGCATCCACGGCCTTAAATCAGCCACACTAAAAGAGATCTCGGTTCGAAGCTTAGAACGTCTGTCCGAAGAGGGCAGCTCGATGGCGATGATTACGAGCCTAGTATCCTCTCCTCATGTCTCATCGGAAGTGCCAGAACCGATGCGACCCTTGTTGGCTCAGTATGAGGACGTCTTTCAGGAGCAGCACACCCTGCCCCTGCCGAGATTCTGAGATCACACGATCCAACTCAAGGTAGGATCGGAACCTACCAATGTCCGACCATATCGCTACCCGCACGTTCAGAAGGAGGAGATCGAGCGTAGCATCCGGGAGATGCTCACTTCCGGGATCATCCTCCCCAGCACAGTTCATTCTCGTCACTCATTATCTTGGTATAGAAGAAAGACGGTTCTTGGTGATTCTGCGTAGATTACCGAGGCCTGAACAGTTCAACCATCAAGGATAAATTCCTCATTCACATGATCGAGGAACTTTTGGACGAACTACACGGAGCATGTTTATTCACCAAGTTGGACCTGCGCTCCGGCTACCATCAAATTCGGATGCGGGAGGAGGACATTCATAAGACGGCCTTCCGAACCCACGATGGACATTACAAGTTCCTCGTGATGCCCTTCAGGCTTACCAATGCCCCCTCCACCTTTTAGGCAGTGATGAACGAACTCTTTTTGGCACTTCTATGTCGTTCTGCACTGATATTTTTTTACGACATCTTGGTTTACAGTGGCAGTTGGGCAGAGCATCTCCAACACATACAGCAAGTTCTCACCATATTACACCACAATCAGTTGTACGCTAAGAAGTCCAAGTGCTCTTTCGGCCAAACGGAGGTCGAGTATCTAGGCCATTTGGTTTCGGCCCAAGGGGTATGGGCCGACCCGCACAAAATCAAGAGTATGGTGACGTGGCCCCGCCCCACAACACTACGGGCCTTACGGGGATTCCTTAGCCTCACTGGCTACTACCGGAGATTCGTAAAAGACTACGCAAGATTGCACGGTCGCTCACTCAACTCTTACAGAAGGAGGCGTTCGTATGGCAGGACGACGCTGAGGCAGCTTTTCAGGCCCTGAAACGGGCCATGACGACTACACCGGTCCTCGCCCTACCAGATTTCAACAAGGAGTTTGTGTTGGAGACCGATGCGTCCGGAGTAGGCATCGGTGCGGTTTGATGCAGAACGGGAGACCGTTAGCCTATTTTAGCAAGGCTCTCGCTCCCCGCACTTTGGGATTGTCCACCTATGAGAAGGAAATGCTAGATATCATACACGCAGTGACCCTGTGACGGTCGTACTTACTGGGGCATCATTTTAAGGTCCGTACAGACCATCAAAGTTTGAAACATTTCCTGGAGCAACGACTAGCTTCCCCACTTCAACAGAAGTGGATGACCAAGTTGTTGGGCTATGATTACGAGATCATCTACAAGCAAAGGAAAGAGAATATGGCCGTTGATGCCCTCTCTCGCTTTCCGGAGAGCTCGCGCGTCCACATCTCGGGTCCCTTGATCGATTCCCTCAACGACATCCAAGCGGAGGTGCAACAGGATCCCGAACTAAGGCTTATTGTGGACGCACTACGATAGGGGCAGCCCACCACACCGGGGTACCAGCTCCACGGGGGGGCACCTTTATTATCAGGGCCGCATGGTCATCCCTCACTCCTCAGCATGGAAGACAGTTATAATGCAGGAGTTCCATTTGTCACCGACAGGAGGCCACGCCGGTGTGCTCCGGACCCTCCAAAGGTTGAAGGTGAATGTCTTCTGGAAAGGCTTGCGTCGTGACGTACAACAGTTTGTGCAGCAGTGTGAGGTGTGACAACGACAGAAATATGAAATAATCTCTGTGGCCGGTTTGCTTACCCCGCTGGAAATTCCACACCATATTTGGGAAACGGTCTCCATGGACTTCATTGACGGATTACCCAAATCTCAGGGCAAGTCAATCATCTTGGTTGTCGTTGACAAACTCTCCAAATACGCACACTTCCTGGCCCTGAGCCACAACTACACGGGCGAGATCGTGGCCGACCTTTTTGTTCGCGAAATCGTACGGCTTCGAGGCGTGCCTAGATCTATCATTTCAGAACGTGACCCAATGTTTGTGAGCAACTTCTGGAAGGAGATTTTCGGCTACAAGGAACACGACTACGCCTGAGCACGACCTATCATCCGCAGTCGGACGGCCAAACTGAGGCTCTCAACCGCGGGGTGGAAACATACTTACGCTGCTTCGTGATATGTGGACCCGATGGTTACACTGGGTCGAGTACTATTACAATACCTCGTATCATACGGCCAGCAAGCTTACCCTGTTCGAGGTTGTATATGGCCGCCCTCCGCCTACTTTGGGATCATACGAGCCCGCCAACACAGCTCTTTCATGGTCGACCGACAATTGCGCGATCGTGATCGCACCCTATCTCTCCTCTGTGACAACCTCTGGGCAGCTCAGGATAGAATGAAGGTGCAGGCAGACAAACATCGGACCGAGAGGGAATTCGCAGTGGGGGGCGAGGTATTCCTCAAACTCCAACCTTACCGACAGCTTTCCGTCTCCCGTCGGGCGAATCAAAAGTTAGAACCACGATACTATGGGTCGTTCCGCATTACTCAGCGGGTGGGACCGGTGGCATACACATTAGCGCTCCCGGAAGACTCGCGTATACACCCAACCTTTCATGTGTCCCAACTCAAGAAGAAGTTGGGTGACGCCGTCCAGACAAGCCCTTCTTACCTGAGGCTACCATAGCGGGGGAGCTGCGTCCTTTACCGGAAGAAATATTGATGACCAAGTGGAAGCAACATGGTAACTGAATATCGGCCCGAAATACTAGTTAAATGGAAAATTTTGACATCTGCACACAATGCCAGGGTCGATCTGCTGGAATTTTGCGACTCGTTCCCCGACTTCCACCATGGAGACAAATTGGTGCTTGATGGGAAGGGGAATGTTATGCCCCCGGACGTGCTACGATTCAAGGGGCATAAATATGCTCGACGACCCAAGGAGGCAGCAAGGAGCAACGGGGCTGAACCAACCGGTTCAGCCCCCACTCACTAATTTCGGATCGGCGGGGCTAAACCACACGGTTCAGCCCATTTGGGGACCACACGGTTCAGCCCATTTGGGGACCAGCCGACCCCTTGGTTCCAGGTAAATATATACATGGAACCCCTCTTGGAGCATTATGAAGAGTTATATCCAGATATTCTCCCTCTCCTTCTCACCCTAACCCTAATTTCTTCTCTCTACCTCCCTATCTCCTCTTCTAGTAGCATAACAGCTTACAGTTTTATAATCCATCTCACTGCAATAGAACAATATGATTGTACAACACCAATTTGGCGACCTCAGCCCAACCCATACCCAAAGAGGGGTAGGGCGAGCCCGACCAGGCCGACCAGATCAGGCGAGCAGGATCTGACGCCGCATCTTGCCGACCATAGGCCGCGAGCTGACCTCGCCATCCAGGAGGCAGTGCGACCAGCGAGACCCGGGCGAAAGCGACCTCGCGTCGAGGCGCATTCGGGCCCATCGAGCTCTAACCAAGCGAGCCCTCGTCTCGTGAGGCCAACCTTTCTCATGAGCTCGCCTAATCAAGGAAACCTGCAGATTGCCCTTTCTGCTATTCGCAAACCATCCTGGTCTGCCAATATCTATCACAAACAGCAGGATTCCGTTATCCGCAGATCAATCAGGGGTGTCGATAGCAAAAAACAAAAGGCGGAGACTGCTATTAACGGGCCACAGAGACGGTTTTGCCGCTGGTTTGGAGTTTGCCTATAAATAAACCCTCAAAGCACCTTGGAGAGGCAAACTCAGCCTCATGGAGCTCTGGATTTTCTGGAGAGCTCATGTTTTGCGTCATCTAAGGTGTCGAGCTCAGCTTTTGGTTTTGGGAGGGGAAGACGCGAGACACGCTTCCGGGTGAGTCGCATGACCTCCTTGTTGCAGCTCATCGAATCTGTGAGTAGGCAACCATCTACCAACTACGAAGGGCTGATTTCGAGCATGAATTGACCTTCCTTGTGCACCCGAAGATAGGCAAAGTAACTTGAATTGTCCCTCTTAGTCCGAACTCCGTTGAACCGGTAATCGGGTTTCAACATTTTTGGTGCGGTGAGCGTGGACTATCAATTCTTGAAGAAAAAACTTGTCTAACGATGTCATGGTGGGACATGGAGAGCAAGGAGACAGCCAGGGGAACTCGAACCCGGCTAACGAGTCCGTGGCTTAAGGTCAATTCGTCGAGCTCGTCGGACTGATTAAGTCCATGGAGGGAATGGTGCGAGGTCTACTCGCGCAGTGCAGCGAGTCGGCGACACCAACCAGGGGAGATGTGCAGGGCGAGGCGAGCAGCGACCCGGCAAGTAGATATGCCAAGAAAGTGATGATAAGACACTACGGTCGCGGGTTCTCTTCGAGAGTACACCGACGACCCGCGGCACGGAGGACGAGCACGGGCGAGCTCGTCTAGGTCACCAGCTCGCACCCGCAAGCCCATTCTGCGAGTTGGTACTGACGGCGCTTGTTCCAGTCAGATTTGTGGAGCCGGCAATGAACTTCTATTCTGGGAGGGATGACCCCTACAGCATCTGCAGTGTTTCGAGGATATGGTATTGATTTGGCTGATGTCCGACCTATTCAAGTGACTGTTGTTTGTCATCACCTTTAGGGGAAAAGCGAGGGATTTGTTTCATCAGTTGTCGGCAGGTTCGATCTACAGTTTTAAAGACCTTAGAAGGGGATTCCTGCTCCGCTTCTTCGCGACGAAGAAGAGAAAGAAAGAGCCGAAGGCACTTTTCCTTGCAAAGCAAGGTCCGCAGGATCCATTGGGATGTAGATCGCTTTCAGGAGGAGATCTTTCTTGTCCAAGAAGTGCCCGGACACACACTGATGCTAGCATTCTCCTTGGGTCTGCAAGGCGGGTTGTTAAAGATGGGGCTAAAGCGGGTCCCCCGGTATCGTTTGAGGATTTGATTAATCAAGCATACGGTACATCGAGGAAGAGTCATCAAGCAAGGGATTTGTGGCCGGGGGAGGAGGTAAAAGAAGCAGTGAACGGAGGAAGAGAAACCAAGAGAAAGGAGGAGCCGAAGAAGCGAGAAGAAAAGAGGGCGTGGGAGAACGAGGATCAAAGAGGCCCGAGAGGAGATTCCAGGGGCCTCCCGTCGGGATGCCACGAAGGATGGCCGGGGGAGGGCACCACAGACGTTTAGGGAGAAGATTCTCACCCGACAGGAGGGAACGGTGATATTCGTCTGAGAGAGGACAAGGACAATGGAGGCATGATCAAGCGCCCCGACAGGAGGCCTACGCAGTCGGAAGGAGCCGAGGACGAGGGGGAAGGCCCCAACAGCAGAGGAGGGGAGAAGATCGGAAGGTGATCTCCTATTGTGATTTTCACCAGTCTGAGGGCCACACCACCGCAACTTGCCCAAAATTCTTGGAGTTGAGGAGAGGAGCAGAGGAAGGAGCGCGGGAGGGGCGATGAGAGCCAACAGCAGGAGATACGGGAAGAAATGAGGGAGCCGGAGGGCGAGCATCGAGGGGTTGCGAGGACCGAGTTTATTAGGGAGCTCGCGGCAGGATCAGAGCGATCCACGGAGGGGCGAGGGTAGAAGCAAACCGAAAGGGGAGCTTGCACGCGGTCTACCGAAGGAGCGTGGCTTCCACCTCGCAGGCCCCACCCCCGATCGGGGAAATTACATTCTCGGGGGAAGATATATTCGGAAACGAAAACTCTTTCTATGATGCCCTGGTGATCCAAGCAGTGGTGGAGAATTTCACAGTTTCCCGTATTCTTGTCGACAACGGAAGTTCAGTCAATGAGATCTTCAAGAATGCGTTTGAGGCCATGAAGGTGGAAGAGAAGAGGGTTACTTCAACTGACGGTCCCCTCTTTGGTTTTGCAAGGGAAAGGAAGGAAGTCGAAGGAAGAGTGAAGCTCCTCGTCACCCTGGGGGGGGAACGAAGGTGTGTCGTCTCGTGATCGTGGATGCACCCACCAGCTACAACGTCATCTTTGGAAGGCCCCTCATCAATGCCTTCCAGTGTGTGTCTTTGTCATTCCACTAGTGCTTAAAGTATAATATAGGGGGCCGCAGATTCGGATCGGGAGCGACCCGAAGGTGGCGAGGGAGTGCTACCTCAATGCGGTGAACACAATCAGCTGGGAAAAGGGGGTCGAGATGGTCGAGAAGGTGATGGAGGAGATGGCAAGGCTGGAGGTTGCAGAAGAAGTGGAGAAGGAAATCGAGGCCAGGAAAGGTGAAGGTTAGTAGCGAGCTGGCGGAGGAAGACAAAGAGAAGATCCTGGCGTGTATCCAGGAGAATGCGGATATCTTTGCGTGGAGCACGGAGGACATGTCGGGCGTCGACACAGATGTCGTGTGTCATCATCTCAACATGGATCCAGGAAAACGCCCCATTTGGCAGAAGAAGAGGAAGACGGCCACCACTCTGGTCAAGCCCATCCGTGCGGAGGTGCAGAAGCTGCTAGGCGCGGGGTTTGTTTGAAGAGATCCAATACCTAGGTTGGGTCTCTAACATTGTAATGGTGAAAAAGGGAGACGGGAAGTGGAGGATGTGTATCGATTTCTCAATGCATAATAAACACTGCCCCAAAGATAGCTACCCTTTGCCTAGAATCGACGCTCTCGTAAATTCAGTCGTCGGATTACCAATTATGAGTCTTTTAGACATTTTTTTGGTTACCATCAAATTCGCATGCACCCGCCCGACGTAAAGCATGTTTCTTTTATAACCAACGACGGGTGCTACTGTTACAAAATGATGCATTTTGGGTTTAAGAATGCGGGGGCGACGTACCAACATATGATGGACAGTGTGTTTAAAGAACAAAAAGGGTGAAACCTCGAGTTGCATGCAGATGATCTCTTGGTAAAAAGTAAAAGCGTGGAGGGTCATCTAGGAGACTTGATAAAAATCTTTGTCGTACTCCGGAAACGTAAGATGAGGCTCAACCCCGCCAAATGTGTTTTCGGGGCGAGGAAGGGAAAATTTTTGGGTCATCTCTTGATCGGCGGGAGTAGAACCAAACCCGGATAAAGTAAAGGCGATTATGGAGATGGAGGCCCCGAGGAGTGTGAAGGAGGTTCAACGATTAAAAGGCCGACTCGCAGGCTTAAGCAGATTTCTCTCAAGGGTCGGAGAGAAGTGCTCCCCGTTCTTTCGAGCGTTGCGTCATCACATAGATAACAAGAGCTTCGAGTGGTCGACAGAGTGTGAAGAAGAGTTCCAAAAAATTGAAGTTGCAGTAACGCGAGTTCCCCCTGCTGCAAAGGCCCAGGGATGGGACGGACTTTTATCTTTACTTGGGGGTAGGTGTCGAGGCAGTAAGCTCGGTCTTGGTTCGGGAGGAAGGCAAGAATCAGCTGCCCATTTATTATGTGAGTAGGGTCCTTCGAAATGTTGAGTTACACTACCCCATCTTGGAAAAACTGACCTTCGCGCTCATCATCTCAGCTCGGAAACTTAGGCCCTATTTTCAGGCTCATTCGATCAAGGTAGTAACTGACCATCCACTTTGGGGCATCATGGATGACGTCGAGCATTCTGGAAGATTAGCCAAGTGGTGAGTGGAGCTCAGCGAATTCGATTTCTTTTTTGTTCCTCGGGTGACGCTGAAGGCTCAGGTAGTGGCCGATTTTTTTGCTGACTACGCGGCGGAGGTAGAAGGATTGGAGCCGCAGGAGTGGAAGGCTTGGGAGATGTTTGTGGACGGAGGCGTCCAATAAATACTCGAGGGGGTGGGGTCGTCTTGGCAAGCCCTCAAGGAGCCAAGATTGAGCAAGCGGTAGACATTATTTTCCCTATCACAAACAGCTAGGCGGAGTACGAGGCCATGATGGCTGACCTCCGCCTCGCGCATGAGTTGGGAATCCAGGATCTCAGGGCCTACACTGATTCCTTAGTAATGGCCTCACAAATCAGGGGGGAATTTGAAACTCGAGAGCCAGTGTTGCAGCAATATTTGTTGAAGGTAAAGGAGTTGGTGAGCGCCTTCCGATCATTCACCATCCAGCACATTCCGAGGGAGGACAACACTATCACGGATCATTTGGCCAAGTACGGTCATCCGGTGGGAGGAGGGACAACCGAGTTTTTTCGACGTTCCATCGAGAGGGAGAACTTATGGAGATTGATCAGTACCCATCGTGGATGGACACTGAATGACACCAGTGTTATCACAGTAGAGAGGAGTGAGATCTGGAGAAGAGAGACCAAGATCCTTAAGAAGTCAACGGAGCCAAATAATATTCTCAATGGTGTTAGTTATGGCTCGAAGCTCAGCCTCAGTGTTGGAGCGAGAAACACCAGTCTGTTTCTTGGACTTAAGGAAGCCGACTCTCGTTCTTTGGACCAACCTATGAAAAAAGGAGTTTGTCACTCTTTAAGTCCGCTTACTACCTTCTCCACGGGGGAAGCCTCTACAGAAGAACTTTATCAGGCCCTTTAGGGCAATGCATCTCCAAAGCAGAAGTTCCTCGGATATTGGATGAAATTCGTTCAGTAGAGTGCGGAAGTCATTCCGATGGGAGGACCCTAGAGAAGAGGGCACTGAGGCAATGGTACTTCTAGCTGACTATCCGGAAGGATGTTGAGCAGTTCGCAAAGAGGTGCACCAGATGCCAGTTTCACGCACCCCTCCAGCTGCAACCAGCGCAGCGGCTCAGATCAATCACGGCTTTATGGCCCTTCGCAATCTGGGGAATGGACCTCGTCGGACCATTTCCCCGGGCAAGTGGACAAAGAAGGTTTATTCTCGTAACGATTGATTATTTCACCAAATGGGTCGAGGTGAAGGCGCTGGTGAGGACTACCACCCAAATTGTGAGGAATTTCATATGGGGGGAGATCATCTGCAGGTACGAACTGCCACTCGCGATTGTCACGGAGAACCGGACGCAGTTTGCAAGCATGGAGCTCATCAAGTTCTACGGGGAGCTGGGAATTGATCTCCGTTTTGCATTCGTCCACCACCCTCGAAGCAACGGCCAGGTCGAGGCCGCTAACAAGGTCATCATCAACTTGTTGAGAAAGAAGGTAGAAAACTTGAAGGGAAATTGAGTCGAGCAACTTCCCTCCGTCTTTTGATCCCTCAGAACTACCCTGAACACTGCCACGGTAGAGACTCCGTTCAAACTATCTCATGGTTTGGAAGCGATGACCCAGTGGAATTCGAAGTCAGGAGTCTGAGGGTGGTGACCGCAGAAGAGGGAGGAGAGGCGTAGAGGGAGGAGAGGCGTAGAGGGAGGAGAATGATGAGGAGCAAAGGCTCTCTCTCGACTTGGTAGAGAAGCTCTGAGACCTCGCGTCAATCTGATAAGAGGTCAAGCGCAGGATGGCAAAATACTTTGACAAGCACATAAGGGGCAAGTAGTTTGTCATAGGGGACCTGGTTCTCAAAAAGATGGATGTCGCTGGCAAGGGTGAAGCGGTAGATAAACTTCAACCCAATTGGGAAGGACTTTTTGTGGTGGCGGAAGCGTTGGCATACGGGCGATACCAACTCCAAGATTGTGAGGGGGAGCTCCATAGCAACACATGGAATGGCGACGACTTTAACCGCTTCTTCCCCTAAATTCCCCATAGGTTAGCAATAGTCTTGTGCAAAGCTTCACTGTTCATTATGACAATGCAACAACTTTATGTGTATGCATGTGTATTAACTCTTTTTGCAATGGAAAAGGGCTTACGAAAGGTATGTTTAACGAACGCTCTTTGAGCGGGAACATAGGCAGAAAGGGAAGAAGTCCTCGAGTTGTGATGTTGTCGTAGTTTGGATCCCTGCGCGAGCTCCTCTCCCGCATGCCGGTTACTTGCCCACTCAAGTGACTCCAAGTCCTGAGTTGTGATGTTGTCGTAGTCCGGGTCCCTGCGTGAGCTCCTCTCCCGCATACTCGCTACTTGCCCCCTCTAGTAAGTCCAAATCCTCGAGCTGTGATGTTGTCATGGTCCAGGTCCTTGTGTGAGCTCCTCTCCGACATAATGACTACTTGCCCCCTCGAGTGAGTCTGAGTCCTCGAGCTGTGATGTTTTCATACTCTGGGTCCCTGTGCGAGCTCCTCTCCCACATACTGGCTACTTGCCCCCTCGAGTGTGTCCAAATCCTCGAGCTGTGATGTTGTCGTAGTTCGGGTCTCTGTGCGAGCTCCTCTCTCGCATATCGGCTACTTGCCCTCTTGGATGAGTCCAAGTCTTTGAGATGTGATGTTGTCGTAGTCCGGGTCCCTACGCGAGCTCCTCTCCCGCATACCGGCTACTTGCCCCTTCAAATGAGTCCAAGTCATCGAGTTGTGATGTTGTTGTAGTCTGGATCCCTGCACGAGCTCCCCTCCAGCATACCGGCTACTTGCCACCTTTAGTGAGTCCAAATCCTCGGGCGAGAAAGGGGAAAAGCCTAGAGAACTGTCAAGCTCGCCTCGCCTGACAAAGGTAGGCGGAGCGATTCACGAGGTGCTGAGAACAGAGATTCATAGTAGCGTGAGATGAGAAAGGTCAGCCTCCCCACGAGAAAAAGCGAAATGAAAACGATATCCTAGCTACGATCGCGCAAGCGGAAAAATTAAACTCACGCGAAGGGTCGGCACCGTGAGCTCGGCATAGGAAGAGTTCAAGAAAGCCCTGGCTATGAAAGTGCGAGCGGAGAAAAATAAACATGCGTAGAAGGTTAACATCGAGCTCAGCATGGAGAAAATTTAAATAGAGATAAGAATAGAATATGTACATGTCGGGCGCGGGTGGACTCGAGCGGACTTAAGTGTTCAAATCACACCAAATAAAGAAATACATGTATTATAGAGATAAGAATAGAATATGTACATGTCGGGCGCGAGTGGACTCGAACGGACTTAAGTGTTCAAATCACACCAAATAAAGAAATACATGTATTATATAAACTAAACTGGAAGAACATGCAACGTCATGGGGTTTTGTCACTTCTCCTCGCCAGCGTACGGACTCGCGTGAGGTGAACTCGCCTGAGGAGAGAAGAGCTCTGGGACCAGCAACTCTGGGGTGAGGGCTAGGCCCACATTGTTCAGGCTGTCCCGTAACCGAAAGCGCTTCACGGCGAGTCAGGTGGCGGCCACGACCATGGCTCTGCAGACTTCAGCCTCCACGACAATGGACCCAGGCGCGACGGTGTTGGGAGGCTTCTCTTCGGCTTGGCACTGGCACTCCAATAGGTTTGACTCCACCTCGCCGAGAGAGTTAGGAAGGTAGTGGTTGTTACTCTGGGATTTCCTTAGCTCTTCCTCTAGCTTGGAGATCCGTTCAACCCATGCGAGCTCCGCGGACTGTAAAAGAAAATCAATTTAAATGAAGGGTCGAGGCACAAGGATAGAGTGGGAATGTGTATCTCACTGGGAGCCTGCGAGACGACAATGCGGGAAGTCGCGAGCTCTGCATTTGTCATTGCGAGTTCCTTTTGGGTGGTGTCGAGAGTGGTCATGGTCTCCCCCGGCTTGCGATTCTTACACCAGCTTGTGGATGGAGGTCCCCACCAGCACGGCCACGTCTTCCTGCCCATAGAGGCCGAATGGGATGTTGAACGCGTCGTCATTGGCGTCCTGCCATCCTCATCTTCCATCCAGGAAGGAAGTCGTGTGCTCAGGCTCACCCTGTACTCGCCCTCATACCACTGAAGGAGGGTGTCGCCCTCTAGGTCTTTAGCACGCATCGCCAACCCGAAGTTGGCATGGGTCCGAGGGGCTTCCTTCGGCGCCTTCTTCTTTTTGAGGTTTTTTCACCTCGCGTTGGGGGTTGGGAGTATCGCCTGATCGCTTCTCGACAGGGGTGGAGCACGCCTGGCCGGCTCTGAGTTCCTTGGACTTGGCCTCGATGGAGGGGGCATCGGTAAGGGGCGCCATGCCTTTATATTTTGAAGTAGTCGAGGAGGAGATTTTAGTTGGCTTTAAGGTTGTTTCACAAGTTAGCGAGGCGAGATGTTGACCGGGCAGCGTCCTGGAGGCCATGGACAGCAGGTTCAGGGAAAGCGATCGCAAACTTGCAAGAGCAAGTCATGCAGTACGCACGGCGAGTTCACTCAAACAGGCAATGGGCGTGTACATACCAGTCTCGAGCATGATGTAGGCGAGATGGTTTTGTCATCGCCGTAGGTACAGGACGTCGAACTCTTGGTCCCTCAGCATCTCATAAAGAGAGTGTGTCGCCTCCCACCTTAGGCGGTTTGAATGTGTTCTCGCTTTGCTGAACCGCGCCGACGGCAACGACCCGAATGCGCCTCGCACGAACATGAACTTCTCAGTCCAATGATGTAGTTTGTTCAGCCTTAAAGGTCTCGAGCTCGGAGGAGGTCGTTCTAGCCTGAGGAAAGTAGTGATCGGCAAAATTTGCCCAACTTTGTTCTCATCTTCTTCATTCAATCTTGTTTATCTCTCTTTCCCTAGCATCACCTTACCTAAACCATTCATTATTCGTAGTGCTTGGGACTAGACCAAATTACACTAGTGCTCATCCAATGAAGTTTGGTAAAGACTCATCTAGCCATCCATATTGCAAAAGAACATTTAGGGCCATGAATTTCGCACCGAGCAAATTTTGAGGAACATCGCCACAATTTTGGGGTTGTTAACTTACATAGTAGGGCATTCCACCTAATTGAATGCACCGACCACAGTTAGGCGCTCACAGATAAGAGTCTGTGGCCTCTACTGATACAAATATGACCAAGGAATGGGATACATTTAGGTGTAATATGGTTTGAAATTATAGATCATACCCCTCGAAATTTTCAAAATTACTGCTCATCCAAAATTCAATAAAAGTGATTTTGAAATGTTATCGCAATGAATTCAAATAAAAAATGGAAGAAAAATAAAACAAAACCTAAAAAGTAATCGCTAAAATCAACAAAACCAAACAATTTGCAATAGGAGCAAACCTATAAAAAAACTTGCTTTCTAAATCGAGTACTTAAAATAGAGAACGTGTAGCAAGCTTGAAAATATACAACTAAGCTAAAGATCTAATAAAATACTCGAGTAAAATTCAATGGTTTTGGTCCAAAATTGTCAAATCCAAACAAAAATACATTTGAAACCTAGCCAAAACGAACCACGATTCTCTCCATTTGGGATCTCAAATGGAGGCATGTTTCATGTTGCGGATGCATTCTCAATTGATCTAATGGTGTAGAATTTTTTTATTAATAGAAAAATATAAAAGGATGGATTAGTGAAAACGTTGAATCAGCAAATGAAGAGGATCTTGATTCCACTATAGCACCTACCCAATATAACACCTACATTGCTCCTTCTAGAAAACTTCATACACAGTGCATTAAATCTCTATTTGGGATCTCAAATGGAGGCTCATTTCATGGTGTGGATGCATTTTCAATTGATCTAATGATGTAGAATTTTTTTATTAAAAAATTTTAAAAAAGATGAGATTAATGAGCTTGTTAAATCAGAGAGGAAAAGATTCGGACCGTGAAATGAATACAATCCATTTCACTCCAAATGGAGAGGATCCAGATTCCACTATATCACATACACTGCTCCTTCTAGAAGAACACTGTGCATTAGATTAATGCAACCCTAGATTAAGGTTTGTATAGTGGGGCGGATCCAAGGCGGGGGAGTGAAACGCCCCCTCCTTCATTTTTCCGAGTGCTCTGCAGTACATCCGCGCCCCCAAAACCAGCCCTAGCTATCAGAAATTTGAAATTTCTGCCAAATGGTTAAAACAACAAGCATCTAAACAGATCAAGAATTCGCCCTTACATTAAATTATCAGTTATCAAACGATTATAAATTTTATAAACATTCTATTAGCAAAACATATAACCAAAAAAAGTGAATCTATCTACAAAAAAATGAAGAAAACAAACTGAGAGTTATTACCGTGTTCTGCCCGAGAGGTGCCCGGAGGGCAAGCTGGTCAAAAGTGAGGCATTCACCGCCGGCCTTAAGAATCCTTGCCCTAGCCGTCTCCGTGAACCTCAACGCTGTAACCTTGATGGCCGGAATTTCATGGACCCTCTTATCATCAGTCACAGTTCCAACAATCACGGCAATGTTATTCTCCTGCGTATAAACACAAACTAACAATGAATGCAATTCTCCTACAAAGAGAAATGAAGAAGAAAACAATAAAGCAAACTGACCTTCCCGCTCATGAAGCGGATAAGCCGCCGGAGAGATATCGGCGGCCGATTAGTTTTGCTCATAAAGAGTCGGTGCAGAATCATAGCGTTGAATTTGCTTTCCGTCCTCCTTGCCAGAAACCTATATAGCTGGTAGAATAGTGTAGCAAAAACTAAATCAACACCCGCAACGAAGGATCCAAACCCTAAAAATGAAAAGGGAAGAGTGCAGGAAACGATAAGATTTCTCAGATCTGATCAGTACCTTGACCAGAAGCTTGAGGTAAACATCGTCACTCTTGGGTGCGGTGCGCTTGGTCTTCTTGCTCCGGCCGCCGGCGATGAGATCGATGCCCTGAAACGTAACGCATAACAATGCTTAGATCTGGACAAGAAGAAGAATCACAATATGGTTGCATAAATCCAGTGACGAAGCCATAGCAGATATCGCAGAGATCCAAGGGATATAAGCAAACAAGAACAAATAAGACGGTAAAGAAATCCATGGGCAAATAATTCTTACCATCGCCCTAATAACGTTTGAAGCCCCTTCAAAGCTCTTCGTCTACCTCCTCTTCTTCGTCCTTCTGCGACTTGGACGGCGATAGGCAAAATCGCCAACAAATAAGTTTGTTCGTATTTTTATCGCTAGGAACAGTCGTGGATGCCCTAATTTCGGTGCAATCGGTTTAGGGTATTTACGTCAAATTGGTTTGCTCTCATTTATCACGTGCCTCGCACAGTTGCCCTTCTTTTACCCAGATATCAAGTCGAATTTTGGGGATTTGAGCTCGGCTTGAAATCAATTTGAAATTGAAAATGTTTTTGAGTAGAGCCGGCTCGAAATTGAGCAACTTTCACTAAATTTATCAAATGAAACACTTAGTCCTTGTTTGACGTGGTGGGAGGTGACTGGAGAAGCAGTGGTGAAATAATATGTTATTTTGCAGAGTAGTGACAGAATTTATAAAACTGTTTGGAAAAACAGTGTTTGCAGTGCAATTTAAGCGACTCGATGCTTCCGCAGTTTAGGCTCTATTAGACCTATCCTAGTAGTCGTCATTGTCATTTGACGTTCGGCGAGGTGCGGGTTTCAGAACCCTAAATGGCGATGCATAAAAATCCGTAAATTTATAAAATTTCTCCCAACAAGAACATTTTCCACACAATGATCATTCCTAGAATTTTAAGACACCATAGATGTAACAATCCCGTATTTAGCAAGTGGACCCCCACAGTGGAGTCGAGACCAGAAAGGGTCGATCAAGTTAAGGCAAGCCGAGAGGGCGAGTGACTAGGATCTCGCCCAGCTTTTGAGTGATTAGGTCCCGTCTGGCCCGCCTGCATTGTGAGCCAAGGGTTAGCAGGAGGCGAGTGGGGCATATAGGCCCGCACTTGCCCTGGGCTAAGGAAGGAGAAAGGCAAGTGGGGTAAACAGACACGCACTCTCCCTCAACCCATGGGTGGCAGTGAGTGCTAGCCTCATCAAAGCACTTGTCGCCCTGGACGAGTGGTAGCCATAAGAACCACTTGCGCAGCAGTGTTTTTACTAGAATGCCTCTGTTGACCTACTAGTGGCTTTCCCAAACAGCAGAGTTTCGTTGTTGGCAGACCACTTTGAGCTGCGTATAATAGAACCAAAAGGCGAAATTCCGCTATTGATAGGTCAAGTCAAAAAAAAACTATAAATAGACACTTAGGAACACCTTTAGAGGAGATCAGTTTTTGGCATTTTTCCTCCTATGTTTTGCTTTGGTTGGTTTCTAGAGGCCTCCAAGATGCCCAACTCAGCTTTGACTTGGGAGGGGAAGCTCTCTCAGATCATCCGGGTGTGTGGTAGGACCTCTGCGCTGCAGCTCAGGGTTTGTTTCTTTGTTCAAAGTCTTTGGTCAGAGGTTCCGCTCATGATAAGTAAGTGTAGGCTATCCCCATTGGATCCGAACTCTCTTTGAGACCGGGTATCGATTTCAACAATGAAATGCATGTGAGGGCTATAAAAATGCATGTCATAGTTTTATAAAATCCTCACATCTTGTCATAATCTCATGTTTTGTCAGAGGTTAAGGATCCCCGGATTGTAGGCGGAGCAGCGGAAGTGGAGGGCGGCGATGCGGGGGAAGGGGGAGGGGACGACCCGGAGGATGTGGAAGAGGAAGGACTCTGCGCCGGCAAGGTGCGGGAGGCTTCCCTCAAAGGAAAGGATCATGGATTCCTCGTCGACGATGGGGGTGATGCGGTGGAGCTTCTCGAGCGTGTCCGCGGCGAGGCTATGGCCACTTGGAGGCCGCCGAGTATCTCCTGGCGGCTGACGGCGAGGGTGCGGAGGATGAGAAGTGCGGAGATGTGTCGTTCGCGTTTCTGGAGTCGTAAAAAATTTTCACGCCTCCGAATCGCTAATTTTCTGTGATTAGGCAGCGAGGCCTTCTCCCACTACCGGAGGTGATTTCACTAATTGGCGCAGCATTTTTAAAAACAGCGGCACACTGCTCCAAAAACGTTACACCAAACAAAGGCTTAAAGTCTTCACTCTTTTTATGTAAGTCTAAAATTTATTGTTTTAATTTTAAAATAAAAATATATTAATAAATATATAATATTTTAATCCATTTAAGTTGATTTGAATCATATTTCGAACAATTCAGGGCACGTTTGAAATCAGATTCGAGTCAAATTGAATCAACTCAAATTGAGTCAAATAAATTTTAACTGATTCCGATTCAGCTCAATATTCGAACGATTTTCAAGCAACTTTTGAGTTTCGAATAATATGCTTAGCCCTACTTTCACCTTATATTTATTTGTAATTAATCAACTAACATCAAATTTAGGATGAGTTAGATCAAAAACATCATTATCATATAATGTATGTTTGACAAGACAAAGGTCATAACCGTTATCAAGAAAATAAACTAATTTAGAGCATAAAATGAATGAATTTTTGTAAGTGAGATCGGGAGATAACAAACGACGATTCATGACCACCACATTCACGACCGCCACCTCCGGGCCAAAGGAAGCTTTAATTTTTCAGCAAGTCAAAAGATTATTTTAAGTTTTTTGTTTTAAAAACAAGCATGTAATGTAGTCTCGCTCTAACCGGTCCCGGTCAGGGACCGGTTTTCGTGCTCTTGAGGAGGACCGGCTAGGACCGGAGGACTGATCCTGGACCGATCTTTTTTCATCCATCTGGACCACCTCCATATTTATGCCCAAGTGCAAAAGACCTGTCTTTAACTTTCAAATTTTCTCCACTTGAGGAGGACCGATTCAATGATGAGGAGAAGAAGCATCCCAATGCATTGAATGTAAGTGTATATTCGGACGAATAACGGTCTCGGGAGCTTTGCACGAGGAAACCCTAGGTTTTCCTCTATATATACCTAGCTGGGGGCAACGGGGAGAGGGTTCCACTTTGACCCTCCTCCGGATGTTTCGAGCACCTTCTACATTCTCGAAATTCCTCTCCGTCGCCCTCTCTCTCGTTCGTTCGCGGCTCTAGGTCAAGCCCGATCGTCATCGTCGATCGAGTGTTCTTCCCTAGAGCTCAAGCCGGTAGCTTCGTCGCCGCAAGTCGCCGCTCGCGTCTTACCCGGAGGTCAAGTCGTTAGCTTCGGGTCGTCGTTGTTCGCGTTTCTTCCCCGGAGCTCTTGCCGTTCGCTCCAGTCAGCGATCGCCAAGGAGATCCGCCGCCGCTCGATGATCACGTCCCGCAAGTCGCCGTTCACCCAGGAGGCTGTCGCTGACTTCGCATTTCATCGCTTCTAGGTCAAGCCAAATCCAGTCGCTGCTCTTAGGGCTTTCCCGACGGCGAAGCTCGCGCCAGTTCTTTCGTCTTCAGCCGCTGCTCTTAGGGCTTCTCCTGACGCCGGAGCCTTTGCCGGAATTGCCTCCTTCCTCCGCTCTGCTTCCCGATTTTGGTCGGCCCTTCTGCCCTCTTCCGACAAGGTCTTGCCGATCCAGTGTAGTCGTCTCCATTCTGCTCTCTCTTGTGTGCTGGGTTTCTTGGATCCTGTTAGGGTTTGCAAAGCAAGTCAAGATGAGGAACTCCAGCTTCTCCTCTCCAGTGCCCATGATCAAATTGGAGAAGTTCACGGCCACAGAGTTCAACGACTGGAAGTTGAACACCCAGTTCGGGATGAAATACCTGAACGTCTTCTACACCATCAAGACTGCTCGTGCTGACGTTGCTGGGACAGAAGACGAGGCTCGGTGGATCGAAGACGAGGATTTTTGCAAGGATTACCTGCTGAACTGCCTCTCCTCCAGCCTGACCAAGAACTACATCAAGATGCAGTCTGCCAAGGAGGTCTGGGATGCACTGGAGGAGCATTTCAAGCAGGAGGAGGACCTTTCCAAGGCTCGTCTGGTGGATAAATTCAACTCCTTCAGCTTCGACGAGGATGAAATACTTGAACGTCTTCTACACCATCAAGACTGCTCGTGCTGACGTTGCTGGGACAGAAGACGACGCTCGGTGGATCGAAGACGAGGATTTTTGCAAGGATTACCTGCTGAACTGCCTCTCCTCCAGCCTGACCAAGAACTACATCAAGATGCAGTCTGCCAAGGAGGTCTGGGATGCACTGGAGGAGCATTTCAAGCAGGAGGAGGACCTTTCCAAGGCTCATCTGGTGGATAAATTCAACTCCTTCAGCTTCGACGAGGAGAAAGTCATTCTCCCTCAGGTATCAGAATTTGAAATTTTAGTTGATTCCTTGCATAGTGAGTCTATTAGTCTGCCTGATAGTTTTGTTGCGGGCACGATTGTGTATAGGTTGCCCTCCTCATGGTACAATTTCAAAACGAAAATGTATCGCAAGAAGATGCAGGTTTGTCTGAACGACCTCAAGCGTTTCATACGCATTAAGGACGAGAACAGGACGAAGCATGCCTTGGAAGCTGTTGGCAAGCAGAAGCTTGCTGCCAACATGATTTTAAGCTCTAAGCGCGCTCCTCCATCTCACAAGACCAAAACGTCTCGTAGTAGCCCCCAGGTTGCAGGACCGAGTAGACTCTCTAAGAAATTTAAGGGTAAATGTTTTAACTGCAATAAGTGGGGACACTACGCATCTGACTGCAAGTTACCGAGGAAGGAGAGAACTAGAGCACCACAAGAAGGCAACTAGGCTCATCTGGTTAGCCAAGCTGAGCCATCCGACTTTATTGTCATGGCTGGACACGCGCAGGCCAGCACGGAGTGGTACCTAGATTCTGGGGCAACGTGTCACATTTGCAACAATGCTAATCTTTTGACAGAGCTGAAGAATACAAATGAATCAGTGACTGTAGCAAATGGAGAAACAACTGACGTATTAAAGGTGGAGAATGCAACTCTGATGCTCTCTTCAGGTAAGTCTTTAATTTTAAAAAACGTAAAATTTATTCTTTCTTTATCTGTTAACTTAGTGTCTATTAGTTTATTGTGTGATGCTGGTATGTCAATTAACTTCTGTAGCGGTAGAGTGACTCTGTCAGTTAACTCTCACTACTTTGGATGTGCTTACGTCCAAAATAGGATGTACCGCCTGATTCTAGCAAATGAGGTAGTGCAACAAGTTCAATTGAACTTAGTTATCCCTAGGACTCTACATGAGCGACTAGGAAACGTTAACTATAAGAAAATATTCCAAGTAGCAAGAACTCACAATATCACATTAGACACTTCACTTGGAAAATGTGAAGTGTGTGCTCAGACTAAGATCACTAGGAAACTTTTTGGCATGGTTACTAGGAGCACAATACCTCTTGAGCTTATACATTCTGATATTTGTGACTTTAAGAGTTTTGTCACTAAAGGTGGAAGGAAGTATATGATCACGTTCTGAAAGTGAAGAGGATAGATCTTAACTTTCTTCTAATTTAGTTAACATATAAAAAGTCACAGCACAAAGATAAAGAAAGAAAACAAGCACACAGAAGACACAAGAAAATTATAGTGGTTCCCCAAATCTGGGTACATATACTCTTCTACCACCCTGGTAGGGATCCACTACAGGTTTTTGATTAGGTGCCCTGCCACCACAAGATCTACTGCAGGTAGATCTAGAGACCCTTCAGGCTTTTGATCAGGTGCCTAAAAACAAATAGGTTTTTGATCAGGTGTCCTATCACCAAAGAGTTCACTTTTGAAGGGAGTAATAACCATGTACACAGGAAAGGGAAAAGAAATGATGTTGTCTTCTCTGTCAATGATCTGAGAGAAGACTAGTAGATTATTGATGATGTCAAAGCTCCCCCTGAGATGTAGAATAGTTAAGGAGTGGAAGCTTCGCTTCAGGGTGTAGGCCTTCAAGTTGATGTTGCTCTCCAACAAGCTTTTAGACTGATATTGATTGATTGTCTCTTGAAAAGCCTTGAGCAGATGATGAAGAAATCTGTGAGAAACTGAGCTATGTCGTTCTTCACTGATTGCTAATTGTTATTGTTTCTCTTTCTTCTCTTTTCCTGCTTCATCCCTTTCTACCAGCTGTTCTGTAACAAAATATCCTATATATGTCTGAACATGATTCAAACATTTGAATTTGCTTTGACTTTAATGGCTGACTCATTTCTGAGAAAGGAAAGAGCTTTGGGAGTTAATTTGTTTTTAATACATATTTAATGCTCCCTTTCAACGGCTATATTCAAATGAGAATATATGGTATAAAATCTAAGAATCATAAAGCCTGCAATAAAGGCCTTAATTAATTCTGCCAGCTGTAAATCTGTCTGAAAAACTGCACAGGAATCGTTGATCATAATTTTAAAGCTTTCTTCAAACTGGGTTCGGAGATCGTTGAACTCAACTCGAAGATCGTTGATCTCAGCTCGGAGATCGTTGAGCTGAGTTCAGAGATTTTGAACTGCATCTGAGTTTTACAGTTTTCTTTGAACTGAGCTCGGAGATCGTTGATCTCCGCTCAGAGATCTTTGAACTGAGTTCAGAGATTTTCTTCCAGCAATTTTCTGATCTTCAAATCTGAACTTCTCTGGAATTTTTCTAAATGAGCAAACCTGGAAATAAACCTATGACCCATGACTATACATTTTGGGTCAATCTAATATTTCTAATAGTGATCCTTACCCAAATCAGAATTAAGGTTCCAACACGTTCATAGATGACTACACAAAATTTTGTCATATTTCGTTACTTAAAACTAAAGACGAAGCGTTTGAAAAGTTTTGTCTTTTCAAAACCAGGGTAGAAAACCAATTAAGCATGAAAATAAAGAGATTTAGGAGTGATAGAGGAGGAGAATATATGTCCAGTGAGTTCAGATGCTTCCTTGCTTCACAGGGCATCATAGCAGAAACCACTGCTCCTTACTCCCCCCCCCCAATCTAACGGCATAGCCGAGCGCAAGAATAGAATGTTAACAGAAATGTTGAACTCTATGCTGCCATTGTAGGTATGCCTTCCGCTTATTGGGGAGAAGCGGTCTTGACTGCGAATCACATTCTGAATAAAGTTACTCATGCTAAGTTAGAGGTTACACCCTACGAGCTTTGGTTTAAGCGACCCCCCGTCTTTAACGAGACTTAAGACATAGGGCTGTATAGCCTATGTCAGGGTTCCTGACCCTAGACGGTCTAAGGTTGGACCTAAGACCAATACATGTGTCTACTTAGGTTGTGCTGAAGATAGTGCTGCAGATATGTTCCTTGATATTTCTAATAATATCATAATAGAATCTAGGGATGTGGTGTTCTTCGAGGATAAATTTCTCAAAGATAAGAACTTAACGATCTCAGGTATGCAAGCAACTATTACTGAGGAAGATCCTGAATCAGTACCAAGCACCTCTTATTCTGTTCCGGTAGATAACTCTGGCCTAAAGTCTAGGAGGACTTCAGTGTGAGAGAGAACCCCCAGGACCTTCGGTAATGATTTTGTCATCTACCACATTGAGGCTGATCCATCCACCTTTAAGGAAACAATGAGATAAAGGGATTCCATACTCTGGAAAGAAGCCATTGAGGATGAGATGAACTCTCTCTTTAGAACAACACATGGACGTTAGTTGATAATCCAAAAGAGACTAAAACTATAGGGTGCAAGTGGGTTATGAAAAAGAAGCTAAATCCTGATGATAGCGTAGCTAAGTATAAAGCACGTCTGGTGGCTGAAGGTTTCACACAAGTAAGCGAAGTAGACTATTTTGATGTATACTCACTCGTGTATCACTTAGCAACCATTAGGGTTCTTCTTGCTATTTCGGCCATTGAGAACTTTATTGTTTATCAAATAGATGTTAACACTGCGTTCTTGAACGAAGATCTGACCGAAGAGATCTACATGAGTCAACCTGAAGGTTTCATTGTAGACGGTTACAAAAATAAGATTTGTAAGCTATTAAAATCGATATACGGATTAAAACAAACACCAAAATTATGGCATGAGAAGTTTGACTATACTATAAAGAACATGAGATTCATGTCGAGTCTCTCAGACAAATGTCTTTACATATGTCATAGATCAGATAATGTCGTCATAATATATGCTTGTATGTGGATGATATGCTTATTCTTGGATTTGATCAATCCGAATTGGATGATGTAAGGTAATGTCTAATTAAAGAATTTAGCGTGACAGACCTCGATTACTAGGTATGCAAGTGAGCTTTGGGAAACATGACATTTCCCTAAGTCAAAGCCATTACATCTAGTCCATATTGGACACGTGGGGATACAATGAACGTAAAGCGGCTGAGACACCATACGATTATTCTAACCGCTTAAAGCCCAATGATGGAGCTGCGGTTCGATAGTTAGATTATTCTAAATTGCTTGGTAGCCTCATGTACGCTATGGTCTGTACGAGACCTGACATAGTCATTATGGTCGGCATGTTAAGTAGGTTCACTAGCAATCCTGACCAAGACCATTGGGATGCTCTCGATAAGCTGATGAGATACTTAAAGCACACCCGACAGTATACTTTATGTTATAGTGGTCATCCTCCAGTTCTGGAAGGATATTCTGATGCATCCTGGTGCTCAGAAGTAAATGTCAGCAAGTCCACTAGTGGATTCCTCTTCACATTAGGAGGAGCAGCTATAGCCTGGAAGTCTAAGAGACAGTCGTGCATTTCACTCTCATCTATGGAATCCGAATTTTATGCTCTAGCTTCAGCTGGTGAAGAAGCAGAGTGGATAAGAGATTTGGTGATGGACATTCCACTGTCGAGCCTGAAACTGAGTTCTGTTGCAGTTTACTGCGACAATCAGGCTACTAAAACGATTGTCACGAACACTTTGTTCAATGGCAAAAGAATGCAACTTAGGATGAAACATGCCTGGTTGACCTCTCTCACAAGTCAAGGGATTATGACCTTGGTTGATGTGAGATCGAAAGATAATGTTGCAGATGTACAACCCCATATTCGCTGGGTGGGACCCGGAGACACCACTGAGGAATTGGGCTAGCCTCAGGTTAGCCTTGGGTTAACCCTAAGGCATACTTGTGGAGTTCTCGTCCCGTAGGAGCTCCCGCCAAGGGCAGGGAAAAGATGGAGAGATCGTCGACCGACCAAGGCAGATAGTCGAGCTCTCGGCAGGAGAGATCGTCGACCAACCAAGACAGATAGTCGAGCTCTTGGCAGGAGAGATCGTCGACCAACCAAGGCAGATAGTCGAGCTCTCGGCAGGAGAGATCGTCGACCAACCGAGGCAGATAGTCGAGCTCTCGGCAGGAGAGATCATCGACCGACCAAAGCAGATACTCGAGCTTTCGGTAGGAGAGATCATCGACCACGGAAGCTTCCGCCTTAGGGCAAGCTCCCGCCCAGGGGAGGCGAGAAGACCCCAAGTAGGCCTTCAGTCGCGGTAATTTCAAGACCGTGAAGGGCGCGAACCTCCCTGGCAAGGGGTCTCGCCAGGGTTGGCCCAGGTGGGGGTCCGGCGAGAGCCTTCACGGCCAGGGTTCTCGCCAAGTGGGCCCACGTGGTAGGGCCCGGCGCTCGTAAAGGGGATTATTTTATAATATATTATCCCGAGGTAAAATTATCCAAATGCCCTTGGGATGACAGCGGGATTTGGCTATTGGCAGACCCCTCAGGGGTATTTCAGTATTTTCAGGTCAAAGGAAGACTATAAAAAGACCCATAGGGGCTCTTTGGAAGGCAGGCTTTCATTATTCTCCAACTCTAGTGCCTTCTGAGGAGCTCCCAGCCCAGCATTTGGCTTTGGAGGGGAAGCTCTCAGAGATCTTCCGGGTGTGTGGTGGGACCTCCCAGCTGAGGCTTTGGGTCAGTCTTTTGACCTTAGCAGACAGTCAAGGGTCGAGATAAGAGAGAAGTAGGCGTCGGTTGCACTTTGGTTTGTGAACATTCGTTGGGGTCATTTTTGGCTTCAACAGTTCTGGTGCGGTGAGCGTGGAAGTAGTCGGTGTAAAAAAATCTCGAGTTAAGTCCCATGGCAGGAGGCGAAGGTGAAGGATCAGGCGCAGGAGGATCCCCCACCCGGGTGGACGATGCGACGAAGAAGATGTTTGAGGACTTCAGGCGAGAAGTCATGCAGACGATCAGCTTGGCCTTCTCGGCAAGGAATGAGTGGGAGACGCCGCAGGTTCCGGTGGAGGTGGTTCCGCTGTTAGGCGAGAACGCTCCAGGGCAGCGCCCCGGGAAGGAAGTCCCGGTGGAGGCAGGCGACAGGGACGTAGCCGCGCGGGAGCTTTTCCCAGGCCAGCGTCCCGAGAAGGAGCTTCCGGCGGATCTGGGCGAGAAGGAGGCGACGGTGCGGGAACTCTTCCCCGGGCATGGTCTCGCGGATCGGTCCAGCCAACCGAGGTCGCGAGACGGGCCTTCTCGCCAGGCGGGAGGCGAGACCCCCTTTAGTGAGCTCATTGTCTCGGCTCCAGTGCCGGATGGGTTCCGGGAGCCGGACATGACCTACTACACCAGGAAGGATGACCCGGTTCAGCACGTGCAATGGTTTGAGGACGTGGTGTCCATCAGACAAATGTCGGATGCCTTCAAGTGTAGGCTTTTTGCCATCACTCTGAAAGAAAAGGCCAGGGACTGGTTCCACCAGTTGCCGGCAAGTTCCATCTACAGCTTTGAGGATCTGCGCAGGGGTTTTCTGTTGAGGTTCTCAACTTCGAAGAAAAGGAAGAAGGAGGCTGAGTGCCTGTTTGCAGTGAGGCAAGGGCCGGATGAGACGTTGGGTCATTATGTTGACCGGTTCCAAGAGGAGATTCTCCTGGTCCAGGAGGTCCCGGGGTACGCGCTGATGCTTGCCTTCACCCTGGGGCTGAGACCAGGGTTTTTCAGCATGGAGTTGAAGAGGGTGCCCCCTCTCTCTTTTAAGGAGCTCATGGAGAGGGCGGCGAAGGAGATAGACTTTGAAAGGGCAAACCCTGCGTTTGTAAGGAAGCTGGCCAGGTTGGCCGAAGATGATGTGAGGGAGCCGGTAGTGGGAAGGCAGAGAGAGCAGAGAGAGCAGAGAGAGCAGAGGGAGCAGAGGGAGCCGATGGAAGATAGAAGAAGAGAAGAGCCCCGAGGGCAGGGGCAGAAGCATGGGGGGGCCAGGGAGCCGAACAACCGATTGGGTTGGAGGCCTCAGGAGGGTCGCCCACAGGGCCAAGGAGGGCTTCAGGGAAGAGATAACTTCCGGGAGCAAAGAAGGCTGGAGCAGGGAGGATGGCGACAAGGACCAAGGGGTCATTTCCCACCGCCGCAGGAGGCCATGGAGGTGGGAAGAGGAAGAGGAGGAAGAATTCGGGGAGCCGGAAGAAGGGGAGGAGGAGAAGGAAGAGGGGGCAGGGTGGCGTTGCCCTATTGTGACTTCCATCAGGAGGAAGGTCACGCAACGGCCACCTGCCCAGAGTTTCTGGAGATGAGAGGGGCCAGAGGGGCCGGAAGGCAAGACCCGCCTGTAAGGATCGTCGAAGTACAGCAAGAAGAGGCTGAGGACAGGTGTGAAGACAGGGTAGACGTGGGGACCCGAGGAGGGATCAGAGTGATCCATGGGGGAGTGGGGATCGAGGTAACCCGCAAGGGGAGCCTTCAAACCATGTTCCGCCGAGGGGTCGCCTCAACCTCCTTGGCTCCCCCCCCAGAGGAGAAGATCACCTTCTCATCCGCGGATATGCCAGACTACGAGGATCCGTTCTGCGACGCGCTTGTGATCCAGACAGCGATAGAAAACTACACCGTCTCCCGGATACTGGTGGACAATGGGAGCTCGGTGAATGTGATCTTCAAGAAGGCCTTCGATGAGATGAGGGTGGAAGGAAAAAGGGTCCTGGCTTCTGATGGACCGCTTTTTGGCTTCTCCGAAGAAAGGAAAGAAGTGGAAGGGGGAGTGGGCCTGCATGTGAGGCTTGGGGGCGTCTCACGGAACTGTCGGTTCGTGATCGTGGACGCCCCGAGTAGTTACAATGCCATCTTTGGACGTCCCCTCATCAGCGCCTTTCGCTGCGTACCCTCCTCATACCACCAATGCCTCAAGTTCAACAATGGAGGGGTGCAGGTTAGGATCAGGGGGGTCCGAAGATGGCAAGGCAATGCTATGTGACGGCGGTTAATACCGTGTCGTGGATGACGGAGGCAGAGGGGTTGGAGAAGGAGATGGCTGAGCAGGAAGGGGTTGAGAAAGGGGAGATAAGCCTGGGAGAGGCGATGGAGGTTGTTGAGGAGATGACAGAGGTGGAGGAGATCAGCCTAGAAGAGGCGAGAGTAGTGATGGATGAAGAAGAGCGGAGGCAGGAGGAGAGCCTGGAGGAGGCGATGGAAGTTGTTGAGGTTGGGGGAGAGGAGCTCGAGTTTGAGCAGGAAGAGGCAAGGGTAAGTTGGGAGCGGTCGGGGCTGGAGCCGGCCGAAGAAGTGGTGGAGATGGAGGTGCTTACAAGAGCGGGGGAGGTGCAAAGGATTCGGATCAGCGGAGGCTTGAGCCTCGAGGATCAGGAGCGGATGCGAGCCTGCATCCAAAGCAACGTCGACATCTTCGCTTGGAACGCGGCAGACATGCCAGGCATTGACGCGGACGTGGCCTGTCATCGCTTGAACCTGGATCCCAGAGCCCGCCCCATACGCCAAAAGATGAGGGCTATCGCCACCAAGCTAGAAGTCCCCATCCGAGAGGAGGTCAAAAAGCTCCTGGACGCAGGCTTCATCTCCGAGATCCAGTATCCAGGCTGGATCTCCAACGTGGTAATGGTCAAGAAGGGAGGAGGAAAATGGCGCATGTGTATTGATTTTTCTTTATTAAATAAATCATGTCCCAAGGATTGCTACCCCTTGCCTCGAATCGACGCGCTGGTTGACTCAGCCGTCGGTTTTTCTCTTATGAGTTTTTTAGATACATTTTCAGGTTACCATCAGATCCGGATGCACCCTCCTAATGTCAAGGATGTTTCCTTCATCACAAGAGAGGGACGCTTCAGCTATAAGATGATGCCCTTCGGGTTGAAGAACGCAGGGGCAACGTACCAACGCATGATGGATCGAATCTTTCGAGATCAAAGGGGAAGGAACCTGGAGGTCTACGTGGACGACCTCATGGTCAAGAGCAAGTGTGTTGATTCCCACTTGCGGGACTTGGAGGGAACGTTTGCCACCCTGCGAAGGTTCAAGATGAGGTTGAATCCCTTGAAGTGCGTCTTCGGGGCTAGTCGCGGGAAATTCCTCGGACACCTCTTGACTCCCGCGGGGGTAGAACCTAACCCCGATAAGGTTAAGGCTATTCTAGACCTGGAATCACCTCGCAGTGCCAAGGAAGTCCAGCGCTTGACCGGGAAGTTGGCCGGGCTAAGCAGGTTCCTCTCTCGGTCAGGGGATAGGTTCCTCTTTCTTTAAAGTACTTCGTGGTAACCAAGTGTTTGAATGGACGGCCGAATGTGAAGAGGCATTCCAGGGGCTGAAGAGGCAACTCTCCCAAGCTCCGTTACTTCAAAGCCCGAAGGAAGGGGAAGACCTAGCCTTGTATCTCGGAGTGGGGGTAGAGGCAGTGAGCTCCGTCTTGGTTAGGGAGGAGGGGAAGAAATAGTTGCCCGTCTATTATATAAGCCGAATCTTAAAAAAGGCGGAGATCCGATACCCCATCCTGGAGAAGCTAGCGTATGCTTTGGTCATCTCAGCTAGGAAGCTTCGCCCCTACTTTCAGGCGCACTCGATTAGGGTGGTAACCGACCATCCTCTTCGCAAGGTCTTTGAGGGGGTGGAGCATTCAGGAAGGTGGGCAAAGTGGTCCATCGAGCTAAGCGAGTTTGACATTTCTTTCATCCCAAGGCTCTCCATCAAAGCCCAAGCCGTGGCGGACTTTTTGGCGGATTATGTCACTGAGGCCGAGGAAGAAGAGCCGAGGCCGTCAGAGGCATGGAAGATGATGGTCGATGGAGCCTTAGGAAGGCACTCCCTGGGAGGAGGTATGGTACTGGTAAGTCCCCAAGGGGTTGCCATAGAACAAGCAGTGGCTTTCCACTTCCCTGTAACCAATAATCAGGCGGAGTACGAAGCCGTGATAGCCGGTCTCCGACTGGCAAAGGAGTAGGAAATTCAGGATGTGGAGGCCTTCACAGACTCAATGGTGGTGGCATCGCAGATCCGAGGGGAGTTCGAGGCCCGGGAGCCTACCCTCGCAAGATATCTATCAAAGGTAAGAACTATTATTGGAGGTTTCCGTTCTTTTTCTATTCAACATGTTCCCAGGGAGGAAAGCATGGCAGCTGACCGATTAGCAAAGTTCGGGCCTCGGGGTGGAGGTACCCTAACCGAACTATTTCGGCCAGCCATTGAAGAGGGGGAGGTGATGGAGGTGAATCGGCGGTCCTCATGGGTAGATCCGTTGGTGACCTTCTTGACCACGGGAGAACTGTCGGAAGAAGTCAAGGATGCCAAGAGCTTCAGGCATAAGGCGGCTCATTACCTGATGTTGGAAGGGAGCTTGCATCGGAAGATGTTGTCAGGACTCCTCGCGAGGTGCGTGACCGAGGAGGAAGTCCCAGGGATCCTGGAAGAGGTGCATTCCGGAGAATGCGGCAGTCATTCAGGGGGAAGGACATTGGAAGCAAGGGTGATAAGGCAAGGATATTTCTGGCGGACTTTGAGGAAGGATACAGCTGAGTTCGCAAGGAGGTGTCGGAAGTGCCAAGTACATGCTCCCCTCCAGCTCTTGCCCGCCCAAAGGCTTCGAAGCATCACGGCGCCATGGCCCTTCGCCATTTGGGGAATGGACCTGGTTGGACCCTTTCCTCCAGCTAGCGGGCAGAGGAGATTCCTCCTAGTTATGATTGACTACTTCTCCAAGTGGTTGGAGATCAAGCCGTTAGCCAAGGTAACCTCCCAGGTCATCAGGAACTTCGTTTGGGGGGAAATCGTTTGCAGGCACGGATTGCCCCAAGCGATAGTGACAGACAACGATCCTCAGTTTGCCAGTGAAGAATTTATCAGTTTCTGCACCCAATTGGGAATTGACCTCAGGTTCGCCTCTGTCCATCATCCTCGGAGCAATGGCCAAGTGGAGGCGGCAAACAAGATCATTGTCAGCTTGCTCAAAAAGAAGGTGGAGAACCTGAAGGGTAACTGGGTGGAACAGCCTCCTTCCGTTCTGTGGGCCTTGCGAACGACTCCGAACACGGCCACAGGGGAGACCCCCTTCAAGCTCTCTCATGGGTGTGAGGTTGTCCTCCCGGTGGAATTCGAGGTTCGGTCCCCAAGGGTTGCGGCCGCGGCTGAGGGAAGCGAAGCTTGGAGGTTGGAGAATGAGGAAGGGTTGCGCCTCTCATTAGATATGGTGGAAGAGTTGCGGGAGGTTGCCGCCATCAGGCAAGAGGAAGTAAAACGGCGAATGGCTCGGTACTTCGATAAGCACATCAGAGTCAAGCAATTCGCTGAGGGGGATCTAGTACTGAAAAAGGTCGACGCTGCAGGAAGGTCGACCGCGGTTGGTAAGCTCAACCCTAGCTGGGAAGGGCCTTATATAGTAGAGAAGGCTCTGATTAACGGAGGCTACTATCTCCAGGATGCGGAGGGAAGGACCTTGAGTCACACCTGGAGTGGTGACGATCTGAAGCGCTTCTACCCGTAAGAGGGGAAGAAGGATTGTAATGTTGTAAATAACTATTGCATTTTCAATAAGTTTATTTCAGAATATTGACTATCTCTGAGTAGACGATCTTTATGTTTTTTGTTTTAACCGGCTATGACTCCTCATCTCAATGATAGAATAGGCCTGGTTGAAGGAATCTTCTACGACACCCCGAGCTCGGCTCGGCCCCAGGTAGACCCGCTGCGCAGGCTCTCATCAAGCTGGCAGGTCCGAAGGCTCGCCTGTGGGGGAAAGGTTGGCTCTTGTGATACTTTGTTCTTAGCCACTTCTACAACACCCCGAGCTCGGCTCGGCCCCAGGTAGGCCCGCTGCGCAGGCTCTCATCAAGCTGGCAGGTCCGAAGGCTCGCCTGTGGGGGAAAGGTTGGCTCTTGTGATACTTTGTTCTTAGCCACTTCTACAACATCCCGAGCTCGGCTCGGCCCCAGGTAGACCCGCTGCGCAGGCTCTCATCATGCTGGCAGGTCTGAAGGCTCGCCTGTGGGGGAAAGGTTGGCTCTTGTGATACTTTGTTCTTAGCCACTTCTAAAACACCCCGAGCTCGGCTCGGCCCCAGGTAGACCCGCTGCGCAGGCTCTCATCAAGCTGGCAGGTCCGAAGGCTCGCCTGTGGGGGAAAGGTTGGCTCTTGTGATACTTTGTTCTTGGCCACTTCTACAACACCCTGAGCTCGGCTCGGCCCCAGGTAGACCCGCTGCGCAGGCTCTCATCAAGCTGGCAGGTCCGAAGGCTCGCCTGTGGGGGAAAGGTTGGCTATTGTGATACTTTGTTCTTAGCCACTTCTACAACACCCTGAGCTCGGCTCGGCCCCAGGTAGACCCGCTGCGCAGGCTCTCATCAAGCTGGCAGGTCCGAAGGCTCTCCTGTGGGGGAAAGGTTGGCTCTTGTGATACTTTGTTCTTAGCCACTTCTACGACACCCCGAGCTCGGCTCGGCCCCAGGTAGACCCGCTGCGCAGGCTCTCATCAAGCTGGCAGGTCCGAAGGCTCGCCTGTGGGGGAAAGGTTGGCTCTTGTGATACTTTGTTCTTAGCCACTTCTACAACACCCCGAGCTCGGCTCGGCCCCAGGTAGACCCGCTGCGCAGGCTCTCATCAAGCTGGCAGGTCCGAAGGCTCGCCTGTGGGGGAAAGGTTAGCTCTTGTGATACTTTGTTCTTAGCCACTTCATCGACACCCCGAGCTCGGCTCGGCCCCAGGTAGACCCGCTGCGCAGGCTCTCATCAAACTGGCAGGTCCGAAGGCTCGCCTGTGGGGGATAGGTGGAGTCCTTGACTTTTTGATCCTTGGCTCTTGGTTGGTGGTTACTACGTTACAACGAGCTCGGCTCGAACCCCAGTAGACCCGCTGCGCAGGCTCTCATATAAGCTAGCAGGTCCGACGGCTCGCCGGTGGGGTGGGGGTCTAATTGGTTGGAAAAAAATATGCGGGTAGGGCCCTGACCTAGACCGGAGGCAAGACCCCAAAGGCCTTGGCTCAGAGGTCTCAGCCAGTAAAGGCCTCGAGTTGGAGGTCTCGGCCAGTAAGGGTCTCGGCTCAAAGGTCTCGGCTCAAAGGTCTCGGCCAGTAAGGGTCTCGGCCAGTAAGGGTCTCGGCTCAAAGGTCTCGGCCAGCAAAGGTCTCGGCTCAAAGGTCTCGGCCAGTAAAGGCCTCGGTCAAAGGGGGGTTCTCGCAAAAGGAGGCTCCCGGCGGACCTGAGCAGGACAACTTAATTGACGACGCGAGGTTCCCGCCTAACGGATTTCTAAGAGGTTATCCTAAAGAGACTAAGGGTCTCGGCGGAAACTCGCGCGGAAGCCATTCGGCAGAACGATATACTTTCAAGCACACACTGAAAATGAAAGATGAAACATTACTTTACATAAAATTAATTACAAAAAGTGGGAGCCTCTCGCTCATTACAAAAGAAACAAAAAGAAAGGAGAAGCTTAGGGGGACGCGCTGTAACTCCCGCTGGTGCTCTCGCTTGAATCATCGCCAGAGCCCTCTTCAGATGTCTCGCCAGCGGCGGTAGAAGACCTCGGGATGTCTGAGGGAGGCGAGTCCGGCGCGCCCGGAGGTTTGGGAACTAGATCGTAGAGCCAAGGAAGAAGTTGGCGAGCGTCGATGGTCGCGCCGTCCTCCCGAAGCAGCTTGACGTCTCGCAGCGTCTCGAGCGTCAGCTTGACGGTTGCCTGAGCGTTAACTTGCAGCAGCTTGTCAACGTCGTACTCCGAGAGGTAACGACTCCGCAGCCTCGCATCTAGCTCCGGAGGCGGGACCTTCGCCAGCTCTGCGCGGAGCTGTTCCCTCAAGAGGACGCTCTCGCAGCGCGCGTTGGCCAGCTCTGCGCGAAGCTCCTTGACTTGGGCAGAATCCTGTGAAAAAAGAGTTCAGACTGGAAACATTGCACCATCGTAACTTTGAAAAACGAAAGCAAGGGTTCAGGAGGGTCTCGCTTACCTCAGTCGCGGGGCGTAGAGACAGCGCCAGTCGAGCATCCGCAAGCTCTTGTTGAGCTTTCGCGAGTTCTTCTCCCGCGGTGTGCGCTCGAGCCACCGCGTCCTCCCTTGCCTTGCGCATATCGGTGAAATTCTTGTCGAGGGTGATGCTTCGGCGCGCACACATATGCGCAAGCTCGAACCCGCGCAATAGAGCCCGGATGGCATCGAAGGCTATAAGGCGAGTGGACATCTGGTCAAACACGCTGGCATCCTCTCGGCTGTAAAGGCCATATCCAAGCGAAAAGGCCTCGCCAGTCACATCTTCCCCCTCCGCCCAGCTGGGAAGGAGCGTCGTAACCTTGATCAAGTTTGACTCAGGGTCCCATTCCATCTGAGGCTTCCCCTCCGCGTCGACGTACTTCACGCCGAAGCCAAAGTTCCTGTGCCCTTTCGGCACCTCCCGGGGCAGAGCTCGGGCGGAGGTTTCGGCGGCGAGCACTTCTCCCCCAGCCTCGCTTGCGGCCGGTGGGTTCCCGGTGGAAGCCTCGGCGCGGCTCTTGGTGGCGGCATCCATCTCGCTGGCCCTCTAGAGGATCGCTTCGAAGGAGCTGCCTGCGGGAAGGGGTTGGACAGGCGAGACGGCCGGGGCCTTCCCCTTCTCGAGAGCAGAAGGTTTTGGCCTCTTCAGCGTTCGGAGAGGAGGAAGGGTGACCTTCCGCTTCTTGGCTGGTGGCGGCAAAGGGGGCTGGATCGTTTCGGCAAGCGCTGGCGCTAGCTTCCGCGAGCGCAAGGGAGCCTCCCACGGCCAGACCCTCGACGCTCCGGCCTTCAGCGAAGGGTTGGCGCAGAGGGACCTCCCGCTCTCCTGCAAAGTTAAAACTCTTCAGCGCGAGAAGATCTTCGATAAAAGAGGGAATCCGAGGCGAGACCATACCTTCGCCCGAGTGAACGAGTGGGAGGGAGTCGACGTCTCGCCTGAGGTAGGGAACATCGAACTCCTTGGTCCCAAAGAATTCCAGGATTGCACTCTCGCGCGATCCCAGAGTAGGCGGCTTGTAAGCAGCGTCCTCGTACTGAACGGGCTGAAGCGGGACGTTGCCGAAGTCTCCGCTGACATAAACGAATTTCTCGCCCCAGTGGTGGTGCTTGTTGGCGAGACCGGTAACCTCGAGCAGTTGCCCGGAGAAGAAAACCACCCCTCCCTTGGCGCGGAAGTTGAATAGCTTCCGGAAGATGGGCAAACTGAACTCGATCCTCTCGGATCGCATATAGCATATGAATGCTATAAGGATCGCGACCGAGTTCGGGTTCAGTTGGGCGGGAACCACCCCATAATAACGAAGAGCAAGCCGAACCTCCGGCCAAAGGGGAAGGCGGAAGCCCACCTCGAAATGCTCGAGGGGGATGACGAGTTCTCCCGCCTCCGGAGTATTCACCTTATCGTGATTTCCTGGGTTCCGCGCCGAGAAGCCGGCGGGGATGTAGCGGTCAACGATCATGTTATATTCGTCGAGGGTGAGCTTGCAAGAAGGGAAGAGATGTTTTTGGAAAGCTTCCGCGCAGTGGGCGCGACCCTTGTTCTCGCCAGGCATGGTGGGTTTGCGAGTGAGAGCGAGAGCTGAAAAGAGGTCGAAGCGGAAGCAAGAACGCGAGAGCAAGGAAGGAAGGCTGAGGTTCCGGATCGAAGAAGTAAATGCGGTCGGTAGACTTCTCTATTTATAGAGAATCGTAATCATCATGAATCCACCCGACAGAGAGAGAAGGTGACAGCGGAGTACAGCTGTCAGAATCCGGGCTAACGGCGCCTCGATTTTCCCCCTCGGGATGGCAGCGGTCAACGGTCGTTCCTGGTTTCGACGCAACTATCTGGATTGGCGCAAGCCTCCTAGATTGGCGCAAGCCTCCTAGATTGGCGCAAGCCTCCTAGACTGGCGCAAGCCTCCTAGATTGACGCAAGCCTCCTAGATTGGCGCAAGCATCCTAGATTGGTGTAAGCATCTTAATTTAAAAGCCTCGCAGAGCAATAAAAAGAAAAAGAAAAGAGAGACATGGGTTGAAGCGAGATCCTCGCTAGCGCAAGCTGGATAAACCTAATTAACAGTAATGTTTATTACAGATACATCGATGAAAAGAGATACACTGATAAAAGAGGTACATTGGGATTCAGAGCGGGAAGGCTAATAGGGCTTCCAGCTCCATCGTCCTCGTTCTCGCCGCCTAGTTCTTGGGGGCGCCAACGGGTTGAAGTAGGACGATAGGGTGGTACACCCAAGGTTGATCCGCCTGGCGTGATCCCGGATCTGGGAGATGCACCTCCCTGGCGAAGACTCGGCAGAAGGCCCTCCCGGGCAATCAGTCTCGCCCAAGAAGAAATCCCGCTCCAGAGCCTCCAGCCTTTGCTCCACGGATTCGCGGAATGCTTTCGCCGCGGCAGTATGGGCACAGTCTCACCGGATAAGCTTGGCCAAAATGACCGAGATCTTCCTCCTTCTCCCCTTCGCGCTCCCAGCGCTGTTCAAGGTTTCTTCTATCTCGCCAGACGAAGGGAGAGGGGACTCTTCATCCTCTCCTTCCTCTTCTTCTTCTTCCTCTTCTTCTCCTTCCTCGTTGACTCCCGACCGCAAGCCAGGATCACCTGCGAAAGAAACGCACGAGAATTTTGGTCAAGGCATGACAATCAACAGTCCAGAAAAGTTTTCGCATACCTGCGGCTGGGCGAGAACCGTCAACCAAAGTTGGACGAGAAGGCCCGGCCCCTCCGTTGGTTCCATAAAGGAGGTGAAGAGGCTTGCCCAGCCCCGGGCGGAAGGGCTCGCGCACGATAATCCCGGCCTGGCCGGAAGCATGAGGGGAGTTGTCTTCTCTCAAGGGACGATCAGCATCCTTGAGAGTAGCGGAAGGTTCAGAAGCCGCCCCTCCCGCCTGCAGGATAGGATTGGCCACCGCAGGAGGCACTTCAACGGTTCTCGCTTCATCTTCCCGGGTGGTTAGACCCGGGTCGACGGGAGTTGGCACTGCGAGAAGACGGTTCAGAAAAGAAAGGGTCGGGTTGAAATATTGACAAGGGAAAATGTACCTATCGTTCCGGTTTCGGCCGGAGGAATCCTCTCCGAGACCCGCGTTTGGTCCTTGGGTGAATGAGCGGGCAGGTTCGAAGAACTTGGCGGGATCTCGGCGTCATCGTTAGGAGCGGATTCCTGCGAAAGCTTACTTTAACCGTCGGATCTAGTGCACAATCAGCTCGATAGGAACGGTTGAAAGGCTTAACTTCTGCGGAGAAGGATCCCCCGCAGGATTGGGAGTGGGGGAAGGAGGATCCCTATTCTCGCGAGAAAGGTCCCGCCGGACCACCTTCGCCCTTTTCTTTTCCTTCTTCTTCGGCTCGGAAGGCCCGGCGGTTGAAGTCTTTCTCGCTAACCATGGAGCCACCGCCGCACAGTTAGCCAAGGCCCGCGCTTGGGCAGCGGCTAACCGGTCTTGGAGGTCTTGCGGAAGCGGTTTGGCAGCACGTTTGGGATGCATGGTAAGCTCGCGCAAAAATCCCTGAGGCGAGAGCTCAGCTGGAAAACCGTACTTCAAGGGCAGGGCGTATGGACGCCTATCAGTGCATATTTATAGCCGCAGTGGGGCCCCCCCAAAAGATTCCCTCGGTAGGCGGGCACGTGTCCAGCGAATATTTCGGGGGTTGGACTTGTCTTGTCGAGCGCAGGGCTAGCTCGAAAAGAGCGGGGATTGTGTACAACCCCATATTCGCTGGGTGGGACCCGGAGACACCACTGAGGAATTGGGCTAGCCTCAGGTTAGCCTTGGGTTAACCCTAAGGCATACTTGTGGAGTTCTCGTCCCGTAGGAGCTCCCGCCAAGGGCAGGGAAAAGATGGAGAGATCGTCGACCGACCAAGGCAGATAGTCGAGCTCTCGGCAGGAGAGATCGTCGACCAACCAAGGCAGATAGTCGAGCTCTCGGCAGGAGAGATCGTCGACCAACCAAGGCAGATAGTCGAGCTCTCGGCAGGAGAGATCGTCGACCAACCGAGGCAGATAGTCGAGCTCTCGGCAGGAGAGATCGTCGACCGACCAAAGCAGATACTCGAGCTCTCGGTAGGAGAGATCGTCGACCACAGAAGCTTCCGCCTTAGGGCAAGCTCCCGCCCAGGGGAGGCGAGAAGGCCCCAAGTAGGCCTTCAGTCGCGGTAATTTCAAGACCGTGAAGGGCGCGAACCTCCCTGGTAAGGGGTCTCGCCAGGGTTGGCCCAGGTGGGGGTCCGGCGAGAGCCTTCACGGCCAGGGTTCTCGCCAAGTGGGCCCACGTGGTAGGGCCCGGCGCTCGTAAAGGGGATTATTTTATAATATATTGTCCCGAGGTAAAATTATCCAAATGCCCTTGGGATGACAGCGGGATTTGGCTATTGGCAGACCCCTCAGGGGTATTTCAGTATTTTCAGGTCAAAGGAAGACTATAAAAAGACCCATAGGGGCTCTTTGGAAGGCAGGCTTTCATTATTCTCCAACTCTAGTGCCTTCTGAGGAGCTCCCAGCCCAGCATTTGGCTTTGGAGGGGAAGCTCTCAGAGATCTTCCGGGTGTGTGGTGGGACCTCCCAGCTGAGGCTTTGGGTCAGTCTTTTGACCTTAGCAGCCAGTTAAGGGTCGAGATAAGAGAGAAGTATGTGTCGGTTGCACTTTGGTTTGTGAACATTCGTTGGGGTCATTTTTGGCTTCAACAGCAGACGTCTTGACTAAAAGACTAAATAGATCTCTCACAATCAAAGCATCGGGGGAAATGAGATTAAAGTTCATAGAAATATGAAACTTTCCTCCAACGTTTATGTTTTGATACGTACGAGCCTATAACTGCTAACATTCAAGCATCTAATAAGTAATAGACTGAAAACCCCAAATAATTTCTTGATGAAAACTCAAGATGGTTGGATGCTGGTTATTCCATATTTGATAACCTAACGTCCTCTCATTGTAAGTTGATTCAAGAATTATTCAACTGGGAATTGAAAGTCGTTGTAAATGTTAATCTTAACATTATTGGTCACAACACATTATTTCACATTTGATAATGTCGCACGTGATGTGTGCCCACATGTGTTGGTGAGGCGCATAGAGATCAGTAATGAGTAAGATAGCGTGACTAGTACTAGTTAGACTGGATGATATGCTGACAGAGTTACTTCACCGTTGCTAGAAGTGCTAAGCTCATTTAGTAAGAGTTAGTTTACTTTAAATGTTACTGCATGTGTTTATGAATTCATAGAGTCTGACTTATGAAATTCCTTGCATGCTACGATGAAGATTATAGAGGAGAAGTAGATCTGGACATGGATGACGATGATCTATTAGATGAGTAGAATCATCAAACGTTTAATTCATGTCTTTGTTTTGTTTTGTAATAATTATTCAGACTATGTTTTGGGATAGAATCTGTGTGATGGTTTGCCGTTTAGGCAAAACCCTTTTATTTTGATTAATTAGTATGATCTGTCCTGAATGTTTTGTTTAGTTTGGATTATTATTTTGTCTACTCTCCAGCATCCCGAAACGTTGCCGTTATTTGTCACGAATATAGGAGGAGATTGTAAGTGTATATTCGGGCGAATAACGGGCTCGGGGGCTTTGCGCGAGGAAACCCTAGGTTTTCCTCTATATATACCTAGCTGGGGGCAACGGGGAGAGGGTTCCACTTTGACCCTCCTCCGGATGTTTTGAGCACCTTCTACATTGAAGGTCACATGCAACTTCAACAATGTTGCGTGCAAGTTGAAATGATCAGTCTTTTATCAAAAATTAGTCTTTTACCAGTCTCGGTCCGGGACCAGTCTTTGATGAAAAAAGGGGGACCCCTTGGGCCCACTGGGACCAATCCGGGACCGGGTGAGTCCTAACCAGGACCGGTCCCTAGTCGGTCCTAATCGGGTCGGTCCCAATCAAGCCGGTTTTTTGTGCACGCCTGATGTAATGGGTTGCTCAAATATTTTAAGTAATTATTTTTGTCATTCAAATATTTTGTCAGCAAAATACAAAACTTATAACAATACAAGTGAAAAAAGTATATTTAAAAAAACCGAAAATTTATTTTTAACTATTAAATGATGTAAAATTTGAAATAAAGATGAATATTTTATCAAAGAGACAATTTCCCTTATTAGTTAATCAACCGGGGCACTGTGCGGTTGTGACAATACCCGGTCATGACAATATCACGATGTGACGACACTCCCGCGGCTCGCATCCTTAATTCATTGTCTTTGTTCAAAATTGAACACAACCAATGAATTTTGTTTTCTTACACTTCAAAAACGATTGCCAAAAGGGGGAGAAGCGTGTCTCCGGCAAGATGAAAGTGTTTAGATTTTTTTTGCTGGAGGAAGACGATGTCTCACCCTTCCCATTGAAATACCTGGATTTGTAAGTGCTCACGCATGCCCTTCCCCTTCCCTTCTCTTTTCTCCTTTATATATACTTCTATACTATATATAAATAAATATTTTCTTGACATACCGTGTAACCCTGACATACCGTCTAATTAATCATATTTGGACTGCTTGATCTGGATATATCATAATATTTCGGTCGTTCGATCACTGACATATCATTCAATCAATCAGGACTGTCCATTTAAATTTTCATAGGGCTTGTACACCTAAGATAGTAGGGGGTCCTAAACCAATAATTTTAATGGGAATACTCCCCATGATGTGAAATTACCATTTTACCTCTCATATTTATAAAAAAATAAACATGCTATACTTTTATACTATATATAAAAAAATACTTTCTTGACCTACCGTGTAACAGGCATATCGTCTAATCAATCTGGACCGTTCGATCTGGATATATCAAAATATCTCGATCGTTCGATCACGTACTGACATACCATTCAATCAATCAGGACCGTCCGTTTAAATTTTCATGGGATTCCTACACCTAGGATAGTAGGGGGTTGTAAACCTATAATTTTGATAAGGATACTCATGATGTGAAATTACCATTTTATCCCTCAATTTTTTTAAAAATAAACCTGCTATAAATAAGATTGTTAACCCGCTGTAAATAAGCCCGCCTAGTTTATGCCCGCCAGCCATATGCCAAATTTCAAATATCTGTATTATCTCCTACTATTTAAACCCACGGTGTGGGACTAAAAAAACAAAGCAAGTACAAAGCAGGTAACAAGGTTGTAGAGAAGCGTGAGCTCTGCTGTCATATGAATCGGAGTATTGTACAGGCCTTTATTCACAACAAAAATAACTACAACGAGATTTGAAACGGCGTCGCAGGTATTGCAGTTAATGTTACAAACCACTAGGTCAACAACGAATTACTAAATCACACACACACATATATACATAAATATAGAAAGACACGGGGCTCTGCACCTACGACCAAGCGCAATAGTACCCACCCGACGATGACTGGCTTCGCCCGCCCCTGGCAGCCTTGCCAGCAACATATACTTATGAGTACTCATAATAATCGTAAAAAATATTAATCGCGATTACATTTTTTATTTTATAAAAAAATGTGCGTTTTGACTTATATATATATATATATATATATATCTTTAACATTTATATAGAAATACCTAACGGTCCGTTCGGCCCCCTGGAATTGGAATTGGGAATTGGAATTGGGGCAACAGAATTCCAATTCCAGTGTTCGGATGTTAGGAATTCCCTCGGAATTGGAATTGGTCCAATTCCATGGAATTCAATTTTGTACTATGACCAATTCTTAGGGGGAAAGACAGATATTTCATGGAATTCAGTTTTTTACTATGCTCGTCATTGTCCGATCTCATCGTCGTCGCCCGATCTCGCCGCCGCCGCCCGTTCTCGTCGTCGTCGTCCGATCTCGCCGTCGCCGCCTGATCTCGCCGCCGCTGCTCGTTCTCGCCGCCGCCGCCCGTTCTAGCCGACGCCGCCCGATCTCGCCGCCGCCGCCCGATCTCGCCGCCGCCGCCTGATCTCGTCTCCGCCTCCCGATCTCGCCGTCGTCGCCCGATCTCGCCTCCGCCGCCCGATCTCGCCGTCGCCGTCCGATCTCACCGCCGCCTCCCTATCTCTCCACCGCTCACTCCCGATACTGCCACCACCGCCCGATCTCGTCGCCGACGACCGATCTGACCGCCTTCGCCCGATCTCGCCGCCGACGATCGATCTCACTGCTGTCGCGGCCCGATCTCGCCGCCATCGCCGCCCGATCACGCCGCCCGATCACGCCGCCCAATCTCGCCGCCGCCGCCGCCTGATCTCGCCGTCGTCGCCGCCCGATCTCGCCGCAGCCACCGCCTGATCTCACCACCACCGCCCGATCTCGCTATAGCCGCTCGATCTCACCTCCGCCACTGCCCGATCTCGTCGTCATCGCCTGATCACGACCTCGATCTCGTCGTCGTCGCCCGATCTCGCCATCGTCGACCGATCTCGTCGTCGTCACCCGATCTCGTCATCACCGCCCGATCTCGCTGTCGTTGCCCGATCATAATTAATTGTTTGTACACTACTTGAAGTTGATTTTTCTGGTGTTGTGTTCTTTTTTTGCCAATTTCTATATTTTCTTAGAGATTGTAAAAGGAATAATTCCTTCCATCACTTGGTTTTGTTGCAATAACTTCGTCCTGAGTGACACAAGACTCCAACATCAAATTGTCATGTCGCTCGGTCCTGCAGACATGAGAAAAAAAAGAAATTCTAAACCAATTCCAATTCCAATTCTAGAAATCCATCCTGCAGCCGAACAACTGCATTGGAATTCAGACCAATTCCAATTCTCACAGGAATTGGAATTAGATGAATTCCAATTCTGCAATTCCAATTCCAGGGGGCCGAACGGGCCGTAACGGTTTTTAAAAGGGCGTTGCTATCCGCACCGCAGTTTTAGCTATTCACACCGCACTTTTTCCTAATTTTTCGTGTATTTTAAAAATACGTCTTGTACATGCATTTTTAGGAAAAGTGTTCAACACAAAAGTTGTAGATCTCGGCGAGATCTACAACTTTTGTGTTGAACACTTTTCCTAAAAATGCATGTACAAGGCGTATTTCCAAAAGGCGCAAAATATGAACGTATTTTCAAATTACGCCTTGTACATGCATTTTCAGGAAAATTGTTCAACACGAAAGTTGTAAGATCTCGCGGAGATCTACAACTTTTGTTTTTACCACTTTTCCTCAAATGCATGTACAAGACGTATTTTCAAAAAAACACAAAAAATTAGGAGAAAGTGCGGTGCGAATAGCCAAAACTACGGTGCGGATAGCAGCGCCCTTTTAAAACCATGAATTTAAAAATAATATAAGCAATCTCTTCCGTTAATTTCTGGCATGAAAAATAACATCGGTCCAATCTTATGTAGCGTACAATACAAATAATCCTAGATCTCCTAAAGCTATTGAGAGTGTGGGATGAGAGATAAAGAAAGAGGAGAGAGAGAGAGAGAGGCAGACTGGGAGAGAGGAAGAGAGAGAGAGGAGAGGAAGAATGTGCGGGAGAGAGAGGAAGTGAGAGAGAGGGAGAGAGATGTATAGGAAGAGAGAGAGGAGGAGATAAAATAATTATTTTACTTAAAACAATTTTTTTTTTTTTTACAAAATAAATATTGTAATATTGATTTAAATTTTTTTACGGTTATTTTGAGTACTCATATGTATATGTTGTGGGCGCAACCAGCGTTGATGCGGACGCAGTCTGCAGACGCATCGAACACGAGAGAATCACGTGTGAAGACGAGTGAAGCCCGCCTGGATGCGGCTGAAGGCCTCCCTAAAGCATCGAGCCGAGGGCAGGCGATACCCGTCGTCGCCGACCGGATACTGTCGCGCTTGGCCATAGGGGTGGAGCCCCGTGTCGAGATTTGAAACGGCGTCGCAGGTATTGCAGTTAATGTTACAAACCACTAGGTCAACAACGAATTACTAAATCACACACACATATATACATAAATATAGAAAGACATGGGGCTCCGCACCTACAGCCAAGCGCAATAGTACCCACCCGACGATGACTGGCTTCGCCCGCCTTTGGCGGCCTTGCCCGCAACATATACATATGACTATATGAGTACTCATAATAATCGTAAAAAAATATTAATCACGATTACATTTTTTATTTTGTAAAAAAATGTGCGTTTTGACTTATAATAATTAATTTCTCCCTCTCTCTTCTCTCTTTTTCTTTTTCTCTCTCCCTCTCTTTTTCTCTCCAATATAATAGTTATATTATATATATATACATACGAGTGACAGGCACGGGCCTCCGGCCCGATGACCACGCGTCATAGTACCCGGTCGGCGATGGCGGGCTTCGCCCGCCACCAGGGGGCCCCGGCGGGTTTCGCCCTCTACCCGCAGGCTTCGCCCGCCCCCCGCAGGCTTCATGATCGCTCAAGATTGTTGAATAATGCATCAAGATTGGGGCGTTGAGTGCACTCAATGCCCCAGAAAGGGGCGTTGAGTGCACCCTACAAAGGGGCGTTGAGTGCACCCCCACAAAAGGGCATTGAGTGCACCCTCACAAAGGGGCGTTGAGTGCACTCAATGCCACAGAACAGGGGCGCTGAGTGCAGTGCACTCTGTTCTGGGGCGTTGAGTGCACTCAGCGCCCCAGAACTGGGGCACTGAGTGCACTCAACGCCCCATATTTGCGGCGTTGAGTACACTCAACGCCCCATATTTATAATTATTTAACTATTATAATATTTATAATAGTATTTATAAAGACGGGTGAACAGTGGCAGATGTTTAGTCCCATACAGCCAAAAATCTTGAACATTGCGGGTTTAAATATAGGTTCCCATGTTAACTTTCTGAAATCATTGCTTTAGCGGGCTTGGGGGCTGGCGGCCTGCGGTATTGGGCTTGCGGGCGATGGTGTGCTTGTCGGGCTGGCGGGCCTGATTTCTGTGCTGGCGGGCCTTATTTTGGCGGGCCGGCAGGCCTGATTTCTGTACTGGCGGGCCTGATTTCGTTGGCTATTAGCGGGCTAGTTTGTCTAACCCGATTTTGAATTAATTTATGCCTTATGTAGGGGTACAATCGTAATTTCACGTAGATTTAGGCCTCTTTAGTAGGTTTAGGATCCCTACGAAAAATTTGAGAGAGGGGGTTGGTTTAGTGGAACAGATCCAACGACATATGAGCAAAACAGTTTAATCCGACGGCCCATGTATTTAGTCATATTTTCGAACTCAGGCTATTTGCAGGCCTTCATATTTCTTTATAATATGGTATAGATATCTCTATCATATTAAAGAGAAATACAGAGGTCTGCAAATAGCATGAGTTCGAAATTAAAAGGAAATTAGGTGGCCGTCAGATTTCAGAGTTTTGATCATGAGCCGTTGGATCAAACCAACCCTCTCTTCATATTTTTTTATAGGTCTCCTAAACCTACTCTAGGGCAGTCTTAAACCTATGTGAAATAGGTTCAAAATTGGGTTAGAAATAAACCGGCGGACCCGCAAGACCGCACCCGCAAGAAGCCCGCCCGCCAGCTGCCAGCCCGCTAAACCGATTATTTCAAGAAGCCCGTCCGTCAGCCCGCTAAACCGATTATTTCAAACACTTGACACAAAAAACTATATTTAAAACGCCAAAGTAAAACTATTTTCGCAGTGTGGGACTAAACCCGCAGGTTTTATACTTTCATTATAAATACACTAATAATATTTTATATTCTCTATATTATTATTATTATTTTATAATATATAATATATAATATTAACAGGCGGGTGAACAGAGCTCCCGCTATTGTTCACCCGCCGGTATATATTATTTATAATATAATATTATTTATATTATAAATGCAAACTGCGAGGGGCGGGCGAAGACCGCCGTCGCCGACCGGGTACTGTGGCGCATGGCCATTTGGCCAGGAGCGGGCTTCGCCCGTCGGGGGGCGGGCGAAGCCCTCCGTCGCCGACCGGGTACTGTGACGCATAGCCATCGGGCCGGAGGCCCGTGCCTGTCACTCGTGTATATATATATATATATATATATATATATATATATATATATATCTTTATATATTAAAGAAGTAGTTTTGAATTTGAGAATCAGATCAAAACCGTTGAATGAGAACCACACATTTGATCGCAACCGTTGATCATAGAAATGAATCAGAGCCGTTCATACTTTTTCTTAGGTCTCCTAAACCTATATAGGGCCTCTCAAATAAATATATTTTTGTAGGGCACCCTACAAACCGTCAGCCCACTCCAAAAGCAAGCACAAATACTCCTTAAAATACCCAACAGGAGAGCAGCCCGCCAAAAGCCCATAAATAAAATCACTGTAATGCCCAACAGGAGAGCAGCCCGCTAGATGCCCATAAATAAAATCACCGGAACAAGCCCAACATCACAACATTTCTCTTACAAGTCCAAAAAATCATATATACGCCAAAAATAAAACTAAATCTGCAGTGTGGGACTAAATCTCGCCTGGGATTACCCAGGCGGGATTATTTAGGCGGACTATTTAGGCGGACGAGATTAAATTAAAATCCCGGGATTATTTAATCCCGGGATTACATCCCGCTATCCCAGCGAGATTAAATCCCGGGATTTAATCCCGGGATTTAATCATCCCAGCGGGATTTAATCCCGGGATTAAATCATCCCAGCGGGATTTAATCCCGGGATTTAAGGCCCACGTCCGCTAGGGGTGGGCACCGCCCGCCATGTGGACGGTGCGCCTGCCGAGAGGCGGGCGGTGTCCTCCTCAATGTGGCCAAACAACGCCGGGGGAGGGGGCAGCCCGTCGGGAAGCGGGCTTCCGCCGGGGTCGGGAGCAGTCCCCAGTGAGGCAGGCGAAGCCCGCCGGGCCGTCACCTGCTGGGTAATGTCGCGCTTGGCCGTAGGTGCGGAGCCCCGTATCAGGCACTCACATTGATGCGGGCGCAGCCCGCAATGACCCGCCGTGGGCTGGCGAAGGCCGCCGTCACGGACCAGGTACTGTGTCGCGTAGCCATAGGGGTGGAGCCGGGTAATGTCGCGCTTGGCCGTAGGTGCGGAGCCCCGTGTCAGGCACTCACATTGATGCGGGCGCAGCCCGCAACGACCCGTCGTGGGCTGGCGAAGCCATCCGGGTGCGGGCAAAGGCCGTCGTCACGGACCAGGTACTGTGGCGCGTAGCCATAGGGGCGGAGCCGGGTAATGTCGCGCTTGGCCGTAGGTGCGGAGCCCCATGTCAGGCACTCACATTGATGCGGGCATAGCCCGCAACGACCGTCGTGGGCTAGCGAAGCCATCCGGGTGCGGGCGAAGGCCGCCGTCACGGACCGGGTACTGTGGCGCATAGCCATAGGGGCGGAGTCCCGTGTCGAGCACTCGCATTGCAGCCCGTCGTGGGCTGGCGAAGCCAGCCGGGTACGGGCGAAGCCCGCCGTCATGGACAGGGTACTGTGGCGCGTAGCCATAGGGGCGGAGCCCCGTGTCGGGCACTCGTATATATATATATATATACTTAATAAGGGCATTCCTATTCTCTCCGTCACGGATGGAATTCTGGAAAACCCTCGTCGCTTACCCTCCATTACACGCACAATCGGCCGCGTGCCCCGCCCTCCTGCCGCGTGCCGCGAACGGAGGCCTCGCCGCTTCATCATACCACCACTGTGCTCTGCTATTTCCTCATCTCTACCTCTTCCCGCCGCTTAGATGTCACTGCTCGCTGGATTGCCCTTTTAAAGTCCGTCGTCCTTCGTGCCCCAAACCCGCCCCGTTGCTCCTCCTCCTCAAGCCACTGATTCTGTTGTTTGGCCCTGTTAGGTTTATGTATTTATTATTGTATTTAGGTGTTAGGTAACATGTTCTAAGGTGTTAGGTAACATGTTCTAAGGTGTTAGGTAACATGTTCTCCCCCTTCTCTTCTCCTCTATGTATGACCCCAAGGGTCACTTCTTATACACACTTAAATGAATAGCTCAAGCTTAACATGGTATCAGAGGTAAGTTTCACCTAATTTTTTTTCCCGCGATCCCCTTTTGCTCGCACCGGCTCCAGCGACCTCGTGCCCCTCCGCGCGAGATCCTCTCCAGCCTTACTCCGCCGGATTGAGTCACGTCGATCGCCCTCATGGCTGCCCCGCTTATTTCACCCCCTCTGAAGGCCACCTCTTTCCACTCGCCGCCGCCAGCGACTGGCCTGACTAGGCCCTCACTGTTGAGGCCGCCCTCTCCTCCCGTGATCTGTGGTATCACATCACCGGTGGCCCTCCTGCTTCCGCAAGCTATCTCACTGCCATCTCTACCGCTGCAGCTGGTTCTGGCGGCTCCCCCGCCCCCACCACCGCTTTGGATGACACTGCTCTTTGGCGGCGTCGCAATCAGGCCATCCGTGCTTACCTTTTGGAGTCTGTACCGCATCCCCTCCTCACGTCAATCGGTCGTCTACCTTCTGCTCGCGCCATGTGGGAGTATCTTCGGGATTGCTTTGTTCCCCGGGGTGGAGCCCAGCGACACCGCCTCATCTGCGACTCTCAATCTGCGCGCGAGGAAGGATGCTCCATTCAGGAATTCTTTACCCTCATGAGTGCCTTCTGGCATGAATTGGACTCCATGGTTCCTCTTCCCTGCGGCTGTGCGCGCTCCTTGGAATTTCAGCGCCACCTTTCTGAGGGCCACCTCCATCAGTTCCTTGCTGCTCTCTGTCCCGAGTTTGCCCTCCTTGCTGCACAGCTCCTTCATCGGGTCCCTCTTCCGAGCTTGGATGATGCCTTGATTGCTTTGTTTGATGAAGAAACCCGCCTCAGTCCTCCTCTGGTCCTCACCCCTGCTCTCGGCCCCGACATTATTCTCGCAGTTCCTCCGCGTCATGGTCCTGTTATCTGTCGCTACTACAAGAAGGTGGGTCATGTCAAGCCCTGACATGCACCGCCTTACTGATGGTCATCGTGATGACCCTGGGTGGGGCCATGGTCGTGGTCCCCCTCCTCCCACCGCAGCCGATGCTGCTCCGGATCGTCTACAACGCTTGGAGGACCTACGCCTACAGTCTCCGCAATTCCACCCTGCCGCTTCCGCTGGCTCTTCCACAGAACACGGTCTCTCTACTGCTTCTGGTACTTCCGTTATTCGGGTTCTACCAACTGCGCCTTGGTATTTTGACTCTGGGGCCTCCTGCTACCTCACCTCCGACTCCCGCCACCTCACCAACTGTACCTCCACCCCCTCTCGCCTCGAGGTCACTACTACTGATGGGGGATCTCTCCCCATCCTGCAGTCTGGCTCTATTACCCCAACCTCTGCCCCCCATGGTTGTCTTACCCTCTCCAACGTCCACCATGCTCCCCGCCTTTGCATGAACCTTCTCTCTATTAGTTCTCTTTGTGATCTTGGACTCACCGTTCTCTTTTCTTCCTCTGCTTGTGTTGTGCAGGATTCACGGACGGCTCAGAAGATTGGACAGGGCCGTAAGACTGGCGGCTTGTATCAGCTGGAGTATCTTCATGTCCCCTCCTCCTTGTCTTCTTTGCCCTTTGCTCTTTCTGTTACTTCTGAAGTCGAGTTGTGGCACAAACGCTTAGGTCATTTATCTTCCGACCGACTCCAAGGTATTATCCGCTCCAGAGCTTTGGGTAGTGTCTCCTCTTCCCCCCTCTCTACTTGTATCGGTTGTCGTTTGGCAAAGCATGTTGCCTTACCATTCTCCCACAGTGCTTCCCAATCGACTGCTCTGTTTGATTTAGTACATTCTGACATTTGGGATCCAGCCCCCATTGCCTCTCATTCCTTATATTTTTATTATGTTAGTTTTATTGATAATTTCTCTTGCTGTGTTTGGTTTTATCTCCTTCGGCAACGTTCTGAAATTCCCACAGTCTACCGCACGTTCACCACCATGCTTCACACTCAGTTCAGGCGTCGGATTAAAATTTTCCGTTCTGACTGCGCCCAGGAATTCCTCTCCTCCACCATACGCGATATCACCCAATCGCATGACACTCTCCATCAGCAGTCCTGCCTGCACACCCACGAACAAAATGGGGTTGCCGAACGGAAACATCGTCATATCATTGATACTACTCGTGCCCTTCTTCTCGCTTCCTCTGCTCCAACTTCCTCGGTCCTCTCCGGGGTTACCCCGTACGAACGCTTGTACTCGCGTCCACCCATCTACATACCCCTCCGTATGTTTGGGTGTACATGCTTTGTACTTCTTCCGGCCTCTGAACGCACCAAACTCTCTGCTCGCTCTGCTCGTTGCATTCACCTTGGTCTCAGTCCCCATCATAAAGGTTATCGGTGCTACGACTCGTTCACTTGTCCCATCCGCATCTCTCGCCACGTCTCCTTACTCGAACATAAGATGTTCTTCTCCTCCACCACATCCTCCCCTCCCTCACTGACCTACATTACCCCCCCCCCCCTCTCTCCCTTCCTCTGTTTCCTCCTATTCCCACTCATCCCCGGACCCCCATGTTCCCTCGAGAATCCCTGCTCACCCTCTAGTCCTCCCTCCTACTCCTCCCGCTCCTGTTCCCTCTGATCCTCCTCCTTCTGCAACTCCCCCTCCCGCTCCTGCTCCAGCTGATGCAGCACCATCCGACACTCCGTCCATCTCTCCGCCGGTGGATCCTGCTCCTCCTCGCCGCAACCCTGCTCGTCCTCGCCACCCGCCAGCTCGTTACGATCACAGCCCTGCTAGGTCTCCACCATCTGCTCTCGCGAACACTTCCTCCTATTCTCCTGCTTTTCAGTCCTTCCTCACCGTTCTACACTCTCATCGGGAGCCCCAGTCATACCGAGAGGCGGTTGTACATCCCGAATGGCAACAGGCCATGACAGTTGAACTTCAGGCTTTCCAGCGGACTCATACCTGGGACCTCGTCCCCTGCCCTCCTGGCATTACTCCTATCAGCTGCAAATGGATCTTCAAAATCAAGACTCGCCCGGACGAATCCATTGAGCGCCACAAAGCCCGCCTCGTTTCCCATGGTTTCTCGCAGGAACATGGGATCGACTACGATAAGACATTTGCCCCAGTGGCTCGGATGACTACCGTGTGTACGGTTGAAGTTGGTGACCGGGCGGTCTGGCGGCCTGTCGTGGCGGATTGAAGACCGGGTGGTCTGACGGCCTGTCGTGGAGGATTGAAGACCGCGCGGTCTGGCAGTTTCCCTTTGGCGGTTTGGTTGCTGTGCTGTTGCTGTCTGGAGTCCGAGCGGTCTAGAAGTTTGTCTCTGGTGGCTTGGAGACCGAGCGGTCTAGCGGTCTCCCATGTCGATCTCTCCTTCTTCTCTGGTGGTGGCCGAGCGGTTAGCCCTTTCGTCTAACCGCGCGGCTTGTGCGGGTTGTTTCTGTATAACCGCTTAGTCCTGTATTTTTTAGTCTCACATCTCTTATTTGTATTCTCTCTTCTCTCCTCCATTCTATAAAAGGGAGGTCATACCTTTGTAATAGACACCTTTTTCAGATAATAAAATTTTTGTTATACCTCTTCCGGCTTGTTTTTTGTTCGTTTCTATATGGTATCAGAGGACTCGATCTTCTCCTCTTGATTCTGTGTGTCTTCTCTGTCTGCACGACCTGTCCGCCCGGCTTGCTTCATCTTCTCGCGACCTATTCTCGCGACTTGTTTCTTCTGCCGGCTTGCGCTCTGTTCACGCGGATTCTTTCTCTTCTTGTCATTGCCCTTTGTGTGCACGCTCTCTTCTTCTCGTCGCGAACTCTCCTTTAGTCGCCGTGACCTATTGTCGCGACCTGTTTGCCTTGGTCGCCTTGTTTGTCTCCTGCGGTCTTATCTTTAACCGCTCAGTCTTCTCCTTCTTCTGTTCGCGCGGGCTGCCTTATAGCCTCTCGACTTCTTCCCCTCTGCTTGATTCTGCGGCTTGGTCGTGGATTTTTTGGCTGCTGGTGTTTGTCATCGTGACCGCCGCAGATCTCCTTCTTCTAACCGCTGCGATTTCTCCCTGTTCGCGCGGTTTGTTTCTTAACCGCACTGTTTGTTTCTTAACCGCGCGGCTTCCTGTTGTTTTCTCCTATGGCTCTTTCTCATGCTTTTACTGCTACCACTCCTGTCGTCAATCCGGCTCCGCCTCTTTCTCCTACTCCTTCCGGGAACCTTGACACCGTTTCGAAACTTGTCGGCTCCAACTACCCGAATTGGAGCGTCTCCTTCATCTTTCTCCTTTGCTCGCAATGCAAACGCCACCATCTTGTTGATGACCCTCCTCCCACCACTTTAACTCTCTTTGATGACTGGGATGCGAGTGACGCCCTTGTGCGTACTTGGCTCGCTAACAGTCTCTCTGATGAATGCCTCCCCGTCATCCGTCATGATGAGACGGTCAAGGCCGCTTGGCTTCATCTTGCCGCTCTGTACTCAAAGGGGGCTCAGACGTCCCGTATCAATATGTTGTATGCGGACCTCTTTGCCCGTCCTACATTGTCTCTTGCTACTGCCTACCAACAGGCTCAGGCTCTTGGGGCTGAGATTCTTCAGAATCGCCCCTTTTCAGCGGATTTGGCTCAACAACACAAGCATTTCCAGGAGTTTCTCGTTGTGTGTTATCTGCTCCGGCTTCCTGATACGTATGATATGATCCGCCAGCAAAATTTGGGTGAGGTAGAATCCCCTACCTTAGATGTCACCGCTTCCCGCATCGCTGCTGTCACCTCCCTCCTTCAGCGCCCGCTTCTGCCCGCTCCTTCTCCACCAGACAATTATGCTCACCAAACTCAGCGGAGTGGCTCTGGTAGCCGCAGTCACCAGTCTAGAGGACGTGCTCCTTCCCGCTACCTCTGCTCTCATTGTGGTCGTACCAGCCATACTGTGGAACATGCTGGACAAAGCATCCCCATCTTCGCCCCTCGGGTGACTCTTCCACCTCCTCTTCCAAGCCGTCTGCCTCCGTGGTCACATCATCATGTAGTGCCCACGTGGTGACCCAAGGTAAATGGCTTATCGACTCTGGTACGACTAATCATATGACGGGCAATCCTCAGTGCTTCTCTCTACTCGAACAGCATGATCGGTTGCCTCCTGTCCTCGTTTGAGACGGTTCTCCCTCCCCGGTTCATGGGTCGGGAGTGGTTCATGTTACTCCATCTCTTCGCCTAGCGAACACTCTCTATGTGCCCAAATTTCCGTGCAATTTGTTGTCGGTTACCTCTTTATGCAAGCAACTTCAGTGCTCTGTGACGTTTACTCAGACTTCTTGTTCTTTCAGGATCCGAGCTCCCAACGGACGATTGCTACTGGGACTGAGAGCGGCGGCTTCTACTTCCTCGACAACGTTTCTGCATTGTCTGCCTTCTCCTCTTCTTCTACGGATCTTCTCCAGTGGCATCTCCGCCTCGGTCATCCTCCTCCGCGACTTCTACATCAGCTTCTGCCCCACCTCCCTCCTTCCAGTACTCCTCTCAACTGCGATGCTTGTCAGCTTGGCAAGCATCACCGTTCCTCCTTCCCGCCGAAGCAAGGTCGGAGCTCTACCCGTCCGTTTGATCTAGTCCACTCTGATGTCTGGGGCTCTGCTCCTACTCTCACCATTGGTCGGGGTAATTCTTATTTTGTAACTTTTATTGATGATTTTTCTAGATGTACTTGGGTGTATCTCTTACGATATCGCTCTGAACTTTTGGATGTATGGATCTCTTTTTATCAATTAATTCAAACTTAGTTTGGTATTTATATTAAAACTTTTCGCTCAGACAATGCTAAAGAATATCTGAGTCATGCGTTTACATCTTTCTGTGTACAACATGACATTATTCATCAGACTAGCTGTGTTTATACCTCCCAGCAAAATGGGGTGGCGGAACGCAAAAACCATCATCTCCTCGATGTCGCTCGTACCTTGATGACCCAGATGCATGTTCCTCATTCCTATTGGGGCTATGCTGTTCTCCTTGCCTGCTACCTCATCAATCACATTCCCTCCATGGGAAAACCCCATTCTCCATTCTGTATCCGGGCAATGAGCCCTCCCCCCTCCTCCGAATCTTTGGGTGCACTGCCTTTGTGCATGCACCATCTGCCACCCGAGATAAGCTCTCCCCTCGCTCCACCAAATGTGTCTTTCTGGGGTACTCCCCAACTCAGAAAGGCTATTGTTGCTTTGAACCCGTTCTTCGTAAGCAGTTCGTCTCTGCTGATGTCACCTTCTTCGAGAATGCCTCCTACTTCTCGGCTGAATCCTCTGCTCTCCCTCCATCTTTTGATACTCCTTCTCTTCTCTTTGTTCCCTCGTCTCCTACTGCGATCTCAACCCCTACTCCGTCTTCGTCCACTCCTCTCCCTCCGCCTCTTTCTCCCTCTTCTCCACCACCATCTCCCTCTTCTCCGCCATCGTCGCTCTCTACTCCCGGGCCAGCTCTCTCTGCCACGGATGCTCCAGATGCTGAGGGACCCGCCGACCTGGATCTTTCTGTAGCTCTTCGTAAAGGGGTGCGGATGTGTACTCTACACTCCCTTGCTGTTGTTGTTTCATATGATCGCCTTACCTCTTCTCGCAGGGCCTTTGCTCTGACTATATCTGCCACTGCCACACCCCGTTCCTACCAGGAGGCCCTTGTTATTCCTCATTGGAAGATGGCCATGGATGAGTAAATGACGACCCTAACTGAGCGGGGTACCTGGACTCTTGTTCCTCCTCCCTTCGATACTGATGTTGTTGGCTGTCGCTGGGTCTTTGTGGTCAAATTTGGCCCGGACGGTGCCGTGGATCATTATAAGGCCCGCCTTATTGCTAAGGGCTTTACTCAGACCTATGAGGTTGATTACTTTGACACCTTCTCTCCCGTGGCTCGTCTCAGCACTATCCGGGTCCTTCTCTCTGTGGCCGTCAATCGAGATTGGCCGATTTCTCAGCTGGATGTCAAGAATGCCTTTCTTTATGGTGATCTTCAGGAGGCCGTCTACATGGAGCAACCTCCTGGGTATGTTGCTCAGGGGGAGACATGGGTATGCCGGCTGAAGAAGGCCATCTATGGCCTCAAGCAGAGCCCTCGAGCTTGGTTTGACAAGTTCAGCAGCATCGTGGCGGCCGTTGGTTTTACGCGAAGCTCTGTCGATCACTCGCTATTCATTCGCAAAACCTCCTCGGGACTGGTGGTTCTTATTGTGTACGTCGATGATATTCTTCTCACTGGCGATGACCAGGAAGGGGTTGCCTTGACAAAGCGGCATCTTCGTCAACATCTGGTCACGAAAGATATGAGCTCTCCAAAGTACTTTCTGGGGATTGAAATCTCTTGGAAATCAAACTCCTTAGTCTTATCCCAACGTAAGTATGCTCTTGATCTATTAAAAGAGGCAGGATTGACTGGAGCAAAACCTGCCTGATGCCCCATGACAACTGGAGAAGACAAAACCTGGACAAATGATTCGCCTCCTCTTTCAGATATTACGCGATATAGGTGTTTGGTTGGTAAGCTCATATATCTCACAGTGACCAGGCCCGACATTTCCTATGTTGTGGGTAAGGTGAGTCAATTCATGCAAGCGCCTAGGGAGTGCCATCTACAGTCCGCCTTACGGATCTTGGAATATGTCAAAGCAGCACCTGGGAAAGGATTACTCTTTCAGAAGAATGGTCATTTGAGGGTTGAAGCATACTCAGATGCGAGTTACGCTGATGACAAAGGGGATCGCAAGTCAACTTCGGGTTTTTGCACCTTTGTTGGGGGAAATCTTGTGAGCTGGAAAAGCAAGAAGCAGTCTGTTGTTTCCAGATCCAGTGCAGAAGAAGAGTATCGTAGTATGGCATCGACCACTTGTGAGTTAAAGTGGTTACGAGCTCTCATGATGGATTTAGAAGAGGTCTACAACCACCCTCTACCTATGTTCTGTGATAACAAGGCGGACATATACATTTCCAAAAATCCGGTCTTTCATGAAAGAACCAAGCACATTGAGGTCGACTGTCATTTCATTCGTGAAGAGATTTTAAAGGAACAAATTTGCACTCCCTTCGTCATTTCTGATAAAGAGTTGGCTGATATCTTCACCAAGTCAGTATCCGCCTCGTTTCTTCAAATTTGTGACAAGCTGGGCATGATCGATATCTATACTCCAGCTTGAGGGGGAGTGTTGAAGTTGGTGACCGGGCGGTCTGGCGGCCTATCGTGGCGTATTGAAGACCGTGCGGTCTGGCGGTTTCCCTTTAGCGGTTTGGTTGTTGTGCTGTTGCTGTCTTGAGTCCGAGCGGTCTAGCAGTTTGTCTCTGGCGGCTTGGAGACCGGGCGGTCTAGCGGTCTCCCATGGCGATCTCTCCTTCCTCTCTAGTGGTGGCCGAGCGGTTAGCCCTTTCGTCTAACCGTGCGGCTTGTGCGGGTTGTTTCTGTATAGACCACTTAGTCCTGTATTTTTTAGTCTCACATATCTTATTTGTATTCTCTCTTCTCTCCTCATTCTATAAAGGGGAGACCATACCTTTGTAATAGATACCTTTTTCAGATAATAAAATTTCTGTTATACCTCTTCCGGCTTGTTTTTTGTTCATTTCTACACGTACCTTACTCGCCGTGGCTACTGCTCGGGGATGGCCACTCCATCAGATGGATGTCACCAATGCCTTTCTTCATGGCGATCTTACCGAAGTTGTCTACATGACTCCTCCCCCGGGTCTCTTTGTGCCCTCCGACCACGTCTGTCACCTCTGTCGGGCCCTCTATGGTCTCAAATAGGCTCCTCGTGCCTGGTTTGAGCGCTTCCGCACTGCTGTCCTCAAGGTCGGCTTCATCGAACGCCAGACGGATCATGCTCAGTTCACTCGCACCTCCAGTTAGGGTTGCACCATTCTTCTCTTATACGTCGATGATATGATTATCACCGACGATGACCATGCCACCATCGCTTCTCTTCAGCAGTATCTCTGCCATCAGTTCGAGATGAAGGATATGGGTCCCCTTCGCTACTTTCTTGGTTTGGATATTTCCCGTTCCAAACATGGGCTTCTTGTCTCTCAGCAGAAGTACGTCCCTGACATCCTTTCTGTTGCCGATATCTCTGACTCCAGATCGGTTGACACGCCCATCGAGCTCAATCTGAAGCTCCTCCCGACTGATGGCGATCCTCTTCCAGATGTCTCTCGCTATCGTCGTCTTGTCGGGATGCTGGTCTATCTCACTATGACACGGCCCGACATTGCCTATGTTGTCAGCTTTATCAGCCAATTTGTTCAGGCTCCTCGCTCCGCTCACTATACCGTCGTCCTCCGGATTCTTCGCTATCTCCGCACCTCCTTCAGCCGCTCCCTGTTTCTCTCTACCACTTCTCCCCTCACCCTCTGAGCCTACTCGGATGCTGATTGGGCGGGGGATGCTGCCACTCGACGGTCTACTACTGACTTTTGTATCTTCCTCGGCGACTCTCTCATCTCTTGACGCAGTAAGAAACAAGACTCAGTTGCGCGCTCCAGTACGGAGGCCGAGTATCGTGCAATGGCCTCTACCACTGCTGAGATCGTTTGGCTTCGCCGCCTACTTTGTGACTTTGGTGTGCAGATATCTGGCTCCACTCCATTATTTTGTGACAATCGCAGTGTCATACAAATTGCTTCCAATCCAGTGTTCCATGAACGGACAAAATACATTGAGATTGATTGTCATTTCACTCGCCAGGAGTTCCTCGCCAACACTATTTCAATACCGTTCATTGCCTCCAAAGAACAAGTTGCAGACTTTCTCACCAAATCCCTCACTTCTGCCAGATTTTGATATCTTATCAGCAAACTCTCGGTTCATGATCCACCATGAGTTTGAAGGGAGGTGTTAGGTTTATGTATTTATTATTGTATTTAGGTGTTAGGTAACATGTTCTAAGGTGTTAGGTAACATGTTCTCCTCCTTCTCTTCTCCTATATATATGACCCCAAGAGTCACTTCTTATACACACTTAAATGAATAGCTCAAGCTTAACAGGCCCGCTGCTTCTGCTCTTCACGGCGCGAAGATCGGGGATCGGCCCCTGCCACGAGCAACTCCATCTCCTTCTTCTTGCCCGTCAGTCAGTTTCTGAAATCGTTTTTCACGCTTCGAATTGGTCATAGCTTAATTTTTTCACGTCACGCCGGAGCTTAATTTCTTCCTTACAGTAAGGTTTTATTTCACCCTCTGCCTCCCCTGCATCCACTGGCCAAGCCTCTTCAATCGGCTCCAGGTATGTTTTCAATCCTCCGTTCCTATCTATTCCGCTACTGCATAATTAAAAAAAGCCTCTTCAAGCCATCCCAGTGCTGTTTATCTCTACTAGATAATTTTTTTAAAAAATTCTGCTACGTATCTCAACTATAAAGAGAACATGTTGAATAGGGACTGTTGAGGTGTCGATCACAAATTTTATAATTACTAAATGGTGTTGGAAGTAGGAGATAATTTATGTATTAAAAAATAGCATTGGGATGACTATCATGAATAATTCCTAATAGTTGGCAAAATGCCCTCCTCATGTTTGTCAAAATGCTTAAATCACAACAATTTGTTTTTTTTTTCTTTTTGTTCTTTTTTTGCTTCTTAGCACTAGGTGTATGGATTTGGAGAATATATATATGATCTATTGTAACCTTTTAATCTTTACTTAAATTGTGCATTTGTTTGAATGCTAACTTAAAGTTCTGTAACAAATTGATATATGTGCCCCCACACAATTGGGAGAAAAGAAAGAGTAAGATGGATTGAAATCAGAAGATGTGCTACAATTATTTTTTATACTTCGACATTTTCTTAACAACCTCAATACTTTTCTCTACGGTTTATTTATGTTTGTGTGTGCTTGATATATGCATTATGCCACATATCGACCTTATATATCAGACATGATGATGCATTACGCCTTCTCAATTAGCTTGCTCTAATTTTAAGGTTCCATTTTGGTGGACAATAGTTATCTTCCTTTTAGGAATGAAGAAACAAAATGAGAGAATATTGTAACATGCACGATGTACCCTTCAATGATCGTAATGATGCTAATTTAAACGATAAATTACATCTCCACATACACTTTCCAATCATTAACAGACAAATTGAGATCACTTTGGCATACATGATGTATCTATATAATTGCATTCAAAAGAGGAGCTCTGCATTCAAAGATGAAAATTTTCTATTTTTGTAGCAAAATAAAAAATATTATATGAAATATTATAAAGAGAGCTCCTCTTTTGAATGCAATTATATGAGCATGATGCAATTATATGAGCATGTCAGGCTACAAATCAATTTCAAATTAAGGAGAAGCTCTGTTTATAATAGCAGAACCTTTGAACAATTACAATGAATTAGTTGAATTAGTAGCAGAATCTTTATATAAATACGAGCATAGAAGCATAAACTTTATATAAAGGATGAGCTCTGTTTATAGTAGCAGAATTTTTATATAAATACGAGCATCTTTGCACGGGCTACGCCCATGCTCGATGCTCCCGGCGGCCTTCGCCCGCATCTAGGCAGACTTTGCCCGCTTGCGCACGGGCGTCACCCATTTCTATGTAATCAACGAGCTCGGCGTCGCTCCTGTTTCTACGCCTGTTTTTTATTGTGAGCAATCTCATATGTAATTTATAATCCATTTCGACTACTTTAATTTGACTGCTTGCTCTGGGAGACTGCATCGTCTGTGTCTGTCTGGTTGTGATTGATATTGCTATTCCAATTTCTGAAACTATCATGGTATTTGTTGTAAGTATTTGCTATTAATATTGCTAATCCAATTTATGAAACTATCATGGTCTTTGCTGCAAGTATTTGCTAATCCAATTTATAAAACTATCATGCTCTTTCTTGCAAGTATTAAGGCTCTCAATCAGTGTTTGACAGTCACATTTTGTTATTGTAGAAGTTAATGAATTGTTTCAAATACCCACTCTGCACATGCATTCTCGATGTTACGTGTTCAGGATGAACAAAATTCTTCAAACTAACTGTTAGGTGATAAGTTTTCAGAGCTGATGTATTCGTGAAGTAATAATATCACGCCCAATTCATAAGTATAAGCCATTATTACCACAAAATGACCAATGAGAGATAATTTGTATTCATAAATTGTGAATGTTGTAGCTCCTTCCCCGGCCACTTAGGCAACTGAGGAAGGCGTCAGTATTGTAATTAAGCTTGAGTAAGGGAGAGGTCTACCACAAAAGCATGTTGCCCGACTCCTACATCAGAAACGTACATGAATCTGTGGTTGGAACTTATAAGTCACAATAGATAAGCTGACCAATTGACTCCTGCAAATCAGCATTTTGACTAAAACACATTATTTTTTTTTGCTTAATTTTTTTACTTTCTTTACATGATGCTCTTCTGTTATGCATGTAGGGAAACTACTTTGTGCGTGCCATAGACTGAAGGGTGCTTAGATGTGTATGACTGCTCCTTTAGTCCTTTGAGCACAATGTTCTTGACATAGAGAACTCTAAGAGGACCAATACAAAATTAAGGTTAATATTTCTTTTCTCTTTTTTGTTCTCTTCACTTTTTTGTAGGGCTGTCCGATCTGAATGCATTATTCATAGATGTTTCGCGACAACTTAGGCGCTCTTCTCCGCCGCTTCAGGTGATAGTGCCAAGACGAGCCTCTGCTTTACTTTAGAGCGCCAAAGCTCTGCTATGAATCTCATGCTATGTTTTTTATACAATTATTTTGCTCCCGGATTAACTGGCAAAAAAACCACCGTCAGTCAACCATTTTGACATGACAACTGACAACAACGATGACACTACTGCTATTTAATCCTCATTTATTATTGTATGGTTGTTGGCAAGGTTATACCGATGCTTACTACTGCTTATAGTGTTAGATTTGAGTTTACATATTTACTGATTATTTCAATTGACTGTGTGCCCTTGATCTTCAGTTCTCCTCAATTCTATAATCTTCAATCAATACATGAAATGAGCATTACGATTAAATATATTGTGAAGAGTACGCATGTTTCAATTGATAAGTCTTTGTAGATGATCACCAAAGCATTTCTTCGTTTAATTCTACAAATTTTACATGAAGCTGTGTATTTATATTTCTCATTTAAATATTCATCATTTTGCCTCTTCCATACTTCAATATGGACTAAAATTGTTTACCTTAGTTTGTACAGTAGTTTGTATAAAAGTTTGTAAAACATTACGAAATAATATTTTGTACATTAAGCGTTTGCTTCTAAAGTTGTTCTTATGTTGCGTTTGATGCGGTTTATCGCAGCTTATTTCCTTTGATGAGCTTGGACAAAACCTTGATCGTCTCATATATACCTATTTTGTGTATGACAATGCTTACAAACTCGTGAATTCAGATTCACAATTACCTCATGGGCAGGCATTTCAGCTGTAGTTGGTACCCCTTGCCCCTACTGTTACAGCAGCTCATAGAGCTGTTAATAGCAGCTATAATTTCTAATAATAATGTGCCTTCTCACTTAGACTGCGCTGTGATTTGCACTGCTTTGCCTTCCTGTAATACATGCCTTATAAACTCATGAATTCATATTGACAATTAACTGATGTGCAGGAACTTCTGCTGCTATTGGCAGCCTGTGTCGATGCTGCTGCAGTGGCCCATGGAGCTATTAATAACAGCTATAGTTTCTTATAATAGCCTGCCTTTGCACGTATACTGCACTGTGCTCTCTGCTACTTTGACTGCATGTAATGCAGTGTTGTTGTGTCATGAGGTTTGTGATGTAAGTGTTCGTTTATATGAAATACAAATTACTAAATTGCTTGCCGTGAATTTGGCAGCTTTGTTGATAGCCCAAATTGCAGGTGTTACTGGCATCGCTGTGCGCTGCTATTGCAACAGCCCATCGAGTTGTTAATAACAGCTGTAGTTCTCATGTTCTCCTTTGTAATAATGTTATTTCTATACGCTGCAACCACAATATTGTTGATTCAATCACTACTGCGCATACTTCTCAAACATATGCATGATTTCTTCACTTCATCTTATTTTCAAGTGCGCTACAATGTGTTATGTACTGACCTTATTTTACAATGCTTAGAAACTGAACGTTGACATTATTCACTGCCACTTGCTTCCCTCGGTACTACGCAGTTGTAGCTCACTAGAAAAATATTTGGAATGCCGGGATCGAACTCTTCATGAGCCATCACACGCAAGGACGACCTATTCACGAGCATCGAACTCGAATACTTTGGTGACGTGCCATCAGAGATGCGTGATAACTGCTACTTCTGCTTATTACTTGCCAATCTTAACCTTGAGGCCACTTCTCAGGTGTTAAAGTCCGTCTTCGTCTCCCTGTCGGGATTTATTCACACGAGTGTATGGACTCAAACTCTTGATCGCGAAATATACTGTTGAACCATTTTCACTTGATGATTCAATGCTACTGTATATTGACTCTTGAAGGCTGACGTGGACGTAAATGGGGACCCAGTTGGCACGCGGGAAGTGATTTTCGCTGATGAGGCGACGATGAGCGCAGCCACTGGAAACATGCACAACAAGCTCATTGACGGGAATAAAATCTCAGTTCGTGCAATGACACTCTTTGACGTTAAATCGAAGTCTTTTTCATTAGGGTAGGAGCCTGAGTTAAGTGAGGTTTCTATTGATGTGGACTTTCACGAGTGTTTGTAAATATGTTGAACAACTATTCACAAGACATCTCCTTTCTTTGTAAACATTACTGCATCCTTACTGAGCGTGAGTTATATAAGAATGCACAGAATATTAGTTCTCCAATTTTCATTTTCGTCTCATTAATAATGTTATTTTTATACTACACAAACACAAAATTATGTAACAATAACTACAACATTACTGCACACACAAACTCTCAAACGTACTCATGCTTTCTTCACTTCTCTGCAAACACAGCTTACTCCGCCAGTAACACTGAACAACACAACTACCTTATTTACAGGTGTGTTGCAGTATGCTACGTACAGACTATATTGAAATATGCTACCACACTGAAATTACAAGCTCCAAGTAACTTATCATGCTTCTAGGGTATACTGCACTTCTCTTTTGTTCTCAATGCAGTTCAACTCTACTACAATTTTTTCTAATTAAAGAGCTTCGACTGTGAGTTACATAAGGTAAGAATAATAATTGCTACTATCAAACATATACTTTATGACAATGATGTTTTTGTCCAACCACACCGCAGCATAAGCTGTGATAATCTTCATCAAACACAGCGTAAGTTAACCGCTTAACAGAATTCTAAAGCCAATAAACAACTGAAATATTATTTATACATTACTCAGTAATAAATACATGCTCCTTCATGCTAACATGACATTTAAACTAGGGCACCAAACATTTAATGCGGCGGCTGAACAATATGGTCTATTAGAACGAGACAATAGTCTGCATAATTGTATGCACGATGCTAGAGAATTTCATATGCCCGCAACACTACGCACATTATTTACGACCATTTTGTTATTTTGAAATCCTACAAATGTTAGAGATCTCTGGAATGCCAACTATGCAGCAATGACAGAAGATTACATGACATTATCATCTGCCAAAGATGTATACAACGTCAACAGACTTTTTCGTGAAATAGACAACATACTTCAACAACATACTAAATGCATTGCACAGTTTGATATCCCTCAAATGTCTGCGAAATTTCAAAATATTACAGCCTTCTCTATCTTAATTGAGGACGAACTTTCAAAATCAGTTTCAAATACATATCTACAATCTATTTCAACTTTAAATCAACGTCAAGCAGATATCTTCCATATCATTTTTGAAACTGTTCAACAAGGCAACGACATGATTTTCTTCATTGATGGACCTGCTGGGACCGGGAAAACCTTCTTATACAAAGCAATTCTTCCCTACCTACGCTAAGATGGTCATATTTTGCTTACCACTGCATCATCAGGAATTGCTGCAACTCTCCTCCCAAGTGGAAATACATCACATCTACGTTTCAAGCTTCCAATTTCTATTAAAGCAGGCTCATACTGCAAATTTAGCAAAAACTCAGAGATACAACAACTGCTACAACAATGTTCTGTTATTCTGTGTGATGAATCACCTATGTCTCACAAATATATTTTTGAGGCCGTTGACCGTTCATTATAAGATGTTCTGAATAAAAACATACCTTTTGGTGGAACTATGGGAATCATGGGAGGCGGTTTTCGCCAAATTCCGCCGGTTGTGATTAATGGAATAGTGTCGCAAATTACTGCCACAAACACAAAGAAATTAGTCAAACATAGTGTTCTACCTGGACATCCTAACACGTACACAAAAAATATTATCTTCAAAGATCTGCTATCAAAAGTGAACGTGTAGGTGCACTTTATATGTCATTCTTATTTTTTGATTATCTCATACATTGAAATAATATTACTATTTGCATTCATTACTTACCCATATATTATCTACACAGCCCACTCATCCGTAGTCAGCATTAGCTACATCTGGCCAAAATTACTTGCATAATTATGCCAGTACATGACGACATATGATTACTCCTTTATGAATGACAAAAATGTGCAGATGGCAAATGAAGAATCATCGGATCAGTCGCTACCATTACGTGCTCATTCCATCACTCAAACCTGTAAGTCTTTCACAGTTATCATATCTAAATTTGTGTTGCCATAACAACTTCGATACTAAATTACACAGTTTGTTTCTCAGCTGGCCCTGACAACAGCAGCCCTGCGTCTGACTACGATTATAATTACTACGATGACATTTCCAAGCCAAACACAAGCAGGTGGTCTGATGGTCCACAAATTGAGATTCCAGGGTTTAGATTACGTATCCCAGCGGTGCCACCAGACCTCAGTGCACATGACGAGTGGAACTTCGTGTTCACAATGATTAAAAGGTAAGATCTAAAAAATAATATGCTCGATGTATCACTGCGGGCTATGCCCGCAACATATACATATGAGTACTCAAAATGACAGTAAAAAATCTAAATCACGATTGCATTTTTTATTTTGTAAAAAACATACGTTTTGACATACAAAACGTAATTTCTATCTCTTTTCTCTAAATATAAGAAAAATGACTAAAAAGACCCAAACAAATGAAAAAGAAAAATTGATTATATGATGGGTATTTAGGGAATAAATGTTACACCATTGTGGATGGTATTTTGGGCATCCAAATATTACACCATGACTCTCTTGCTCCTTGCTTATAGTATAAAGATATATATATATATATCATTTGTTAGACACTTACCAGCCCTCCCCCCTCTCTTCCTCTTTATCTCTCTCTTCCGCCATCGTCAATTATTAAATTCCCCTCTCTCATCTGCCGCCCTCCTCTAGGGGTGCAAATGAGTCGAGCTCGAGTCTAGCTTGACAAAATTTCCAAGCTCGAGCTTTTCATTTCGAGCACGAGCTCATTTATCCCAACTTGAGCTCGAGCTAATTGCCAACTTATCGAGCTCGAGCTCAATGCGAAATCAGACTGAATCATTTTTTTCGTCTACGAGTTGGGTGGTCTTCGACCATATCTATAAGAAGAGTTCTCAAAGTATAAGAAGAAATGACTAAAAAGATCACCTAAGATCCGTCCCAAACAAATAAAAAAGGAGGGGAGAGCTCTTGGGTGGTCTTCGGACGCATCTAGGCGGGCTTCGCCCGCCTCCGCACGGGCTTCACCCGTGCTCGAAGTGTCGCTGCGGGCTACGCCCGCAACATATACATATGAGTACTAAAAATGACCGTAAAAATTCTAAATCACGATTACATTTTTTATTTTGTAAAAAACATACGTTTTGACATACAAAACGTAATTTCTACCTCTTCTCTCTAAATATAAGAAAAAATGACTAAAAAAACTCAAACAAATGAAAAAGAAGAGTTGATTATATGAGGGATATTTAGGGAATAAATGTTACACCATTGTAGATGGTATTTTGGGCATCCAAATGTTACACCATGACTCTCTTGCTCCTTGCTTATAGTATAAAGATATATATATATATATATATATATATATATATCATTTGTTAGACAATTACCAGCCATCCCCCTCTCTTCCTCTCTCTCTCTCTCTCTTCCGCCATCGTCAATTATTAAATTCCCCCCTCTCATCTGCCGCCTTCCTCTAGGGGTGCAAACGAGTCGAGCTCGAGTCGAGTTTGGCAAAATTTCCATACTCGAGCCTTTCATTTCGAGCACAAGCTCATTTATCCTAGCTTGAGCTCGAGCTCAATGCCAACTTATTAGGCTCGAACCCGAGTTTCGAGCTCGCGAGCTCGAGCTGCTCGCAAGCTTTTTAGCTCATGAGCTTTATTATTATTTTTTTAAAAAAATGTATAAATAAAAAACTCGCGAGCTCATGAACAACACTAGATGAGCTCGAGCTCGACTCGTAATCGGCTCGAGCTCGGCTCGTAATCGAGCTCAAGCTCATCAAACTCGAGCTCGAGTCTAGCTTTTTTCGAGCCGACTCAACTCAATTTGCACCCCTACCCTCCTCTCTCTTTCTCCCTCTCTTTCTCTCTGATCTTTTACCTGCTACAGCTTTAAGGAACCTAGAGTTTTTTAGTGTTTCCATCAGAAAAGATCAAAGGGCTGGTGAAATATCATTTCAAATCCAATGACAACAATTTGTTCAACGAATTGATGATTCAATGAGATAATATTTTTATTATAGTCCGTGCAAAATTAGGAAAAGTGTTCAACATGAAAGTTGTAGGTCTCGTCGAGCCAGTCAAAATCCATATATTACATGTCCATTTTGGTGCCCAAATGAGGGAGTTCGCACAGTTCGCACGGAACTTCTCTTCTCATATGAACGCGGCCCTATATATATATATATATATATATATATATATATATATATATATATATATATATATATATATATATATGTATATATATTTGCGAGTGTCCGACACTAGACTCCGCCCATATGGCTACGCACCATAGTACCCGACCCATGACGGCGGCTTCGCCCGCACTCGGCTGGCTTCTCCCGCCCATGACGGATCACTGCGGGTTGCGCTCGCATCACTGCGGGTTGCACCTGCATCAATGTGGGCTGCGTCCGCATCAAGGCACGACCATACCCGGAAGATGACGGCGAGCTACGCCCGCATTCGAGCCGGCTGCGCTCCCTTTTGATTGGGCTACGCCCGCATTCATCCGCAGACAAGCGGTCTTCTCCCGCTTCCGTACGGGCAGCCCGACACGGGTTAGAAGGGAGGAGCGATGGATTTTAGAGTATGACGACAACCCCTGCACAAAAAGGAAAACAAAAAGCTTATCGGTGATCGACGTCGGAATTGAGCCGAGCAAGCACGGGTGAGATGGGAGGTGTGATGTATTTCAGAGCACGCTGTAGAGGAAGAAGCCGTCAAGCTCGAGCTAGAGCTGCACATGCTCGAGCTTGAGTCGAGCTTTTTTCTAGCCGACTCATCGAGCTTTCGAGCCGACTCAACTCAATTTGCACCCCTACCCTCCTCTCTCTTTCTCCCTCTCTTTCTCTCTGATCTTTCACTTGCTACAGCTTTAGAGAACAAAGAGTTTTTTAGTGTTTCCATCAGAAAAGATCAAACGGCTGCTGAAATATCATTTCAAATCCAATGACAACAATTTGTTCAATGAATTGATAATTCAATGAGTTTTATATATATATATATATATATATATATATATATATATATATATATATATATATATATATACGAGTGTCCGACACGAGACTCCGCTCATATGGCTACGCACCATAGTACCTGGCCCATGACGGCGGCTTCGCCCGCACCCGGCTGGCTTCTCCCGCCCATGACGGATCACTGCAGGCTGCGCTCGCATCAATGTGGGTTGCACCTGCATCAATGCGGGTTGCGTCCGCATCAAGGCACGACCATACCCGAAAGACGACGGTGAGCTACGCCCGCATTCGAGCCAGCTGCGCTCCCTTTTGAGCGGGCTGCGTCCGCATTCGTCCGCAGACAAGCGGTCTTCTCCCGCTTCCATACGGGCAGCCCGACACGGGGCTCCGCCCCTAAGGCCAAGCACATTAGTACCTAACCATCATTATCGGTGATCTAATGATTGAATGGAGTCGAGAAGACACGGGTTAGAAGTGAGGAGCAATGGATTTCAGAGTATGACGACAACCCCTGCACAAAAATGAAAACAAAAAGCTTACCGGCAATCGACGTCAGAATGGAGCCGAGCAAGCACGGGTGAAATGGGAGGTGTGGTGTATTTCAGAGCACGCTGCAGAGGAAGAAGCCGCCTATGGATTTCTGGGTGTTGTTCCGTACGAGACGAAAGATTTCAAAAATAATAAAATAGACAGAGAAGGATTCAAATTAAAGTAGAATCAACGGTCTTGATTTAATGAGAAGCTAATATTAGATGATCAAGATCTTTTATATGAGTCAAACCGCATATGAGCTCACAACTAAAGGAATATTAAGTACACTAATTGCCCATGATCATGAAGGTGACATATGTCAATTAAGTGTGTCAACTGTATATGATCGAGCCAATCATGCTCCCATGAATATTTATTTGCAGGATCATCCCACATTCAACCATATATAAACCTCTAAATTTTGGATGGAAGATAGACATGATTTAGCACAGAAGTTGTGGTATTGATAACCCAACTATCATGAATAAAGTGGTATTTATACTGCAAACACAGCTGATTACAAAACTGAATAAAAAAACTAAACACCCAAAATCTGCAAACACACACAAAAAGTTCATCGGGGTCACGATGTTGAATCCATAGAAATATATCGTCATCCCCTCCATCACAGTAATCTAAATCCTACTACTTTAAGTTGGATCTAGTGTCTATGGGAGATCTTGTTTCGATGAAGGATATAGAAAAAAATCAGCAAATAACATGATGTGATGTGTTAAAAGCCAAAAAAAATCAAATCATGGCACATGTTCTTTGTTAAGTGTTACCTCTTTATCATATCAAAAACAAATTGTCACCTTTCTCTAGCACTCAAGCCTCTTGCCACTGCTGGTATAATTAGCCTAAAACCTTTAACTTTAGTATGCGGAAGATCAGACCACCTAGTTGGACTCATGAGGAAAATTTCATCGTAGTAATCAGAATCAGTGTCAATGGTTGCATTGGTATTGCGGTTTTTATCTATTTAGACCGTCAAACCTGAGAAACAAATTATACAATTTAGTTAAATGAAAGTAGTTAACATCTTACACTATTTTAGACTATTTAAAATACACCTAATTAGATCTATACATTATAAGCACTTATGTTGGTGAGGCCATCCCGATTTGGTAACGATGACGCTGCCTCAGCGTGAACTTGGTCTACCATCTGCATGTATTTGAGATGAAGAATGGATCAAAATAATGGAATGTCATTGAAAACATTGGGTCATCACATTGTTTTTATAATAATATAAGTGGTCATGATACTAAAATTAAACGCTTAGGTCACTCCTATTTATGAACAGTTGACTATAACTGTTCGTGGACATCATGCAGAAGCGTTGGTTTTTTTGGAAAGCAAACTTTATAGTGGTATTCCCAGTGTCATTTTGGTCTTCTCTAGCGTGTGTAATTAGTGAATAAAAAATTTGTGCGACATTTCTAGTAATAGTTATAATATAATTATACATGTGGAGGTTGTCATAAAATTCATGTGATTGAACATAAAATCACATTGTGCACAAAATATTTCGTCGAAGACAGGAGTAGAGTATAACAATCCAATCAGAAAATGTGACAGAAAACATATCTTAAAGACAATCAAATACGGACACATAATAAAGAAAGAATCAAGTAAACTTTATTATCATGACAAAAACCACTTCACACATATAGACATGTGAGACAAAAATAATTGAAGGGACACAATAACTGAAAATCTAGCTGAACAATTTAGAAAAAATAAGAATGACGAAGTGTAACCTTGGGTGAACGGGCTTGATATCTGCGAATGAGAACACAGAAAGAATCCTCCTTGTAAGATAGAGAATTTTGTGGGCGATAATTATATCACTGCGAACTTATCAGTCTCCTCATAATAAGATCAAATATCTCCTTATAGACGATGTTTTTAGTTTACATGTTTGCATGACCGTCGACTGCATAGTTCTTGACCAAAATCTTTGTTGTACTTTTCAAGACCCCCAGCGATAATGCAACGTATAGTTGGTCCTGACTAAACACGTGGTTTGGCAGAAATATTCCTATATTGCCAATTGTCTGGCCCTGAGACTTGTTAATTATAAGTGCAAAGCTTAAACACACTAGAAATTGCTTACGCGTCAATTATGGTATTTTAGCGGCCTCCGCACTTTTGAGTGACATGCGTGGAAGAAACACTCTGAGGCCTTTGAACCTACCTTCAAGGATATCTGCTTCGATGATATTTCTCTCAAAGCTTTTACATATAAGCCTCGTGCCATTGCACAATCCGATTTTTGGGTCAACATTTCGGAGAAGTATAATAGGTGCGCCCCTTTTCAAGGCCAACTTGTGTGGAGGTAGATTTTCCGGATTAATAGAGTTCAACAATTCAGATAGGTATAAGCTTCCAAAATCATCACTGATAGAGTCGAAAGAGTAGTAAGTGGTTTCTTCTCCAGGAAAAAGATGTAGGCACTTTGTATTTAGCTTGCTGACATCCTCGTTAAGAGGAGTAATGAGAGCCCTTGTTTTCAAGTAAGTAGCGTCGTCAGAGTTGAAGTTATATTCCTTAAAATTAGGGTAAACATAATTGATTAAGTCAAAAATAAAGTTCTCTCTTTCCCACAGCATATCCATATTGTCGGGAATTCAAATCATGTCGTGGGCAACGCAAGGTTCCTGTCCATCCTCAACTCTAAGTAAGAACTCAGAGAACTGAATATCATTTCGAGCTCTCATATTATAAGTTAACCACAATAAATGGACATCCGACCACAAAATTGATTCAATGATGCTAGCACAAATAATTTGTAGTTTGGTATCATTGATCACAACTAGCATAATCTGCAAAAAGTCTCCTCCCAATATAACCACTTTCTCACCAAATGGTTTCTCGTTCCCAAGTACATCTCGAAAAGTACGATCAACTGCTTCAAAAGCTTTTTTATGTTTCATAGGAGCTTTATCCCAAATTATTGCAGAAGCTTGTTTAACAAATACACACATTTCAGATTGTTTACTAATATCACAAAAATATTTTCTATCAAGCTTGATAGAAATTTTCAGTTTAGGATGAGTGGTGCTCCCTCCCAAAAGTAAGTTTATTACAATGCCCGATAAGACAGTAGCTAGAACAATGTTCCCCTCATATTGAAAGGTCGACAATAATGCTCGATATAGAAACGTTTTACCAGTTCCTCCGGCCCATCCACAAAAAATACTGCATTCTTCTTCTGTCATATGTAATCACTGTTGTGTTGAAGCCAAAAATGACCTCAACAAATGTTCACGAACCAAAGTGCAGTTAATGCCTACTTCTCTCAAACCTCGACCCCTGACAGGTTGCTAAGGCCCTGACACAGACCCAAAGCCTCAGCTGGGAGGTCCCACCACACACCCGAAAGATCTCTGAGAGCTTCCCCTCCAAAGCCAAATGCTGGGCTGGGAGCTCTTCAGAAGGCACTAGGGCTAGAGGAAAATGATCAACTTGCCTTCTAAAGAGTCCTTATGGGTCTTTTTATAGCCTTCCTTTGACCTGAAAATACTGGAATACCCCTGAGGGGTCTGCCAATAGCCAAATCCCGCTGTCATCCCAAGGGCATTTGGATAATTTTACCTCAGGATAATATATTATAAAATAATCCCCTTTACGGGCGCCGGGCCCTACCACGTGGGCCCACTTGGCGAGAACCCTGGTCGTGAAGGCTCTCGCCGGACCCCCACCAGGGCCAACCCTGGCGAGACCCCTTGCCAGGGAGGTTCGCGCCCTTCACGGTCTTGAAACTACCGCGACTGAAGGCCTACTTGGGGCCTTCTCGCCTCCCCTGGGCGGGAGCTTACCCTAAGGCGGAAGCTTCCGTGGTCGACGATCTCTCCTGCCGAGAGGTTGAACGTCTGCCTTGGGCGGGAGCCCCTTCAGGGCGAGAACTCTATAAGTATGTCTCAGGGCTAACCCAAGGCTGACCTGAGCCTAGCCCAATTCCTTAGTGGTGTCTCCGGGTCCCGCCCAGCGAATATGGGGTTGTACACAATCCCCGCTCTTTTCGAGCTGGCCCTGCGCTCGACAAGACAAGTCCAACCCCCAAAATATTCGCTGGACACGTGCCCGCCTATCGAGGGAATCTTTTGGTGGGTCCCACTGCGGCTATAAATATGTACTGATGGACGTCCATACGCCCTGCCCTTAAAATACGACTCTCTGACTGAGCTCTCGCCTCCGGGATTCTTGCGCGAGCTCACCATGCATCCCAAGCGTGCTGCCAAACCGCTTCCGCAGGACCTCCAAGACCGGTTAGCCGCTGCCCAAGCGCGGGCCTTGGCTAACTGTGCGGCGGTGGCTCCATGGTTAGCGAAAAAGACTTCAACCGCCGGGCCTTCGGAGCCGAAGAAGAAGGAAAAGAAAAGGGCGAAGGCGGTCCGGCGGGACCTTTCTCGCGAGAACAGGGATCCTCCTTCCCCCACTCCCAATCCTGCCGGAGATTCTTCCCTACAGAAGGTAAGCCTTTCGCCCGTGCCTACCGAGCTAACTGGACATTAGATTCGATGATTAAAGTATGCTTTCGCAGGAGTCCGCTCCCAATAATGACGCCGAAATTCCGCCCAGCTCTTCGAACCTACCCGCTCATCCCCCCGAGGGCCAAACACGGGTCTCGGAGAGGATTCCTCCAGCCGAGACCGGAACGATAGGTACATTTTCCCTTGTCAATATTTCAACCCGACCCTTTCTTTTCTGAACCGTCTTCTCGCAGTGCCAGCTCCCGCCGACCCAGGTCTAACCATCCGGGAAGATGAAGCGAGAACCGTCGAAGTGCCTCCCGCGGTGGCCAATCCTCTCCTGCCGGCGGGAGGGGCGGCTTCTGGACCTTCCGCTACTCTCAAGGATGCTGATCGCCCCTTGAGAGAAGACAACTCCCCTCATGCTTCCGGCCAGGCCGGGATCATCGTGCGCGAGCCCTTCCGCCCGGGGCTGGGCAAGCCTCTTCACCTCCTTTATGGAACCAACGGAGGGGCCGGGCCTTCTCGTCCAACTTTGGCTGACGGTTCTCGCCCAGCCGCAGGTATGCGAAAACTTTTCTGGACTGTCGATTGTCATGCCCTGACCAAAATTCTCGCGTGTTTCTTCCGCAGGTGATCCTGGCTTGCGGTCGGAAGTCAACGAGGAAGGAGAGGAAGAGGAAGAAGAAGACGAGGAAGAAGAGGATGAAGAGTCCCCCCTCCCTTCGTCTGGCGAGATAGAGGGAACCCTGAACAGTGCAGGGAGCGCGAAGGGGAGACGGAGGAAGATCTCGGCCATCCTGGCCAAGCTTGTCCGGCGAGACCGTGCCCATGCTGCCGCGGCGAAAGCATTCCGCGAATCCGTGGAGCAAAGACTGGAGGCTCTGGAGCGGGACTTCTTCTTGGGCGAGACTGATTGCCCGCGCGGGCCTTCCGCCGAGTCTTCGCCAGGGAGGTGCATCTCGCAGATCCGGGACTACGCCAGGCGGATCAACCTTGGGTGTACCACGCTATCGTCTTACTTCAACCCGTTGGCGCCCCCAAGAACTAGGCGGCGAGAACGGGGACGATGGAGCTGGAAACCCTACTAGCCTTCACGCTCTGAATCTTAGTGTATCTCTTTTTTTTTTCTTCTCCCCTTGTTTCTCTTTTTCAATGTCTGTAATAAACATTATTATTAATTAAGTTTTATCCAGCTTGCGCTAGCGAGAGTCTCGCTTCTACCCATGTCTCTCTTTTCCCTTTCCTTTTTATCGCTCTGCGGGGCTTTTTAATCAAGGCGCTTACCCCGATCTAGGATGCTTGCGCTGATCTAGGAGGTTTGCGTTAACCCAGGAGGCTTGCGCCAGTCTAGGAGGCTTGCGCCGATCCAGGCAGTCGCGTCGAAACCTGAAGCGACCGCTGACCGCCGTCATCCTGAGGGGGAGAACCGAGGCGTCGTTAGCCCGGACTCTGACAGCTGTACTCCGCTGTCACTTTCTCTCTCCGCCGGATGAACTCATGATGACTACGATTCCCTATAAATAGAGAAGCCTACCAACCGCATTTATTTCTCCGATCCGGAACCCCAGCCTTCCCTCCGCGCTCTCGCGTTCTTGCTTCCGCTTCGACTCCCCTACAGCTCTCGCTCTTACTCACGAACTAGCCATGCCTGGCGAGAGCAAGGGTCGCGCCCATTGCGCGGAAGCCTTCCAAAAACATCTCTTCCCTTCCTGCAAGCTCACCCTCGACGAATACAACGTGATCGTCGACCGCTACGTTCCCGCCGGCTTCTCGGCGCGGAACCCGGGGAATCATGACAGGGTGAATACCCCCAGGGCGGGAGAGCTTGCCATCCCCCTCGAGCATTTCGAGGTGGGCTTCCGCCTCCCCCTGTGGCCGGAGGTTCGGTTAGCTCTCCGCTATTATGGGGTGGTGCCCGCCCAGCTAAACCCGAACTCTGTCGCGATCCTTATAGCATTCATATGCTATATGCGATCCGAGAGGATCGAGTTTAGTCTGCCCATCTTCCGGAAGCTATTCAACTTCCGTGCCAAGGGGGGGGGGTAGTTTTCTTCTCCGGGCAACAGCTCGAGGTTACCGGTCTCGCCAATAAGCACCACCATTGGGGCGAGAAGTTCGTTTACATCAGCGGGGACTTCGGCAACGTCCCGCTTCAGCCCGTCCAGTACGAAGACGCTGCCTACAAGCCGCCCGCTCTGGGATCGCGCGAGAGCGCAATCCTGGAATTCTTCGGGACCAAGGAGTTCGACGTCCCCTATCTTCTGCGGGACGTCGACTCCCTCCCTTTTGTTCAATCGGGCGAAGGTACGGTCTCGCCTCAGGTTCCCTTTTTTTATCAAAAATTTTCTTGCGCTGAAGTGCTAAAGCGTTTTTACTTTGCAGGAGAGCGGGAGGTCCCTCTGCACCAACCCTTCGCCGCAGGCCGGGGTGTCGAGGGTCTGGCAGCGAGAGGCCCCCTTGCGCTCGCGGAAGCTAGCGCCAGCGCCTGCCGAGAAGATCCAACCCCTTCCATGCCGCCACAGGCCAAGAAGCGGAAGGCCACCCTTCCTCCTCTCCGCGCGCTGAAGAGGCCCAAGCCTTCTGCCGCCGACAAGGGGAAATCGTTGGCGGTCTCGCCCGTCCAGCCTCCTGAGGGCAGGTCCTTTGAAGCGATCCTTCAGAGGGCCAGTGAGATGGATGCCGCCGCCGCCGCCAAGAGCCGTGCCGAGGCTTCCGCCAGGAACACATCGGCCGTAGGCGAGGCTGGGGGAGAAGTGGTTGCCGCCGAGACCTCCGCCAACGTCCCGCCCCAGGAGGTGCCGAGAGGGCACCGGAACTTTGGTTTGGGCGTCAGGTACGCCGACTCGGAGGGGAAGCCCCAGATGGAATGGGACCCCAAGACAAACTCAATCAGGGTTTCGACCCTCCTTCCCCGATGGGCGGAGGGGGAAAATGTGACCGGCGAGGCCTTCTCGCTTGGGTATGGTCTATACAGCCGGGAAGATGCCAGCGTGTTCGACCAGACGCCTACCCGCCTTCTAGCCTTCGACGCCACTCGGGCCGTAATGCGCGGGTTCGAGCTTACACATATGTGTGTGCGTCGAAGCATCACCATTGACAAGAACTTCACGGATATGCGCAAGGCGAGGGAGGACGCGATAGCTCGCGCGCATGCCGCGGAAGAAGAACTCGCGAGAGCTCAACAGGAGCTCGCGGATGCCAAATTGGCGCTGTCTCTACGCCCCGCGACCGAGGTAGGCGAGACCTTCCTGAGCCCTTGCCCCCGTTTCCTCGAAGTTTCTACGGTGTAATGCGTCTAGACTTAAATCTTTTATCCCTTTTGCAGGATTCCGCCCAAGTCAGGGAGCTTCGCGCAGAGCTGGCCAACGCGCGCTGCGAGAGCGTCCTCCTGAGGGAACAGCTCCGCGCAGAGCTAACGAAGGGCCCGCCCCCGGAGCTAGATGCGAGGTTGCGGAGCCGTTACCTCTCGGAGTACGACGTCGATAAGCTGCTTCAAGCCAACGCTCAGGCGACCGTCAAGCTGACGCTCGAGACGCTGCGAGACGTCGAGCTGCTCCGGGAGGATGGCGCGACCATCGACGCTCGCCAACTTCTCCCTTGGCTTTACGACCCAGTTCCTAAACCTCCGGGCGCGCCGGACTCGCCGCTCTCCGACGTCCCGAGGTCCTCTACCGCTGCTGACGAGACGTCCGGGGAAGGCTCTGGCGATGATCCAAGCGAGAGCACCAGTGGGGACTATAGCGCGTCCCCCTGAGGTGTCTTTTATTTTGAATATCTTTTTGTAATGGGCGAGAACCTCCTTCTGTAATTAACTTTTTTATAAAGTAATGTCTCATTTTCATTTTTCATTTCCCCCCTTTTTTTCATTATTATCCATGCGTACTTTGAAAGTATATTACTCTGCCGAATGACCTCCGCGCGAGCTTCCGCCGAGACCCTTAGTCTCTTTAGGGTGACCTTCCTCAGAGATCAGCTAGGCGGGAACCTCGCGTCGTCGATCGAATCGTCCTGCCTAGGTCCGCCGGGAGCTTTCTTTTTGCGAGAACCTCCTTTAGCCGAGACCTTTGCTGGCTGAGACCTCCGGGCCGGGATCCTCACTGGCCGAAACCTCCGGGCCGCGATCTGCCGAGACCTCCAAGCCAAGACTTTTACTGGCCGAGACCCCTGAGCCGAGACCTTTACTGGCCGAGACCCCTGAGCCGAGACCTTTACTGGCCGAGACCCCTGAACCGAGACCCTTTAGGGATTTGCCCCCGGTCTAGGTCAGGGTTCTGCCCACATATTTTTCCAACAAATCAAACCCCTACCCCGCCGGCGAGCCGTTGGACCTGCTAGCTTACATGGGTGCCTGCGCAGCGGGTCTACCGGGGTTTGAGCCGAGCTCGTTGTAACGTAGTAGCTACCAATCAAGAACCAAGGATCAAAAGGTCAAGGACTCCACCTATCCCCCGCAGGCGAGCCTTAGGACCTGCCAGCTTGGTGGGAGCCTGCGCAGCGGGTCTGCCTGGGGCCGAGCCAAGCTCGGGGTGTCGTTGGAGTGGCTAAGAACAAAGTATCACAAGAGCCAACCTATCCCCCACAGGCGAGCCTTCGGACCTGCCAGCTAGATGAGAGCCTGCGCAGCGGGTCTACCTGGGGCCGAGCCGAGCTCGGGGTGTTGTTGAAGTGGCTAAGAACAAAGTATCACAAGAGCCAACCTATCCCCCACAGGCGAGCCTTCGGACCTGCCAGCTAGATGAGAGCCTGCGCAGCGGGTCTACCTGGGGCCGAGCCGAGCTCGGGGTGTTGTTGAAGTGGCTAAGAACAAAGTATCACAAGAGCCAACCTATCCCCCACAGGCGAGCCTTTGGACCTGCCAGCTAGATGAGAGCCTGCGCAGCGGGTCTACCTGGGGCCGAGCCGAGCTTGGGGTGTCGTTGAAGTGGCTAAGAACAAAGTATCACAAGAGCCAACCTATCCCCCACAGGCGAGCCTTCGGACCTGCCAGCTAGATGAGAGCCTGCGCAGCGGGTCTACCTGGGGCCGAGCCGAGCTCGGGGTGTTGTTGAAGTGGCTAAGAACAAAGTATCACAAGAGCCAACCTATCCCCCACAGGCGAGCCTTCGGACCTGCCAGCTAGATGAGAGCCTGCGCAGCGGGTCTACCTGGGGCCGAGCCGAGCTCGGGGTGTTGTTGAAGTGGCTAAGAACAAAGTATCACAAGAGCCAACCTATCCCCCACAGGCGAGCCTTCGGACCTGCCAGCTAGATGAGAGCCTGCGCAGCGGGTCTACCTGGGGCCGAGCCGAGCTCGGGGTGTTGTTGAAGTGGCTAAGAACAAAGTATCGCAAGAGCCAACCTATCCCCCACAGGCGAGCCTTCGGACCTGCCAGCTAGATGAGAGCCTGCGCAGCGGGTCTACCTGGGGCCGAGCTGAGCTCGGGGTGTTGTTGAAGTGGCTAAGAACAAAGTATCACAAGAGCCAACCTATCCCCCACAGGCGAGCCTTCGGACCTGCCAGCTAGATGAGAGCCTGCGCAGCGGGTCTACCTGGGGCCGAGCCAAGCTCGGGGTGTTGTTGAAGATTCCTTCAAACAGGCCTATTCTATCATTGAGAGGAGGAGTCATAGCCGGTTAGAACAAAAAGCATAAAGATTGCATACTCAGAGATAGTCAATATTCTGAAATAAACTTATTGAAAATGCAATAGTTATTTACAACATTACAATCCTTCTTTCCCCTTACGGGTAGAAGCGCTTCAGGTCATCACCATTCCAGGTGTGACTCAAGGTCCTTCCCTCCGCATCCTGGAGATAGTAGCCTCCGTTAACCAGAGCCTTCTCTACTATATAAGGCCCCTCCCAGCTAGGGTTGAGCTTACCAACAGCGGCCGACCTTCCTGCAGCGTCGACCTTTTTCAGTACTAGATCCCCCTCGGTGAATTGCTTGACTCTGATGTGCTTATCGAAGTACCGAGCCATTCGCCGTTTTATTTCTTCTTGTCTGATGGCAGCAACATCCCGCAGCTCTTCCACCATATCTAATGAGAGGCGCAACCCTTCCTCATTCTCCAACCTCCAAGCTTCGCTTCCCCCACCGGCGGCCGTGACCCTTGGGGACCGAACCTCGAACTCCACCGGGAGGACAGCCTCGCACCCATGAGAGAGCTTGAAGGGGGTCTCTCCTGTGGCCGTGTTTGGAGTTGTTCGCAAGGCCCACAGGACGGAAGGGAGCTGTTCCACCCAGTTACCCTTCAGGTTCTCCACCTTCTTTTTGAGCAGGTTGACAATGACCTTGTTCGCCGCTTCCACCTGGCCATTGCTCCGAGGATGATGGACAGAGGCGAACCTGAGATCGATCCCCAATTGGGTGCAGAAGCTGATGAATTCTTCGCTGGCAAACTGAGGACCGTTGTCTGTCACTATCGCTTGGGGCAATCCGTGCCTGCAAATGATTTCCCCCCAAACGAAGTTTCTGATGACCTGGGAGGTTACCTTGGCTAACGGCTTGATCTCCAGCCATTTGGAGAAGTAGTCAATCATAACTAGGAGGAACCTCCTCTGCCCGCTAGCTGGAGGAAAGGGTCCAACCAGATCCATTCCCCAAATGGCGAAGGGCCATGGCGCCGTGATGCTTCGAAGCCTTTGGGCGGGCAAGAGCTGGAGAGGAGCATGTACTTGGCACTTCCGACACCTCCTTGCGAATTCAGCTGTATCCTTCCTTAAGGTCCGCCAGAAATATCCTTGCCTTATCACCCTTGCTTCCAATGTCCTTCCCCCTGAATGACTGCCGCATTCTCCAGAATGCACCTCTTCCAGGATCCTCGGGACTTCCTCCTCGGTTACGCATCTCGCGAGGAGCCCTGACAACATCTTCCGATGCAAGCTCCCCTCCAGCATCAGGTAATGAGCCGCCTTGTGCCTGAAGCTCTTTGCATCCTTGACTTCTTCCGACAGTTCTCCTGTGGTCAAGAAGGTCACCAACGGATCTACCCATGAGGACCGCCGATTCACCTCCATCACCTCTCCCTCTTCAATGGCTGGCCGAAATAGCTCGGTCAGGGTACCTCCACCCCGAGGCCCGAACTTTGCTAATCGGTCAGCTGCCGCGCTTTCCTCCCTGGGGACATGTCGAATAGAGAATGAACGGAAACCCCCAATGATGGCTCTTACCTTAGATAGATACCTCGCGAGGGTCGGCTCCCGGGCCTCAAACTCGCCTCGGATCTGCGATGCTACCACCATTGAGTCGGTGAAGGCTTCCACATCCTGGATTTCCAACTCCTTCGCCAAGCGAAGGCCGGCGATCACAGCCTCGTACTCTGCTTGGTTGTTGGTTACAGGGAAATGGAAAGTCACGGCTTGCTCTATGGTAACTCCCTGAGGGCTTACTAACACCACACCTCCTCCCAGGGAGTGCCTTCCTGAGGCCCCGTCGACTACCATCTTCCACGCTTCTTGCGGCTTTGGTTCTTCAGCCTCCGCCTCGGTAACATAGTCCGCCAGGAAATCCGCTACGGCCTGGGCCTTGATAGAGAGCCTCGGGATGAAAGAGATGTCAAACTCGCTTAGCTCGATGGACCACTTTGCCAACCTTCCTGAATGTTCCACACCCTCCAAGACCTTGCGAAGGGGATGGTCGGTTATCACCCTAATCGAGTGTGCTTGAAAGTAAGGGCGAAGCTTCCTAGCTGAGACGACCAAAGCATATGCTAGCTTTTCCAGGATGGGGTATCGGAGCTCCGCCTTTTTTAAGATTCGGCTGACATAATAGACGGGTAACTGCTTCTTCCCCTCTTCCCTAACCAAGACGGAGCTCACCGCCTCTCCTCCCACTCCTAAATACAAGGCTAGGTCCTCCCCCTCCTTTGGGCTTTGAAGTAACGGAGCTTGGGAGAGTTGCCTCTTCAGCCCCTGAAAAGCCTCTTCACACTCGGCCGTCCATTCGAATACTTGGTTACCACGGAGTACTTTAAAGAAAGAGGAACATCTATCCCCTGACCGAGAGAGGAACCTGCTTAGCCCGGCCAACTTCCCGGTCAAGCGCTGGACCTCCTTGGCGTTGCGAGGCGATTCTAGGTCTAGAATAGCCTTAACCTTATCGGGGTTGGGTTCTACCCCCGCGGGAGTCAAGAGGTGCCCGAGGAATTTGCCGCGACTAGCCCCGAAGACGCACTTCAAGGGGTTCAACCTCATCTTGAACTTCCGCAGGGTGGCGAACGTTTCCTCCAAGTCCCGCAAGTGGGAAACAACACATTTGCTCTTGACCATGAGGTCGTCCACGTAGACCTCCAGGTTCCTTCCCCTTTGATCTCGAAAGATTCGATCCACCATGCGTTGGTATGTTGCCCCTGCATTCTTCAATCCGAAGGGCATCATCTTATAGCTAAAGCATCCCTCTCTTGTGATGAAGGAAACATCCTTGACATCAGGAGGGTGCATCCGGATCTGGTGGTAACCTGAAAATGCATCTAGAAAACTCATAAGAGAAAAACCGACGGCTGAGTCAACCAGCGCGTCGATTCGAGGCAAAGGGTAACAATCTTTGGGGCATGATTTATTTAATAAGGAAAAATCAATACACATGCGCCATTTTCCTCCTCCCTTCTTTACCATTACCACGTTGGAGATCCAGCCTGGATACTGGATCTCTGAGATGAAGCCTGCGTCCAGGAGCTTTTGGACCTCCTCTCGGATGGGGGCTTCTAGCTTGGTGGCGATGGCCCTCATCTTTTGGCGTATGGGGCGGGCTCTGGAATCCAGGTTCAAGCGGTGACAGGCCACGTCCGCGTCGATGCCCGGCATGTCTGCCGCGCTCCAAGCGAAGATGTCGACGTTGCCCTGGATGCAGGCTCGCATCCGCTCCTGATCCTCAAGGCTCAAGCCTCCGCTGATCCGAATCCTTTGCGCCTCCCCCGCTCTTGTAAGCACCTCCATCTCCACCACCTCTTCGACCGGCTCCAGCCCCGACCGCTCCCAACTTACCCTTGCCTCTTCCCGCTCAAACTCGAGCTCTTCTCCCCCAACCTCATCGACTTCCATCGCCTCCTCCAGGCTCTCCTCCCGCCTCTGCTCTTCTTCATCCACCACTCCTCTCGCCTCTTCTGGGCTGATCTCCCCCAACTCCTCTGCCTCCGCCATCTCCTCAGCAACCTCCATCGCCTCTCCCAGGCTCATCCCCCCTTCCTCAACTCCTTCCTGCTCAGCCATCTCCCTCTCCAACTCCTCTGCCTCCTCCATCCATGACACGGTGTTAACCGCCGTCACGTAGCACTGCCTTGCCATCTTCGGATCCCCCCTGATCCTCACCTGCACCCCTCCATTGTTGAACTTGAGGCATTGGTGGTACGAGGAGGGTACACAGCGAAAGGCGCTGATGAGGGGGTGCCCAAAGATGGCATTGTAACTACTCGGGGCGTCCACGATTACGAACCGACAGTTCCGTGAGACGCCCCCAAGCCTCACATGCAAGCCTATTTCTCCTTCCACCTCTTTCCTTTCGCCGGAGAAGCCAAAAAGCGGTCCATCGGAAGCTAGGACCCTTTTTCCTTCCACCCTCATCTCATCGAAAGCCTTCTTGAAGATCACATTCACCGAGCTCCCATTATCCACCAGTATCCGGGAGACGGTGTAGTTCTCCACCGCTGTCTGGATCACAAGCGCGTCGCAGAACGGGTCCTCGTAGTCCGGCATATCCGCGGATGAGAAAGTGATCTTCTCCTCTGGAGGGGGAGCCTGGGAGGTCGAGGCGACCCCTCGGCGGAACATGGTTTGAAGGCTCCCCTTGCGGGTGGCCTCGATCCCCACCCCCCCGTGGATCACTCCGATCCCTCCTCGGGTCCCCACGTCAGTCCTGTCTTCACATCTGTCCTCCACCTCTTCCCGCTGTACTTCCACGATCCTTACGGGCGGATCCTGCCTCCCGGCCCCTCTGGCCCCTCTGATCTCCAGAAACTCTGGGCAGGTGGCCGTTGCGTGACCTTCCTCCTGATGGAAGTCACAATAAGGCAACGCCACCCTGCCCCCTCTTCCTTCTCCTCCTCCCCTTCTTCCGGCTCCCCGAAGTCTTCTTCCTCTTCCCCTTCCCACCTCCATAGCCTCCTGCGGCGGTGGGAAATGACCCCTTGGTCCTTGTCGCCATCCTCCCTGCTCCAGCCTTCTGGGCTCCCGGAAGTTATCTCTTCCCTGAAGTCCTCCCTGGCCCTGGGGGCGACCCTCCTGAGGCCTCCAACCCAGTCGGTTGTTTGGCTCCCTGGCCCCCCCCATGCTGCTGTCCCTGCCCTCGGGGCTCTTCTCTTCTCCTATCTTCCCTCGGCTCCCTCTGCTCCCTCTGCTCTCTCTGTCTTCCCACTACCGGCTCCTTCACATCATCCTCGGCCAACCTGGCCAGCTTCCTCGCAAACGCCGGTTTGCCCTCTCGAAGTCTATCTCCTTCGCCGCCCTCTCCATGAGCTCCTCAAAAGAGAGAGGGGGCACTCTCTTCAACTCCATGCTAAAAAACCCTGGCCTCAGCCCCAGGGTGAAGGCTAGCATCAGCGCATACCCCGGGACCTCCTGGACCAGGAGAACCTCCTCTTGGAACCGGTCGACATAGCGACCCAACGTCTCCTCCGGCCCCTGCCTCACTGCAAACAGGCACTCAGCCTCCTTCTTCCTTTTCTTCGAAGTTGAGAATCTCAACAGAAAACCCCTCCGCAGATCCTCAAAGCTGTAGATGGAACTTGCCGGCAACTGGTGGAACCAGTCCCTGGCCTTTTCTTTCAGAGTGATGGCAAAAAGCCTACACTTGAAGGCATCCGTCATTTGCCTGATGGACACCACGTCCTCGAACCATTGCACGTGCTGGACCGGGTCATCCTTCCCGGTGTAGTAGGTCATGTCCGGCTCCCGGAACCCCTCCGGCACTGGAGCCGAGACAATGAGCTCGCTAAAGGGGGTCTCGCCCCCTGCCTGGCGAGAAGGCACGTCTCGCGATCTCGGTTGGCTGGACCGATCCGCGAGACCTTGCCCTGGGAAGAGTTCCCGCACCGTCGCCTCCTTCTCGCCCAGATCCGCCGGGAGCTCCTTCCCGAGACGCTGACCTGGGAAGAGCTCCCGCGCGGCTACGTCTCTCTCGCCTGCCTCTACCGGGACCTCCTTACCGGGGCGCTGCCCTGGAGCGTTCTCGCCTAGCAGCGGAACCACCTCCACCGGAACCTGCGGCGTCTCCCACTCGTTCCTTGCCGAGAAGGCCAAGTTGATCGTCTGCATGACTTCTCGCCTGAAGTCCTCAAACATTTTCCTCGTCGCCTCGTCTACCCGGGTGGGGGATCCTCCCGCGCCTGATCCTTCACCCTCGCCTCCTGCCATGGGACTTAACTCAAGATTTTCTTGCACCGACTGCTTCCACGCTCACCGCACCAGAACTGTTGAAGCCAAAAATGACCTCAACAAATGTTCACGAACCAAAGTGCAGTTAATGCCTACTTCTCTCAAACCTCGACCCCTGACAGGTTGCTAAGGCCCTGACACAGACCCAAAGCCTCAGCTGGGAGGTCCCACCACACACCCGGAAGATCTCTGAGAGCTTCCCCTCCAAAGCCAAATGCTGGGCTGGGAGCTCTTCAGAAGGCACTAGGGCTAGAGGAAAATGATCAACTTGCCTTCTAAAGAGTCCTTATGGGTCTTTTTATAGCCTTCCTTTGACATGAAAATACTGGAATACCCCTGAGGGGTCTGCCAATAGCCAAATCCCGCTGTCATCCCAAGGGCATTTGGATAATTTTACCTCAGGATAATATATTATTAAATAATCCCCTTTACGGGCGCCGGGCCCTACCACGTGGGCCCACTTGGCGAGAACCCTGGCCGTGAAGGCTCTCGCCGGACCCCCACCAGGGCCAACCCTGGCGAGACCCCTTGCCAGGGAGGTTCGCGCCCTTCACGGTCTTGAAACTACCGCGACTGAAGGCCTACTTGGGGCCTTCTCGCCTCCCCTGGGCGGGAGCTTACCCTAAGGCGGAAGCTTCCGTGGTCGACGATCTCTCCTGCCGAGAGGTTGAACGTCTGCCTTGGGCGGGAGCCCCTTCAGGGCGAGAACTCTATAAGTATGTCTCAGGGCTAACCCAAGGCTGACCTGAGCCTAGCCCAATTCCTTAGTGGTGTCTCCGGGTCCCGCCCAGCGAATATGGGGTTGTACATGTTGGAATCTCTAGGTGATTTGGGCTAGGTTCTCTTCTTAGGTTGTGACCCATATTGTATAGAAGGGTCAAATTTTATGTGTTTCTAGAGTCTAGGCCATGTTCTTAGAGTCAACAGATCAAAGGACCAACCTACAACACTGACAAAGACTCAAGACTTAGAGAAATCAAGAATTAGAAAAAGAAATCTACATTCGTCGAACTCAGGTCGACGATAGTCGTGCTCAGCTCGACTAACTCAGAGCTAAAATCTCTGAGCTGAGCTCGACGAACTTCATTCTCAGATCGACTAACTCTTCAACACTCAGCCCCATAATTCACTCAAAGCCAAGGCTGACTCAAAGACAAAGAACACTCAACGCCAAATGTGATATTCACTCAACACCGACAGATTGACCAAGTTCTTAGGTCGACTAACGTCACAGTCTCAGGTCAACAAACTTAGAGCACAGAACAAGAAGATTTCGTCAAGTAGCAGTCAGTTATTCAGAGGTCGACGATCTTGTAACTCAGCTCGACGAATAATAATACTTAGCTCGATGAACATCAATACTCAGCTCGACGAATTCTGTCTTCTGGTCGACGATTCCAGACTAAGTTATTTCCTTCCTTCTGTTCCTATTATATTGCAGTAATTCCTGTGTAATTAATGATCTAACATTCTCTGAATATTACCGTTAGACAGAGCATTAATTATGGTCTTCATCAGGATTATTGCCTGCCATTTTTTTAATGAAATAGTTGGGGAAAGTAATCAATGCCATGTAATTCTCAACATCATCAACATTGATTACAAGAGGAATTTAAAAATTCAAATGTTCGTCGACAAACTAATAAGTCATTATTCTGTTGAAAGAAGAAGATACACGAGATCAACAATACACAGAGAAAAAAAAATCTTGATCTTCTTCATCTGTCCTCAGTCTGCTCCAAGGCTTTCCAAGAGACAAACATCCTTATCAGTCTAGAAGTTTGCTATCGAGCAATCATCAAAAGTTGAAGGCCTACACCCTTGAACAAAGCTTCCACTCCTGAACCATTCAAGATCTCAGGAGGAGCTTTGACAACAAATAAGAATCCACACAGTCTTCTCATTTTGACTTGAGAAAAGAAGACTTACATCACTCTCTCATTCCCACCTCTGTATAGGGTTTTAATTCCCTTCAAAATTATTCTTGTTGCAAGTCTCCTTCCAAAAGACTTGGGTTGGTTTTTGAGCACCTGATCAAAAGCTCACTGGTGACAATCACCTGATCAAAACCTATAGTGGATTCCTACCAAGGGTGGTAGAAGAGTGGACATACCCAGTTTGGGGAACCACTATAAATTTCTTGTGTTGTCTGGTTGCTCTTTCTTTTCTGTTCTTGTTGTGACTGTGTTAGTTAGATATTCTGTGATCTTTGTTTTACTTTAATCTGTGATAGTTAGATATAATTGTTAAAGGTAAAGATAGTTTATTGTTAAAGAAGAAAATTTTAAAATAACACAGACATACTCTATTCACCCCCCTCTAGAGTATATCAGATCTAACCCTAACTTTCAATTAGTATCAGAGGAGGTTCTTTTGGTTGTACAAGCTAACCCTTAAACCAAAGATCCTAAGTTAGATCTGTTCTCTTACATCTTCTAGATCTATACAGCATGGCACAGAATAAAGAATATGCAAGCACCAGACCTCCAGTGTGTAACTTGTCCAAGTTCACACTCTGGAAGGTAAGAATCAGACTCTACATGAATTCTATTGATGAGGATATATTTAATTCCATCTTAACAGGCCCACCAGCTCCAGTGGCTTCAACCCCATCAACTTCAACAGACATGAGTGCAGTTCCACCCCCTGGATGGACAGATGCACAGAAAAAGGCAAAGATAGCTGATGCTAGAGCTATGAACATATTGGCTCAAACAATGTCAGATGAGATATTCCAAAAGGTTGTTGAGTGCACATCAGCCAAGACCATTTGGGAATCCCTGAACCAGATGATGGCTGGATCAACAGATGAGAGGAAGGATAGAAGATCCAACCTCATCACTCAATATGAAAACTTCAAAAAGGATGAAGCTGAAACAGTGAAAGTGATGTACAACAGACTCAGCTTCATTATCAGTGAGCTGAGGACTCTAGATAAGGACATCACTTTGATTGAAGTAAATGACAAGATCCTCGTGTGCTTCCCCAGTACATGGGACTCAAGAATCTGGCCCATCATAGAAGCTAGAAGCACAATAGAGATCTCAACTGAAGCTCTACTAGGAAAGCTAAAGTCCTATGAGCAGCTGATAAAATCAAGGGAAGCAATAGCTGAAGTCAAGACTCCTACACCAACTAGGAAAGAGCACAACATAGCTTTCAAAGCTGTAGGAGACTCTGAAGTCATTCCTGTGAATGAAGAATTGATGAGTCTCTTTGCCATGAGATTCTTTAAGATGGCTAAAAAAGATTTCAGAAGGAAACCATCCAAGTATGAAGACAAGCCAAGGTATGAAAAAACACCATCTAAAGAAGTAGTGTGTTTTGGCTGCAGGAAACCTGGGCATTTCATTTCTGAGTGCCCAGAAGTTCAGAAGAAGGATAGAAGAAAGGAGGGTGACTCAAGGAAGGGTCACTACAACAAGCCTTCCTCAAGCAAGCACAAGAGGAAGGACAAGGGCTTTGTTGCTGAGTCATGGAGTGACACTGAAGAAGAGTAAACCTCCTCCAGCTCTAGTGAGGATGAAGAAGAGCAGAAGGCCAAAGAAGTCTGCCTTATGGCTATTGAGGCAGACAGTAGTAGATCAGATGCTGATGAGTTTGAAGATGAAGAGCTCTTATCAGCTGAGGATCAGGTAATAGCCTATTATGATTTTGAATCAGAGGAATTTAAACTTGAATTTAAAAATTTATGCTTAGACTTAATTAGCTCTGAGAAGGAAATCAAACTCCTCAGAGAAAAATTAAAAGACCTAGATAAAACTACTGCAGAGAATGCTAACCTAACAAATGAACTTATCTCTGCTAATCAACAAATATCCTTTTTGAAATCTGAACTTAGCAAGGCCAAGATATTAGAAGAATCCTTAAATGGGAGAAGTCTACAATTATTAGATATCACTAGTACTGTAAATGCTAGGATCAACAATAGTAAACTAGGATTAGGTGCCTCCCCTAGTAATCGACCTATAATTCAGAAAAACAATTTTTCCAAACCAGTAAAGTTTATATCCGAAAAAGGAAAGAAAAATACAGAACAGGTTAATAAAGTTCTTGAACAGATTGAAATTAAAAATAACCTCAATAACCAGAAAAACAAAAATTACAATGTTCAGCAATTATCGTCGAACGCAGATCGACGATATATGAACAGATCGTCAAACTCAGAACGACGATCTCTTAACCCAAACTTGAGTAATAATCATTCTTCGATCTATGATCGACGACATCAGTATGGTTCGTCGAACAGAGATCGACGATTTTGGTACTCCAAGAATGAATACTCTCATTCTTCAAGTAGAGATCGACTATCTCATCCAACATCGTCGAGCTCAGTTCGACGATCCAACCAGAAATCATCGATCCCAGATTTTAACAACATAAATCCAAATTCTAAGAGCAACTTTAATCCCTTTAGCACATGGATAGTACCACCCAGAAGATATCATCCCAAAGGCTATAAAGATCAACCTGAATGCTCATATATTTCCAGTTATTCCTATGTAAATAAACAAGGACCCAAGGTCATCTGGGTCAAGAACAACTAAGTGTTATACTTGCAGATGAAGACCTATCCAGCATATAGTCAACACTGGTATCTGGATAGTGGGTGCTCCAAGCATATGACAGGCAGCAAGGACAACTTAATTGACTATAAGTACAAGCTGGGACCAAAGGTCATCTTTGGTGATTCAAATTGTGGCCAAACAGAGGGCTATGACAAAATCAGGATTGGAGCTATAACTTTCAAGAAAGTTGCATATGTGAGTGACTGAAGCACAATCTCATCTCCATAAGCCAACTCTGTGATGAAGGTTATCAGGTATCATTCAACTCTGAATCCTGTACTATTACCTTAAGAGAAAACAAACGAGTTTTAATTGACAGTAGACAAAGAAATATATATTTAGTTAATTTCCAGTCTATTACTTCAGATATATGTCTGCTTAACTTAATTAGTAGTCAAAATTACTTATGGCATAAGAGATTAGGACATGTAAATCTGAAAAATATTGTTAGGCTATCTAAGGACAACCTTGTGAGAGGTTTACCTTCTGGCCCCTACAAGAAGGAAGGCCTCTGCAGGGCTTGTCAACTAGGCAAGCAAACTAAATCTAGTTTTAAATCCACATAAGAGTGATTCACCTAGGATTTTGTATTTACTACATATGGACCTTTTTGGCCATGTTGTTGTACAAAGCCTAGGAGGGAAGTCTTATACCTTAGTAGTTGTAGATGACTTCTCCAGATTCACTTGGGTTTTCTTTTTGAGAGCAAAGTCAGATACTTTTCAAGTTCTTACAGATTTTCTCAAGAACATACAGATTGAGTATTCTACTCAAGTTGCATTGATCAGAAGTGATCATGGCACTGAGTTTGAGTCTCTTCTTATGTTATAGTTCTGTAGGAAAGAAGGCATAAGACATTGCTTCTCAGCTCCTAGAACTCCTCAATAAAATGGGGTAGCTGAAAGGAAAAATAGAACACTCATTGAAGCTGCAGACACATTACTTGCAGATGCTTACATGCCCCTATCCTATTGGGCAGAGGCAGTGAACACAGCAAACTATGTCCTGAACAGAAGCTTGATACACAAACTAAAACATAAGACCCCCTATGAATTGCTCAAAGAGAAGAAACCAATAATTAACTATTTTAAAGTTTTTGGTTGTGTATGTTATATTCATAATAATGACAAAAAACACATTAGAAAGTTTGAAGCAAAGGCTGCAGTGAGAATTTTTCTAGGATATTCCCAAGTCAGCAAAGCTTATAGGATTTTTAATAAATCCACATTGAAAATAGAAGAATCCATGCATGTTACATTTGATGAGACTAACATGTTTTACAAGGAGAAAAAAATTTCTACCAGAAACTCCTTGCAGGTAAACAACTTGTGTGAGAAATTGAATGAATTAAAATTTACATCCCAGTCTTCTCAACAAGCCAATGAAGAAAGTGATGAAGAAAATCTGGATGCAGTTAAACCCCCCCACAGCAACAGAAGTAATTCCATAAGAGGAATCCTTCCCAAATATTGTTGCAGAAACAACTCCACCTACTGATCTTGTCACACTGAGGGATCATCCCAGATCCCAAGTGATTGGATACATAATAGTAGGTGTACAGACAAGGCATCAACTTAACCAGGACTTGATGCATGCCTGTTTCCTCTCTCAAATTGAGCCTCAATCCATATCTGATGCAGAGCAAGATCCCCAATGGATCATTGCAATGCAAGAAGAGCTCAATCAGTTTGAGAGATGTAGGGTTTGGGATTTAATTCCAAGACCAAAATACTACCCAGTCATTGGAACCAAATGGGTATTCAGAAATAAGCTTGATGCCCGATATATAATTGTGAGGAACAAGGCTAGGCTTGTTGCTCAAGGGTATAGATAAGAGGAAGGGATTGACTATGATCAAATCTTTGCTATAGTTGCCAGGCTAGAAGCAATAAGGATATTTCTGGCATATGCTTCATTCAAAAAGTTCAAAGTCTATCAAATGGATGTGAAGAGTGCCTTCTTGAATGAGGAACTTAAAGAAGAGGTTTCTGTTGAACAGTCTCCAAGTTTTATTTCTCCAACTCATCCCTCTTTTGTGTTTAAGTTGCATAAGTCTCTCTATGGTTTAAAGCAAGCTCCAAGAGCTTGGTATGAGACCCTAGCCAGCTTTCTATTAAAGCATGGTTTTTCAAGAGGCATAGTTGATAGGACTTTGTTTACCAAATTGTATCGTGATAAAATACTGTTAGTACAAATATATGTAGATGATATAATATTTGGCTCTACTGATCCCAAATTATGCAAGAGATTTTCTGTTCTAATACATTCAAAGTTTGAGATGAGTAGCATGGGTGAGCTTTCCTATTTCCTTGGCCTCCAAGTGAAGCAGCTCCCTGATGACATCTTCATTTCCCAGGCTAAATATGCCAAAGAGCTTATAAAGAAGTTTGGGATGGTTGATGCCTCAGCAAAGAAAACACCCATACCTTTAAATATTGTACTAGACTCTGATGCACATGGGAAACCTGTCGATCAGAAACTATATAGGGGCATTGTTGGGTCCATACTATACCTTACAATAAGCATACCTAATATTATGTTTGTTACATGCCTTTGTGCTGGATTTCAGGTGAACCCTAAAGAATCACATCTAGTTTTTCTAAAAAGAATTTTGAGATATATAAAGGGTTGTCCTAGTCTAGGTCTCTGGTATCCTACTGAGTCAGAGTTTGAGTTAACTGGATACTCAGATACTGACTTTGCTGGATGCAGAGTGGACAGAAAAAGTACCTCAGGAACTTGTCAGTTCCTTGGTATGAGATTAGTGTCTTGGTTTTGCAAGAAGCAGTCATCTGTGTCTACATCAACTGCTGAAGCAGAATATATTGCAGCTGGCAGTTGCTGTTCCCAAATGCTGTGGATTCAAAACCAACTACTAGACTATGGTTTCAACTTAAATAATTCAACATTACTATGTGATAACACAAGTGCTATAGCCATTTCACAAAATCCAGTTCATCATAGCAGAACTAAGCATATAAATATTAGGCATCATTTCATTAGAGAGTTTGTAGACAAAAAGAGAATTAATCTTGTCTATATCTACATTTATTTACAAAGAGCTGATATCTTCACCAAACCTCTGGATGAAAGAAATCATTTGTTCTTCATAAATCAGCTTGGAATGATAAATGGAGAAGAATTAGTTTAATTTCTGTCTGCACTCGACGAATTTTTCAAAGTTCATCGAACGGAGATCGACGAACTGGGGGAATTTTGGTTGATATTCGTCGAACGGAGATCGACGAACTCTCTGTGTGAAGTTAGTTTCGTCGAACCGAGATCGACGGACCTACTTCAGAAAACTTTCGTCGAATGAAGATCGACGAAATGTCTTCAACCCTTCAGTCTGAGATCGACGAATCATTTAAGTCCAAATTATTTTATCGACCTCAGATCGAAGATCTATTTATTTTTCATGGAACGGAGTCTGTCGGTTCATATTCAGGAAAACACTATATTTAGGTTTTCTTCGACCTCCGTCCCGCGCTTTCAGTTCTCTTGCACTTGATTTTCGTTTTCTCTCTTGTAGGTGCATTCATGGCGATTCCAGTAGGCGCTCTTGCGGCAATGAAATTTGACACAGGATTCGACATGGATTTTGACTCATTCCAGCATTCTGATCCGATATTTCTTTCCATCCTGCAACTACTGGAAGAGCAACAACTGAAACAACTACTGACCATGAGAATCAAACTACCCAGCATAGAAATCAGAGAATGGGTGTACACGGCTACCGTCAATGAGAACAAGATGACCGACAGCATCGCGGGTAACAAAATCTCTCTTACCCTCGATATTCTTACGGAATTATTTGGATTGAAAAATGGTGAGGAAGAGTTAGAAATTGATTCGGAAGAGTCTGATATAATGCTGAACACAATGGGGTACTCTGGGGACAACCCTAATAAACTACTGAAGAAACACCTATCTGTCGAGTTCAAATTTCTCGCAGATATAGTTGGGAAAATCTTGTTGGGCAAGCACACTGCACATGATTATATAACCATGCATCAATTTCTAGTCATGTGTGTAGTGGTAAACAAAAGGCAGGTGGACTGGGCTCAGATCATTTTTGATCTTATCAGGAAAAGAAACAGTAAGAAGGAAGTGAACTTTGAAAGGATCCTAGGGATCTTATTGACAGCAAAGGCTGTTGAATCACTGGTCTCCCAGACCACATTCATTAATGCCAGCAAGAGGCTCACATGTACCTTGTTTGGCAGGTGGGAGAGGACGATCACAAAGCCCTCTAAGGCTTCATCCTCTGCCACCCAAGCTTCAAGAAGTACAAGGGCTGCTACAGCCATTCCCCACCCCTCTGAAGGGATCCTCTCCACTCCTCCACCTCCTCCTAATTCTCAAGCTCCATCTCAGCCTCAAGTTCAACAAACCTCAGCCTCCACTTCTATTCTAATACATACCCCTACACCTCTAGCATCTCCAATTCCTCCTTCCCCTACACATATTCCATCCAATTCTCCCTCTCCTAGGACTGACACATTCATCCCTACTCCTCCCCAATCTCCTCTTCCATCTCCTCTTGCTGATATCCCCCTCTCAACTCTCTCTTATATCCCATCTTTCAATTTACATTCATTTTCTCTAAACACTCATTCTCCTCACCAATCTCCTCAACAGGACCCCCTTGCAGAAACTTCCAACTAACCATCTCCTCCAGCAACTATCTTCACTACCTCTATCCCTTCTCAACCACCTCCTGCCCAAATATTTGACTCCATATCTTTGAATCCCTCTATCATCCAACCACTTCTTGAGCTCCTCAAGCCTATCCTCTAAACCATCATTGCAGAGGCTGTTTCCCCTCTGGTTATCTTCATATCATGTCTTTCTGCTCAAATATCTACCCTCTCTTCATCTGGGGGCCTGGCTTCAGTGCCTACTGAAATCAGGCAGGGGGAGATACTTAATGATGAAGTAGCAATAACAGCACCAACAACAGCAGTAGGAACAAATGTTGATATGGAACCAGATTCTCTACATTTTCTTGATACTGATATAGTATCTGAAGTAGCAACAGCAGCAGCAGCAGGAACAAGTGTTGATATGGAACCAGATTTTCTGAATTTTCTTGATACTAATATGGAATCAGATGTTCTGAATTTTCTTGATACTAATATGGAATCAGATGATATAGAGATAACTGACTCAGTAGCAGATGTAGATAATCAATGTACAGATATTATAGTATCCAATGCTCAAGAGACCAGCTTGCCAGAAGTTATGCCTGGAAGGATCTACTTCATTAAATCTAAAGTAAATCTACATACTCTGCTGAAGATCTTTGGATCTTATATTCAGTTCTGCCTCTCCTTTCCCACTCAGTCATCCAGAGCAATAGTATGCTATACCTCCCCTACAAGTTCAGAAGTATTAGACATTATAAAGAAAAGTCTTATAGCTCCTCCAGCAGCATTATATGAACAAAGATCTAGCCCTCCTAGGCCAACTTATATCATGGATAATATCACTATTCCTAGTTTAGATGATCTAATAAATCAAGACATTGCCATGGAAGCTGAAGCAGCTGAAGCTAAAGTTGTTCCCACTCCAGCCAGCAAAGAAATTCCCAAGGATCTGATCAGTCAGATTGATGAAATGTATGACAATCCTTTGTCTTCTGATGATGATGATTCTAATGATGCTCCTAAGAGGAAGCTAATCTCCAAGAAAAGGAAAGCTCCATCTCCTCCTGCTCCCAAACCTGGAAATATCAATGATACACCATATTATATCCTATAAAACATAACTCCATACAAGGGTATGCCAGCATGGATGTGGCTATCTAAAAATAAACAGAAAGCAAGGAAGAAAAGTAGGAGGTATTCTCCTCCTCCTCCATAAAGGTTTAGAAGAGATCATCCTCCTCCTCCTCCTCCAACTACAGGTGCCTCAGGAACCTTATCTCAGAGCTCTGGAGGATTCACTAAACCTACTCTCACTAAAACTTATCAGAGACAGGGAAGACCCTCTCATTCTTATGGAGACAGTCAGCACAAACAGAGACATCAGTCTTATCCCAGATATCAATCAGCTCAACAGCCTATCTCTCAGCCAACATTTTCCCCTCCTCCATCTCCTGGCAAAGCTAATGAACCTGAAGAACCTCCAATTCCAGCTTATGATCCTGAAACTAGTCCAACTACAAGAATGGCTAGATTCAAGGAATCTGTGGCTCTCTCACAAATCAGGCAAGCCAAAGAAAAAGGTCAAGACTCTTCTCAGTTCTATACTATGTCTAGCTACAGGGAGAAAGAGTTTGAAAGATATCAAGTAGGAAAATTATTCAATGCTGATGAATACATGAGTCTACATCCAGAAGTAGTGGTTCCAAGAACTACCTCACAAAAGACTCTTGGTGATGCTGACATGACCATGACTATGAGACAAGCTCAAGACCAAGGCGGGCAAATCATATTTGCTAAGTCTTCTAATCATCACAAGAACATTTAAACTGTTTATTTTTTGTGTTGTCTGTGAACAAAATGGGTACATAGCTTTATAAAGGTACTGATAGCTTATTTATTCTATCAGTTATCTCAGTTTTCATGCTATGTTTACTTCATTTTGTTTTGTGATTTTTTTTGTTTATTTGAAGTAACCTCACCCAAATAGGGGGAGATTGTTGGAACCCCTAGGTGATTTGGGCTAGGTTCTCTTCTTAGGTTGTGACCCATATTGTATAGAATGGTCAAATTTTATGTGTTTCTAGAGTCTAGGCCATGTTCTTAGAGTCAACAGATCAAAGGACCAACCTACAACACTGCCAAAGACTCAAGACTTAGAGAAATCAAGAATTAGAAAAAGAAATCTACATTCGTCGAACTCAGGTCGACGATAGTCGTGCTCAGCTCGACTAACTCAGAGCTAAAATCTCTGAGCTGAGCTCGACGAACTTCATTCTCAGATCGACTAACTCTTCAACACTCAGCGCCATAATTCACTCAAAGCCGAGGCTGACTCAGAGACAAAGAACACTCAATGCCAAATGTGTTATTCACTCAACGCCGACAGATTGACCAAGTTCTTAGGTAGACTAACATCACAGTCTCAGGTCAACGAACTTAGAGCACAGAACAAGAAGATTTCGTCAAGCAGCAGTCAGCTATTCAGAGGTCGACGATCTTGTAACTCAGCTCGACGAACAACAATACTTAGCTTGACGAACAGCAATACTTAGCTCGACGAACTATTGACTCAGCTCGACGAATTCTGTCTTCTGGTCGACGATTCCAGACTAAGTTATTTCCTTCCTTCTGTTCCTATTATATTGCAGTAATTCATGTATAATTAATGCTCTAACATTCTCTGAATATTACCGTTAGACAGAGCATTAATTATGGTCTTCATCAGGATTATTGCCTGCCATTTTTTCAATGAAACAGTTGGGGAAAGTAATCAATACCGTGTAATTCTTAACGTCATCAACATTGATTACAAGAGGAATTTAAAAATTCAAATGGTCGTCGACAAACAAATAAGTCATTATTCTGCTGAAAGAAGAAGATACACGAGATCAACAATACACAGAGAAAAAAAATCTTGATCTTCTTCATCTGTCCTCAGTCTGCTCCAAGGCTTTCCAAGAGACAAACATCCTTATCAGTCTAGAAGCCTGCTGTCGAGCAATCATCAAAAGCTGAAGGCCTACACCCTTGAACAAAGCTTCCACTCCTGAACCATTCAAGATCTCAGGGGGAGCTTTGACAACAAATAAAAATCCACACAGTCTTCTCATTTTGACTTGAGAAAAGAAGACTTACATCACTCTCTTATTACCACCTCTATACAGGGTTTTAATTCCCTTCAAAATTATTCTTGTTGCAAGTCTCCTTCCAAAAGACTTTAGTTGGTTTTTGAGCACCTGATCAAATGCTCACTGGTAACAGTCACCTGATCAAAACCTGTAGTGGATTCCTACCAAGGGTGGTAGAAGAGTGGACGTACCCAGTTTGGGGAAACACTATAATTTTCTTGTGTCGTCTGGGTTCTCTTTCTTTTCTGTTCTTGCTGTGGCTGTGTTAGTTAGATATTCTGTGATCTTTGTTTTACTTTAATCTGTGATAGTTAGATATAGTTGTTAAAGGTAAAGATAGTTTATTGTTAAAGAAGAAAATTTTAAAATAACACACAGACATACTCTATTCACCCCCCCCCTCTAGAGTATATCAGATCTAACCCTAACTTTCAATCACTAATAATGTGGAAAGAAGCAAGTTGTCTATCATTAAGATTGTTGACGGTTGCTAAATCGGCTATTGATATGGGGATGGAGAGTTCGTCTTCGATCATGCTCGAAAAGTTAGCAAAATCATGTATGTCTCTGCATGCACGAGACATGTCAAAAGATAGTGTACTCTTATTCTACTGATGTAGTATGATATCCAAATAGTGAAGTAATTTGTTAGTTATCATCCCATAACGTCCAAACGTCAATTTCTTCACAGTACAACAAAATTGTTGCAAAAAGTTTTTGTATAGCAGATGACATTTTGAAAACTCGTGCCTCTTCCAAGCAATTGGAAATATTACTATCTTCCTTGAGAAGCCCCAAAAGCTCAGCAGCTGCCTTGAATGTTGTACAATTTTGACCATTAACCGTTCGTAGGTGCGCGAAGGACTTAGGTCCAGAAATGTGATTCAACAAAAGACAAAGATAGAATCTTTCGCCTTCAGAGGGCGATACGACGTATAACCAACCTACAACTTTCCGAGCTTTGGCCCTTCTGACCCACTTCCGAGCTGCGATTAATCATCTGTAGTGTTTTGCAAAATCAGTGTACAAATATGTAGTTTCTTCGAGACCGTCATTGCATATTTTGAAAAATTCAGTTAACGTAGTTTTTGAATTTCTATCGCCAGCCAACACTTCTGAAACAGATTGGTTAATCTGATACTAAACTTGATGTTGATTAGGCAAGTGGATCTGTAGACGCATCATTGATGGGTAAGTTTGATACATTTGAAACTTAAATAATTTCCACAGCGCTTCTAATGCACAAATCCAACAGCAGTCCACATACTTACTGACTTTATCATAGTTCAGACCCGGTCGCACCTCGAATGATGCTAAGTTTGGGACCTTGTATACATATTTATATAGGTATTTGATGTTCTTTATGCTACTACATATTTCAACATTTAAATGACAGTCATATCTGAGTAATAACCAAGGGATATACAGAACAATCCATCTATTATCGATTATCAAATCAACAGTTTGACTTAAGGCAATGCACTTATTATCATTCCAACGATGATATAATGGGTATGAATCCATGCCATGAGTAGTGTGTTCTGAAAATTATTTTGGAAAGCCCTTCTTGTAAAGATTATTTTTCATGCACTGTGCATTTGACATGTAATGACCACATGGATCATGTATCATGTGTTTTATAACTGCAATATATAGATCTGGCTCGTCAGACTAAAAATTGGTATTTCTGTCCTAACGATAGAGTCGTAATCATCATGATTATTTAACTTATCACTATCATGAAAAATAATGAGCATGTGTGCATGTGATAGTCCTCTCTTCTGAAATTCGAATACATGGACGTGTACGATAACCCTACCAAGTACACCTTTATGAAAAATGTCATCTTTTAAACATTCAAATTAGCATTGAAAATTCTGGATACTAAATTCGGACGGTCCTGATGCGTTTGTCCATGGCACAACTCTTTTGTTATTTCCCTCCAAGAGGGATTGCAGGTCATCATTAGAAAGACGTCTGGTCTGCCATAATTGCGCACTATAGCCATAGCATCCTGGTATCGTTGATACATATCATGTGGACTTCCAATAAAAGAAGACGACAGAATAGTTCTTCATCCAATTGCTGCTGCAATTAGTTTACATAATGAATTAGAGGTATATTAAAGTAATGCTAGCGCATGTGGAGGTGGCTATATATGTAACTGTTTATGAAATGCATACATGTATCATTTTTTCTGACATTTAAACTATCCTGCAAATCTTGGTAGAGCACAACACGAACATCACTCTGATGTGACCTGGTCCATCTGAGTTTTTATGTTTTAATTTTGATGTAGTTATCGACCTCATATTGATGCAACAAACATCCTAAGTGGAGAAGCATTGATGGTATACTACCGCGGATCTAAAAAAATCTATGTCATAAGCAAACATAATTAAAAATCACAGTAAACACAATATGTTGTTGTTTGATGCGCTCACATGCAACAAATGCACGTAGTAATCACAACAACTTATTTATTCTGTGTGAGGTATTCGCTCGTCGCCACGCCACCCATAAGTTCAGTAAGGAAGTAACAATGGATACTATAAAGGGTCGTAATAGAATATTCCTTGATAGGCACCAGCTGACAATCAGTTGTCTCGACAATTATGTCTCTTTCATTTGCTTCCATGAAATTTTCTCCACCAACTAATATTGCAGCGACTTGTGAGGTAGTCGGAAGCGAATATTGTCGCTCTACCGATGTATTTCCTTAATCAGTAACTTGCACTGTTGTATGTTAGGGTGCCTTGCAAGTTGCCTGGAGATTTGGATGAATGGGTTAATTGTATTAAGTATATTGGTGATTCTTTCAATCAGTCTTACATTGAGCCGTGAATTTTCACTCAACCTGTTATCTAATTCGTGTTCAGTATCGTAAACGAACATTTATAGGTACAGTGGCCGACTTCTAGGTGCAGGTAGAAGAGAACCAATTCAGTGATACATTGTACTGTGTGTCTTGAAAGTGTAGACTCTGCGATTAGCAACTAGTATATGTTAGTTAATTGTGACCCCTAATGATGTGAGGAGAAGATGTAGTTGTAAGCACGTATAAGTTGTCTAAAAGTGTGTGCCGCTGTACTTTGTTCGATAAAGAGATTAAGCAATTCTGTGGATTCTAGAATGTGGTTAACATCTACCCTACCTCCAGAACAACACAAAGTAGGAGTCTCCTTATGGAATAGCTTTGCATGACATTATGGGCATGTAGATGGGCGCAAGAGATGAAGCTCAGGAACTCGAGTTGTGGGATACCAATTCTTTGCACATGAATTGTGTATTGATGGGTGGATAGCGGGAGGACAAACTTTGGTAGACATTCCTTCATCTAAGTTATTTTATGGAAATGACAGTGCAGCTGGACGATCATTGATTGTCTTGTAGGCGGTCTTTGGATTCATGACATTAGGTACACCGACTCGTCTTTTTCGAATACGCTCACTCCTTCTTTGATTTTGCAGTTGTAGTTGCGTCTGTCTGAGATTACAACGATTATAGTTTCTTCGCAACGAACATAATAAAAATGAAAATATTATGGATCAGTCTGATAAATGGATTATCGTAGAAGTGTGAATCCTATTTGGTTTAAGTGAACTTATTGTAATTTGTAGTACCTCGGGGGATTGTCACGTGGTTATTGCGCATTTGTTGAACATTCATCCTTTAGAGCACATGCTTGCTTTGCAGGAGAGCTTGACTAGACATATGACTGTAGTCACTATCTCTGAATGAGGTAGTGAAACGCTCTTCTCAGGAAAGAAGAAGAGATGGGAGAAGAAGAAGTCTGCTGCTGGTGATGACCCTTCAACTTCATATAAGCAAGAGAAGAGTTATGCTCCTAAGCATGATTGGAAGAAGTAGAAAGGGCTAAGGTGTTTCAGATGCAACCAGCTGGGTCACTTCAAGAAGGGCTGCAAAGTCAAGCTGCAACCGGGGCATGTTGCAGGTAAAGAGGAAGTTAGTTCTAGTGCTGAGGAAGCCGAATGGGGAAATGCATTCATGATGGACACGTGTGTTTGTGTCTTGTCCACCATCAACTGCAAAGATGACTGGAGAGTGGACTCGGGATATGGTTACCACCTCAATGGGGATAAGTCTAAGTTCTCCTCTCTGCGAACATTATGTGTCGGATTGCATTGTGGCAGGTGTCATGACTGAATTGTGAGTAGGTGAGATTTGTTGGACAGCAATAATGTGAATAGTAGAAGCAGTGTGATCCATGTCTTTTGCATATAGTTAGAATATTGACTGAAACAGAGAAATATTGAAGATGTAATGATGATAAGGGTAGCTCAAAGGTGCAGTATAGTGCATGTTTCTTGTCATAAATCATGCACCGATTGGTGTAACATTCCTTCGACCAAGTTTTCTTAATTGCATTGTGCATACGAAATTTATTTTGGGACCTGCTAATTTGGTCACCACGAAGACGTGAGTTTCTATTTTATGTTTTAAAAAATAATGGACTCTTGCATTATAGTTTGATCGATTAGGTTGTTTTAACTATTTCGTGTTTTAAAAAATAATAGATTGTTGCTACATTCATTTATTTTGCTTAATCTAGAATGATTACATGTTTAAAAATAAAATAAAAATCATGTTGTCAATAGTCAATGAACTGTCATTATCAATTTGCTGGACTATTATTATAGTTGAGCCGCTAATATTTAAATCCGAGCTGCGGATATAAAGGCTCTTTTGAAATCACTTTTTTTTTTGGGGATGAGATCGGTTGGTCCGGGCGGTTTCAGGGAGCCGGTCTGATTTTAAACCGGTGGACTCTTCTCTTTAGGGTGGTGTTAAAGGCACACCATCTTCGGCTTTGTGCACACCAATACTATGTGCACCCATTGGAATTTTATGTGCACACCATCTTCGGCTTTGTGCACACCAATACTATGTGCACAGTCCGAGCAAACATAGCTGCAATGTATGTGAACTCGTTGGGCGCCGTTGCCGTCTCCTTCATCAGAGCAAACAGATCGACGGCAAGGCGGCCATGACCGTGCATCGCGAGCCCTCCGATCATCACGTTCCAAAGCACGACGTCTTTGCTCGAAACCCGACGAAACACCTCCAAAGCTGCTTCAACGCACCCGCATCTGCAATACATGTCCACAAGAGCTGGGGAGGATGACGTTGCCGTGATTACATAGTTTTTTTAATGAAATACGCGCCTTTTTGAACTGCGTCTTATACGTTCATTTTCAGGAGAAGTGTTCAACATGAAAGTTGTAGATCTCGACGATATCTACAACTTTCATGTTGAACACTTTTTGATTTAAAGCTGTTTAGGCCCCCTATTTGACCCCGGAAAAATGGCTTTAAATCAAAAAATGTTCAACATGAAAGTTGTAGATATCGTCGAGATCTACAACTTTCATGTTCAACATTAAATGTTCCGCGTGATTTTTTCTGGGGTTAAATCGGAGGCCTAAACGGCTTTAAATTAAAAAGTGTTCAACATAAAAGTTGTAGATATCGTTGAGATCTACAACTTTCATGTAAAAAACTTCTCCTGAAAATGAACGTATAAGACGCAGTTCAAAAATCACGTATCGAGAAGGGGGAGGCGGGCTGCTTCGGCTTTAGTTCGGTGGGATTTAGAAAACCTAAATTATTAAGAGCATTGTTAATAGCACACCTTATCTCGCTATTAGCACACCTGCGATAGTAGCACTCCACCCATTTTTACTCCAGCTATTAGCACACCACCCAAAAAAAAAATCTTAGACATGAATTTGGAAATTAATAACACCTTATTTGAGAACACCACAACATAATCAAAACGTTAAAAATGATCAAATGAAGCTCCATCATTTGAAAATTTAAGAAGGCCACCCAAACATGAACATATGCATACTAAATCAAGCCATAAGCCTAATAGCAAATAAACTCTAGATGGGCGTTAACGAACGATACACTTATTTCGATATGCTTTTTTTTCCCGATTTTTCCTTGTATTTCCTACCTCCATTAACTTTCTTTGGATCTTTGCAAGTTCTCTTCCATCCGGCTTTTCTAAGGTGTGGTTGTGCTTAGATCTTGGTCAAGTTCCTCTTGGTCAAGTTCCTCTTTTCGTTAACGCCCATCTAGATTTTATTTGCTATTAGGCTTATGACTTGATTTAGTATGCATATGTTCATATTTGGGTGGCCTTCTTAAATTTTCAAATGGTGGTGCTTCATTTGATCATTTTTAATGTTTTGATTATGTTGTGGTGTTCTCAAATAAGGTGTTATTAATTTCCAAATTCATGTCTAAGATTTTTTTTTTGGGTGGTGTGCTAATAGCCGGAGTAAAAATGGGTGGAGTGCTACTATCGCAGATGTGCTAATAGCGAGATAAGGTGTGTTATTAACAATGCTCATTATTAAAGATTACATTTTTGATGGTATGCACATAGCCAAAAATGATGTGCCATTAACACCACCCTCCCTTTATTCCCCGAAACCTAAACACCTAAACAGCGAGCAGAATCCTGCGGCCATGGCGTCAATGGCTCGACGCAGCGTCTCTTCACTCCTTTCCCGGTCCCTAATCACATCCTCTCCGGCCACTCTCCGATCTCGCCTCCCCGTGGCCGCCGCCGCCGCTGTTTCCGTTGATATGCTACAGCTAATGACTTCCCCTATAGCTGCCGGCCCCGCTCGCTGGAAAACGACCTCCGGCTCCGGCTACTCCCCAATCAACGACTCCTCGCCAAACTGGAATAATCGACCTCCGAAGGAGACGATTCTTCTCGACGGCTGCGACTACGAGCACTGGCTCATTGTCATGGAGTTCCCGGAAAACCCTAAACCCTCGGAGGAGGAGATGGTCTCTGCCTACGTTAATACCCTTGCAGAGATCGTCGGAAGGTTAGCCAAACTTCTCCCAAAACCTTTTCATTGATCTCATTGTTTAGATTATTGAATCACGGGTCTCGGTGTTAGCGAGGAGGAGGCGAAGAAGAAGATATACTCCGTTTGCACGACGACCTACACGGGTTTTGGCGCGTTGATCTCTGAAGAACTCTCTTATAAAGTTAAAGGTACGATTTTGATCAGTTTAATGGCTATGAATAACTTGGTTTTTTGGGAAAGTGCACTCTCAATTTCTCAAAATATAGATTTTTGACAGAATGCACCCCAAAAGTTTAAAATTGACAAAATGTACCTCCCAAAATGTTTTTTTTGGCAATGTGCGTCATAGAGTTTACATTTTGGTCATTTTATTTTTTGTCTATTGAGGGTGCACTTTGCCAAAAAAATCATTTTGAGAGATGCATTTTGCCAATTTTAAACTTTCGGGATGCATTTTGCCAAAAATCTATATTTCGAAGGTACGCTTTGCCAAAAAGCCAAATAACTTCTTTGTTTGGATTCGACTTGTTTATGTGATTACTATTTTCTGAAACAATTACTTATAGGACTTCCTGGAGTTCTTTGGGTACTGCCCGATTCTTACCTTGATGTACCCAACAAGGATTATGGAGGTTAGTGAAATCCCAGTTTTTATTATTGGATAGTGTGATTTATAACTTAGATATCTGTGATTTCTTGTTCTTTATGTTCATGATTAACTAGAGTTTAGAGTTTTAGGGTTCATATCCATGAATAAATAGGTTTAATGTTCAGGGACAGGGAAGCATTATGGTCCTGCCATGTTTAGCATGCCAGAGTGTAGAAAACACCTGCAATCTTTGCATAAACTAAGGCTGCTTTTGGCGCAGCTTACCACAACTTAGCTTCGGTGAGGTTGGAATAGAATGTATGTTTGGTGTGACAAATGTTACAGAAATAAAACTAGTTTGAGACATAAAATTTTGGCATGATAATGACATTTTTGTCTAACCTCACCGGAGCAAATAAGCCGCAATAAGCCACACCAAGCGTAGCGTAAGGCTTTGTTGGGACGGTGGTGGCCGCTGTTTTAGAGGCGTTTGATTTACTCGTGATAGGAAATATGTTTGTGCCAAAAATGTATTTTCAGGACTATTGGAAAAATTAGTAAATCCTACCAATAAGCTAAAATGAGATTTCGACATTTTCATACTTCTATTCTCATTAGTCAACATTCCTCTTCTCCTGCTCTTTTTTTCTACCACTGCTTCTCTGAAAGCTCTAATTCCACTACTGTTTTTCCACCACAACTTTTCTTACCGCCACAACCATCCCAAATAGAGCCTAACACTAACATTTATTTTAGTTGTTCTCAATCATCGGGACGAGTATGATGTGTTTTTTTTTTGAATTGCAACAGGAGATCTTTTCGTTGACGGGAAGGTCATTCATAGGCCACAATTTCGATTTACAGATAGACAACAGTCGTACAGGAACAAGCCTCGACCTCGATATGATCGGCGTCGGGAGACAGTTCAAGTGCAAAGAAGGGAGGGCTCACCGAGTTCACAAGAATCTGTTCCATGGCCTAAGGATTCCCAGTAAGAATTAATAATGGTATGTTGAAGAAAACTGAAATTTTCATGCGATCAGTTGTTGGACTAAATCTATAATACCTTCAATTCTTGTCTTCTGCAAGCATGAGTTTTGATGTATGTCTAGATTTATATCCAATGAGAAACATCAAACATGGGTAAAATATAGAATGATTGCATGATGGAATATGTTTCATTGTGTCATGTGTCACAACCCGAGTCCAACGAACGGAGATATTGACTCTTTTCGATTCACCCATATAAATCCATCGCCGTTTTACCCACAAAAGACAACTCATTTTTAAAATGTTCAACTGATTATATATTACTCGCGAGTCAGAGTATCTCTCCTTCAGCCTGCACAAAACTATTCTATAGACCTCTCACTGAAGGCGGGAAGCCTGCAATCGTAGGCTACCTTAATACTTGATTATCGACCAATGCTCAACACACAATGATCGTCGACCAATCGCACAATGCTCGGTGATCAATATTTTAGGATCGTTGGCAAACCAGGCAAACATGAGGTTTACAAATTCTTTTTGTATATATTATTAGGAAAACCTCACGGGGAATAAAATCAATCAAACTTGCACCACAAAGACAATAGTGCAAAGAAAGGAAGAAACAACTATGTGGTCCGATTGAACCTTTGTTGACCAATATTACGAAGCACACCTACATACAATCATCGCAGAGACTAGCATGCTTTGGTTAGCTACTATTTGGCTAATATCTCAAAGCACACCTAGATTACAATGAAGGTAAATGATGAGATTTAAGGTTGAAGTGATCGAAACCTTTGGTACAATCTGTAGTTGGAGATGAGCTGGAAATCACAAGGAAAGCATTCTCTCCTCCTTTTGTAAGTAGAATAGCCTCATCTACAACTTGCTCTAGTATTCTTCTTCATATGGACTGAAAGTAGAACTCATCTCTTTTCCTATTTCAATCTATTTGAATCGAATTTCCTCTGTTGCACTAGCCATAACTGTTCTATAGCTCTCGGTCATGGCTGCCAGATAAATTGAAGCTCAACTGTTCTTCTTCTTCCTCTGATCAACTACAAGAATGAGCCCTATCCGATCACCTCAATCAAATCGCCTCTCTGCACAATCACAACACTCACTGAAGGCGGGAATTATGCAATCGTAGACCGCCTTAATACTTGATCATCGAGCAATGCTGAACATTCAACGATTGTCAACCAATCGTACAATGCTCGACGATCAATGTTTTAGGATTGCTGGTAAACCAGACAAACACAAGGCTCGCTAATTCCTTTTGTATATATATTATTGGGAAACTCTTTTGAGGAATAAAACCCCATCAAACCTGCCACCACGAATACAATACTGCAAAGAAAGGAAGAAACAAATATATGCTCTAATCGACCTAATGTTGACCAATATTATGAAGCACATCTACATACTATCATCTCAAAGACTAACATACTTAGAAGTAATTGACTGATACCTTAAAACACACCTAGATTATAATGAAAGTAAAAAAAAACGAGATTTAGGGTTTAAGTGATCAGAACCTTAGACACAATCCGTAGCTGGAGATGATTCAAAAATCACAAGGAGGGCGTTCTCTCCTCCTTCTGTATGTAGAATAGCCTCATCTAGGGCTTGTACTCGTATCTTCTTCCTATGTACTGAGAACAAAAACCCTTTCGTATTTCAATTTTTTGGAATCAAATTTTTTCTGTTTCCCTAGCACTAACTGATTATAGTTCTCAGTCTTGTCTTCCAAATTCTATGAAGCTCAATAATAATAATAATTCTTCCTCTGATCGACTACAAGAACGATACCTTTCCGATCTTCTCAATCAAATCGCCTCTTTGAACAGTTATGATGCTCTCACTTGAGGAGGGAATCTTGCAATCGTAGACCGCTTTAGTACTTAATCATCTACCAATACTCAGCGCTCGACAAACATCGACCAATCACACAACGCTCGAAGATCAGTGTTTTAGGATCGTTGGCAAACTAGGCAAACACAAAATTTTCAAATTCCTTTTGTATATATTATTAGGAAACCCTCATGGGGAATACTACCCAATCATCCTGCCACCATAAATACAACATTGCAAAGAAAGGAAGAAACAACTATGTACTTCAAATGATCCTATGTTGACCAATATTACGATCCACTCTTGCATACAATCATCTCAGAATCCAACGTACTTTGCTTAGCCACTAATTGACTAATACTTCAAAGCGCACATAGACTACAATGGAAGTAAATGGTGAGATTTTGGGTTTAAGAGATTAAAACCTTAATTACAATTCGTAGCTGAAGATGAGCCAGAAATTGCAGGAAGAGCGTTTTGTCCTCTTTTTGTAAGTTGAATAGCCTCGCCCAGGGCTTGCACTTGTATCTTTCTTCCTATCGACTGAAAACAGAACGCATCCTTTTCTTATTTTACTTTCTTGGAATCAAATTTACCCTGTTGCCCTAGCCATCGCTGCTCTATAGCTCTCGGTCTTGGCTTCTAGATGGAATGAAGCTCCATTGTTCTTCTTCCTCCGATCAGCTACAAAAATGAGCCCTCTCTGCCACCTCAATCAAGTCGCCTCTTCGAACAAATATGAATACACGTTGACACGCCGTGGATCTTTTCCTCTTCTCAACAGACGAGTGTCGTCCGCTCCTCTTCGAATAGATCTCGATGGAGAGCCACCTACCCCTCTTTCGTGATTGTCGACCAAATAAAACATACTTCTTCTGAAGTCCTAGATCGGGATCAAGCAAAGTTGGACCAATCCAGAATCAAACCCACTCTATAATCTCCCATTTGGGGTTGATCCTCTTGCAAACTATGCCCGGTGAATCATGATGGCAACACTAGTTTTCTAGTAACAATCAACCCAATTGAGTTTGAACAAAACTCAAAATTTGTTAATAAGTGACCCGAGTTATCATCAAAATTTGTTAATAAGTGACCCGGGTTATCATCAAAATTTGTAATCGAAAGTTGAGTTTTAGCTGTTCTCAATTATCGAGCTGAGTATGATGCTGTTTTTTTTGAATTGCAACATGAGATCTTTCTGTTGATGGGTAGGTCTTATGCCACAATTTCGATTTATTGAGAGACAATAGTCGTATAGAAATAGGCCTTGACCTCGATATGATCGGCGTCAGAAGACAGTTCAAGTGCAAAGAAGGGAGGGCTTATCGAGTTCACAAGAATCTGTTCCATGGCCTAAGGATTCCTAGTAAGAATTTGTTGAAGAAAACTGAAATTTTCATGTGATCAGTTGTTGGACTAAATCTATAATACATTTAAGTCTTGTCTTCTGCAAGCATGAGTTTTGATGGATTTTTAGATTTATATCCAATGAGAAACATGGGTGAAAGGTAGAATGTTTGCATGATGGAATAAGTTTCATTTTGTCATGTGTAACCACCCGAGTCTAACGAACAGAGGTATTTCCGCCTTTTGATTCACCCATATAAATCGTCGCGGTTTTGCCCCACAAAAGACTACTCATTTTCAAAAGATTCAATCGATTATATATTACTTTGGAGTTAGGGTCATCTCTCCTTCAATCGACACGAGACTATTCTATAGACCTCTCACTGAAGGCTGGAATCCTTCCATCGTAGGATGCCTTAATACTTGATCATCGACCAATGCTCAACACTCCTCGATTGTCGACCAATCGCACAACGCTCGACGATCACCGTTTTAGGATCGTTGGCAAGTCGAGCAAACACGAGGCTCACAAATTCCTTTTGTATATATTATTGGGAAACCCTCATGGGGAATAACACCCAATCAAACTTGCACCACAAATACACCATGACAAAGAAAGGAAGAAACAACTATGTGGTTCGATTGACCCTCTGTTGACTAATATTACGAAGCACAACTGCATACAATCATCACAGAGACTAGCATGCTTTGGTTAACCACTAATTAACTAATATCTCAAAGCACACCTAGATTACCATTGAGGTCAATGACGAGATTTAAGGTTTAAGTGATCGAAACCTCAGGTACAATTCACAATTGGAGATGAGCTGAAAATCATAAGGAGAGCATTCTATCCTCCTTTTGTAAGTAGAATAGCCTCACCTACGCCTTCTTCCTATGGAATGAAAATAGAACTCATCTTTCTCCTATTTCATTCTTTTTGATTCAAATTTCTTCTGTTGCTCTAGCCATAGCTGCTCTGTAGTTCTCCGTCATTTCTGTCAGATATATTGAAGCTCAAGTGCTCAACTGTTCTTCTTTGTGTTTCTCTGATCAGCTACAAGAACGAGCCCTATTTGATCACCTCAATCAAATTGCCTCTCTGAGCAAATACAACACTCTCACTGAAGGCGGGAATTCTGCAATCGTAGAACGCCTTAATACTTGATCATTGACCAATGTTCAACATTCAACGATCGTCGACTAATCGTACAATGCTCGACGATCAACGTTTTAGGATCGCTGACAAACCAGACAAACACACAACTCACAAATTCCTTTTGTATATATATTTTTGGGAAACTCTCATGGGGAATAAAACCCAATCAAACCTGGCCAGTGCCGATTGACCCAATACAACAACAACACTCAAGCTTTTATCCCACAATAGTGGGGGTCGAAGCACATCAACATATTATCATCATAGAGACTTGCATACTTAGACATTAATTGATGAATACCTTAGAACTCACCTAGATTACAATGAAAGTAAATGATGAGATTTAGGGTTTAAGTGATTGGAACCTTGGGCACAATCCGTAGCTGGAGATGAGCCGAAAATCACTAGGAAAGCGCTCTCTCCTCCTATGGACTGAAAATCCTTCTCGTATTTCAATCTCTTGGATTGAATTTCCTCCGTTCCCTAGCCATAACTAATTTATAGTTCTCGGTCTTGGCTTCCGGATGGAATGAAGCTCAATTATTATTTTTATTATTCTTCCTCCGATCAGCTATAAGAACGAGACCTCTTTGATCTTCTCAATCAAGTTGCCTCTTTGAATAAATGTGATACTCTCACTGAAGGCGGGAATCTTGCAATGGTAGACAACTTTAGTACCTAATCATTGACCAATGCTCAACACTTGGTAATCGTCGTCCAATCACACAATGCTCGATGATCAATGTTTTAGTATGGTTGACAAACTAGGTGAAGACAAATTCACAAATTCCTTTTGTATATATTATGGGGAATGCAACCTAATCATCCTGCTACCATTGATACAACCGTGAAAAGAAAAGAAGAAATAATTATGTGCTTTGATTGATTTTCTGTTGACCAATGTTATGACGCACACCTGCATACAATTATCGCAAAAACTAACGTGTTTTGTTTAGCCACTAATTGACTAATACCTCAAAGAGAACCTAGATTACAATTTAAGTAAATGACGAGATTTAGGGTTTAAGGGATCAAAACCTTGGTTACAATCCGTAGCTGGAGATGAGCCGAAAATCACAAGAAGAGCGTTTTGTCTTCCTGTAAGTAGAATAGCCTCACCTAGTTGGGCTTGCACTAGTATCCTTCTTCCTATGGACTGAAAATAGAACTCGCCCTTCTCCTATTTCAATCCCTTGGAATTGAATTTCCTATGTTGCCTTATCCATAACTACTCTATAGTCCTCAGTCTTGGCTTCCAAATGTAATGAAGCTCAACTATTCTTCTTCTTCCTTTGATCAACTACAAGAATGTGCTCTCTCTGACCTCCTCAATCAAATCGCCTCTTCGAACAAATATGATTGGATGTTGTGGATCTTCTCCTCTTCTCAACAGATGAGTGTCGTCCACTTCTATTCGAATAGATCTCGACGGAGAGCCGCTCGCCCGTGATTGTCGACCGAATAAAACATACTTCTCTTTAAGCTCTAGATTGGGAGCAAGCAAAGCTGGACAATCATACCCTCTTTATAATCTCCTAAGTGGGGTTGATCCTCCTACAAACTATGCACTACGAATCATGATGAAAACACTAGTTTTCTAGTAACAGTCAACCCAATTGAGTGTAAGCAAAACTCAAAATTTGTAAACAAATTACCTGGGTTATCATCAGTATGAACCTTCTCCCCCTTCTCCAGGTTGTGTCTTTGTCAATTAGAGATCGCATGTGATGATAATGGTGTTTGATGTGTTTGGTTCTAGAATGATAAGTTAAGTTTTTTATCCAAGTGAATGTTGCTCCAACCTTCACCAAATAAACAACAACCATTTTACTCATATTTTTGTTCCTTCAGTAAGCCATGCAACCATCTCAACTCCTTGCTAGCTTCTATGGCAGCAATGCACTTAACTTTCATTGTTGATAGAGCAAGAACCTTTTGTAATCTCGACATCCATGTGATAACACCTCTACCAAGAGTGAACTCATAGCCAATGGTATTTCTTGCTATCATTAATCTCCCTTGTTATGTTAGAATCAAAAAAGCCTTACAAGTACATGTAACACAACATCATATCCTTCGCGCCCGCTAGATATCACATAATCCACTTCACAACATTCTAATGCTCTTAGATCAAATATATATCTGCTCACGACTCCTATTGTATGTGCAATGTTTGGTCTGGTGCAAATCTTGACGTACATAACATTTCTAACTACATGTATATAGAACCTTTGTCATTTTCTCTCTCATTCCAAGATTTTGTACTGGCCTTTTTAGGAAGGCTATTGGAGTGAACTGGTAAAGGACTAACTGCATTCCAGTCATTTTCCATGTTGAACCTCGTCAACACCTTCTGAATTTAGTTTCTCTGCCACAGCTTCAGAACATTGTTTAGTTGGTCCCTTTCTATTCTCAGTCCGTGGATTTACTTTGTAGCACCCTAATCCTTCATTGATTTTTTTTCATCTGCCTCTTCAGATGTTTGATCTCCTCAATGTTAGAAGTGGCTACTAGTATTTCATCAACATACAAAGGTAAGATATAGGAATTCATCAACTTTCTGAAACATTAGGATTGGTCTGAATGACAAGTATACTCATTTTTCAACATGAACTTGTCATACTTCATGTACCACTGTCTTGGTATTTGCTTGAGCCCGTAAAAACTCTTTCTCAACTTGCACTCCAACTTTTCCTTTCCAACTTCATTGTAACCTTGTGGTTGAAGCATGTAAAGATCTTCCAAATCACCATAATGAAATGTAGTCTTTACATCCAACTGTTCTGAGTGAAGATTCTTAGTTGCAACAATACTCAACTGTTTTGAGAGTAAATAAATTCACCGCAAGGGATAAAATCTTAGAGAAATTGATCCCTGCCTTTTGTTGGAATTCTTTTACAACTAGCTTGACCTTATACCTATAGGAGTCACATGCTCATGCTTTAATATGTGTAGTCATTTGTTTTGAATGAATTTCTTCCCAGATGAGATTTTAAATAGATAACAAGTTCAATTTACAGATAAAGAGTCCATCTCATCACCCATAACTTCTTTCCACTCTTTCTTGTCATCAACCTGCACTGCTTCTTCATGCCAGCTAGATTAACCATTATCGGTCTGCAGTAGAGAATAAAAAGATGGAGAGTAAAAAGCTGGAGCAATCATGACCAATCTAAGACGCCGAGATGCAATATGTGGAGTATCAAGCTCCTCTTTAGTTTCTCCTTGAGGATCAATTTCCGTAGCGCCTTGATGAATTTGTCACTAGGAAGTAGGAACATCATCATGCTCAACAAACATATGCTCTTCATGTTTGTCCTTCTCCTTGACCTGGTCTTTATACAAAATATTCTCATTGAAGATCACATTCCTTCTTTTAAATGCTTTATTACTTTCATTGTCCCTCGACTTGTAGCCAAACTTGTGTCGCCACATCGTAAGATGCTGCAAATATTAGATTACGCATCCAACGTAGATTTGCTATTTGCATCTACATGAACATAAACAATACACCCAATTATATGCAGCTGTGAAAGCTTCATTTCCTTCCCAGCCCATGCTTCTTCTAGTAACTTGCAATCAATAGTTGTATCCTCTACTGATCAAAAAAGCAGTTGTTATCACATCTTCAACCCAAAACTAGTCTGTCAAGCCAACATTCAACCTTATGATTCGAACATGTTTTGGTCCCGTGTATACATTTCACCACACCTTTATGTTGTTATTTACTTGGGAATGTCTTCTCTCTTCTAATGTTATTCACCTCACTGTACTATTCAATATTTTTTGCTGCAATATTTACCTCCATTATCAGATCTTAAATACCTCAACATCAGATTTGTTTCATTCTTTACGAAGCACTTCTACTTCTTGAATATATCAAACACATCAAATTTATTTTTCAAAACATGTACCCAGAGCTTTTTTATAGAATCTTCAATGAAGGTGACATAATACTGAGAGCCATTGATTGAAGTGACCTTTGAAGGCCCCATACATTGTATGGACAAGATCCAACCTATTTGTTTTCAAGGTTCTTTTACCCTTTCAAAAAGCTAACCTATTACTTTTCAAATATACATCCTTCACAAAAAGGTAGGCCAACAAACGATAATCCATCCAACTTCCCCTTGTAGAACATCACATTCATGCCCTTCTCACTCATTTGTTCAAGTCATTGGTGCCACACCTTGACATCAGCCTTTGTAGTGACAATTGATTTTGGCTTCAATGGATATCAAGTAGAGAGTCCCCTCCCTCCCTCTTTCTCTTCTCCATAACCAGAGAGCTCTTGCTAATCTTCTATGAGTCACTACCAAATATAGTGATACAACATTCATCAGAAAACAGACTCACTGATACAATATTTCTTACCATCTTGGGAACGTGTCAACTTGCTTCGGTTTCAAGATAAACCCATAAGTTATGCATACATGCTCTTCTCTCATTCCAATTTTCTCACATGACTCATCAAGTCTTGGATAGACCTAAACCTTGTCAAAGTTTCTCACTCATAATAACAACAACAACACTCAAGCCTTTATCCCACTTTAGTCATAATCTCACTAATGCCTAAGTACATCATGTCTTTTCTTATAGTTTCATTCCAAGTCTTTATTGGTCTACCTCGCCCTCGTTTAACATGCCTAGTGACTAGACTCTCACAACGCTTAACAAGTGCCTCTAATAGTCTCCATTGTACATGTCCAAACCATCTTAGTTGAGCTTCTCGCATCTTCTCTGCAATTGGTGCTATTCCTGTCTTATGCCTGATATATTTGATCCTAATTTTATCCAGTCTCGTCTGTCCACACACCCACCTTAGCATTCTCTTCTCCGTCATTCCCATTTTTTGCTCTTGTACACAATTCACTGCCCGGTACTCAGAAGTATAGAGCATCGCTGGTCTATTTGCAGTACGGTAGAACTTGCCTTTAAGTTTTAATGGTATTTTATGATCACATAAGATCCTTGACGCGTCTCTCCACTTCAACCAACTTGCTTGGATTCTATGTGTCACATCGTTGTCAATACCTCCATGTTTTTGAACTATCGATCCAAGATATTTAAAGCACTCTCTGCGGGAAATATCTTGATCACCCAACTTAATAACGAAGTCATCCGTCCTTCTTGCACTGCTAAATTTAAGCTCCATATACTCTGTCTTTGCTCTGCTCAACCTAAACCCTTCTTTTCTAATGCGTCTCGCCAAGATTCAAATTTTGCATTTATACCCTCGCGCGACTCATCAACCAAAACGATATCATCCGCAAACAATAAGCACCAAGGTATTGCTTGTTGGATATGTTTGTTGAGCTCATCTAAGATAAGGGTAAAGAGATAAGGGCTTACAGCTGAATCTTGATGTAAGCCAATAGTAATAGAAAATTCATGTGTTAATCCTCCAAATGTCCTCGCTCTTGTCACTGAATTTGTATACATATATTTGATTATGTCAATCTATGATACATTTACACCTTTCTCTTCTAAGACTCTCCATAAGACATCTCTTGGAACCCTTTCATAAGTCTTCTCAAGATCGATAAACAACATATGCAAATCTTGTTTTCTTTCTCGATACAAAGGTACCAAAATACTTTCTCTTCATTGGCCTGACATCCTCTTTGATTTCAATTTCAAAGTTTCTCACTCATAATTCAGGAAAAATGAACGGTTGGAGGTGACCTGAAACGATACATCCAAATCAGGCACCTATTAACCACATCTAGTATCACATGAAAAAACTAAGGAATCATTAGATGATTCACTTTGGATAGTCAAATTTGCTGACTCCTTGTTACCCTTCTCTCCACCTTTCGTTGGAGCCTTACGGTCGCACTTAACATAATCTTCTAACAATTCCAACACACTACTACACCTTTAGATTGTCGTTTCCTGGACTTAGACCATCCCTTTCATTTGATATCATCCCTCTTTGAAGGTCTTCTACGTTCTCCAGCATTCAAGGCACCGCCAAAACCACTGCCAATATAATTATTTTTTCTCCTTATATCTTCCTAACTTAAAAAGGATATCAACCACATCCTCAAATTTGAGGAGTTAGATCTAGACGAGTTGCTTAATGCCATGACAAGACCACCTAACTATTTGGTAGGTTCGACAAGATTAACACAACTAACATCTCATTCTCACACACTATTCTAATCGATTCCAATTGGCTCATGAGAGCGTTAAAACCATTCAAATGCTCGGTCATTGATTTCCATTCAGTCTTTTGCATGTTCAACAATCGTCTCATTTGAAAGACTTTGTTCAATGTTGGTGGCTTATCATACATTCTCACCCGGGCTGAATGACATCCACCGCAGTCTTCTCCTAGGAGACATTGAAGGCTATAAATGACGATAAAGAGTGTCAAATTTCTCCAAGAGCTTTGTGATCAAACACCTCCCATTTTTTGTTGTCCATATCCACTGGCTTATCTTTCTTCCTGCTAGGTGAAAAATAAAGATCCCTCCGTTACAAATAGTTATCCATCTACATCTTCCAAAAGCCCAAATTTGGCCCAGCGAATTTATCAATTTGAACTTTCTCGTCTTCTATACCTGCTCCTGCTTGAATTGAGTACATGCTAATCTGTCACTGATCTTGGAGCCGAATAAGCGGACCAATGGTCTTCCCGTACTACATTAGATCATGAACCCGACCTAACCAATCACTAGTCTCAACGCTGGTCTGATATCACTTTATTAGGATCACCTACAAATAAAACAAACATAAGATTCACAAATTCCTTTTGTATATACTATTGGGAAACCCTCATGGCAAACCCAATCAAATATGTCCTCACAAATACATTGCAAAGAAAGAAAGAAATAACAAGGGGCTCCACTTGACCCTCCTCCGGCCAACTCTACAAATCACACCTATATACAATGATCATGCATTTCAACGTACTTTTCTTAGCCAATAATTGATTGATATCTCAGAGCACCGTCGATTACAGTGAAATTAAAAGGAGATATTTAGGGTTTAAGTTAAAATGAGATATTTAGGGTTTAAGTGATCAAAACCTCACCAACGATCTGTAGCAAAAGATGAGCAGGAAATCACATGGAGAGTGTTCTCTCCTTATGGAAGTAGAATTGTGGCACCTAGGGCTTTCTCTGGTCTCCTTCTTCCTCTGGACCAGAACCGAACTTCTCCTATTTCGATCTCCCTGAAACGATCCTCTGATGCCCGCTAGAGCCTCTGCAATTGTCGGTCTTGGCCTCCAGATGAAATGAACCATGGATTTTCTTTTTCTTCCTTTGATCAACTACATGAACGAGCACTCTTCGATCTCCTCAATCCAGTTTCCTCTTCCAACAAATATTCTCACATGCCGTGGATCTTTTCCTCCGCTCTACAGATGAGAGTCGCTTGCTCCTCTTCGAAGAGATCTTTACTGAGAGTCACTCACCCTCCTCTTTTGTGATTGTTGACCGAATAAAACATACCCCTCCTCAATCCCTAGCTCAGGAGTAAGCAAATATGGATCGTCTTAACTGAGCCGACCCAGAACTTTGTCCTAGAAAGACGTTTCACTTTGAAAGGACCCAAACCCATTATATATTACACATGATCATGTCTTCAACCTCCTTACTTAATACTCACTACTCATCATCAACGATCATAGACCAATCGTATAGCGCTCGACAGTCATCTTTCAATGATCGGCCCTCGACGATGATCAACGAGCACTCGACGAATCCAATCTTATTACATTATGCAATTACCAGAAAACATTCTCTGGATCCTCATTTACTTATCTTCAAGTCATTCTTACATCTTTTTTGATCAGCTGCTGGAGAGTTTAACATGAAGGTGTTTATTGGATACATAATACTTGTGTTTTCAAAAGGATGGCTTGCAGTTTTTTTCTGGCTTAGGAGTGATCAGCTTGACTTAGGGACCGTTTAGCATGGTGGTGGAGGCCGTGAACACGGTTGTTCCGAACCATTATCCGTTTGGCGCGGCGTTTTGATCCGGTGAGTTTGGACAAAGGCTCCGTTTGGGGGGACTTATTTTCACCGGTCAAGCGGTCACGACCGCATGTACCGGACCTTAATTAAGTCCCGATTCATGCGGTCATGACCGCTTGACCGGTGAAAATAAGTCCCCCCAAACGGAGCCAAAAACATCACCATCATGTTTGGCATGACAACGGTTATGACCATTGCATCCAAGAAAAAAACTAAGTTAAACTTAAAAATGGATGGAGTTTCTTAGGTGAGGTTGGGTGTTCATGAACGACGATTTGTAAACAGTGTTCATGAACGACGATTTGTAAACACTGTGTTCACGAACAACACCACAACGCCAAACGGGCCATTAGAGCCTGTTTGGGTTGAAGATGAAGCAGTTTGAGATGCAGATACGACAATATTTTTTGAACAGAGCTCCCTCCTACATTTGAAACACACACGGTATAAAACGGCATTTTGCGGATTGGTGGTTCAAATGTTGTGCTATTCAAACGGGCAAAAAATAATGTCCTGATTAATGTAATGCTACTTACCTTATATTATTACATTTAGGCTCCGTTTGGCATAGTGGTGACGGTCATGAACACCTAAGGAACTTCGTCCACTTTTATGTTCAAACGAATGGTGTTTGTTAGGTGATCCTTAACGAATGACAGTTTAACTCATGCGTTCACGAGCACCTCCACCTCGTCAAACAAAGCCTTAGGCTCCGTTTGGCACGGTAGTGGCGGTCCTGAACATGGGGGGTTAAAATTGTCATTCGTTAACGCCCATCTAAGGAACTTCATCCACTTTTATGTTCAAATGAATGATGTTTGTTAGGTGATCCTTAACGAATGACGGTTTAACCCATGCATTTACGACCACCACCACCGTACCAAACGGAGCCTTAATCACAGAAAAAATAATTTATGATCTCATCCACTGCTCGTGTGTGCACTCCCGCTCGTGAACTTGAATGAATTTTGAGTTCTAATTTACAATCTAAATAATATATTTTAGTTGTTTTATCTTTATTAATAGTTCTTGTAAATTGATTTCCATGAAAGATGTGCTGCGCATATTTACAAAACTTTCCAAACAGTATATTTACTAAAATAAATGGATTATGTGCAAAAAAGTCTGGTAGACCCATGCCGGACCAGGGCCTTCCAGACCCAGGTCAGACCCGGGCCTTCCAGACCCGGGCCTTCCAGACCCGGGCCTTTTGTCTGTCGGACCCAGGCCGGGCCTTAGACAAACCGGGCCCAGGCCCTACCCGGACCCCTCTTTAAAAGAAGGGCCTGAGGGAGCCAACCAGACCGGGCCCAGTCAGGCCGGGCTAGGCCCGAGTCTGGTAGCTCCCCTAATAAAAGAGCTGGGGCATGGCTCCAACTTTTTATTGCTAGGGCCATGCCCCAACATTTAACGCTGGGGCGTGGCCCCAACAATTAATTTAATTGTTGGGGCCGCGCCCATGGCCCCAACATTAATTGTTGGGGCACGACGCCCCAACAAATAATTGCTGGGGCACGGTGCCCCGACAATTAATTGCTGGGGTGGCGCCCCAGCTTTAATTGTTGAGAGAAAATTTTAGGTGAGTTACTCCCACCTAAAATTAGGTGGGAGAATGAATAACAAAATTTTGACCCCACTCCCCAATCCTTCCCAAAAATTGAGCGGGATTTTCTGGCCCGAAATTCCCCCTCTAGCGGCGGCTCCCAACGGCGACACCCCCTCCTCCAGCGGCGACACCCCCCTCCTCCCGCGGCGTCACCCCTCCTCCATCGGCGACTTTCCCCCTCCTCTCGCGGTGACACCTCTCCTCCTTCCACAACGACCTTCCCTCCTACTCCCGCAGCGAGACCCCTCCTGCTCCACTTCTATTGGTGGTATTTATTCCCGCGGTGAGACCCCCCTGCTCCTCCCGCGGCGAAACCCCGACCTCCTTCTCCACCAACGGCGAAACCCCGGTCTCCCAGTATTTTTGTGAAATACTGAGAATTCTGATAGTATTTGATCAAATACTGTTATATTATGACAGTATTGTGACAAAAAAGTCAATAACAAACACATTGCAATCTCTCAAAACGGTATAATGTTACATTATGTAATCGTATTAACATCTTCTCCCCACTATTATATTTATTATGATATAAAATATCTAATTTATGAATTGTATTATGCACGATATTGAACAATATATTGACAGTATTTTGGTGAAATACCGAGACTTCTTAAAGTGAGGGTTAGATCTAATATACTCTAGAGGGGGGGGGGGGTGAATAGAGTATTTCTTAGTAATTAAAATCTTTTGCTGAATAATATAACTTGTTCCTAAACTCAGATGCTATATCACAACACAACAGATTAAACTAATAAAAGTCACAAAATCCTAACTATCAAGAAAAAGACAACCAGACAACACAAGAATTTTATAGTGGTTCCCCAACCTGGGTACATCCACTCTTCTACCACCCTGGTAGGAATCCACTCAGGTTTTTGTTTAGGTGACTGTCACCAATGAGCTTTTGGTAAGGTGCTCAAAAACCAAACCTCAAGTCTTTTGGTTATGAGACTTGCAACCAGGAATCACTTTTGAAGGGAGTAGAGAACCCTTTTTACAGAGGGGGTGAGAGAGTGATGATGTCTTCTCTTTCTCAAGTATTCAACTGAGAAGACTCTGTGGATTTGATGGTGGCAAAAGCTCCCCCTGAAATACTGAATTTATTCAGGGTGAAAGGAACTTTGCTTCAGGGTGATAGGCCTTCAAGCTTTCAACTTCAACCAGAAGATCTTCAGGAACAAGAACTTCTTTGACTGATGCAATAGTTGTTGTCCTTTGAAAGTTCCCGAGGGGATGACAGAAGAAGAAGACTCTTGATTTGAATAGTTGTTCTTCTTCTTCTGAAAGCTATTCTTCTTCTGGTCTAACAGTTCTTTCTTTCTAGCACTTTGTTGTCAAGAGAGAGCGAGAGCAGAGAGAATCCTTGTTGCGAGATGATGGTGTTCTGCTCTTCCTGACTGGTTTTCTTTGTGTCTGTAACAATTGTATATGCTGGAAGAGGAAAAATCCATCTTTTATTTTTTTCTATGTAAACGTCCTTTTGAATTTCGAAATCCTTTCTGCATTCAATGCTGACGGCCTTGGAAAATTTGCATTGATTAGTTTTCCCAACTGTTCCTTTGGAAAACGGCAGGCAATAATCCTGATGAAGACCATAATTAATGTTCTTATCGAACGGTAATATTCAGAGAATATTAGAGCATTAATTACTCAGGAATCATTGCGATATAATAGGAACAGAAGAGGGAAACAACCAAGTCTGGATTCGTCGACCTGAGTCCATAGTTCGTCGAGCTGAGAATAGTTGTTCGTCGAGCTGAGGTCCAAGTTCGTCGACCTCTGAATGGCTGACTGCTGCTTGACGACTTTCCTATTCTGTGCACCAAGTTCGTCGAGCTGATGTCCATGATCGTCGACCTGAGACCTGAGAATTGAGTTCGTCTAGCTGAGGTCCAAGATCGTCGACCTGAGTTTTGATTCTAGACTTAGACTGTTTTCTGGTGCTGAGTGTTGAAACATTATTTTGGCGTTGAGTATGATGTTCTCTGTCGTTTAGTGTTGAATCATCATTCTGGCGTTGAGTGTGATGTCCTCTGGCGTTGAGTGTTGAATCATCATTCTGGCGTTGAGTGTGATGTTCTCTGGCGTTGAGTGTTGAAACATCTGATCCAGAATTAGTCGATCTGGGACCAGAGAACATAGTTCGTCTAGCTGATGTTCTAAGTTTGTCGACTGAAGTTTGACTTAGAAGTGTTGTCACTTTGTCCAGAGTTCGTCGAGCTGAGAACCAAGTTCGTCGAGCTGAGCACGACTTTCGTCAACCTGAGAACGACGAACATAGAGCTCTTTTTCTAAGTCTTCAATTTTCTCTAAGTCTTGAGTCTTTAGCAGTGTTGGAGGTTGGTCCCTGGCATTGTTGACTCTAAGGACTAGACCTAGACTCTAGGACACAATCATGACCCTGGCTATACATGTTGGGTCATATCCTAACTTAGTGAACCTAGCCCAAATCCAACTAGGAATCCAACAACTTCTAATAGTGTTTTGATGAAATACTGAGAGTTCTGATGATACTTGGTCAAAATACTATCAGAACTCTCAGTATTTCACCAAAATACTGGGAGGTCGGGGTTTCGACGTTGGAGGAGGAGGAGGAGGCCGAGGTTTCACCGCTGGAGGAGCAGGCGGGGTTTTCACTGCAGGAGGAGTAGGATGTCGGGGTTTCACCGCGGGAGGAGGATGTCGGGGTTTCGTCGCGGGGGGAGGAGGCCGGGTTTTCGCCATGAGAGGAGGAGGCCGGGGTTCGCCGCGGGAGGAGGTCCGGGATCGTCATGGGAGGATGAGGTCGGGGATCGCCGTGGGAGGAGGCCGGGGTTCGCCGTGGGAAGGGGAGGAGGCGGCCTTAGGGTTTCGCTGGGAGGGAGATGAGTGATCGGGGGGTGCAAGAAATTTTTTGGAGGAAGAAAAGAGGCGGGGTTCACTTCCAAATTTTGCTATTTATTCTCCCACCTAATTCTAGGTGGGAGTAACTCACCTAAAATTTTAGCTGAGGCGTTGCTCCAGCTTGATGACGGGCCTGGTGCCCGGGTGGGCCTAGGCCCGGCCCGGCCCGAGCACCAGGCCGGGCTTCACTTGAAAATGGGGGCCTTTCGAGCCCCCTTAGGCCCGGCCCAAGCCTAGTCCTGGCCCGGGCCTAATCGTGCCCAAACCTAATTGGGCTCAAACCCAGGCAGACCCGGGCCGGGCAACCACGCTCGGGCTTAATTTGCACCCCATACATTGCATTTACCACTAATATTTATGTTATATCTATAAACTGCTATATAAGAAAGCTCGTTAAGGGTTAAGGGTACGTTTGGCACAACAGTGGTGGTTGGGAACGTGGTGGTTATGAATCGTCATTCGTTTGACACATCGTTTTTGCTCCGCTTAGCTCGGAGAAAAACACCATCATCCCAAGTGGGGCGATCGCACCCCGCGTCCGCCCTCCCGTGGCCGTGGGGACAAGGCTGCAATGGGCGATTGCATCCCTCGGTCGCCCCCCGCGGCTGTCTCCTGTGGTCGCGGCCTCGCCCAACACGACCGGCCAATCCGCCGGTTGTAACTCCTTCGTTGATGGCTGATCGTCACCGAGTTGGTCGCTCGCTTGTGGGGAGCCTTCACCAATGTCTGATCATCCCTACACGATCACCACTGTTTGTTACAAGAATAACCACCCATGTAACTACTCACTAACCCCTATGGTTAGTGAGGAATATTATTATTTAAGGGTCTGCATATAGCTAAAATCATGGAAATAATATACTCCCAAAACTATACTGAATGCGGTCTTCAATTATAATTTACGGTGGTTATGGTGTGCGGATAACAGCGTAACCACCATAACCACTTTCTGGAGCTTATAAAAAATACCCCAGAGCTCTTTTCATTTCTAACTTCTTCTCTCAGTCTTCTTCTTTCTCGGGTCGGAGCTCTGTCGGAATCCTCCTACGGGCTTCCTCCACCCGTCGGGCCACCCAAAAATTTGCATAAGTTTACGACGCTCCTGAGAAGGTGTTCTGCTCGTCATTCCGTAAAGCCTCCTACGTGCGCGACGTTTCTCAAGTCACCACCGACGCATCTCCACACATCCCTCCATGAAGTTCGTCAGTCAAGCAGCGTCCGAGAGCGCTCGTCCTCATCAGAAAATAGAAAGGAACAAGCTTTGTGTGAGGCGGTCTGTCGCCCACTAAGCGTAATACCATCTCTCATCTCAAAGCTGTAATGAGGAGCGATCTGTCGCCCTCAATTCTCAAGACACTCTGTAAATTACCTCCAATAGTGAAGTTTGACTGACACCGTATCAGTCACATAGTTTTTTTACCCAAATGAGTGGTTTTTTTCACGTTAAAATTGTCTTATGTACTTCTGCTTACTCTATGACTGTGTGCGTGCTCGATCGCTCCACAGGCTAAGGCGGTCTAGTTTAGTCCGGTCTACCAGGAGGGTTGAGTTGGCCGCAACAGTTTGACGCCATCTGTGGGAACACGTTCCCCAAGCCCGACCAAGTTTTTTGAAGACCATGAAGATAGTATCCTCTATCCAGCGACACTCGTGACTAATAATGGAGAGAAGAAGCATTCGCACAACCCAGGGATCATACCGACTAGGACTTGATAATGTCGGGCCCTCACATTCCCTGGTTAACACACTTCGACAAGAAGAAACCATTGCCACACCAGACAGCATGCTCACAAAAAGGATCACTCATATAGAGGAACAACAAGCCGAAGTACTCGCACTGCTCAAAAATCTGGGAACGGCCCAGGCAGTCGCAGCGCCTCCAGCACCCGCCGACCAGGCTCCCCCACCTGCAATCCCCGTTCCAGAGAATCATCCAGAAGAGTGCTCCGAAGAATATTTAGAAGCCGCAAGCACTTCACACCCCGCCCGTTTGCCTAGGGTTGCCGGAGTTGGGCATCAGCAACACCAACGGGCGGTCGCCCCTGAAAGACCCATCAGGGAGGAAATCAGAGAGTTCATGACAGAAGAATATGGTTAGATTGGCCGAAGGACCGCATACCTTCATCGCCCTACTCGGGCCGGATCCCCGCAGACACAAGAAATTTTGGCACATCCTGTCCCAGCCGGGTTCAAACTGCCCAACATCGAGTCTTACGATGGGACTGAAGACCCATTGGAACATGTTACTCACTTCACCACGATACTACGAATCTACAATGCGCCTGATCATCTCCTCTGCCAAGTTTTTTCGGCCACGCTAAAGGGTCAGACCCGAACATTGTTCCACTCCCTCAAGGAAGGAACAGTCTGAAGTTTCGCAGAGTTAACTCAACAATTTCTAGATCAGTTTGCGGCTAATTGGAAGATTTTAAAAGACCTTTTTGACCTGTCCAACATCCGTCAAAATGAAGAGGAAACCTTCAAGGAATTCTTTCGCTGGCTCACATCAGAAGCGAGGCAGAGACCGGGGGTAGATCCCGAACTAATCCAAGGAGTCTTCTTAGGGGAACTCCGCCCATCAGATTCTATTCTTCATTAATGAGAAAAACGGTCCCTAATTATCCTGATCTTGTGCAGAGGGTGGAAGCCCAAATCGCGGCTAATGAAGCTATAGAAGCTCATCGTCGACAGTTTGGGAGAGCAACAAAGAGGAAGCAAGAGGATCCAGCCCCGCGTTGACAGAAGGAGCACCGGAACAACACACGACCGCAAGAGCGACATGGGAACCGCCAACCCAGAGCCTACCAAGAATATACGCCACTAAATACTTCACGTGTAAATGTGTTATATGCGATTCAAGATAATCCAGCATTGCAAAAGTCCCAAGAAGTATCAGAAGTGAAGGGAGATCGAACGAAGTACTATGAGTTTCATAAGGGAACAAGTCACAAAACCGAAGAATGTGTTAAACTAAAAGATGAGATCGAGCGCCTGATTCGCCAAGGAATCCTAGGAAGGTTCCTTCAAGAACAAACTCCCAATCACCAGGCACATCCCAGGAGAGAACAACCACAGCCCCACCAGGAACCACATGGGGGCATGCAAGTTGTCGGGATAGTAGAAACCATCTTCGGGGGTCACCCAACCACTACCAATCTCAGCGCACGATCCCTGTAAGAAAGCCAGAAGATCCAAAATGAAACGACAATAAGTTTTGGGGAAGAAGATTTGAAAGTATTGCTCATACCGCATTAGGATCCATTAGTCATTAGCGCAGAGATCGGAAACCCCAGTTTCCATGTCAAAATGATTCTAGTAGACAATGGCAGTTCGATAAATGTCATATTTATAGCCACACTTCGCAGTATTGGAATATCCGAAGATATGCTCCAGCCAGCCTTCGTCCATATCTATGGGTTCGACGACAGATCCATCCCAGTCAAAGGCACCATTGTACTTCCAGTCACCTTGGGAGAATTTTCGAAGCGATCCACCTACGAAATTCAGTTTGTAGCTGTCAAGATAGAGTCACCCTACAATGCTATTTTTGGACGACCCCTTCAAGTGGTGTTCAAGGCAATTCCATCTATCTCCCATTTAGCAATGAAGTTCATCACCTCCACAGGAGTTGGAGTTGAACGTGAGAAACAGGAGACTGCGTGCGCATGCTATCTACGACAGACTCAGCCTGGACAGGAGACAACCATGCGCTTAGTAGCTATCGACACATAAGGACCGTTTGCAAAAGGGAGTTATCTCTATCCTCAACACATCTTATAAGACTAACAAGGACAAATACAATGTTATATGACTACGCACATACATTATATACTGTTTATTCTAATCGCTTTCGTCATAGGAACGCTCGAAGCTCACTCGCTCAGCCGCCAACAGTCAACTTCACGATAGTCTTATTTTCCCCGTATTGAAGGTGCACCCTTCTCCCCCGCGGTAAGGACACGCCTCAGGGCCACGCTCTGAATGACCTCTCACCGCCCCGGGTCAAAGGTGCGCCCCCCATTCGCGGTAGGTCATTGTAATGCCAGGGCAAGCCACTATCGCGTACGCCAAAACTGCTGGTAGGGTCTAACCCTCGCCGTCTCCATGTGGGCTCGCACTGCCCCGGATCAAAGTTACACCCTTCTACCCCGTGGTAGGTTACGACACCGTCAGGGCCTGCCCCTCGCGACTGTCTCGGTCGAAGTTTGATACTTCACCGTCACAATCAACAAACGGCTGGTAGGGTCTACCCCTTGCCGTCTTCAACTGACTTCTCATTTCCCCGGATCAAAGGTGCGCTTTTCTCCCCCGCGGTAGGTCACTACAATCAGCGACACCTCCTGGTCTGGATATCTTAATTTTCGTCTGGCCAGCGAGTTAATATGTCCCCGGGTCTTGTCCTTCTGCAGTCAACCAGTCAACGATGTCAACACGTCTGAAATCATCATACCAGCTAAGCTCAACATTGAGGAAAAAATGCAAAGACAATTCAAAAAAATGCTCCAAAGCAGCATATATATCGGCAAAGGATGATACAAAGTACAAAGATAAATACAAAGCCATCACAAAGCGACGACACCATACAGACTCAACTGACAGAGCAAACACAAACATGCAAATGCAAGACTACTACTTGCCAACTATGTCTACATTAGAATCAGAGCCTGAATCATTATCGTCAGAAACGTCATCAAAACCAAGGCCTGAAATATCACACTCAAGCCTCCTGGCCACCATCTGAAGTGCCTTCGACACACCACGCCTAAGGGCGACCTCACGAATATCCTCCATCTGGGGCTCTACCTTTCTGTTCCAGATCTCCTCGCGGATCTCCTCGCAAATCAAGCAACGATCGCGCATATAGTTCAAGGAGTCCATGTACTCAACAAGCCCAACGGCCTTCAGCTCTGACAATCGATCCTCTACGGAAAGTCGCTCCACCTCAGCTCCGAAGCCCCTAGCTCCATGTTCAAACAAGAAGCCTCCTCCTGTGCATTCTTCAACAACTGCATAGTGCTCTCCACTAAGAACTTCTCCGTCAGCAACACCACTCGGGCCTCCTGAAGCTCTAACTTCAGTTCCGAACCAATCTACCGAAATCGAGATACATCTTAATCATGCTCCTCCTTCAAGTCAGCAAGTGAACTCTCCGCCACCTGGAGCTTCTCCTGACAATCTCTCTGCCTCAACAAAGGACGAGGCTTCGCATCTGCATCACTAGTACCCTTCAAAACGAGCTTTCTCTTCCGATCACGAGCCAATGACGTCTCCACAACGCGCTCAGAATTAACTGAAAGCCTGCATAACCGCAGTCGTTTCTCCTCCACAAATAAAGAAATGTTGAACAAACGATTCGCCAGCTCCCGAGGCTCTGTGAATCCCAACACGGGAGAAAAGTCCCGCTCTCGTCCTTTGTTGAGGCAGTGAGATTGTCAGACCGAGGAGGTTCCTCGAGATCAGGATACACCAGTTGATCCTGAGGTTGAGGTGTTTGAGTCTTCTGCCCCCCCCCCCCCCCCCCCCCGAGTCCCTCCACAAATAAAGAAATTCAGCACGCCATGACAATACTCTGTTTGGTTATGTACGAAAGTCCTAGGGTCTGTCAGAGCTTTGAAACTCTCTACCAGATCGTTGTCGTCGTCTGACTCTCAAAATCAAGCCAACTTTTGTTGTTATAGATCTCAAAACTGCCACCGCTATCCACGTGAACCTTGCACCAGTCTCTGAACAAATCCAAAGAAAATTTCGAGTCATGCTCTTTGAAGAACACAACTAACCGCAAGAAGCGTGTCATTCCAAGATGGGTAAATTGCGACAAAGGGACACCACAAAACTTCAAAATGTCAATCACCTCCTCGCACGACGGAAATCTGAATCTGGACCGTAGTATCGTCTCACACACCGTCAACAAACCCTTAGGTGGATTATGAACCGCAATTTTTTGATATGGGGAATTCTCACTTCAAGATCGGCAGGTATTCCGTATTTTTTTCTCCAAACCGCAATTTTCTCGACAGTTAGCGTGGAGTGCAACCGACCATGCACATTGCGCTTCAAAACCTAAAAAATAAAACAAAAATCACAAAAAATAATCACCCATGGTTAAGAATTAACGCCATCTCAAGAGCGTAACAATCGCACCTTGAACCCCCCCCCCCCCCCATGCACAAGCATGTGTAATCCGGTCACATGTGTGAAAAATCACGCAAATGCCCAAAAGCGCGTAAGAGCGAGCACCCAATAACACGCAAGGGCGCCCACCCAAGCGCGCATGCACCCATGAAAGCACACACACACAAGCATGCGAGCCCGAAGCTCGCACGTCCGGAATTTGCGTGCCTGGACGCACGCGCGCGGTTGCACGAACCCCTAAAGGCGCGCGCACACCCGGGAACGCGGCGCGGGGGCCCTGCATAGCTCGTGCGCACTCCCGGTGCTGCGCGGGGGCCCTGCATAGCTCGCGCGCCTTCGCCTCCGTACACCTCAGCCTCTGCGCGCCTCCACCTTCACCGTTTTTTCGTTCAGACACTTTGCAACATACCTTGGCACGTGTATTGTCGCCAGACAATCCCACCGATACCTTTCCGTTCATCCCCATTATGAACACCGCAGAAGAAGATCTGTAAAAATCTCTGCTCTTCTCACGCTACGGCTCCAAGCATCGAGAATTTTCGGGGCATATGATAAGGTCATCGTAAAATTTATAGAAAGGTGGGGTGCTAATAGCCCACCCCTCATGATCCCCACTAGCTTAGTGGGATCATGAGGAAACCACTGCGCACGCGAGCGACGTGCCCGATCCCCCATATAACCCGCACACAGATCTCATTATGCGCACCTTCCATGCAACCACCGTGATCGGACGCCGACACCACTGTCACCAGCGTCAAACGGTCTGTGCCAGGCCGACCCCACCAAGACCGGCGCCGCCCTTCCGCAGCCGCGAAGCCGCACCTTTAAGGGTGGCCGCATCCCGTGGCCACCCTCTCGCAGCTGCCTTCTGCGGCCGCGGGGCTGGTCCCGCCAGGGGCAGTCGCGCCCCGCTGCTGCCCTCTCGTAGCCGCGGCCTCGCCTGCCACGATCGGCCAATCCGCCGGCCGTGACTCCTCCACCGACGATCGATCGTCGCCGAGTTGGGCGCCCGCTCGTGGCGGGCCTTCACCACCTTCCGATCACCCCAACACAATCACCACTGTTTGTTACATGATTAACCACCCATGTAACTACCCACTAACCCCCATGATTAGTGGAGAATATTATTTATTTATTTAATGGTCTGTATGTAGTGGTGTACAAAAAACTGGTCCTAACCGGTCCGGTTGGGACCGGACCGGTTAGGACCGGCTAAAGACCGGTCCTGATCGGGACCGGTCCGGTCCCGAACCGGTCCCAAAAGTCCCAAAAGTTTCTCATTTCACTTCAAAGACCAGTCCCAGACCGGGACCGGTAAAAGACCGGTCCCGGACCGGGACCGGTAAAAGACTGGTCAAAGACCGGTCTTTTACCGGTCTTTGACCGGTCCCGGACTGGGACTGGCCCCGGGACCGGTAAAAAGACCGGTCCCGTAATTAAAGAGCCATAACGGCTCTTTAAAGAGCCGTTTTTTAACTGCTCTTTAAAGAGCCGTTGGCCAAAATTGGTGGCTGGCATGGCCGGCCGGCCATGCCAGCCACCATTTTTTTATTTTTTTATTATTTTTTAAAATTTAATTATTTAAATAATTAATTTTATAAAATTTAAATTTTAAAAAATTTAAAAAATCAAATCCTATAAATACCCCCCCTTCTTAAAAATTCTTTTTCATCTCTCTCTCTCACTTACTCTCCCTCTCTCTCTCTCAACTCTCACTCACTCTCAAGTCTCGAATGACGTCTTCCTCATCCATGCCGGCTTCTTCCTCTGCATCCGTCGCGCACGAAGTAGTAGAACACCACCACAAGGCGGCGGTCTGGGAGAAATTCGACAAAGTGCGGATCGACGGTGAATTGAAGGCAAAGTGCAAACTTTGCGGGAAGCTAATGGCCGTTGGCAGCAATACAACGCTCGTCCGGCATGTGAAATCGTGCATTTCAAAACAAGCCCCGGAGTCTACTCAAGCTCAAATTTCGACGTCCGGGCACATTTGGACATACGATCAAGCTCGGCTGCTGGAGCGACAAATGGAGAACGTCATCAAAAAGAGATTTCCATTCAGCCACTACGACGATGAAGAGATGACATCATACATACACGAGGTACTCCAACCCAAATATCAGCAGGTAAGTCGTTCTACCACTAGACGCGATGCTTTAGCGGCTTATATGCAATCTAAAGAATATTTAAAAAATTATTTTGAAACATTTGACGGTCGCGTTAGCTTAACGAGCGACGTCTGGACAAGCGGTATATCTGAAGGACACTCATATATTTGCATTACCGCTCACTGGATCGATCCCAATAGTTGGGAACTAAATAAAAGAATAATTTGTTTTGAAGGATTTGAATATCCGCATATTGGTAAAGCTATTTATCAGGTAATAATTAAGTATATTAGAGAATTTAAAATAAAAGAAAAAATTATGAGTATTTCTTTTGATAACGCTTCCAATAATGCGACCGCGATAGATATTTGATTTCAGATTTACAACCAATGTTACAGGAAATTTTTTTCCATACACGTTGCGTCTGTCACATTTTAAATTTAATTGTACAAGACAGTTTGGTTTATATGAATGAGTACGTAATTAAAATACGAACTATGTTACGAGTTATTTACAGTTCAAAAAAAAGAAAACAAGATTTTAAAAAATTTGTTATTTCACAAGGTAAAAAATTTTTAGGTTCTTATGATATACCTATACGCTGGAACTTAACTTATAAAATGTTAAAGCGAGTTTTGACACAAAAAAATTTATTAATAGAATTTTATAATAGTGTAGAAGCACATGATTTAGGTGCGTCAGATTGGGAGGTCCTCGAAGATTACGTAAATTTATTAGAATGTTTTTATCGATCAACAACGATTCTATCCGGAGTTTATTATCCTATTTCCTCTTTAGTTATTGAAAATATTTTATTAATTACTTAAACTTTTAAAACATACAAAACAAATGAAATGTGGCGTCCGTTAATATTAGTAATGGAGGAGAAATTTTTAAAATATTACCAAGAAATGCCACCCATGTTTTCTTGCGTCGCGGCTTTAAACCCTTTAATGAGTGTGGACGGGGTAGAAAATTTTATAGAAGAAATTAATCGAAATTTAAATTTAAACGAAACGGCTATTGATTTTGTTAATTTAAGCGTTTCAAAATTTAATTCTGATTTTACTCGTTTCTATAATTTTTATGATAATATGTATGGATCGCAACCTCGTGAAGAATCCACCCAACCTAAAACAAAAGATATTTTAAAAAACAAACTTTTAGAATTAGCCTCTAGAAAAAAACAACGAACTTCGAGTACTTTAAATGAATTAGGTTTATATACAAAAACACAATTTCAAGATTATATGACCGCACGCGAAATAGAAAATTTTGATAGTTTAAAATTGTGGAAAACTAAAACAAATGTTTATCCTATTTTGGCCTTAATGGCCCGTGATTTACTAACAATCCAAGCTAGTACGGTAGCTTCGGAGTCTGCTTTTTCTTTGAGTGACAGGATTTTGAACGAGCAAAGAAGCCGTTTGAACGAGGAATCTTTGGAGATTTGCATTTGCTATAAGGATCATTTGGATGCTATAAGGAGGAGGCAACGCGTCTCGTCTATTGAAGATAATGAGTCTGAAGTGGAAGACGAGATGAATGACTTAAGTTTGGGAAGCGCGACCGAAGAATAATTAGGCAAATGTATTTTATTTTTCATTTTATTTCAATTTTGAATATTTAAATGTAATTTTCATATTTTATTTTAACTTAAATGTAATTTTCATTTTCGTTCAATGTTATTTTATTTTTTTCATAATGTAAATTGTAAAATGTCAATTTGTACTTCAATTTCATTTTTAATAAAAATTAAATTTTATTTCACTTTGAAATTTTGAATTTTATTCCATTTTTAATATAAATATAGAATTTAAAATTTTAATAATTTTTTTTTTTTAAAAAAAACCGGTCCTCCGGTCCCGGCCGGTCCTCCTCTTGAGCAGGAAAACCAGTCCCGGACCGGGACTAGTTTGACTGAAACCGGTCCGGGACCGGCAAGGCAAAAGACCGGTCTTTAAAAAGACCGGTCCGGGACTGCTGGGCAGTCTTTTTGTGCAGGACTGTCTGTATGTAGCCAAAATCATGGAAATAATATACCCCCGAAACTATACTAAATGCGGTCTTCAATTAGTAATTTTGGGTGGTTACGGTGTGCGGATAACTGCGTAACCACCATAATCACCTCATGGAGTCTATAAAAAGGCACTAGGGCCCCCTTCATTTCTAAATTTTCCTCCTCCCAGTCTTCTTCCTACTCAGGTCAGAGCTCTGTCGGAATCCTCCTACGGGCCTCCTCCACCCGCCGGGCCACCCAAAAATTCGCTTAAGTCCACGACGCTCCTGAGAAGGTGTTCTACTCGTCATTCCGCAAAGCCTCCTACGTGCGCGACGTTCCTCAAGTCACCGCTGACGCATCTCTGCGCATCCCTCCACGAAGTTCGCCAACCAAGCAACATCTGAGAACGCTCGTCCCCATCAAAAAATAGAAGGGAACAAGCTTTCTGTGAGGCGGTCTGTCGCCCACCAAGCGTATTATGGTCTCTCATCTCAAAGCTGTAACGAAGAGCGGCATGGATTACACTAAACATAATGTCGTCTCTCATCTCAAAACTGTAACGATGAGCGGCATGTCGTCCTCGATTCTCAAGACACTATGTAAACTGCCTCCAATAGTGAAGTTTAACTGAATGAATGACACCGTATCGATCACGTGAGTTTTTACCAAGTTGAGTGGTTTTTTCACGTTAAAATTGTCTTGTGTACTTCTGCGTACTCTGTGACTGTGTTAGCTCGACCGCTCCACGTGCTAGGAGACCTAATTTAGTCTTGTCTACTAAGAGGCTTGAGTTGACTGCAACTACACCCTTAGATAAATAAGATTTTGGCTCTGTTTGGTTGAGATATTACTGATGATAAGCTGCTGATGGTAAGCTGCTGATAGAAAAAGTGATGATTCCGAAAAATTGAGTTTTGTTAAAAAAATGTTTGGGTGAAATGGAATTTTAAAACAGAGTTTTCAAAAAGTTGTTTAGAAACAAAACTGAGTTTTGAGTGATTTTTTTCCCTATTTTTAAATTACGAACAATTTAATTTTTGGAATTAACCTGTATTTTTTAATAAAATAACATCAACACTCAAAAAATGTTCAATATAGATATTTTATAGTACCAACACCTGTCTTTTTGTCCTATGTTCTAGCTTCATACAATTGCTTTGATATGATACTATGTAGTGCGATCATCTCCTCTATACCACTTACAGTGTCAGTGCATGTTTTCTGCCGCCCTTGTGAGGTCATCCCATGATCACGACTCCTGTGCTCGCACTCACTAAAATCAATATTCACATGTGAAGGGTGCCGACAAATGAAATTATGTAAAGTCATTGTGGCGAGCACAATAATTACTTGTTTGTCAAAGCGATAGCTTGACATGTCCCGCAATATAGCCCACTTCTTCTTCCAAACCCTGAATGATCGTTCAATCACACTTCTAAGCGATGAGTGCGCATGATTGAACATCTCTTGACGTCCTTTTGCTCGACGACCACCACGAGCAAAGTCTCGTAGATGGTACCGTGTATCTTGATACTGTTTCAAGTATCCTCTTTGTAGCGGATAACCAGAATCCACCAAGTAATATTTTTCTGTAAATTATTAAAAATTATTTAACAACAATTTATTTTTATATTAATTAATAAACAAACTTTTTTTGTAGTTACCTGGCGGAGGATGCGGGAAGTTATAACGGGGATCACTTTTGGTAAATTCGAAAATGCGACTATCATGCGCTGATCCCTCCCAACATGTCATAACGAAAGTGAAGCACATGTTGAAATCACAAGCAGTCATGACATTTTGAGTTGGATTGTCATGTCTCCCAATGTATGATACTTGACTTCCAATAGGTATGCACGCGTGAACATGAGTCTCATCTATTGCTCCAATGCAATCTTTAAAAAATGGCATGTATCGTCTATCATGGAGAACCTCTAGCGGAGTGCTACTGAAAGACCTATCTGATGGCTGAATTACTTCTTTCGCTAACTGTAGCAAAGCGCAAAGACCTCGAGAAAAAAACTGCTAGCTGTCTCCGTTGAATGCTGAAATTGCTCAATTGTTTTTTTTCATTGATTCATTATGTGATAATATGTATATCGTCAATGCTAGGATTTCTCTGGATGCAGTCATTGTTCCCTGAAATCCACATTTCTCCTCCAGAGAATGCAATAAATCCATAAATATTTCCTGACTCATCATGAAAGAGTCATGAAATCTCACCCGTGGTCCGCGAAGTAGCTCTCCAACCCACTTGTCACCTGTTTGTTTTGAAGTCATGCGTGACACTGAAAGGTGTAACATAGAGGTATATTCGGATACCAAAGATATTGTTGTCACGACATTCTGATGATGAAAAATCATATACTGTCTTCTTGTAATCTCCTCGTCTTCTGTTGAATTTTCAAAATCATCGGTAGAGATATTAGGCTGCACACATGCATTATTAATAATTATTACTACGAAATGAACATAAAAATAATAGAATTTAACAGAATAATCCTAACAAATTTAGAAGCATTTCAAATTTAGAAGCAGTCCAAATAGTACATAAAAACACTTGTCAAACAGTACAACAAGCAAAACAAATTTAAAATAGCAGATACAACATTACACAAAGCGCCCCCCCCGGTTACGTAGCCACTTCACGTTCATGTTATCCGGGAGGCATAAGAAAGTCTCTCTATGATTTTTTTCCATAAAATATGTTATGGCAAAATCATAGAAGTCTTCATCAGAGAGCACCTCCAGATACGTGGCTAATTTATCTATTGCCCGACGGATGCCAAACTCAGAAGAAGACTTTCTTGTGGGTGCCTCTTGGATGCATCGACTAATGGTCTTTGAAGACTAAGCCAAATCTTCTAGCACGAAGCTAATAACTTTGTTTTTCCTTTTACTTCTTTTCCTTCTGACTTCAGATGTGGTTGTGGTCTCCTGTGGCAGTGGTCCTTCGTTGACTGCAATGTCTTCAGGATCACCATCTGACATTCCTCTCTCATCAACGGACTCTAGAATCTCAATGATGGTGTTGGGGGTGCAACCATGATGTCCTGAAGCAACAACAAAACTGAACATCAGGTTCAGTTTCTCCTCCAACTCTGATTGGATTCCAGAGTAACGAATTTTTTTTTGCCTCCGAGACAATCTGAAAATGCATAAATTTAACGTCAAAACTTGTTAATTTTTTTAAAAAGCACAACAATTTATTTGCATAAATGAATACCTTCAATCTTTCATCTCACCACTCGTCTGAGGCATCTATAGTCTTTCTTGAAGCATTCCAACTCAATCCGGTCTCACCACGTTTCAACTCCGTCCACAATTTCCACTCTTTCAAATGATCACATTTGTTTTTTAGTTGGACTTTATCATACTGTTTTCTAGTCAGCTCCTCAGATTTTTTTCATAACATTTGTCCATCACTCTTTATTTAAATGTGTGGTCGGTCGATTCCCTAACTCTATCTCTTTAATGCATATGCCACAAAAATGAATGATATCTGTATTTTTCCAAAAAACGATCACCCCATCATCTTTGAATTTGACCATCCTTAAAAATATGAACAACAATACATAACAACAAGGACATAAACCAGAAATACAACACACACATATAACAACAACACACACTCACACATATTAACAACAACACAACAACACATATAACAACAACACACACTCACACATATTAACAACAACACAACAACACATATAACACACACACAAATATAACACACACACATATATAACACACATATATAACACACACATATATAACACGCACATATATATAACACACACATACAACACACATATAACACACACATACAACACACATATAACACACACACACAAATAACACACACACATACATATATAACACACACACATATTATAAGATATGTTTCCCCCTTCCCGAGGCTAACCCGGATCTTATGCCCAGAACCGCCGCCTTACGGTGGCACTAACACACGGGTTAGTCGACACTGCAAGACGCCGATTCTGCCGGCTAGTACGATCATAACCTGTTGGCCAATATGAGAATATGAAGTAAAAAAAAAAAGAGTAAACGCAGTAGTCCACAGCCACAGTACTAATCACATATATATCAAATGAGAAGTACAAAATATATAGTCCACAATGAGTACAATAATAAGAGAGTAAAAAGGGTTTATGCCCAGTACATCAATATCAAATCACTCTCTCTCAATCTACATCAGCGAAAATCTATAATCTCACTCATCATACCTGAGTACGTGCTCCAGTAGTAGTAGTAGGAGGTACCGGTATCTGCTCCTCAAGTCCTGCCTCCTCGACGTGCTAGTCCTCTCCCCGAGCTCCTAGAAATAGTATGGTCACCGACCATTAGTCAAAAAGACTAAGTCGTTTCCTCCGCACCTCGCCCCGCAACTCCTAGGCACCGGGCGGGAGGACGAAGCGGAGGACAATCAAGGGGTAACAAAAGTGGAAGCAGGTGACAGGAAACTAACAGCACAATATACATAAAAATAAGTAAGAAAAGTAACCTTCACTTATGCGAGTACACATAGGCCAAGGGATCTTCTACAAGGCTCCCATCGTATAAAATGTCCCATACCATTTTATACGATGGGGTGTCGGTAGTCACAAACAGTATATATATATATAAGGAAGTAACCTTAATTTATAAACTTGCCCACACAAGCTTATAGATTAAGGGGTCGTTTAGCAGGTCCTAATGTATAAGCGTCCCATACCACTTATACATTAGGTGTCATAGGTTGTTATGAATGTTTATGATATGCTTCTAAATGGTGGGTATGATATGAACATGCAGTGCAACTCACACACACGACTCTGTGATCACAGACCTTTAGTTCCCACTTTTCGAGAGCTAGCATCACTCTCAGGTACCACCGTTGTGGCTACGGCAGCAGCGGAACGGGCGCTTCCGCTTTCTAGGCGGGTATACACACTACCAGGCTAAGACCTCTCATGTACGCCTCTGTACACTGACAAGTGCACTCTGAGTCTCTGCGTACCATTGCTAGCTACCTACTAGACTTTTAGGTCGGGTATACGTCTTCAGGGATTGTTTGCCTGACCGCAGTATTAAACAACATACTGGCCCTTCCAACAGTACACCTCACCCGAGTCACCGCACTGCCATCGGTGTGACGATTGGCCCAGTACCGCATGACCCACCACCATTTATGCACATGCAAATATTTCATCTCGAGCCTCCAGCTCGTAGGACCAACCTGTCCTGATTCCTCCAACCCTGCCTGGGTGAGCAAGTAAACCAAACACTTCCTTCCAACTCTGCACGGGTGAGCAAGTAGTTAATAGACTCCAAGTCCCTCAAACCCGGCACGAGTGAGTATATAACTCATCAATTTCTTCCAACTCCGCACGGGTGAGCAAGTAGTCAATAAACTCCAAGTCCCTCAAACCCGGCACGAGTGAGTATATAACTCATCAATTCCTTCCAACTCCGCACGGGTGAGCAAGTAGTCAATAGACTCCAAGTCCCTCAAACCCGGCACGAGTGAGTATATAACTCATCAATTCCTTCCAACTCCGCACGGGTGAGCAAGTAGTCAATAGACTCCAAGTCCCTCCAACCCGGCACGAGTGAAAACAAGTACAGTTTATCTAGCCTATTAGGCTACTCTTGCCTACCGGTTATTATACTTAGTGAATTAAGGTTAATCCCAGGACTGCCCAAGGTATGCCCATTGAAGGGGTCTCGAAGGCACTAGGAATCAAGATGGGATGACAAGCCCAAAGTTCCCTTTCGCAAGGATAATTACTTTAGTTGGTGTCTACCCAATATCCACAACTAACTCTCATTGTTACTTCAGGACTAATCTAATGACTTAAGGTATCATTATTAGAAGGGCGACAGTCTTCCGCCGGCCTCCGCTCAAGTGGTTACCCAAAGACTTGCACTTTTACTCTCGTCACTGAGACGTCACTAACCACCAGAGTTATATTTCCAATCATATTCCCTAGCTCAATTGTCGATCTATCCCCTGGTGAGCCTTATGGTACAATCTACTTTTACTATGCGCAGCCCATGACCTAATACCACCCCGAAACCAAACTTCTAAAATCCTTGGTCCATATGTCTCCAAATATTTATCCTAGGGTGGTATGGACTAATGAAATGAATGTATTGATTTTCATAATTTTCCTAGGTCATTAAGGCCTTTAATTAAATCCTTTAAATTATTCCCTAGGTCATTTTACACATGAAGTGGTATCAATTAAAATCTACTGACCTAAGAGAATTTTCCTGAGTTGCATATGAGTAAAATATTACTGTCTACAAGATCTCATAATTTTCCTTTTTATATTTCTATTTATCCCATAATTAATACAGATTCCACATATTTATCATTTTCCAAATGAAGAATAAGAAATATATTAACCAAAATTCCAGGAAAATTACTGAGAGTATATATCACTACTATATGACTAATGGCAGAGTTTCATTAAATTCTACAGTGTAGTGGCCTATCAAATTCCATTTTTAATTAATTACCAAAATGCCATTATGCTAACTCCATAATTAACAGTGCATCCAAAAATTCTGAAATAATTCTACAAGTCTAATATCACAATTATACAACTCTTAGAAATAATTGCACAATTTTCCAACATGTAATTCCAATAATTCATGAATAAATACAAAAAGGGTAAAAGAGTAAATTCAGTGTATTTTGCTCCAATAATTCTCAAACAGAGATATAAAAATTTTCCTAAGTCAATTAACACCTCATTTTTGACTTGACAGATTTTGGGGACTTTCCTTGGTAAAAATCTATTTTTCCAATTTCTTTTCCAAAAAGAGCTATATTTTGATAATTCCAAATAATGGGATTTTTGATCCCAAAAATCCCATAATTAATTCTAGGGGTGAGTTTTACCCTAATTAATCACTGGAATAAATTCCATGATTTTTGCATGCCTCAACTAGGCTGAATACACAGTATATCATTTCTGGCTAATTGCACCCCAAGGCCATAGCCAACACATGCAAGTGGGTTAACCCAACATGCAGTGGTTCAAATGGGCTGAAATTTTTATCAGACCCTAATCATGTCCCATAGGATCTGCCACCATGATTTGGGACTATTTGGGTGCTTATAACTCCAAATATTTCATTAATTCATATTTTGATATTATTGTAAAAATTATAGAAAAAGGTATCCCAAAAAATCCTAATTTTTGGCATGGGCTAGATATGCCCTAGACATGCACATGCCCAAAATTTCAGGCCATGTGGATCACTGGTTTAGCATGGGCACTCAAATTAAGATCTGCCCTAGCCTAGGACCAGTCCTAGGAGAAATGCCCTACAGGCCAGACCACTGGGCCAAAACTCATGTTTAGGGTGGCAATGTAAAGGTAAGACACAGGGCTATTTGTTTCATTCAAGGGTCATGATCTGTTAAGGTCTCTAAATGCCCTAAATTTCACATGGAAGATGGCTGTAAAAGTGTGACAATAATATACATTTATTTCATTTATATTATAATACTAATATAGTTGAGCACGAATCTTAAAGCGATGATGGACGGAATCCTATCATCTTCCCCAGCGATTCAACGGTCCCGATTGGATTTCCTGGGCCACCTTGCGGGGTGTTTTCCGGCCGACTGAGGCGGCGCCATGGCCGGCCAACAGTGCCACCACCTTCACGGTGGTGGTGTCCAGCTTTTGCCGGCGGTGAGGCGGCGGCGCCGGCGATCCCGAGAGGTGGAAAAAGCTTGGGAAAAACGGGATTTGCTCACATGGCATCGGGCTCAATTGAGCCCGATATCTCTCCTAATTGATCTAGGAGGCTAGTACGGGTAGAAGTGAGGTGAAACGGACCTGAATTGGGGCTTGGCGGCGAGTTCGGCGGCGGTTTGGCATGGTGGTGGTGGTCCGGCGATCTCCTGCCCGATTCCTTGATTCTCCACTGTTTCCTCTGCTCCAGCTGTCGATTTCAATTCCTCTCTTCACTCTGAAGCTAATGGCGTGGTCTGTTTGGGCTGAGGAGGCTTATATCTGGAGATAACTCCAAGGTGAGCTCGGGCTCACCTTGGAAACTCCACCACTACCTCCACCTGGCCACCCCAGCCTTCTAAAGCTTTTGTAATCTTCCTGGGAGGTCAGCCAACACATTTTTGGGCAGGATAGACCAGGCCAAGTGGTCTCCATTCTCTTCTCACCTCCTTTTCTCTCTTCCCTTAGGTGAAATCCCCAAATTGCCCCCTTGCATGCACTCTCTCTCCTCAACCAGAGGGGTATGGATGGTCTTTGGCTTTTTGGGCTGCCAATGGGCCACCTTTGGTGGGCTTAGCCCAAGGGAATTGATTTGGTTCCACTTCTTCCTCTTTTAGGCCTTATGTTGACCATGTTGACTTTTTGGGTTGACTTGGTCAACATGATGAGTGGGCTGACCCACTTGATGGTCATGAGACCAATGGTACCACCCAACTTGAGTTGGGTCAAGGGGGGGGGTGCCCTACTTAGGCTAATTGGGCCTATGAGTGTGGTTTTGACCACTTTAGGCCCAAGGTTGACTTGGGTCAACTAAGGTCAAAGTGTTGACCTAGTGACATGTCTTAGGGTCCACTTAGATTATTTTTAGGGTTAGGGCAATGTGGTGGGGTCATGGTGTGGCTAGGGTCCCTATTTGGGCTAGTTTGACCTAGTTTGACATGGTCCAATAGTGGGCCCCACATGGCTACAACCACTACCTAGGGTCAAACCTAGCTAATTTCCCTAACACCCACCCCATGCCTAACCCAAATCTAAGTTAGGGGTCTAGAAGTAACATTGGGATGTTACAAATCCTATAAACAAAAGAATAATTTCGTCCCCGAAATTTAAGTTCGGGTCTACGGGATTCTACTTGCAAGAATCATAAGAACTCATTAGAGGTAATAACCCTCTCCCGAATGCACTTTCCTCATATTTTGGGCTACTCATATCGTGAGGACACGTTTCCAAGTCCTTCGATATTTTATAATCAAAATAATCTTTAACCACTCATTGGATTGTAGTTTGACGACCCATAGTCATCAAGTACTTATAAATTAACAATTTCATAAGTAGGAATCTTTTCCATTCTGATCCACCTAGGGTTTTACTTATAATTCAACGTGAACTTACAATCACCCCAAGATATCCTATACATTAGATCAACATTATTATGTATAGAAGTAAATCAACTTCCGAGATCCTGATGTGACGAAAAGATCATCATTTTATTTCTCCCAACTTCAAGACTCATCACATCTCTAGCCAAGCAGTTATATATGGTTCGTAGTGTGTTCACCTTTCGAGCATACATCAAGCGATCATTATGGATATTGATGTTCGTACCAGCGACTCTTGATCACTTTTCACATATAGTCTAATCCATGAATTTATGAGCGTAACTTTTCAGGTATGGTGAGATCTGATACACCTTTGGTTTAGCAAAAAGGAAATCTTATTGAGCACCGATTACCTTTATATATGCCTTTGATAGTCAAGATCTATATACCATTGTCATGAAATCTCCTATTGGTGATTATAATGTTACCACGTGTGTATCCTGGTTCTTAATGCTATCATGATCAAAGGTCATATATACGTGTACAACCTTGACTCGTTCTATAACTGAAACATTTACTATTAATATGAACGTTGGTAACGAGTTTTTGACCCTCGGTCGTTTTTAATGTTCAGTCTAACCCATAAATTATAAGTGCACATTTTTCAAAATTGAAGCACTTTAATTTCTTCATCGATCGAATCTTAATAAAAGTCCATTTGTTCTCGAGTATTTCACCGTATCCGTGATAACAATCTAACATTGATTACTTCGTTGTCATGAATTTCCCTATGGTGATCATGATGTTATCAACATTCATGTCTTGGTTCTTGATGTAACCGCAACCAAGAGATCATTCCTATGCATATGCTACAACTTCTCATCGACCATATTCCAATTTGTTGAGTCGTTACCTTTGTAAATGTCATGCCTTGACAATTTAACCCATTACGTGCTTGAAGTTTCAATTCGGTACGCTCTTAGTAATTCTCCTATACATGTTCATACGACCATCTTAATTGACAAGCATGGGTGAATTTCCATCTAGAGTTATTAGACTAACGAGGTTTGCTCAAGCATGTGTAAACTTAATCCTCAAAAATATTATGTCATGGTAGAGACTATCATATCTCTAAGTTCATGAGTTTTCATCACTCATATATTCCCAAAAGTACACACCTCGCATTATCTAACATAGGTAATGTTGAAACTTATTCGTTTCTTCATGCGCAGGATATGCCGGTATTGTCTACTCACGATCAAGTCTTCTGAATTGTTATAACACTCAGTTCTAAAGATAATAATATATCCATAATCATGGGTTGATGTCGAAATCCCGAACCTTTTGAGGGCGATTATTAATTCATCGAACACATCCAAAGGATCATTCCTATAATTTACCCTTTCTAAATCGGTAAGGCTTTTCACTTGCTTTTAAAATTTCTGGGGTCATCACACTCTCAAAGTTCTAAACAAAATTTTATTCAAATATTTTTGAGCATTCCCTTTATGGCTCTCCTCATATAACAGTTAAGATTTACAATCACTCCTTCATATTACCTTGACGTTACTTTATCACAATCTGTATGTTTCCAATTGATGATCTGGGTATGTTACGTAGGTACGGGTAGTAGTGATCTGTCATCGTGTTTATACTTCTTCCAAATTTAGATGATTCTTCCTTGATTTAAATTTTCCTAGGGTTATGGTGCACCCATTGTTGTAGACGTAATTATTCAGATTCGGATTCTCATTTCACATTGGTTTCCCTTGCAGTACATCTGAGTCCCTTAACCATGCGTAAATGATTTATACCGTGTCTGTATTAAGGAAATCACGAGTGTTCATTAGACTACGATCTAAGTGGGTACTTACTTCCTTAAAAATCGAAATTGGGAAACTTCTTGAAGTCTTAACGGTCTTCCCTAATTTCAAGGTCATATAAACACATCACTAAGCCACTCTTTATATGTCTTTCAAGAAATTAAACTTACTGTTCCCCTTATTCATTTACTCATATGGTCTTGGAGTAATTATGAGAGTGAAAAGTCATTCTCGAAACATTCTACTTTCCTCTTTCACTCGTGAATTTATTGTGTTCACAGCTTGTCGTTAGTAGTCTATGTTGCTTAAGATTAATAATTAGGGTGAAGATCTTTGAGAGTCCTAACCTTCCGGGGAGGATTGATCATCATACTGGTCATGTACATACAATTCTCATCTTTACTTGAGCGATCTTTAAATAATCCAAGTTTTTAGATCACTATGCTTGCGACACATTCTTAATGAGGAGGCTTATGAAAAATCGAGTTATTATCAATAAGCCATATAAACAAAAAGGTTAAGCCCCCATATATTTTGGTTAATTTTCCTTTGACTTTCACAATGCAGTCATCTTGTACATGTCATAATCCTTAGAGCTAATCATCCTTGGAATGGATTTCCATTTCAATTGATATATTATCTACCTTAGGCCTTCAAGGTTATCGTACGACAATCTGTTCAAGGTCAACATGTGACCAAACTAGGAAGTGTCTCTTCTAAAATCTAAACTCTTATTCGACCTTGGATATTTATCATCGTGGTTGTCTTGACGTAAGCAAGTCATCGGTACTAGGATTAAGCTTACGAGTACCCTACTAATCCACCATTAAGCTTATGCATCAATTCTTCTCGAGGTGGTCCTTATCAGTTTGAGTAAGAATTTGTAATATCATTCGATCTGTGACTTAGGAACACTGAGATTTAAGCCTTAAGTAGGGACTCTGGCATTTAGATCTTTCTTTAATCGACTTGGTTATCCATGTACCGTAACTAATCTACACCTGAAGTCGATCTTTGGCCTAAGGTACGACACAAAATCCTCTTGGTAAGTCAAACTAGGGTGGTTTCCTAGTTGGATTGGCCTAACTCATTGCTACTGGACTGGTTTATGTGACTTTTTTACACATAGGCACACCATTGCTTCCGCTGCTTAGTTTGTCCGCAAACTAATGCTCGAGCGGGGTGTTCCAGTGTTGTGGACTTCTTTCTCATATGATCGATTGTTCAAGTGATCCGTTTCCCCCTTCCCGAGGCTAACCCGGATCTTATGCCCAGAACCGCCGCCTTACGGTGGCACTAACACATGGGTTAGTCGACACCGCAAGACGTCGATTCTGCCGGCTAGTACGATCATAACCTGTTGGCCAATATGAGAATATGAAGTAAAAAAAAAGTAAACGCAGTAGTCCACAGCCACAGTACTAATCACATATATATCAAACGAGAAGTACAAAATATATAGTCCACAATGAGTACAATAATAAGAGAGTAAAAAGGGCTTATGCCCAGTATATCAATATCAAATCACTCTCTCTCAATCTACAGCAGCGGAAATCTATAATCTCACTCATCATACCTGAGTACGTGCTCCAGTAGTAGTAGGAGGAGGTACCGGTATCTGCTCCTCAAGTCCTGCCTCCTCGACGTGCTAGTCCATCTCCCCGAGCTCCTAGAAATAGTATGGTCACCGACCATTAGTCAAAAAGACTAAGTCATTTCCTCCGCACCTCGCCCCGCAACTCCTAGGCACCGGGCGGGAGGACGAAGCGGAGGACAATCAAGGGGTAACAAAAGTGGAAGCAGGTGACAGGAAACTAACAGCACAATATACATAAAAATAAGTAAGAAAAGTAACCTTCACTTGTGCAAGTACACATAGGCCAAGGGATCTTCTACAAGGCTCCCATCGTATAAAATGTCTCATACCATTTTATACGATGGGGTGTCAGTAGTCACAAGCAGTATATATATATATAAGGAAGTAACCTTAATTTATAAACTTGCCCACACAAGCTTATAGATTAAGGGGTCGTTTAGCAGGTCCTAATGTATAAGCGTCCCATACCACTTATACATTAGGTGTCACAGGTTGTTATGAATGTTTATGATATGCTTCTAAATGGTGGGTATGATATGAACATGCAGTGCAACTCACACACACGACTCCGTGATCACAGACCTTTAGTTCCCACTTTTCGAGAGCTAGCATCACTCTCAGGTACCACCGTTGTGGCTACGGCAGCAGCGGAACGGGCGCTTCCGCTTTCTAGGCGGGTATACACACTACCAGACCAAGACCTCTCCTGTACGCCTCTGTACACTGACAAGTGCACTCTAGAGTCTCTGCGTACCATTGCTAGCTACCTGCTAGACTTTTAGGTCGGGTATACGTCTTCAGGGATTGTCTGCCTGACCGCAGTATTAAACAACATACTGGCCCTTCCAACAGTACACCTCACCCGAGTCACCGCACTGCCATCGGTGTGACGATTGGCCCAGTACCGCATGACCCACCACCATTTATGCACATGCAAATATTTCATCTCGAGCCTCCAGCTCGTAGGACCAACCTGTCCTGATTCCTCCAACCCTGCCTGGGTGAGCAAGTAAACCAAACACTTCCTTCCAACTCTGCACGGGTGAGCAAGTAGTCAATAGACTCCAAGTCCCTCAAACCCGGCACGAGTGAGTATATAACTCATCAATTCCTTCCAACTCCGCACGGGTGAGCAAGTAGTCAATAGACTCCAAGTCCCTCAAACCCGGCACGAGTGAGTATATAACTCATCAATTCCTTCCAACTCCGCACGGGTGAGCAAGTAGTCAATAGACTCCAAGTCCCTCAAACCCGACACGAGTGAGTATATAACTCATCAATTCCTTCCAACTCCGCACGGGTGAGCAAGTAGTCAATAAACTCCAAGTCCCTCCAACCCGGCACGAGTGAAAACAAGTACAGTTTACCTAGCCTATTAGGCTACTCTTGCCTACCGGTTATTATACTTAGTGAATTAAGGTTAATCCCAGGACTGCCCAAGGTATGCCCATTGAAGGGGTCTCGAAGGCACTAGGAACCAAGATGGGATGACAAGCCCAAAGTTCCCTTTCGCAAGGATAATTACTTTAGTTGGTGTCTACCCAATATCCACAACCAACTCTCATTGTTACTTTAGGACTAATCTAATGACTTAAGGTATCATTATTAGAAGGGCGACGGTCTTCCGCCGGCCTCCGCTCAAGTGGTTACCCAAAGACTTGCACTTTTACTCTCGTCACTGAGACGTCACTAACCACCAGGGTTATATTTCCAATCATATTCCCTAGCTCAATTGTCGATCTATCCCCTGGTGGGCCTTATGGTACAATCTACTTTTACTATGCGCAGCCCATGACCTAATACCACCCCGAAACCAAACTTCTAAAATCCTTGGTCCATATGTCTCCAAATATTTATCCTAGGGTGGTATGGACTAATGAAATGAATGTATTGATTTTCATAATTTTCTTAGGTCATTAAGGCCTTTAATTAAATCCTTTAAATTATTCCCTAGGTCATTTTACACATGAAGTGGTATCAATTAAAATCTACTGACCTAAGGGAATTTTCCTGAGTTGTATATGAGTAAAATATTACTGTCTACAAGATCTCATAATTTTCCTTTTTATATTTCTATTTATCCCATAATTAATACAGATTCCACATATTTATCATTTTCCAAATGAAGAATAAGAAATATATTAACCAAAATTCCAGGAAAATTACTGAGAGTATATATCACTACTATATGACTAATGGCAGAGTTTCATTAAATTCTACAGTGTAGTGGCCTATCAAATTCCATTCTTAATTAATTATCAAAATGCCATTATGCTAACTCCATAATTAACAGTGCATCCAAAAATTCTGAAATAATTCTACAAGGCTAATATCACAATTATACAACTCTTAGAAATAATTGCACAATTTTCCAACATGTAATTCCAATAATTCATGAATAAATACCAAAAGGGTAAAAGAGTAAATTCAGTGTATTTTGCTCCAATAATTCTCAAACAGAGATATAAAAATTTTCCTAAGTCAATTAACACCTCATTTTTGACTAGACAGATTTTGGGGACTTTCCTTGGTAAAAATCTATTTTTTCAATTTCTTTTCCAAAAAGAGCTATATTTTGATAATTCCAAATAATGGGATTTTTGATCCCAAAAATCCCATAATTAATTCTAGGGGTGAGTTTTACCCTAATTAATCACTGGAATAAATTCCATGATTTTTGCATGCCTCAACTAGGCTGAATACACAGTATATCATTTCTGGCTAATTGCACCCCAAGGCCATAGCCAACACATGCAAGTGGGTTAACCCAACATGCAGTGGTTCAAATGGGCTGAAATTTTTATCAGACCCTAACCATGTCCCATAGGATCTGCCACCATGATTTGGGACTATTTGGGTGCCTATAACTCCAAATATTTCATTAATTCATATTTTGATATTATTGTAAAAACTATAGAAAAAGGTATCCCAAAAATTCCTAATTTTTGGCATGGGCTAGATATGCCCTAGACATGCACATGCCCAAAATTTCAGGCCATGTGGATCACTGGTTTAGCATGGGCACTCAAATTAAGATCTGCCCTAGCCTAGGACCAGTCCTAGGAGAAATGCCCTACAGGCCAGACCACTGGGCCAAAACTCATGTTAGGGTGGCAATGTAAAGGTAAGACACAGGGCTATTTGTTTCATTCAAGGGTCATGATCTGTTAAGGTCTCTAAATGCCCTAAATTTCACATGGAAGATGGCTGTAAAAGTGTGACAATAATATACATTTATTTCATTTATATTATAATACTAATATAGTTGAGCACGAATCTTAAAGCGATGATGGACGGAATCCTATCATCTTCCCCAGCGATTCAACGGTTCCGATTGGATTTCCTGGGCCACCTTGCGGGATGTTTTCCGGCCGACTGAGGCGGCGCCATGGCCGGCCAACAGTGCCACCACCTTCACGGTGGTGGTGTCCAGCTTTTGCCGGCGGTGAGGCGGCGGGAGGCGGCGGCGCCGGCGATCCCGAGAGGTGGAAAAAGCTTGGGAAAAATGGGATTTGCTCACATGGCATCGGGCTCAATTGAGCCCGATATCTCTCCTAATTGATCTAGAAGGCTAGTACGGGTAGAAGTGAGGTGAAACGGACCTGAATTGGGGCTTGGCGGCGAGTTCGGCGGCGGTTTGGCATGGTGGTGGTGGTCCGACGATCTCCTGCCCGATTCCTTGATTCTCCACTGTTTCCTCTGCTCCAGCTGTCGATTTCAATTCCTCTCTTCACTCTGAAGCTAATGGTGTGGTCTGTTTGGGCTGAGGAGGCTTATACCTGGAGATAACTCCAAGGTGAGCTCGGGCTCACCTTGGAAACTCCACCACTACCTCCACCTGGCCACCCCAGCCTTCTAAAGCTTTTGTAATCTTCCTGGGAGGTCAGCCAACACATTTTTGGGCAGGATAGACCAGGCCAAGTGGTCTCCATTCTCTTCTCACCTCCTTCTCTCTCTTCCCTTAGGTGAAATCCCCAAATTGCCCCCTTGCATGCACTCTCTCTCCTCAACCAGAGGGGTATGGATGGTCTTTGGCTTTTTGGGCTGCCAATGGGCCACCTTTGGTGGGCTTAGCCCAAGGGAATTGATTTGGTTCCACTTCTTCCTCTTTTAGGCCTTATGTTGACCATGTTGACTTTTTGGGTTGACTTGGTCAACATGATGAGTGGGCTGACCCACTTGATGGTCATGAGACCAATGGTACCACCCAACTTGAGTTGGGTCAAGGGGGGGTGCCCTACTTAGGCTAATTGGGCCTATGAGTGTGGTTTTGACCACTTTAGGCCCAAGGTTGACTTGGGTCAACTAAGGTCAAAGTGTTGACCTAGTGACATGTCTTAGGGTCCACTTAGATTATTTTTAGGGTTAGGGCAATGTGGTGGGGTCATGGTGTGGCTAGGGTCCCTATTTGGGCTAGTTTGACCTAGTTTGACATGGTCCAATAGTGGGCCCCACATGGCTACAACCACTACCTAGGGTCAAACCTAGCTAATTTCCCTAACACCCACCCCATGCCTAACCCAAATCTAAGTTAGGGGTCTAGAAGTAACATTGGGATGTTACAAATCCTATAAACAAAAGAATAATTTCGTCCCCGAAATTTAAGTTCGGGTCTACGGGGTTCTACTTGCAAGAATCATAAGAACTCATTAGAGGTAATAACCCTCTCCCGAATGCACTTTCCTCATATTTTGGGCTACTCATATCGTGAGGACATGTTTCTAAGTCCTTCGATATTTTATAATCAAAATAATCTTTAACCACTCATTGGATTGTAGTTTGACGACCCATAATCATCAAGTACTTATAAATTAACAATTTCATAAGTAGGAATCTTTTCCATTCTGATCCACCTAGGGTTTTACTTATAATTCAACGTGAACTTACAATCACCCCAAGATATCCTATACATTAGATCAACATTATTATGTATAGAAGTAAATCAACTTCCGAGATCCTGATGTGACGAAAAGATCATCATTTTATTTCTCCCAACTTCAAGACTTATCACATCTCTATCCAAGCAGTTATATATGGTTCGTAGTGTGTTCACCTTTCGAGCATACATCAAGCAATCATTATGGATATTGATATTCGTACCAGCGACTCTCGATCACTTTTCACATATAGTCTAATCCATGAATTTATGAGCGTAACTTTTCAGGTATGGTGAGATCTGATACACCTTTGGTTTAGCAAAAAGGAAATCTTATTGAGCACCGATTACCTTTGTATTTGCCTTTGATAGTCAAGATCTATATACCATTGTCATGAAATCTCCTATTGGTGATTATAATGTTACCACGTGTGTATCCTGGTTCTTAATGCTATCATGATCAAGGGTCATATATACGTGTATAACCTTGACTCGTTCTATAACTGAAACATTTACTATTAATATGAACGTTGGTAACGAATATAACACGCACACATATATAACACACATATATAACACGCACATATATATAACACACACATACAACACACATACAACACACATATAACACACACACAAATAACACACACATACATATATAACACACACATACATATATAACACACACATATAACCACACACACAACAAACACACACACACAAATATAACAACACACACATATAACACACACAAATATAACGTACACACATACAACACATTATACACACACAACAACCCAAACACAAATAAACGACACACACAACACAAACACACAAATAAAATAACACACACACAACACAAACACACACAACAAACACACACACATATAACAACAACACAAACACACACATATAACAACAACACAAACACACACATTCATACAAACATATAACACACGCACGCAACACACAACATAACATAACACACACAACAACACACAACACAAACACACACCGGCTCACTGACACATATAACCACACAATCACACAACATAACACACACAACAGCACACTCACACAACAAAACACAACATATAACACACAACAAAACACAAACACCAGCACACTCACACAAGAACACAAACAAACAACAACAACATAAAATAGACAAGAACACCAATATATGCAAGAGGGATTGAAGCGAAAAATCAAACTTGAATCTTGGTATGAACCAGAGAAGGGAGATCAAAAACACTGGGAGAACGGGAAATCTGCAAGAGGGATTGAACGGGAAACACCATTAGCAAAGGGGGAATGAACAGCAGGTTCTTGCAAACCACAGAAAACCAGAGAAAGAACAATCGCCGGAAATCAAACGGGAGGCGGGAGCAAACCAGAGAAAAAAAAAACTTACAAGAAATCGAACGGCAAACCACAGATCGAACACAGATATCGAACGGGAGCCGGGAATCGCCGCGAGCAGGAGAGTCGCCGGAAATCGAACGGGAGCCACGAGCAGAGAAAAGTCGCCGGAAATCGAACGGGAGCCGGAGCGTGGGGAGTTCAGTCGCCGGAAATGGAAGGGGAAGAACAGTCGCCCGATCGCGCGATGGGTAGGGTTACGGGAGTGAAGAAACATTGCTGCTTCTCCGATTGATTGCGAAAAATTACAGCGGACTGGGATAATTTAAAAACATCGGAACTTTCAAACCGCCGTTTTCAACATTAGCCGCGCCAAGCACAGCTTTTACTCAAAAGGTCGGTGTGTTTCCACCGCACAGCAGGCAAAAAGTCCAACCAAACGCCACCTTTATCTTGACCCTGAAATATCTCTCCATTTGGGACTCGGGGGAGTAAAGTGCACCCATGCATTTTTCGATAAAGTACGGGCATTCAACGGCTCGTGTGGATGCCCGCACATATCTTAAAGCGAGTATATCTCAGCTCACTTTTACGATAAAGTGCGGGCACCCATGCATTTTTATATTAAAATTATTAATTTGACTTCTAGGTCTATTAATCAGAATTGGTTTTGATCGCCCACGAGCATATAGTATTTTTTATCCTGCAAGTGCGGTAAATGCTCGAGCACTATTGCTAGTAGTATTTTTATTGATTTATGCTTGTTTGTTCATAAATCAAATAATTTGTGAATTATTTAAATTAAGATTTATTTTTTGAATGCGGCACATTTGAATCCAATTCCGGATTCATGTGATATTCAAATTCCACTACAAGAAATAATACCTACTGTCGTGTTTTTTTAAGACATTTTGCGACGTTTTTGAAGCGTTGTCATTGATTCGGCGGCGTTTTTTAAAATGCAGCAAAAGCGTCGGGAGTGCGACCATCGATGTAGATTGTTGCAGCACTTTTTCTTATAACCGTTAGTATACGCGGAAAGATTACCGCGGTGCTTATATTAAAAACATCGTGAAATGACCCCCATCTAATTCGAAGATGTCACAACAATACGATTTCATCCTAATTTAAGCACTCATCCTTTACTTTAAGGATCCATCTTAATTAAGCCTCCGTTTTAGATCGATTCATGCGGTCGTAATCGCTTGATCGGTGAAAATAAGTCCCCTCAAACGGAGCCCAAATCAGTACATAAATAAGAAACTCAAAACTGAAGTACCACAACAGTAATAGGATCTTCATTTCCTAAAACCACTACCCAAGAAATGAACAAATTGATATTTAGGCTCTGTTTGGGAGGACTTTTCGGAAAGGAAAATGAGTGGTAGCAAAAGGAAGGTGGGAAAATGAGCTTTTGGAAAATGTATATTGCAAAAGAAGATCCGTTTGAATGAACTTCTTTTGCAGAGATTTTCAGAAAGTAGCATTTTATAAACTGTTTGACAAATCTCCGTTGCAGTGACTTTTTTTATTAAAATTACGCACATTTTTCGCCCGAGCGTGAATTTTTCGGACGGACGAAAATTTCGCGCCCGGTCAAAAATTTCGCACCGGGGCGAAAACATCGCTCAAAAACTGCGCGCCCGGGCAAAATATTGGCGCCCGGGCGAATATTCGCGCCCGGGCGAAATATACGCGCCCGGGCTAAAATTTCGCGCCAGGGAGATAATTTCGCGCCCGGGCGAAAATTTCGCGCCGGAGCAAAAACATCGTGTACGGGTGAAAAAATTGCGATCGGGCGAAAAAACTGCGCTCGGGCGAAAAACTGCGTCCGGAGGAAAAAAACCGCTCCCGGGCGAAAAAATCGCGCCCGGGGAAAAAACTGCTCCCGGGCGAAAATGCACAATCGGGCGAAAAAACAGTGCCTGGGCGAAAAATTTGCCCCCGGGCGAAAAAATTCGCGCCCGGGCGAAAAATTCGCGTTGGGAGAAAAAATTTGCGCCCGGGTGAAAAAATTTGCGCCCGGGTGGAAAATTCGCGCCGGGGCGAAAGAGTGTCGCCCGGGCGAAAAATTCGCGCCCGAGCGATATATTTGCGTCCGAGCGAAAAATTCGCGACCGCGCCAAAAAATTCGCGTCCCGACAAAAAATTTGCGTCCGAGCGAAAAATTCGCACCGGGAGAAAAAATTCACGCACGGGTGAAAAAAATTGCGCTTGAGTGGAAAATTCGCGCAAGAGCGAAAGAATGTCGCCCGGGCGAAAAATTCCGCGCTCGGACGAAAAATTCAGCGCCCGGGCGAAAAATTTGCGCTCCGGCGAAATATTCGTGACCGGGCCAAAAATTCGCGTTCCGACAGAAAATTCGCGCCCGGGCGAAAAATTCGCGCCCGGTGGAAAAATTCGCGCCCGAGCAAAAAATTCCGCGCCCAGCCGAAAAATTTGCGCTATGGCGAAAAAATCGCCCCGCGAGAAAAAATCGCGCCCGAGCGAAATACCATCTAGAGAAAGGCTAGTGTTTTCGCAGTGTTGTCGAACTGGATCCAGATGAGTAAAATGTTTTCATAGCATCAACTGTGTATCGGGATGAGAAATTACTTTTCGAAAAATTGAAAAGTATGAGACTAGTGACTTTTCAAATATAGGAGAAAAAGGAATTTTTGGTGGTAGCTTTTCCCACCGGTAGACATTCCAAACGGTTTATTATGTGCGGTTGCGTTTTCTAGAAAATGAAAATGAGCTAGAAAGCCCTCTCAAACAGGCCCTTAAGCTATGTTTGGCATGGTGGTGGCGGTCATGAACACGGGGGGTTAAATTGTCATTCGTTAACGCTCACGTAAAGAACTTCGTCCACTTTTATGTTCAAATGGATGTTGTTTGTCAGGTGATCCTTAACAAATGACTGTTTAGCCCATACGTTTACGACCACCACCATCGTGCCAAATGGAGCTTCAGCAGACTTGATTTCTAAAACCACAACATGATCTTCAATTTCAAAAAACCACAACACCACATTAATATTGATATTTTGGCTCCATTTGACACGGTGGCAGCGGTCATAAACGCATGGGTTAAACCGTCATTCGTTAAGGATCACCTAACAAACATCATTCATTTGAACATAAAAGTGGATGAAGTTTCTTAGATGAGCGTTAACGAATGATAATTTAACCCTCATATTCATGACCGTCACCACCGTGCCAGACGGAGCCTTAATAGAGTTGTTTGCATGTCAAAGGATGAATATTGCTTTGACTGAATAGCTTGCCAAAAAACCATCGCCTTAGAACAGAGTTGTTGTCGTGTTCGAATCCAAAAAATATTATCTTTATTGACATGTTTGACGAATATTTGACGAATAATATCAATATATATTTAAATTTGCAAACTCTAATTCAAATTCGAATCCAAGATTTTGAGACGAATCTAAATTCAAATATTCAAACAAATCTGAATCTCTTCGTGCTATAATAAGTTTGAATTCAAATAAACAGCTATTTTGATTTGATTCCATTGGCGAACACTTCTTGCATGACCATCAAACTTAACCTAATTTTGTGATCAGAAGCTGATTACAAGGAAATTCTTTTTGTATAAGGACCCTGTCTACAAATATGTAGATGGGGTCGTCGTGATGTTGACCCGTGACGTCTCGTTTTGCATAAATTTTGCCTCTTCTTCGTGCATAATATTTCATCCCTCTGTAGGAAAAGCGTCATATCAGAAGTGTTCGCTGACATATCGCTTCTATCATGCAAAGAAAATTGTTCACCGGTGTTGCGGGCTAACTCGATGTTCCGGTCGGACCGGATTCAATTGGACCGTCTTAGTTTGCGGGGCAGTCGAGCGTGAACACAGTCAGAGAGAAAGAAAGGTTGACTCAAGGTTTGATGACGTGGAAAAACCCCTCAACTGAGTAAAAAACCACGCGATCGGGCCTGTGCCGGTCAAAGTCTACTAGATGATGGCGATTACAATGTGTTTGGAGAATCTGGGAGACAGGCCGCTCCCATTACAGCTTGGGTGGAGAGAGAAAAAGACTACGACTCCCTGCGGGCAACATGCTGCGTCACGGGAGTGACTTGGACACTGAAATGCGAGAGATGACACTGGTGCTCTGACGCTAGGGGCGGCGTACGCTTGCTTGCAGGGGTTGCCTTCCTCCTTCGGCTCGTTCCGGGACTTAGGCGTTTTCCTGCTGGTGGCGCGTTGGTGGCTCGTGGTGGCTGGAGGATGACTTGAGGGAGGAAACCGACAGAGCTATCACCCGAGGAAGATGATCGGGAGCCGAAAAGTGAAGAATGAGGAGGTCCTGAGGCTCCTTTTATAGCCTTTAGGAGAGGTTCATGGCAGACCCCACCACTAATGTAGTGGGTTAGTGGGTGATTACCCACCAAATCGGACGGCGAGGAAAGCCCACCACGATCGGACGGCGGGCAGGCCGTCCATGGTGATGGGGCGGCCGGGCGGTGGAGGCGGCCGGCCGGCGGCGGCCCGGCGGCGGCGGCCCGGCGGCGGCGGCCCGACGACTTGGCCGCGGCCTGCGGCGGCAAGGCCGGTCTGGCCGCGAGCCCGGCTGGCGGTTTGACTGCGGCCTACGACGGCAAGGTCGGCCTTGCCGTGAGCTCGGCTAGTTCGGCGGCGGCAGTTTCCCCCTAAAGGGGGAGGCTTTAGAGGAGAGAGAGGGAGTGGGCCCTCCCCACATGATTTCCTCAGCATGGAGAGTTCATGGGGGGGGGTGGAGTTGACTTAGTCAACCTCATGATCTCCCTTTTTTGGAGGAGATCATGGGGGAATTTCATTTATAAATGGGGGTGTACCCCATCAATTGCCCGCCAAATTCTTGTTATTCGAGAGCGAAGAGAGCGAGAGAAGAAGGATTTTCCCGCTATCCTTCCCATCTTGCTGTCATGACCAACTCCGGCGAGAAGATGGAGGCAGCGAAGGGAGGTGCTTCCAAGGTATCCGGAGCAAACTTGCTGAAAAAGTATCGGTCGGCGAAGACGCCGAACGCAGTCGCGCGCGTCCGTGTTATGCGACCGCAGGCCGCGCGCATGCGCTCAAGCCGTGCACGCCCAGGTCGTGTGCGCGCTGGCGGGCCATGGGCGCAGCCAGGCCGCGCGCGCGCTGGCGGGCCATGCGCGCGGCCAGGCCGCGTGCGCGGGGCAGGTCGCGCGCGCCTAGGTCGTGCGTGCGCGGAGCAGGTCGTGCGCGCACGGAGCAGGTCGTGTGCGCCTAGGCCGTGCGCGCGCGGAGCAGGCTGCGCGCGTGCAGGCAACGCGCGCGCGAGGCTGACCGCGCTTGAGGCTGGTCGCGCGCCTAGATCGCACGTGCGACAGGCCGCATGCGCCTCGGCTGTGCGCGCCCCGGTCGGGCTCGCAGTTGGCTGCGTGCGCCTGGGTCCTGTTTTGCGCGTCTTCCTCGCTTTGTGCGTCCTTCGGGCTGCATGCGCTCGGATGCGCGACCCCAAGCCTTCACTCTTTGGGCAAACCTAACCTTTTTATTTTTGTATTGTGCAGGTCTTGAAGTGTTCTTCCGGTCTGATGCGCCTGCGCTCCTCTTTAACCGAAGACGATGTGGAAATTTGGAGGAAGAAATATGGGCTTCCTGCCAATTTGGAGGTGAGGATACCATGTTACGAAAAGCGAGTCCAGAATCCTCCTCGTGGCTGGCTGACGGTTTGCGAAGTTTCTTTGAGGTCCGGCTTCCGCTTCCCACCATGTGAGGAGGTGATCGAGATCTTGAAGTTATGTGGGGTGCCGATTTCCCAGTTCGTCCCGGTTGGAATTGCCCGAATTATGGGCTTAGTTGTCTTCTTCCGCGAGCATGGAAGACGGTTTTCTCTGGACCAATTTCGAGATTGGTGCGACGTCCATTCTGATGGTGGCGAGCGGGTGGAGGTCCGCCGTAACAAGAGTTAGTTGGAGTTTGAATCCCACAAGGATCGCCGACATGATAACACTTTGTTTGGGTATGTTAAGAATTCATGGAGCCTTCCCGAGGTTTGGGATGCGCTTCCCGATCGTTGTCGTCGCGTGCGGGGGGAAGGAGCGAGAATTTTCCCCGGTGCTTGGGTTTTCTGAGCCTCGCGAGCTAGTCAACCGCCTTTTTAATATTTACATCTATGTGGAGGAGAAGCGCTTGTTGCGGTGTGGTATCTCTTTGGACACAGCTCAGGTTGTCGGGACTTCTCAAGGTGGGGGGCAAAAGAGGAAAGCGGCGGCGGCCCCTCCTGGTGACCTTGATGCGGCGGTGGCGGTGGTTTCTTCTGTTGTTTGTCATGAGTCGACTCCCGAAGTACAGATACTTGCATCCCCAGTTCCTCGATCAGGTGTCTTCAGATACAGTGGCTCCACGGCTGTCCTCTTCCTTGAGGGCGATGAGTGATGCGGTAAGGACTTGATTTGTTCCAAAGATTCCTTTCCTCGTTTTTTCTTTGCTATTTGGTGCTAACTTTGGCCTTTTCTTTGTGCAGATAAAAACTCAGACGCAGAATGTGGTAACCTGGAATGACCATTACGTGAGTTTGAAGGATGGGTACCTGACTCTTCAAGAGAAGCTCTGGTTGTCATCGAGCCCGCTTGTCTCCCTGAAGGAGGAGCATGATCGGGATATTGCACGATTTCGTCGGATCAGATCGGGGCTGAAATCTGAGCTAGAGGATGCACGTGCAGCCTTGGAAGTGGAGAAGATCCTGGTGGAGAGGACCACCCAGATGTTGAAGCATTCTAAGGAGGAGACTTCGGGCTTGGAGACCCAATTACAGGCGGCGTGGGAGGAAGCCACCGGTCTTGAGACTCACCTTCGGGCGGCGAAGGCGCAAGTGAATATGCTGTCCTCTGAAGGCCATGCGTCGGATTTGAAGGCTGCGGGACTTGCAGAGTACCTGAAATCATTGGATTATATGTGAGACCGTTGTCTGATTGCGGAGGAGGTTCGCGACGAGATTTGGTGCAAGGAGGTGGAGCCTCAGATGGATGATATTCGTGAGCTAGCACTCTGACGTGGTGTTTTGAAGGCCTTTCGCTTTGTTAGCAAGAGCCTGGGATGTGACATGTCCTGTTTCAGTTTTGCAGATGTTTTTGAGGATGAGCGTTCTGACTCAGATACCAAGGACGAGTAGTGGTACTCATATCTTTGACGTTGTGTATTTACATTTTATTGCCTAGTTGGGCGTATTGTATTTGGCCCCTTATTTAGCATTGGTAGTTGTTGCCTCTAGGCGCTGATTGTCCTTCTTGTATCATTCCAGCTCTGTTTTGTTATGACATTATTATTTTTTATTCCATCTTGGTTGTTTTGTTTGTACGGCGCAGGTCCGCGACTTAATTTGCACGGCTCAGGTTCGTGGCTTTGTTTGCGCGGCTCAGGTCCGCGGCTTTGTTTGCGCGGCTCAGGTCCGCGGCTTTGTTTGCGCGGCTCAAGTCCACAGCTTTGTTTGCGCGGCTCAGGTCCGCGGCTTTGTTTGCGCGGCTCAGGTCCGCGGCTTTGTTTGCGCGGCTCAGGTCCGCGGCTTTGTTTGCGCTGCTCAGGTCCGAGGCTTAGTTTGCACGAGGGTTGCTCGCAGCTTCTTCGTGAGGGGGGCAGGCCCCCACGGGGTTGCACGAGGGTTGTTCGCGGCTTAGTTTGCACGAGAGTTGCTTGTGGCTTTGTTTGCGCGAGGGCTGCTCGCGGCTTCTTCGTGAGGGGGCCAGACCCCCACGGGATTGCACGAGGGCTACTCGCGGCTTAGTTTTCACGAGGGTTGCTCGTGGCTTTGCTTGCGCGAGGGCTGCTTGAGGCTTCTTCGTGAGGGGGGCAGGCCCCTACGGGGTTGCACGAGGGCTGCTCGTGGCTTAGTTTGCACGAGGGTTACTCATGGCTTTGCTTGTGCGAGGGCTGCTCACGGCTTCTTCGTGAGGGGGACAAGCCCCCACGGGGTTGCACGATGGCAGCTCGCGACTTAGTTTGCACGATGGTTGCTCGTGGCTTTGCTTGCGCAAGGGCTGCTCGCGACTTCTTCGTTAGGGGGGCAGACCCCCACTGGGTTGCACGAGGGCTGCTCGCGGCTTAGTTTGCACGAGGGTTGCTCGTGGCTTTGCTTGCGCGAGGGCTGCTCGCGGCTTCTTCGTGAGGGGGGTAGACCCCTACGGGGTTGCACGAGGGCTGCTCGCGGCTTTTTCGTGAAGGGGACAGGCCCCCACGGGGAATTTGAGTGTGTTGTCGTTCCTGTTTGAATAGGTAAGATTTGAAACAACATAATGCAATACGAGAATAAAGATAACTTGCGCGGGACTAGGCCCGCGGCTTACACACATTACAAAGTCTTTTTGTTAGATAATGCGTTAAAAATATATAACCAGAAATAACTGGTAAAATCGTCGCAAGTTTTGTGCATTCCAAGTGCGGGGGAGAGTCTTTCCTTCGGCGTTTTGCAGCTTGTAAGTCTCTGGTTTCACCATGGCCGTGACAACGAAGGGCCCTTCCCAGGTCGTAGATAACTTGTCGCCCTGTGTTTCCTTCCCTGCTGCTTCCAGAGTGCGGAGGACCAATTCCCCAACGTTGATTGGTCGGGGCTTCATCTTGCGATTGTAGTAACGGGTCGTGCGTTGCTGATAGGCTGCGGTACGAAGGGCGGCTTCTTTGCGGACCTCGGAGATCAGATCTAGATTGTCTCGGAGAGCGTCGTCATTCATCTGGAGATTGAAATGGGAAACCCAGGGGCTTGGAACGCCGATGTCGACCAGGATGATTGCTTCAGTTCTGTAGCAGATATTGTACGATGTTTCTCCTATCGGGGTTCTTTCTGTTGTCTTGCATGCCCATAGCACATTGGGGAGCGCGTCGACCTACTGCCCCCCAGCGTCCGCAAGTCGCGCCTTTAGTCCCTTCAGAATAGTTCGATTGGTCACTTCGACCTGCCCATTGGATTGAGAATGTGACACGGCCGTGTGTCGTAGTTCGATCTATAAGTCTTCGCACAGCTTGGCGAAGGATTTTGCTGTAAATTGAGTGTCATTGTCAGTGATGATAATTGCTGGTATGCCAAAGCGGCAGATGATGTTCTTCCACACGAATTGTTTTGCGTTCTCCTCAGTAATCTTGACGAGAGGCTCTGCTTCCACCCACTTGGTGAAGTAGTCGATGACCATGATGATGAATTTCCTCTGTCTCGAGGCTTGGGGTAAAGGGCCGAGAAGGTCAATTCTCCATTGTGTGAATGACCAAGCTTCTTGTAGCGTGGTAAGGGCAACAGGAGGTTGTCGGGAAACATTGGCATGCAGCTGGCAACTTTTGCACTTTTATACGAAGTCTGTCGCGTCCTTTTTCATGGTTGGCCAGTAGAAACCCTGGCGCAGGATTTTATGGGCTAAGGCCTTCCCGCCCAAATGTTCTCCGCAGACCCCCTCCGTGGACTTCGCGGAGGGTATAATCAGCGTCAACTTCTGCTAAACATTTTAGGTAGGGTCCTGCGAAGGATCGCTTGTAAAGTTCTCCGCTGATCAGCGTAAACGTAGCTGCCCTCATTCTTAATCGATGGGCCTCCTTCTGATCATCTGGGAGTTGCTGGTTCTTCAAGTAGTTTACCAATGGGGTGATCCATGACTCCTTTGATTCTTCAATCTTTGCTATTTCCCAGGGTCCGTGGATACTAGGAAAGGAAATTTCTTCAACCCTACGTCTTCTTGATTGGTAGCGAGAGGGAGACGTGGCTAGCTTTGACAGGGCATCTGCTCGACTGTTCTGCTCTTTGGGGATGTGGAGAATTTGGGCTTGCGGTATCTGAAGCAGAAGAGGCCTTACCAGTTTGAGGTATTGGATAAGTGGCTCACTTTTGGTTTCATAGTCCCCTTCCACCTGGGATACGACGAGTTGAGAATCAGAGTAGATTGTTAAGTTGGCGGCGTGGCAGTCAATGGCGAGCCTGAGTCCTGCAATTAAGGCCTCATATTCTGCTATGTTGTTGGTGGCAGGGAACTTCAACCAGAGCCCATACTCTAAAGTGACGAGTTCTTGGCTTTCGATGAGCAGTCCGGCTCCGGCGCCTTCTATTCTGGACGCTCCGTCAACATACATAGTCCATCCTTGTCCTGGATCCGCTGGCACAACTTCCGGTTCTGTAAGCAAGGTATTTTCAACGATAAATTCTACTAAAACTTGTGACTTAATGACAGGGCGTGGCAGGAAGTGGATGTCAAATTCGCCCAGCTCGACCGCCCATTTGACCAGTCGGACAGATGCCTCTGACTTTTGAAGAATGGCACGGAGGGGTAGCTCTGTCAACACTTTGATGGTGTGGGCCTGGAAGTAAGGACGAAGCTTCCTTGCTGAGAAAACGAGTGCTAAGGCTGTCTTGTCTGCAACCGGATACCGGGTTTCAGCATCTTAGAGGATCTTGCTAATGTAATAGATGGGGCGTTGAACTCCTCCTTCGTCTTTCACCAACACCAAACTTAGCGCGGCTAGTGTGACAGCGAGATACAAAAAAAGAGTTTCTCCTGGAGCTGGTTTTGATAGCAGCGGAGGGGAGGCCAGATATTGCTTTAGTGACTCGAAAGCTGATTGACATTTGTCTGTCCATTGAAATCATGTGGTTTTGGCTCCTCTAAGAATCTTGAAGAAGGGGAGGTATTTAGCCCCGGTCCTTGCCAAAAACCGAGAGAGAGCAGTGATTCTCCCGTTCAACCGTTGCACTTCCTTAAGGGATCGAGGTGGTGACATCTCTTCCAGAGCCTTTATCTTCTTTGGGTTGGCCTCGATTCCACGTTGAGTTACCATGAATCCCAGGAATTTTCCTGATGTAACCCCGAAGGCGCACTTGGTAGGGTTACGTCTCATGTCGTACTGTCAAAGGATCTTAAAAAACTTCTCGAGATCCTCCAAGTGATTATCCTGATGGGTGCTTTTAACTAGCATATCATCAACGTATTCCTCCATTGTCTTGCCGATAAGGTCCTTAAAAATCTTATTCATAATCCGCTGGTAGGTGGCTCCAGCGTTCTTAAGTACAAAGGGCATTACTTTATAACAGTAAACCCCTTTGTTAGTTCGGAAGGCTGTATGCTCTTCGTCTGCCAGATTCATTCGAATCTGGTTGTACCCGGAGTAAGCGTCCATGAAGTTGAGGAGTCGGTGTCCGGCAGTTGAATCGACTAACTGATTAATTCTCGGAAGTGGGAAGCTGTCTTTGGGGCAAGCTTGATTGAGGTTGGTGTAATTCACGCACATTCTCCATTTTTCTGAAGATTTCTTCACTAGAACAACGTTAGCCACCCAGGTAGGGTATTTTACTTCCCGGATGAAATAGGCGCTAAGGAGCTTTTCAACTTCGTCTTCAATTTCTTGAAGACGCTCTGGAGTAAAGTTTCTCTTTTTCTAGATGACAGGTTTGCACGTTGGATTAATGTTGAGAGAGTGCTGAATGATGAGAGGATCTATGCCAGACATATCTTCCGGAGTCCAGGCGAAGATATCCTTGTTGCTTCAGAGATAGGCTGCTAGCTCTTCCTTTTCTTGTCGTGGTAAGAGCGATCCGAGCTGGATGGTGCGAGCTGGGTTTGTTGGTGAGAGAGGGACTTCAATCAGCCCTTCCATAGGCATCCCTCGCTGTAATACCGCTTCATCGCGCAAATCGAAGTCGTCAATGTTCAACGTGGTGACTTTTGTAGGCTGTGCCTGCCTGGAGTAGCAATTCTTGGCGGCCTCCTGATTGCCGCGTACAACTCCAATTCCTCCCGGAGTGGAGAACTTCATGGCGAGATGAGGAATCGAGGGGATAGCCTTAAAGGTGGTCTGAACGGGTCTTCCGAAGATGGCGTTGTATGCGGAGCTTGAATCTACTACGACGAACTGGATCTCGTGAGTCACTTGCCTTGGAAATTCCCCCATGGTGACTGGGAGAGTAATCATTCATAGCACCTGGACTGGATGGTTTTCGAAGCCGTACACTGGTCTTGCTGCCTGCGTCAGATGTTGATTGGAAATATTCATGCTCTGAAGGGTAGCGGAGAACTAGACATCGACTGAGCTTCCGTTGTCGACAAGGATTCAGTTGACGTTATAGCATGGATCTCCGATCCCGGCACTGATTACTAGGGGTCTTGGTGAGGTGTTCGGAGTCCGACAAGGTCTTCATCTCCGAAAGTTATGGTGGTGTCCTGCTTGCACTTCTTATCTTCATGGGCCCCTCCTAGCATGCTTACTTAGAAGATTTGAGCAAAGAGAATAAGTGATCCAGCGATGGTTTCGATATTTCCGACCATCTGCCTACCCCCTGCCCCCCTGTCGGGGCATTTTGATGATCTCTGGGTGGCCTAGGCGGGTCCTGTTGGTCCTGCACGCGTCCCTGTAAAAATTTTCCAAGAAGTCCTAGGCGGACCAAGCACTCGATTCTTCCTTCAGGCGGGCACAATCTTTTGTGGTGTGTTCCGTGGTTCGATGAAACTCGCAATATTTGGACTGGTCATTTTTGGGATTATGGACTGGTTGCTTGGGCCGATATAGTGTTGGCTCATTTTGGATAGCATAGAGTACATTAGTGCGTGTAGTGTTGAGGGGAGTAAAATCCTTAGGCGGTTGATCTATCTGGTGATCTCGCCGACGTTGCCCATTCCGGCGCTCTTCTCAGAATCTTCCTTCTTGACGTTGAGGAGCCGGCTCCTTCTCTCTCTTATATTTCTGGGCGCCATCAAACTGCTGGCGGTGGGTTTCAATAGCTTCGTCAGCGGCAATCTGGGCCTCAACCTGATGCACGAGGTCAGGATAAATGGGGGCAGTTTCTCGCATCAGGGCTGAGTAAAAGCCGCTAGGGCGGATACCTCCAAGGAACACCTCCCCGCAGCAACTCGGGGTCGACTCCCAGAATTCGACGGGCTTCGGCGGTGAAACGTCGGAAGAAGTCTTTCAGGGTTTCTCCTTCGTTCTAGCGAATTCCTGATAAGTGGGAGGGATCGTGAACGATCCTGCCATTGGCGATGAACTGATCGACAAACTGCCTTGTCAGTTCTGTGAAATTGGCGATTGCACCGACCCTTAGCGAGTGGAACCATGTTCGGGCCTGTCCTTTGAGAGTGGCTGGAAACACCTGACAGAGCAACTGATCTAGAGCATTGTAGATTCTCATAATGGTGGGGAAGTGATTGACATGCTCTAGCGGATCATCGGTCCCGTCAATCGTCTCAATGTTCGGGAGCTTAAATCCGTAGAGGATTGGATGGTCAAGGATTTGCGGTGCCAAAGGGGAGCCTTGACCGAGTGGTCGGCGGGCATGAATATCTCTTCTACCTGCCTGGCGATATTCTTCAGCGATGACTTCTCAAATCTCCTCCCGAGTGAACCTTTCAAGCAGAGTAAGGCGGGCGTCATTAACGGGATTGTGATGGAGATGGTCCGCTCCCACCCTTCGTTGAGCCGGGTGAGTAGAGCTTGCGGCTTCAGAATATTCTTCGGGTCCCTCCCGCCTTGTAGGGATTTCTTGAGCTCTGCTGTGATCCGGTTGTGACAGAGGGTCAGCTCGTGCTGGCTGCAGCGAGGGAGTAGGAGGTTCTCTGATGTTCTGTAACTTGGTGAGCATTTCAGTTTGTTGCTCTTCCATTTGGCGGACACGCCCCTCTAGGGCGGCGACAGGGGCGAATGCGGCTTCAGCAGTCTATGGCACGCCCATCAAAGAGTGGGATCGTGCGGGTTCGGCGTGTCCTCCAAGGGCAGAGCCTTCAATGGTGCGAGTGCTTATCTTTGCCATTAAGGCAGAACTTGGAAGTGGCAACACTGACGATCTTGTATTCCGAAGAATACTGGGAATCGTGTTCCCATAGACGGCGCCAAACTGTTGCAGGCTAACTCGATGCCCCGGTCAGACCGGATTCAATTGGACCGTCTTAGCTTGCGGGGCGATCGAGCGCGCACACAGTCAAAGAGAAAGAACGGTTGACTCAAGGTTTGATGACATGGAAAACCCTCTTAACTGGGTAAAAAACCACGCGACCGGGTCTGTGCCGGTCAAAGTCTACTAGCTGCTGGCGATTACAATGTGTTTGGAGAATCAGGGTGACAGACCGCTCCCATTACAGCTTGGGGGGAGAGAGAAAAAGACTACGACTCCCTGTGGGCATCAGGTTGCATCGCGGGAGTGACTTGGACGCTGAAATGCGAGAGATGGCACTGGTGCTCTGACGCTGGGGGCGGCGTGCGCTTGCTTGCAGGGGTTGCCTTCCTCCTTCAGCTCGCTCTGGGACTTAGGCGTTTTCCTGCTGGTGGCGCGCTGGTGGCTCGTGGTGGCTGGAGGATGACTTGAGGGAGGAGACCGACATAGCTATCACATGAGGAAGAAGATGACCGGGAGCCAAAAGTGAAGAATGAGGAGGCCCTGAGGCTCCTTTTATAGCCTCCAGGATAGGTTCATGGCGGGCTCCACCACTAATGTAGTGGGTTAGTTGGTGGTTACCCACCAGATCGGACGGCGAGGAAAGCCCACCACGATCGGACGGCGGGCAGGCCGTCCATAGTGATGGGGTGGCCCGACGGTGGAGGCGACCGACCGGCGGCCCGACGACGGCCTGGCCAGCAGCCCGACGACTTGGCCGCGGCTTGCGGTGGCAAGGCCGACCTGGCCATGAGACAATATTCATCATTAACCATCCAACAAAGCTTCTGCAGTCCAACAATATCTAGAAAATGTTGGGCAAATTACAATCTACCAGCAACTAATCTGACTCTTCTTCTACAACGGGAAAAATATTTCGCAAAATTTGTATAAAACAGGAGGCGACCAAGTATGCACATGCCCGTCTACAAATTGAGATATTTTTTGGTACATTTAATACACTGCGGGTGAAGATACAGCCGTACGATCATTATTTCGACAGTGTATGATTATTTTTCAAATACCACCAAATTAGAAAATACGGTTATAAAATGGTCATACCTAACGGCAAACGACCTAAAAAATTGAAATCACAGATGATACATGTGGATCTGCTTCGCGCACGAAATAGTAATAGGTGCTTGTAAGAACCACAAAATTTTTTTTGAGGATCGTTAAGTGCACTACAGTTTTCGCTATGTGCACCACAAAGTCACTTAATTTTTAACTTAAACTCTTCCCTAAATTTATAACTAAGGGCACGCAGGTTTTGCGCACCGCAACTTCATCTCTAAATCCTAGCCCCGTGAACGACGCTTCCGCCTGGCTGTGCCCCTCCGCCGCTTCTACCCTCGCCGCCAGCGCCGATGCCTGCCGCGTTTTCTGCGATCAACGCCCTCCGCCGTCTTGACGCCCTCCGCCGCTGCTTTCGTCGTTTAAACGCTCGCTGCCATTGCTTCCACCTGGGCGTGCCCCTCCGCCGCTTCAACGCTCGTCGTGATTGCTTCCGCATGGGCGTGCCCCTCCGCTGGTTATTCCGCTGCTTCAACGCTTGCCGCCAACACCTACGACTGGTCGTGCCCCTCCGCCGTTTCTTCCGCCGCCTAGACGCACCAATCTGAGGTTTGTCCATTCAGCCCTAGCACAATACTAGGTTTGCAGAACTCCTCAAGATAATGTAAGTGTATATTCGGACGAATAACGGGTTCGGGGGCTTTGCGGGTCTTAACCCTAGGTTTACTCTATAAATACCTAGCTGGGGGGGCCCGGGGAGGGGGTTCCACTTTGACCCTCCTCCGTATGTTTCGAGCACCTTTCCTTTACATTCTCGAAACAGCTTTTCCCTTCCCCGGTGCTCATCTCCGGTGCGTGGTTTTAGTGCTAGTCGCCGCTTGACTACGCTCCAGCCGTCTCGCCGATCGCGCCTTCCCCAGAGCCATCGACGTCGGGGCCTTTCGCTCGCGAAGTTAGGACTCGTCGATCCCTTCTTCCCGGTCGCTGTCGCCGCTCGATAGAGGAGTTCCATCGGTTTGTTGCGTCGTTCTTTCTCGCCGGTCAAAAGGTGAAGGAGCCCCGCCTCACGGCGCCCGACTCGTCGTTGGAGCCCTCCCGTTCGCAGATCTAGGGCTTCCGTTCGTCGTTCTCCCTTCGTTCGACGTTCGACGATCCGGGCGGCTCCTTTCGTTCGACGATCGACGTTCGACGATCATCCCGCAGCGCTCGACGATCTGCTCCACCGCCTCGGTCGACGATCGATCAGCTCGACGATCGTTTCCGTTCGACGTTCGACGATCTGTGCTTTTCGCGCTCGACGATCGTCCAGTTCGACGATCCGTGCGGCTCCTCTCTTGAAGCCGGTCAACGATCGTCCTGCTCCGCTCGACGATCAGCGATCGACGATCGTTCCGTCTTCGACGCTTTGTTCGGCGATCCGCCCCGCCCCTTCGCCGATCTGCCCCGGCTCGACGATCGACGACTTCTTTGCTCGACGATTTCCTGGGAGCTGATCCAGCTGCTGCCTCAGCCGATCCAAGCCTCTGTTTCTGTGTTAGGGCTTGCAGCAAGAGAGCAATGAGGAACTCTTCCTTGTCCTCTCCGGTGCTCATGATCAAGCTTGAGAAGTTCACGGCCTCCGAGTTCAACGACTGGAAGTTGAACACGCAGTTCGGGATGAAATACTTGAATGTCTTCTACACTGTCAAATCTGTTCGTGCTGATGTTGTTGGGACAGAAGATGAAGCTCAGTGGGTCGAAGATGAGGATTTCTGCAGGGACTACCTGCTGAACTGCCTTTCCTCCAGCCTGGCCAAAAACTACATCAAGTTGCAGTCTGTCAAGGAGATCTGGGATGCTTTGGAGGAGCATTTCAAGCAGGAGGAGGACCTCTCCAAGGCTCATCTGGTGGATAAATTTCACTCTTTCAGCTTCGACGAGGAGAAAGTCATTCTCCCTCAAGTATCAGCTTTTGAAAATTTGATTGATTCCTTGCATAGTGAGTCTATTAGTCTGCCCGATAGTTTTGTTGCGGGCACAATTGTGTATAAGTTGCCCTCCTCGTGGTAAAATTTTAAAACGGAAATGTACCGCAAGAAAATGCAAGTTGATCTGAACGACCTCAAGCGCTTCATACGCATTGAGGACGATAACCGGACGAAGCACGCTTTGGAAGCTGTTGGCAAGCAGAAGGCTGCTGCCAACATGATTACAAGCTCCAAGCGCGCTCCTCCCCCTCATAAGACCAAAACGTCTCGCATTAGCCCTCAGGTTGCAGGCCCGAGTAGACCCTCTAAAAAGTTTAAGGGTAAATGTTTTAACTGCAATAAGTGGGGACACTGTGCATCTGACTGCAAGCTGCCGAGAAAAGAACGAACTAGAGCACCGCAAGAAGGCAACCAGGCTCATCTGGTTAGCCACGCTGAGCCATCCGACTTTGTTGTCATGGTCGGACACGCGCAGGTCAGCACGGAGTGGTTCCTAGATTCTGGGGCAACGTGCCATGTTTGCAACAATGCTAATCTTCTGACAGAGCTGAAGGATATAAAGGAATCAGTGACTGTAGCAGATGGCGGCACAGCTGACGTACTGAAGGTGGGGAACGCAACTCTGATGCTATTCTCAGGTAAGTCTTTAATCTTAAAGAACGTAAAATTTATTCCTTCATTATCTGCTAACTTAGTGTCTATCAGTTTATTGTGTGATGCTGGTATGTCTATTAACTTCTGTAGCGGTAGAGTGACTCTGTCAGTCAACTCACATTACTTTGGATGTGCTTACGTCCAGAATAGGATGTACCGTTTGAGTCTAGCAAATGAGGTAGTGCAACAAGTTCAACTGAACTTAGTTAGCCCTAGGACTCTACATGAGAGACTAGGACACGTAAACTATAGGAAGACGTTCCAAATAGCTAGAACTCATAAGATCACACTAGACACTAAGTCTCTTCTTGGAAAATGTGAAGTGTGTGCTCAGACCAAGATCACTAGGAAACCTTTTAGTATGGTTACTAGGAGCACAACACCTCTTGAGCTTATACATTCCGATATTTGTGACTTTAAGAGTTTTGTCACAAGAGGTGGGAGGAAGTATATGATCACGTTCATAGATGACTGTACTAGATATTGTCACATTTCTTTGCTTAAAACTAAAGATGAAGCGTTTGAAAAGTTTTGCCATTTCAAAACCAGGGTAGAAAACCAGTTAAGCATGAAAATTAAGAGGTTTAGAAGTGATAGAGGAGGAGAATATATGTCCAGTGAGTTCCGATGCTTCCTTGCTTCACAGGGCATCATAGCAGAAACCACTGCTCCTTACTCCCCCCAATCCAACGGCATAGCCGAGCGTAAGAATAGAACGTTAACAGAAATGTTGAACTCTATGCTGCTCACTGCAGGCATGCCTTCCGCTTATTGGGGAGAAGCAGTCTTGACTGCGAATCACATTCTGAACAGAGTTCCCCATGCTAAGTTAGAGGTTACACCCTACGAGCTTTGGTTTAAACGACTATCGTCTTTAACTAGACTCAAGACCTGAGGGTGTATAGACTATGTCAGGGTTCCTGACCCTAGACGGTCTAAGGTTGGACCTAGGACCAATACGTGTGTCTACTTAGGTTGTGCTGAAGATAGTGCTGCAGATAGGTTCCTTGATATTTCTAATAATATCATCATAGAATCTAGGGATGCGGTGTTCTTCGAGGACAAGTTCCTCAAAGATAAGAACTTAACTATCCTAGGTATGCAAGCAACTATTACTGAGGAAGTTCCTGGATCAGTACCGAGCACCTCCTATTCCGTTCCGGTAGACAACTTTGGTCTAGAGTCTAGGAGGACTTCAGTAAGAGAGCGAATCCCTAGAACCTTCGGTAGTGATTTTGTCACTTACCACATCGAGGCCGATCCATCTAACTTCAAGGAAGCGATGAGATCAAGGGATTCTCTACTCTGGAAAGAAGCAATTGAGGATGAGATGAACTCTCTCCTTCAGAACGACACCTGGACGTTAGTTGATAAGCCAATAGGGGCTAAAACTGTAGGGTGCAAGTGGGTTCTGAAAAAGAAGTTAAATCTCGATGGTAGCGTAGCTAAGTATAAAGCACGCCTGGTGGCTAAAGGTTTCACACAAGTAAGCGGAGTAGACTATTTTGACGTATACTCACCCGTGTGTCACTTAGCAACCATTAGGGTTCTTCTTACTATTTCGGCCATTGAGAACTTTACTGTTCATCAAATGGATGTTTAGACTGCATTCTTGAACGGAGATCTGACCGAAGAGATCTAAATGTGTCAACCTGAAGGTTTTATTGTAGACGGACACGAAAACAAGGTCTGTAAGCTTTTAAAGTCGCTATACGGATTGAAGCAAGCGCCGAAATTATGGCATGAGAAGTTTGACTATACTGTAAAGAACATGGGATTCATGTCGAGTCTCTCGGATAAATGTCTTTACATACGTCATAGATCAGACAATGTCGCTATAATATGCTTGTATGTGGATGATATGCTTATTCTTGGATCTGATCAATCCGAAGTGGATGACGTAAAGTCAGGTCTAATTAAAGAATTTAGCGTGACGGACCTAGGTATAGCTGACATTATACTAGGTATGCAAGTGAACTTTGGGAAACATGGCATTTCCCTAAGTCAAAGCCACTATATCCAGTCATTGTTGGACACGTGGGGATACAGTGAACGGAAAGCGGCTGAGACACCATACGACTATTCTAACCGCTTACAACCCAATGAAGGGGCTGCGGTTCGACAGTTAGATTATTCTAAACTGCTTGGTAGCCTCATGTACGCTATGGTCTGTACGAGACCTGACATAGCCTTTACGGTCGGCATGTTAAGTAGGTTCACTAGCAATCCTGGTCAAGACCACTAGGATGCCCTCGATAGGCTGATGCGTTACTTAAAGCACACTCGGAAGTATGCTTTATGTGGTCATCCTCCAGTTCTGGAAGGATATTCTGATGCATCATGGTGCTCAGAAATAAATGACAGCAAGTCCACTAGTGGATTCCTCTTTACACTAGGAGGAGCAGCTGTAGCCTGGAAGTCCAAGAGACAGTCCTGCATTGCACTCTCATCTATGGAATCCGAACTCTATGCTCTAGCTTCGGCTGGTGAAGAAGCAGAGTGGTTAAGAGATTTGGTGATGGACATTCCATTGTCGGGCCTGAAACTGAGTTCTGTTGCAGTTTACTGCGATAATCAGGCTACTAAAACGGTTGCCACGAACACTTTGTTCAATGACAAAAGAAGGCAACTCAGGATGAAACAGGCCTGGTTGACCTCTCTCACAAGTCAAGGGATCCTGACCCTGGTTGATGTGAGAACGAAAGATAATGTTGCAGACGCCCTTACTAAAGGATTAAATAGAGCTCTCACAATCAAAACATCGGGGGCAATGAGATTAAAGTTCATAGAAATATGAAACTTTCCTCCAACGTTTATGTTTTGATATGTATGAGCCTATAGCTGCCAACATTCAAGCATCTAATAAGTGACAGACTGAAAATTCCAAATAATTTCTTGATGAAAACCCAAGATGGTTGGATGCGGGTTATTCCACAATTGATAACCTAACGTTCTCTCATTGTAAGTTGATTCAAGAGTTATTCAACTGGGAATTGAAAGTCGTTGTATATGTTAATCTAAACATTATTGGTCACAACACATTATTCCACATTTGATAATGTTGCACGTGATGTGTGCCCACATGTGTTGGTGAGGCATATAGTGATCAGTAATGAGTAAGATAACGTGACTAGTCCTAGTTAGACTGGATGAGATGCTGACAGAGTTACTTCACCGTTGTTAGAAGTGCTAAACTCATTTAGTAAGAGTTAGTTTACTTTAAACGTTACTGCATATGTTTATGAATTCATTGAGTCTGACTCATGAAATTCCTTGCAGGCTACGATGAAGATTTTGGAGGAGCTGTAGACCTGGACATGGATGACGACGATCTACTAGATGAGTAGAATCATCAAACGTTTAATTCATGTCTTTGTTTTTTTTGTTTTGTAATAATTCAGACTATGTTTTGGATAGCATCTGTGTGATGGTTTGCCGTTTAGGCAAAACCTTTATTTTGATTTCTTTTTAGTATGATCTGTCCTGATTGTTCTGCTTATTTTGGATTATTATTTTGTCTACACTCCAGCACCCCGAAACGTCACCGTTATTTGTCACGAATATATGAGGAGATTGTAAGTGTATATTTGGATGAATAACGGGTTCGGGGGCTTTGCGGGTCTTAACCCTAGGTTTACTCTATAAATACCTAGCTTGGGGCAACGAGGAGGGGGTTCCACTTTGACCCTCCTCCATATGTTTCGAGCACCTTTCCTTTACAGATAATGCCCTATTGTGTTTGCATCTTTAACATGAAATTGTCCATTTGCAAATGCACAGTGCGCATGCATATTCTCTGATAATGCTCTTTCATATGGAAATTTCAATCACATGCATATTCACCGATCAGATAAACAAATCTAATTTGCAGAGCTTTACCCCACCTCGTTGAAGCTCAAAAATCGCAAAGGGACAAACCACACATTTGTTAGTGATGTTGCTAATTAATTGCGTGTCTTTATCATTTATATTGTTTGTCCGTGCTAAAATATGTATTCGTACAAATTGGAAAATCTTTTACAGTATGGAGAGAGATACTCATATGGTAATTAGTAATTGCGATGATAGAAAAGTTGAAATTGAGGTTGGTTCTCATTTTGAGGCGGATCAAGTTTTTGAGAGCAAAAAAACCTTAATTCAGTGGGTTCGAAATATTTGTCGTAATTTGGGTTTCATTGTCACCATCAGTTGTTCCGATAAGATTGCGGGAATGTTCGAAATCATATTTTTGTTAATCCATGTTATCCAAATTTGAATGTAATCTATGGCGGGTGCTCTATTTATCTTTTATTTTAGTTTAAAATTGTTGTGATTCATTGGTATATCAAGTTAATCTTGTTAGTTTGTTATTAACAAAAATGTGATGCACATAACAATTATGTGTGCACCTATCATAGTGCAACGCTCTTAACAAAAAAATACAGGTAGCCAAAACTGTAGTGCACTTAAGAATCCTCTTTTTTTTTTGGCGATTGTTATCCGCATTACAGTTTTGGCTAGTCACACATATTTTTTCCTAATTTTTTGCGTCTTTTTAAAAGGCGCGAAATCTGAGTGTATTTCCAAAGTACATCTTGTACATACATTTTTAGGAAAAGTATTCAACACGAAAGTTGTAGATCTACAACTTTCGTGTTGAACATTTTTCCTAAAAAAGCATGTACAAGACGTATTTCCAAAAGACGTGAAAAATTAGGAGAAAATATAGTGCAAATAACCAAAACTGTAGTGCGAATAACCTGGCGCCACCAGATTAACTTCATCGCCGCCCGTGGATACCGCGCCGTCGCCCCCGACCTCCGAGGATACGGCGACACCGACGCCCCGCCCGACATCGACGCCTACACCATCTTCCACATCGTCGGCGACCTCGTCGCCCTCATCAATTCCCTTGGCCAAGACAAGGTGAAGTGACAAGACTCCGCTTCGATTTTGCGGCATCTATTTTCTTGAATCTGGCGATCTGACATTGAACCGAATCTGAAGGTTTTTGTAGTTGGGCATGACTGGGGGGCCACTGTGGCGTGGAACCTCTGCCTTCTTAGGCCGGACAAAGTGAGAGCGCTGGTGAATATCAGTGTAGCGTACACTCCCAGGAATCCGGCTCGAAAACCTGTGGATTCCTTGAGGGCGCTTTTCGGAGATGATCACTATATTTGCAGATTCCAGGTTCTCCCTCTTCAAATTCTTTCTTGATATTCAAATAGCCGATGCTTTGTTATTTGATGTGTTCGTCTCTTAGTTTCTTAGCTTCAGAGGTTATTTGGATTCAGTAGTTTCTTATATGTACTGTTGAAAGTAACTCTGATCCTTGGATTGTGTTCACGAAATTGAGTGAGGAGAGAGTGTTGCAGTGGTGAAGAGGGCCGATGGCTAGCTACTCCTTCCATATAGGTCTGTCTTACGCCTATTTGGTTATGTGCCGAGAAGGTCGATTCCACACGAGGTGAATATGTGTTCCCACCGAGAGTACCTATTCTTCGTAGAGGTACGAAGGCCTAAGAAGTTGGGGTGTATCCATAACCTAAAAGTGGGAGCGATCTACCCGGTGTATCCATAACCTAGAAGTGGGAGCGACCGACCCACTATCACGTTTGGCCATGGCGGTGAGGCCTGTAAAGTGAGCTCATTTTCTTAATAGGTCATTATGTCGACATAGGGGAAAGTGATTGTGATACATCATATGAGTGACAGAGAGGTCAAGCATTCATACGCATCATGCCATATATATACATATTTACTCATGTGTGTTACCCGTGCTCTCACCTTGGTCGGGCATCGTATAACCACCGTTAGGAGGAGTTGTACGATGACGGGAAATTTTATAAATTTAGAAACCTTGCCTTATTGATTATAGATGTTTTTACCGCTCTTATTTGATACCCGTACATCTATATTGCTAGAAACCATGCTTTATTAATTGTTGATGTTACTGCTCCTCTTACTTGTTACTTGTACATATATATATATATATATGTATATATATATATATATATATATTGCTTCGACTATTGTGCTAACTCTTTTGCAGGTTTCCTTCCTGGTACCCGCTAGGAGGCTAGGGAGGAGCGTGAGATTTACTTGGTCAGTTGTGGGTAACGTACGTTTCTACGTTTCATTTTTAGGATCTGATGCACCTACCAACGGAGCAGGTGCGGATGGTGGAGCGTAGACATGCGCCCGCATGAGAAGAGTTCCCTGAACCAGCCCGAGAGGTTTATGAGGACGTGAGGGTACTATTTTGAGGAGAGGAGAGGATGAGAGATTTTATTTACTTGTTTTTGGACTGTATAACTTGGTCGTATTATGACTAGGATATTTATTTCTGTTGGACTTCATATACCCTTTCGTGTGTTTTTCATCTAAGGATATTTTTCTTTTCATGTTGAGATGTCCTGTGTGCGACAAATATTAAAGAAAAAAATAAAAGGGCGTGAATACAAGTGTGAGCAATGCTAATTTAAATCTTTGCGCGTTTCGGCGAGGCGATGGTATGTGATTCAGAACTTATTTACTTGTTGTTTTTTGTTCGTTTTCTTTTGGTTTGCAGTGAGTATTCACTTGTAAGTTTAGACAAGAAAATTAGTTGTACTTCAATTTGTTTTTTGGCTAGCTATGCAGTTCTTATATAGAAGCATTTATTTGTTAGGGATTTTTTTTCCTCCCTTGCAATTTTCTATGATAGGATACTTATCCTGCTCTCCACGTAAATTTACACTAGAGTTTTGGAAGTTGTGTAGGGTTATTACTGTAGAAAAGGATTCAAATCTTGTATATACTTCTTGAATACCAAAAAACAAGTGTGAGTACAAATATATAGGAGAGAAGAGAGTAAAATCTAGTTATACAAATAATGTGGGGCTAAACACTAAATCCTACATGGGCCAAGTTAATGAGCAAATACATCATTTTTCCTAGTATTCTCTAACACTCCCCCACAAGCTGAGGCGTACAAATAGTAGGCACTAAGCTTGGACAAGAACTGATAGTAGAGACGTCGTGATAAGGCCTTGGTGAGGATATCAGCAACTTGCTGAGCAGCAGGAACATGTGTTAACTCTATCTTCTTCAACTGAACTTTCTCCCGGATGAAATGACAGTCAACTTCGATATGTTTTGTTCGTTCATGGAAAACCGGATTCTTGGCAATGTGTATAGCAGCTTGACTGTCACAAAATTAAGTGCCAGGTGAGGAGAGCTTGACTCCTAAATAATCAAGGAGACCCTCAAGCCAGGTGAGCTCAGATACATCTGTTGTCATTGCTTGATACTCGGCCTTAGCAGATGAACGAGCAACCACAGACTGTTTCTTGTTGCGTCATGTAATAAGATGTCCTCCAAAGTAAGTGCATTATCCACTTGTGGAATGACTGTCATCCACCGAGCCAGCATAATCAGCATTAGAGTATGCAATCAGAGATAAGAGAGACGAAAAGGGCTTGTATACAAGTCCTTGTCCAGAAGTAGTCTTCAAGTATCGAAGAATACGCTCGACTGCCTGAAGATGAGAGATACGTGGCTCGTGCATGAATCGACTTTCAATTCCAACATCAAATGATATATCAGGTCTCGTAACCGTGAGATATATTAGCTTTCCCACTAAATGACGATAATACTCTAGATTCGGAAGGAGCAAATCAGATTCTGAGGCATGAGCACAAAGCTTGTGATTGATATCCATGGGAGTATCAGCAGGCTTGCTACAGAATAGCCCGCATCATGAAGTAAGTCAAGATAATACTTTCTCTGAGATAGCACAAGCCCATCAGGTCTCCGAGCCACTTCGAAACCAAGAAAATATCGAAGGCTTCCCAGGTCCTTTGTTTAAAACACAGTCGCTAAATGTTGTTTGATCATCTGTATTCTTGAAAGATCGTCTCCTGTAATCAAAATATCATCCACATATATCAAAAGGATCACTGTGCCTGTTGGACGATGACGAGTGAACAGAGAGAAGTTTGCCGAACTCCGAGTGAAGCCAACAACATTAACGGTCTTGCTAAATTTATCAAACCATGCCCGAGGGGACTGTTTGAGACCATAAAGAGACTTCTTCCGACAACACACAAGAGACTCCCTCGTGGTCTCAAACCCGAGAGAGGTTGCTGCATATAAACGGTCTCCTGCAAATCGTCATTAAGAAATGCATTTTTGACATCCAGTTGGTGCAAAGGCCAGTGGCGGTGAACAACGATGGAGATCAACACACAAACAGTATTGAGTTTAGCGACTGGAGAAAAAGTCTCATCATAATCCAGACCTTGTTGTTGAGTGAAACCGCGAGCTACTAGACGAGCTTTCAAACGGTGAACCGTCCCATCCGGACCCTGTTTGACGCCAAACACCCACTTATATCTCACACAAGATTGTCCAGGAGGAAGCGGGACCAGATCCCACGTGTGGTTTGCCCAAAGAGCAGATATCTCCTCGTCCATATCCACCCGCCACCCGGGATGTTGGAGAGCCTCCTGCACAGAATTAGAGGGTGGAAATAGAGGATAAAGAAATAGCACTTTGTCGGGATTCCAGAGAGAGACGGTGAAAAGAAACATAGTTTGACATTGCGTGGGCAGTGGAGCCGGTTGCCAGATCCGTAGGCTGCAAAACATCATTAGAGGAAGGCTTCTCCCGTAGGGTAATAGACGGAGAAGGACGTCGAGTGTACACACAGATGATATGTGGTTTAGGTGGGATTGGTGTGGGAAGGAGAGGTGGAAGGTTTGAATGAACCAGGATAACATGCTTCAAAAGAGGTTGCAGAAGTGGAGAATCATTTGGTAGAGAGTAATATGGCTGATTTTCAAGGAAGGTGACATCAGTAGAAGTAACAATCTTGCGATCCTTGGGAGAAAAACAAACGTACCCCTTCTGAGTCCGAGAGTATCCCACAAACATATATTTAGTGGCACGGGGAGCAAGTTTGTCAGTGGACAGGCCAAGATGATGAACAAATCACACGCAGCCAACCACACGAGGGGTGATGGAGAAAGGAGGTGTGGAGGGAAAAAGAAGATTAAAGGGAACAACAAAATTGAGAATAGAGGAAGACATGCGATTAAAAAGAGTGCAGGCGGTAGACACCGCGAAATTTCAATATTGTTTGGGAATATTCATTTGAATCATAAGAGAACGGGTGACCTCAAGCAGATGACGATTCTTGCGTTCTGCAACGCCATTTTGCTAGGGGGTATAGGCACACGAGATTTGATGGATGATCTCAAACTCAACACATAAGTGTGCAAAGACATGACTAGTGTATTCACAGGCATTATCAGAGCGGAGAGTTTTAATCGTTGTGGAAAATTGGTTGCGAGTTTCGATGAAGAATGTTCGGAATACACCAGGCAATTCAGAGCGGTCATGAAGGAGATATAGCCAGGTCACCCGAGAGTAGTCATCAACAAAGGTGACAAAGTAACGGTATCCAAAAACACTCGCAATTTTGTAGGGTCCCCAAATATTTGAGTGTACTAGATCAAAGGGAGCAGGACTTCGAGTAGTATGAGGTGGGAACGTAGACCGATGATGTTTCTCATACATACACGACTCACACGTGAACTCTTGGAGGGAAACTTCGGGGAGAGATTTTCTGAGGATGTTTAGAGGAGCGTGAGCAAGACGCCGATGCCGCTCAACAGAGCTAATAGATGACAACATCGTTAGAGGAGAGGGGTCAAGGATATAGAGACCATTCGACAGATGCCCTTTTCCGATGATAGTTTGTGTCTTACGATCCTGCACAACACACAAGTTGGAAGAAAAAATTACATCACAATTAAGATCAGTAATGAGACAACCAATAGAGAGAAGGTTGAAAGGAGAGCTCGTAACATGAAGAGCAGAGAGAAGAGTGATGGAGGGAGTAAGGTGAATAACTGCTGCGCCAGAAACGGGAATGATGTCTTCACTAGCAACAGCGATGAACTTGGGATACACATAGTTCGAATATTGTGGTGATTTCCGTGAGGTAATGTGGTGAGAGGCCCCGAAATCCAAAATCCAGGATGAGCTATGAGCAAGGCAGGAGGTACCACCATCGGAAATAGACACCATAGAGCCCGAAAGACAGTTGATCATCTTGCAAGGGACAGTCCGCAGCAACGGAGACAGTCCGCAGCGGTCACGGTGATAACGCACAAGTGGCCAAAACAACCACGACCAGTGCGGAAAGGAGAGAGGGACCGCAGCGGATGGAAACAAGCCGCGGAGGAAAGGCAGAAAGGAGGCACCCCTTAGCGGCCAAGCAAAGCAGAATACAGGCCAGGAAGAGTCTGTGGCGAGAAGAAGAAGACCGCAACCAGGTCACTTAGACCGCGCGGTTAGGAACAGACCGCAACGGGAAGAGGAGGCCAACACAAAGGCACAAAGACCATACGGTTAGAAGCAAGCCTCATTAGGTCAGAGACCGACGAACAGGGTAGCCGAGAAGCCGCAGGTAATCCGCGCGAACAACCAAGTTGAGACGAGAATCGCGACAAGGAGACCGCGGAAAGAGAGGAGAAGCCCCTTGACTAGAGAGCAGAAAAGAGGTCGCACGGTTTGGTGACAACACACCAGCAGTAAGAGGCCGCGACCAAGATGAAGAACCCGCGGCAGGAAGAGAACCAACAGCGACTAAGCAGTGAAGAAACCGCGTGAGAAGTCCGCACGGTCACGGTGAGCACACCAGCGACAAGAAACGATTCCGCGACCTAGATACAAAGCTCATAACGATTTGGGAAGCCGCAACGACTAAGAGAAGTCACGGTGATAAGAAAGGAGAGCAGCGAGAAGGCTGGAACTCGGCGGATAGAGGAGGAGACCGCAGCGAGTAGACAGGAAGCGGGTAGCCAGGAAGAAACCGCACGGGAAGCCGCGATTAGAAAAGGACTTAACCGCAGTGGGTATAACACGAGACCAGACGGATAGAACAAGCCGCAGGAAGACTAGAGGAAGCCCAGAGCGGTTAGAAAAGAAGTTGCACGAGAGTAGGGTCCACTTGTCAGAGAGCAAAAGTCCTATAAGAAGAGCGAAGAAGAGAGGGGGATCCACGGGAGAGAGAGAAAGGAGGCGGTTAGAAGGACCAATGCCGCAAAAGCTATGCGGTTAAGCAGAACCACAGGCCGCTCGGTTAACCGGAACCGGAAGAGTGGGCGGTTAGAAAAAGAACAGGTCGGACCGTTGGCTCTGATACCATGTAGAAAAATGTTCAAACCTTTTATATACTTCCTGAATACCAAAAAACAAGTATGAGTACAAATATATAGGAGAGGAGAGAGTAAGATCTAGCTATACAAACAATGTGGGACTAAACACTAAATTCTACATGGGTCAAGTTAATGGGCCAATACATCATTTTTTCTAGTATTCTCTAACAATTACTCTGTTGAGTCTTGTAATGATCACTTGGTATCTTATGTTTTCTTCCCCGCTAACTTATTATGATGGCTTCTCCAAAAGGCGTGGAGCCTCTTCCTGCCACCACTTCACACTGCATGTTGTAATTCATGACACGAAACGACCCTAAAACAGCGGTGACCCACTGCCTTCTAACCCTAGGGCAAATAGAGTCGGGGAGATATGGGAGAAGAAGAATGGGAAGAAAAATATTTAAGTAACCACTCTTGGCAATCCCTACTCCCTAGGCTCACTTTTCAATTTATCCAAAAATAAGGAAGTGCATGCAAGAGTTCACATATATATAGACGCCAATGGAAAACTATTAACTAATGCGAATATAAGGAACAAGTCATTAAACGGCAGTCGTGCTAGAGAGGCTCTCGATGATTCTGTCCTAATATGTGTTGTTCCCTACCTCAAATGGACACTTCACGCTCATGCGTTTTGTTCCCTCCAGTGATGGTTGATACCAGCATCATCCTCTTTAACACTATCTCTCACGCCGAACTGGGGCACCACACAAAAAAAACTCCGACAAATGGAATCTTAGCATTGTCATGTTTGTTACTCATTGCATACTTTTCCTATTCTTCTGTTTTTCTACGCACATGTATTATGTAACTTAACGTCTAATGGGCTAAATGCTCACCACTCGAAACATTGTATGCTATTATTTGTCGTTAATTACTATTGTTTGTTTAGCCAAATCTTTTCCAGATCTCTGACCTGAGTATTATTCACAGGAACCTGGAGAACCAGAAGCTGTCTTTGCTGGTTTTGGTATAAGATTTATTATGAAAAAGTTCTTGACATATCATGAACCAGCACCTATTTTTCTGCGAGAAGTAAATGGATTTTTAGGATCCCCCAATGAAGAAATAATCTTACCTTCTTGGCTATCTGAAGATGATATCAGTTATTTTGCAAGTAAATTTGACAAGTCAGGGTTTACTGGTGGAATTAACTACTATAGGAACATGAATAGGTATGTTTTTTTGCTGCCTGTTCTACCCTTTGTATATGCCTTGACTGACTTGTTCATATCCAGTTTCTCTAATCTTTAAATTCATTATTTCTCTTAGAATTATCTATCTTGCGGCTATATTAGTCCTTTCACTTACAAAGCTTATTAGAACTTAGATTTGTTATGAACAACGATTTTATTTTAGTTGAACTATTTATTTTAGTATTTAATGTAAATATGAAGCTAATGATGGATGCAGGACTTTGTAGAGTCCAAGATTTTGTAATGTGAAATTACAATGACAAATCATTTACTTATGAAATTATTGCTGGAGTTATCACATTGAGTTAATATTATATTTCAGTTCATGTATTAGAGTCTTTAGGTAGATGTGTATACGTTTAGTCCCACATGTATTATTCATGTTTTGTGAAATTTTGTTGCCTTTTAAATATCCCTTTAAGGGAAACATAATACGCATTTTGTATTCCTCACAATATTTCAACATGGTATCAAAAAATTCTTTCTTGATTTCTCATGTTAGAACCCTCGCCGAACGCTTCTTCCGTGTCTCGCACGAGCCCGATTCTCTTTTCTCGTCATTTCATCGATTACTCTTGTTTATCTAGCGGGTAGAGATGTAACGAGTTGCTATGCTTGTCTTCGGCTCCTTTGTATCGATAACTTACTGCAGATACTTGACTGCCCATATCTGTAATATTCACTCGATCGATTGCCCTTCTTCAGGCAACAATCTTCTAGATCGAAGCTCGCCTGTCTTGAGCTTCTAAATTTCGTCCAACCCTCTTCGTCCACGTCTTCTCCCACACCATCGAGTGCCCGTCTTCATCTGCTTAGAGATTCAACCTAGTTGCTGCCTATAACACTCCACCTGTCAACACAATATAATATGGGTCCAGCCGGGCCCCCATAATATACAACATACCCAAGTAAATGCTAAAAAGTGGTGCGAGAAAAATATTATCCCTCCCTAGTCTATAAATTAGAATAGATTCCTCATGTAAGAGGTATTGAAAGCTTGAGCGAAGAAACCTCCTTGTGATCTCCCGGTGCCAAAGCTGGAACCCAAGGGTGAAGCTTGGAAGCTACTTTCCCCTATCTCTTCTCTCCATTCATTCAGCCGGCCGTCCCTTCCCCCCTCCTTCACTAGCTGGCAACCCCTCTCCCCTTCACCTTCACTAGCCGATCACATATCATTATCCCTCTTCCATATCTCCAGCCGGACATGCCTTTTCCTCCACCATTACTACTGCCGGCCTCACCCATTTCCCCTTCCCTAGTCCCTACTACCCAACCGGCCACCCCATTCCCTACCACTTTCCTCCTCCATATTCCCCGCCGACCACCTCCATAGGCCCTTCTCCCCAAAGAAATTCCTCCACCACCATCACCTCAATTCCTTCTATTTTTCAGTTTTCCGGCGATGACCACCATCTCCGGCCACCACCACCACCTACGGTGATCCCTTCCGGTCATCATCCTCCCACCACCATCCCCACTCCCTAGCCAACTCTCCACTACCCCACTACAACTACCTCCTAAAAATTAGGCCTACTCTTCCTAAAATCCCTCACAGCCCATTGTTCTCCACTTCCCCTCATTTTCCTCTCCACCCCTCAAGCCAAGACACCCCCTCCTCATCCAATCAGAGCTCCCACTCATCACCACAGCCAGTTATTTCCTTCTACTCCCACAGATCCCTTGCCTCTGCCCAGACCCTATCCAAAAAGGGCAAAAGCTGCCACTAACCTCTAGAATCACCTCCCATCTCCCTGTCTCTGCCTTCCCTCAGCCGCCAGCCCTCCAGAGCACCCTGCTAGACACTGGAAGTGTTTTCCTGGGCAGCAACCTCCAGTGGACCACCTCCCTTGAAGCCTGTTCTGAGTCCAGGACTAGAATCTGGACTAAAAAACCAGCTTCCCACCTCATCTATCTGGCCTCCTTGCCCACATTGTTTGCTGCCGGCACTTTCAGAGCCCTATTTTACCCTTACCTAAGCCTTCCCCACTTCATTCCAACCAACTAGTAGCCTCCTCCGGTCCTACAACCTCCAGTCCCCAAACTGCCCCTCAGCCCTTCCCAGCAGCTGTTCTTATTCAGCCAGCCCTGCACCATCCCAATTCAGCAATCTGAGTTCCCCTCGGAGGCCTAATCCAGTCTATTGCATCATCCTCGGCCACCTGAGACTTGTTAGATACCTGCCAATCCTCTACCCCATAGTGGTGTAAGTTTCCAAGTTTGGTGTCATTTATTTTGTGTTTAATTAGTGTCTATTCACTGCTCTAGTTAATTTTGCTTTGTAATCATTGTTGCCGAACTTTGATAACTTGTATGTTCCTATTTTCTTGAGTAATTTGATTGCGTGCTCTCGCACTTATACAGCAACACTTGTTTTCCTATTTGTTAAGCTTTAACAATTGTGATCGATCTAGTATAATTTGATTTAAAATCTTATTATTGCAAATTAGTTGTCAAATTTATGTATGCATGTAGAAATCATCCATTAGCCCCTGATAGGACCTTACCCCTGCGTCGCATGTGCTCCAGTGCGGGCTTTCTATGTGGATGTCTTGGTCCGTGCTTAAATGTATACACACTCGACCCCATATCTTCCGTTACCATGTTTCTTCCACATGTTTTTTGAGTGTAGATGATGTTGTCATACACCATGTGTTTGTGGTATTGACTTATAGAATCGTGTGTGTATCGCTCGTGTGTTTTGTGCACTCATGTTGTCACACCCCGAGCCACCACCGATGTCCATCACTTCTCATCTCTACCTCCATTACCTTTATCAACAAACAAACTTTTCAAGTTGTGGGTTATACCCTTCTACTTGAGGGGTGTGTTGGAGTTATCGAATTAAGTTAATATTTTATTTCAGTCTATGTATTAAAGACTTTAGGTTTGTGTATGAGTTTAGTCTCACATGAACTATATTTTTTAGATTTAGCAATATAAATCAATCATGCTTTCCCAGGAAAAATCTCGCTTATAGTGATCTCAAAATCCCCTCTCTTGCACTCTAGCCGCCGCGGACAATTGATGCTTTCGGAACGGAACTTGTAGGAACTTACTATTGTGCTTGTGCAGGAACTGGGAGCTCTCTGCACCCTGGACTGGGGTTCAAATAACTGTGCCAGTAAAGTTTATAATAGGGGATTTGGACCTCACCTACCATATTCACGGGGTCCAGGACTACATTCACAAGGGTAGATTCAAGCAAGATGTTCCATTCCTTCAGGAGGTCGTGGTAATGAAAGGAGCCGGTCACTTTATCAATCAAGAAAGACCGATTGAAATCTCTCAAAACATATATGAGTTCATCGACAAGTTCTGATGCATCCGATGTTTGGTATAAATAAAATTACAGGTTGGCATCATGACACTAGTTAATGTCCAGTTATTTGTTTTTGACTGTACAAGTTTTATTCCGCTTCATAATCCGTACTTCAAAGTAGACTGAATGCATCCTGTGGACAAGAATAAAGTGTTGATCATGTAAACTCATTATTTTTGTATGACGAGTGCATTTCAAGTAAAAGAAGTCGCACGTGTGCTTCCCTTTCTGTGGAATTGCAAATTTTTATTTTATTCAAAGAAGACCTTATTAGGTAGAAATCAGAAGAAAATGGAGAGGGAATCCAAATTAGTCACAATAAATCTCTTTCTTGATTGATTGCTGAAATCAAAATACATTAGAGTTAATTGATCGAATTGATTGAAATAGGGAAATTAGGAGGAAGAGCTTAGCCAAGTAGCACAAGTAGAATATCAAATATCTTGGGAAGAGTGAGATTTAACATAGTGCATGTAGTTTTCATATTTTATGCTGGTTATGTTACTTTTATTGTTCAGTTTGAGGTTGTAAAATTATATTATAAATACAGCTTTTTTGGAGATTGTATTTGAAATTAAATGTCTTTTATTTTTCATATTTATCTTTCTTGTATTTTTTACACTTATATATTAAGGAGTAATTGTATTGAACCATTATTGAATTCTATTTGACGACATGTAATCAGAGCCGACCTAATCCCTAGTTGCCCATTCCGCTCGCTACCTCGCCTGAGCCGCTCGCGACCTCGCCCGACGTTGCAGCTCCCGACGCTCACGCCTCCCGCCTCAGCCGCTCCCCAACGGCTCCAGTCGCTCGCGTCCCGCCTCTAGCCTTCATCCATACTCGCGTAACAACTCCCACATGCCTTCTTTCACGATTTGTGCCGATCGACGATAATGGTCGTCATACACATGGGTGTTTGATTCCCTTTGTTTTGGCGTTCAGTTTTCCTTATTTTTGCGGGGATGGTTATTCTTCATTCTTATACCCGATTTGGCTTTCTTGGAGGGTCCATTGTCGGTATCGACTTCGTTTTTCATCTCTTTCTCTGAGTGAACCCCTGATTTCATGTTTCTACCCTTTATTTCAGCGAACCTTTGATTTCTATTCTCGGTTTGCTATGTTTGAGAGTGTTGATTCTCTGCATATGTCATCCGGCGGAGACATCTCTTCTACTTCAATGACTTCTGTAGGATTTGACTATGTAAATCTTGATCACGACACCCCTCAAATTACCACCATGAAACTAGACTCCTGTGGGCTTGCTCCATCACTCTTGCTCTAAAGAGTCGCCATTTGTTTAGATATGTTAGTGGCACCACTAGAGAACTCGCATTGGCATCGCCAGAGTGATTGCAATAGGAGCCTGAAAACTCCTTAGTGTTGGCATGGCTTCTCAACTCTATGCTGGAACCTATTGCCTGAAATTAGTTGTTAGCGAGCTGAGGTCACCTACTCACGTCAGGAGAATGCCGCCCAGATATTTCAATTGCGGCGACAAATATTTCTTCTGGGATAGGGTGATCATTCTCCCTTGGCCTACTACTTGAAATTTACCCAACTTTATTTGGAATATGATCACTTGGATTTGCTTACTCGTGTCTCCAGGAGATAAAGTACTAGGTGCAATAAGAATTTGATCGTTGACATACTTTACTTCCCGACTCTGGCTCGGAGAGCTCAGCTTTTGCTGTACAGTTCAACCATGGTGGTCCTCTTGCCCCCGACACTGGACCGAAGTCTACAGAGAAGGACCATCTGATATGTGATTATTGTGGGAAGACTCATCATACTCGGGACGCATCCTCCAAGCTTCACGGCTTTCCTCCACGTGACGGTCCTGCTCCCCGAGGAGGTCGTATCTATGGTCATTCTTAGGGCCACCCATCTTCATCTCGATCTACATATCTTTCGGATGTCATGGAGGACTCTTCTCTCGACAGTTGCCCATATCTTACCGGTGTTCCTCCTGCTCTTTCTGTTGAAGACATACAAGCCTTCCGCCGCCTGATGCATGGTCCTCCTTCTGAGTCATCTAGTTCCTCCTCATCCTCTTATGCTCACCAAGGACTAAGGGGCACATTATGCTACCACTCGCCCTCCTTCTCAATGGATCATCGACTCTGGAGCTACAGACCACATGACTGGGTCTGTTATAGTTTTTGTGCCTACACTCTTTTGTCTGGTCGGGAGAAAGTGAACATTACCGATGAATCCTTCTCCCCGATTGCTGGGAAAGGATTCATACCCTGCTCCTCTCTTACTCTCTCTTATGTTCTCCATGTTCTAAAGTTTACTCACAATCTTCTCACTGTTAATCACTTGACTAACTCTATGAATTATTTTGTGGCATTGTTTCCCACTTCTTGTATTTTTCAGGACCTGAAGACGGGGACGGTGATTGCTCTGGTATACTGTGTGACGGTCTCTACGTGTTTGACCCCTCCGAATCTACTACCTTCAACTTCGTTGCCCCACCAAAGGCTCTTCATGCGGATCAGCCTTCTGATTTGACTTTATGGCATTGTCTCCTAAGTCATCCTTCTATTTCTACTATGAAATTTTTGCTTCACACTATGTCTACACATGTCCTCTAGGTTTTTTTTTGTTTTTTTTGGTTTTACGGGCAACATATTCTTACACTTTTACAGGACTCATGAAACCATCCCCCGTGATGGCGCAATTCCCCTTGTTATCTTCAAGAATCGGTGCCTTGTTTGATAAGGTGTGAGAGTCGTTGACTTCTAAGTCAGAGGTAAAGAGGAAACGAAGTCATTGTGATGGATGTTGTTAAACCTACTGTCATAAATTATAATATGCCACCTAGGTGGAATCCCCTCTCATCGAGGTCACAACCATTTACCGTTGTAGGGCTAATCCTAGTGTTTAGGGAATACAATCAACACCATTGCCTTCAAGATGGGAGTACTCGTTGAAGCGGGACAGATGCAGTCAGTGCAATTGTGTCCTTAGGAATTTTAATGAGCGGGTGTTCATGAAGTTGTTATGGGTCACACACCGTCTCTTAAGAAGTCATTGAGACAGATGTTGCTAAACCTACTGTCATAAATTCTAATATGTCACCTAGGTGGAATCCCCTCTCATCGAGGTCACAATCATTTACTGATGTAGGGCTAACCCTAGTGTTTAGGGAATACAATCAACACCATTGCCTTCAAGATGGGAGTACTTGTTGAAGCGGGACAGATGTTGTAGTGCAATTATGTCCTTAGGAACTTTAATGAGCGGGTGTACATGAAGTTGTTATGGGTCACACACTGTCTGTTATCTTGCGGTTATATTATTCTGAGTCTTTAGGCATCAAGTCGAGTTGTATGAGTCAAGTCGTAGTTATGCATCGTTTGAGTCTAAATGTTTTAGTGCGGTGTGCATCTCTCTCTCTCTCTAACTCTTCTCCCTCTCTCTCAAGTCTCTCTCTATCTCTTTAGTTCTTCTCTTCTCTCTTGCATTCTTGCGTTAGCCCACATGTTTCTCCGCCTCTACCGTTACCTCCGACGAAGTCCCAAAATAGGCAAATAACATTTGGTATTAGAGCCTTCCTCCGACTTCACAGTTCTCCATAGTCTGCTGCTACCAAAGGATCTCGCCCCCTTCCTCTCAGATTTTCACTAGACAACCCGTACGGTTGCCTGTTGAACCGCCCTCGTTCAGGCATTCTCGCTTCCAATTTCCTCCCCATCACATAAATGTGATTCCCTCGGCCTCATTTCTCTGACTGAGGCAATGGCCCCCTCACATCTTCCTCTGCGAAGCCACCACACCGTGGTTATCAGGATTGCGATCCGAATCCCATGATCTTACAATCCTATAATCCAGATTTTGTAAATCGATCCAGATCTTACCTGGGATCTAAATCGGCACATCTACAACTGGGATCGCGATCCGGATTTTAGGATCTTTAGGATCGCGATCCTGGACTGATTCTACCGGTCCGGCCAAAGGTAACTAGAAACTTGTCCAACCCTATCCCGGTCCCATTCAACCATTCCAACACCCATAACCCATTGCTTAACTTTATACCAATCCAGCCTCCATACCCCATCACAGAATCATATCGTGTTGCTTTACTGTATCCCAAGTGTTGATTGTCGACTGCAAACAGAGGCCATGAGCGACATCTTCGGTCTCTTTCAATCCAAACAATGTCTTCATTTTCCTTCCTTATCAGGTTCTTTTTCAAGTGGTGTCAGTGATCTTGTATTTTTGCGTATGAGCAATCCAGTGGTTGGTAATTCAGTGACTTCCGACTTACTACTTTCAGGCCGACATCTTCTCTTCTCTTTAGCGTACGAGATATCTAGTGGTTTGAAATCCAGTATAAGAGCAATTCAAGCTCTCTGCTTCCAGCGTATGAGCAATCCAGCAGTCTGAGTTCATCTTCCTGCTTCCAGGCTTCCACCAATTCATTAGTCCATATTTATTTTTATTGTTAGTAGACATTGAGTGTCCTACATGAAACTGAAAATGAACTTAATATGATATTATATTTTGATTTAGTTATTCAAAAAAATTTAATATAATAATTCACATACTGCTCAATTTATTGATTTTTTATTAATTGAGCATGTAATTGGATGATACCAAAATCAATTTTATATTTTTACTCTTAATTTATGAATGTTGTATGATCATGTGATTCTCGATCCGATCTTACGATCCAATCTGATCCTATCTCGAAACGATCTCACCTAGGATCTCGTTCCTGACAACCTTGCACCGCACTAGAGCCCATCACAACTAACATTGGTAGTTGCACCCTCGTTTTCTTCTTCTAACGGTCATTGGGGACGGTTGCACATCTCTAGCATGGACCCGACGCGCATCCTTGTTCCCCAATCTTCCATCACTCGCCCTCGACACATGCTCATTCCTCCTCGACAACACGTAGAGCCTTCGACCTCTTCGATGCACACAGCGCACCCAACCTTCCTTCCATTGTCGAGGCCGCCTGTTAGATCGAGCCCCATGCCTTCTGTTCGCAACAACTCCATCCTTTGTGTTTGTACCTTACCTGCACCAATGCCGCAGAGCCCTTATCGAGCCCTACACTCTGTTGTTCTCGTTACTAGCTTGTTCTCTTGAGTCGCCCGTACTTCTCCTTTTTCGACCCCACCAAACAGCAACATATCAAGCCTCCCTTCTTCAACTAGTGATTTACTTAATTGATTTAATAAATAAATTATTAATTGGATTAATTATTTAATCAATTAATTATGTTGGACATGAAAATAAATGTCGCTGATGCGACTATCCTCCATTTGATGATGGCTTCATATCATGCCTCCATGTCGCGACTCGTCGTAAATATCGACTGATTTGTTTCGCTTCCCCAGCGTAGTCATCATCCCAGCTAGTACATGTTGCCTCTTCCATCCCATCTTGTCCGGTCCTAGCCTGTACAGACTGCCTCCAAACGCAGCTTCCATCTCCCCCGACGCCGATTCTACTATAGCAGTCGTCGCTCCCATCGACGACTGAAGACACTCCACTGCTCTCCGATGTCCTTGGCGCTCCAACGCCTCCAGTGGTTCCTGATCCACAGTTTACACCACCAGAATTGTCGAATCCCCGCCCAGCGATGGTGACGCCACATTTTTTTTGCCATCGTCAGGCCCCGCGGTCGCCATCCTGTAGCCTTTGCTCCGGCCACCTCCTCTGTCAGCCCCCTCTGGATTCATTCCTTCCGCCGACCGTTCCCCAGTCAGCGCCGCCATTTCTCATCACTGCAGCTCATGTACTACCTGGTCTTTCGTCACCCCCGACCATCCACAAGCACACTCGCCTTCAGATATGTCTAGTAGTCCCTCCTCAGTCGCTGCTACACCTGCTCCTTTCAATCTTCTATTCCATCGGGGAGCATGTTGATGACCTGCCGCTCGATGTAGCCTTCGCTACAACAACGCGCTATCGGGAATTATTTTGGAGAAAATCAAAGAGCCAGATGATCAGGTCATCCAAGACCATTCGAGCTTGAGGGCAAGCTCGATTTGCAGGACGGGTGGAATGTCATGGGTCGCACACTGTCAGTTAACTAGCGATTATATTATTACGTGTCTTAATGTATCAACTCGAGTTGTATGAGTTTAGTCATATTGAGTTGTAGTTATGAGTCATTTGAGTTTGGATGTTTTAGTGCGGTGCTAATCTCCTATGTTTGTATTATTTATATCACGTGTCCTATATATAGGGACCCTTTTCTCTCTAACTTTTCTCCTACTCTCTAAATCTCCTTTCTCTCCCTCTAGTTCTTTTCCTCTTCTCTTCATCATTATAGGGTTAGCCCCCCCTTGTATCTTCTCCCACGACACTAAGGGATAGTCCCATAACAAACGTGTCTTAGGAATCTATGAATGATGCGATTGTCAAATGTTTAATTACAATAAAATTTTAAATTATTACTATAGTTCGCAAACATTCACACTAGAGATTTATTATTATAAACAAAAGAAAGATGCAAATAAATCAACGAGGTGTCTCGATTAAATATCCGGTGAATAAGTCTTCTAAATAGAACAATTGATGGAAAAATTAACATAAATTAGTATCTCAAATAATATGATTATCCACCAAATATTCAACAACAATACCAACTTTGAATTTTCCACAAGCAATTGGAGTCTGGAGAGTGATATGCATTTGCTTTTAGAGGCTGTGGGGGTTTGATGTTGTTTTCAGGGGCTAGAAGTGTATTGGAACAGTGAGTGTAATACGAAGACGACTTCCTGGGCATATCCTTTGGAGAGAAGGCTCTCAGAGGGAAGCAACCTTCAAGAGATTTACGGCTCCGTTTGACGCGGTGTTTTTGCTCTGATGAGTTTGGACAAAAACTCCAATACTCCATTGTCATAAAATATGTTTGGCATGACAACGGTAGTGACCGCACCTGGAAAAGAACCAATTTTGAACATAAAAGTGGACGGAGTTCCTTAGGTGAGGTCGAGTGTTCACGAATGACAGTTCATAACCACTGCGTTCACGACTGCCACCGCCGCGCCAAACTTAGCCTAGGTCGAGCTTGTCTCAATATTTTGTATCTTCTTTTTTTCTTAATATCATATTACTAGTTTGTGTTTGCGACCCTTGATACCGCGCAACAACTTCATATCAGGTTGGGGGTCGGCAAGGCAACCTGGAGGGAGGGGAAGGCCACTTGAGGTTAGATCTGGGAGGTGAATGGAGTTAAATTTCAGTGGCTGGAATTGTTTCCAGCCAGTTTAGGGTAGTCCAAAAAAGCGATTGCCTGGGTGGGATGCTAATTGAGGCACCATCGATCCACCGAACCCGCACCGCGGGATAACCGTGAAAGCCCGAAATTTCCATACAGCCTGAATTATTAGCTCTTAGATATCTATTTACTAGACTTAGAACCCACGGCTAAGATCATCCGGAATATAATTCCACTAATTTTACATGAAATGAAACGTAGAAAATACATAAAAGTACATAAAAAAACATGTCACTGTCACTCTGAACGCGACCACGGGCTTGGATCGTCCATCCGATGATCCTAACTCTGACTCCCACGTAAGTTGCCTCGTCCTCTCCGGTTGTGATTATGTGAATTTCGTGCACTTTGACAACTCCAACTTTTATTATATCTCTATTCAGGAGGTGGATTGAGTTTATATATACTGGTTGGCACGCAATTATGCCGACTTGGTAAGAAACAAAAAAGGAGCCAGAGACCGACCTACAGCTGTAGGAAAAGGCCCTTATGAAGGCCCCGGGCGGGCTGCATGCTTACAAAGATACTGGTGCTCTTTCAATGTCACATCTTCAATAAAGAAAGCGAAAACAGTAGTGCTAATGATGGTATGATACAATACTAATATGCATACATATATTCCTTCATTAGCCTTTATATCATACCATGGATATCGTTCGGGTCCATGTCAAAGATTATGCGTTTGTTTGGCACGGTGGTGGACAACGTGAACGCAGTGGTTACGTATCATGGTTTGTAAACGTCTGACCTCACCTAATAAACTTCATCCGTTTCTATGTTCAAAATTATTTTGTTTTCTTTGTGATGGTCATAATTGTTGTCATGTCAAACATATATTTCATTATGATGGCATTTTTGTCATAACTCGGCCGAGTAAAAAAAGCCTCGCCGCCCAACAGATGAAGGTTTTTGACCACCGCATTCACGACCCCCACAGCCGTGCCAAACGGACCCTATATGGTCATTTATGGGGATCTTCCCTGTAAGTTTATTAAATTATAAGTTGCATCTTTCTTTTGAAATTACAAAAACCTTCTCTATAAGTTTACATTTCTTAGCATTCATGCACAAAAAGACCTCTAGAAAATTTGCTCTAAAGATTTTTTTTGTGCATGAAATGTAAACTTTTAAGGGAGCTTTTTGTAATTTCTAAAGTAAAAAAGCAAGAGGTGCAACCTGTAATTATACTAATTCTTAGGAAAGTTTTGGTATTGTCGTCATAAAATGTGTTTTTGGAATGACAACAGTTATGACGGACAAACGCAGAAAAAGTATACGGAGTTTCTTGTTAAGGTTAAGTGTTCACGAAAGATGGATCATAATGAGCACGCTCGCGACTACGATCATCATGCCAAATGGACCCTTAGATTGAAATGATTGGTTTTGTTAGGAGGTATTGTTTGAGGGCCTAGAGTGGCCCCTTAAAAAGGTGATTGTTATTAGCACTGCACTTTTGGATATTCGCACTACATTTACTCTTAATTTTCACGCCTTTTGAAAATACTCCGTGTACATGCATTTTTAGGAAAAGTGTTCAACACGAAAGTTGTAGATCTCGTCGAGATCTACAACTTTCGTGTTGAACACTTTTCCTAAAAAATACATGTATAAAGCGTATTTCTAAAAGGCGCGAAATCTGAGCGTATTTTTAGAAATACGCTTTATACATGCATTTTTAGGAAAAGTATTCAACACGAAAGTTGTAGATCTCGTCGAGATCTACAACTTTCGTGTTGAACACTTTTCCTAAAAATGCATGTACAAGGAGTATTTTCAAAAGGCGCGGAAAATTAAGAGTAAATGTAGTGCGAATATCCAAAAGTGCAGTGCTAATAACAGTCACCTTTTTTTTTTGTAATTAGCGTCTTGTCTCTATAATTAATTTACAATGAACGAAAAATATATAAGAATAAGAATTTATTTCATGTAATTATCACATGTTAATAATTTAACGTTTTTTTTTAGACTAGGGCAATGTTCACCTCTGAACAGTCATTTTGATGAGTTATTTTGATTTTTTGGGGATGTTATTAGTTAATAATATATAATAAAAAAAGAAACAATAATGTGTAAGCTCATATCAAATTAATATATGATTAAAAAGTGCAAATACTAATTAAAGCATGTCTAACGAATAAATGATCAACAAAACGATCGCAAAACAGCATAATATTTTTCTAAGTACTAAAATGGGAATAAAATCAATTTGAAAAGAAATTTACAAATAATCCTCTTGGCTGGGGCCAGGAAAGCACAATTAGGCCTGGGCCTCTTGGCTGGGGCATGGAATTAGGCCCATCATAGGCCCGGATAAGGCCCACTAAAGACTTAAGGTTATTGCCAACAAAGGCCCACCATACGCTTATTTAAAGCCAATTATATCATTGACCCATTAAGCCCCAACATGGGCCCGTTTAAGGCCCATGGGTCTATTTAAAGCCCGATATAGGCCCATGAGCCCAGCGGCAACTAGGCAGCAGCCTGGTTTGACGTGCTCTTTTATGTAGCATGTTGACATCGAGACATTATTTTAATATTATATATCTATATTATATAAAAAAAAAAAATGCTCAGCCAATAGGAAACCTTGGTGTAGTGCCATCCTCATCAGATTCTGCAAAAAAAAACCTACACAACTTTGGCCCCGCCGGACGGCAGCGTGCCCAGACCCCACCAGCGGGTTTGCAGGAATCCGGCAAACCCCACGGGCAGGCCGCCGACGGAGGAATAAAAATAATATAAAATATACAATAAAAAAAATGACTAATACTTTTAAATTTAAACAACCACCAAGAGCAGGAGAAGACCGCCGGGGGTTCTGTAACATATAAAGTGAACAATGCATTTCAACTATAATTGGCCGAGAGCCTGGGAGGAGCATGAGCTATAATATGTTGAAATCAAAAATTTTAATTAATAAAAACTGAGCGGAAATATATTTGCAATTATGACTTTCTGATCATAGTGTACAGTGATTATAATTATAAAAAAGATGATACCACAAACCGTTATTGACTAGTCGCACCTCAAAATCTTCTAATTTATCGCATCTTTTCAAAATACGTATTGTATATGCAATTTCAGAAAAAGTGTTCTACACAAAAATGATAGATCTCAACGAGATTTACAACTTCCATGTTGAACACTTTTCCTGAAATTGCATGTACAAGGCGTAATTCTGAAATGCGCAAAACCTGAACATATTTCTCAAGTACGCCTTGTACATTCGTTTTTAGGAAAAGTGATCCACACGAAAGTTGTAGATCTAGATGAGATCTACAACTTTTGTGTCGAGCACTTTTCCTAAAATTACTGTACAAAACATATTTCAAAAAATCGCGAAAAATTAGAGATTTTGGGGTGCGACTAGCCAATAAGGGATTTGCGATTAACAAACACCTTAAAAAAAAGTCCTACAAGACAACAAAAAAGAAATATGAAAAAATTGCAATAAAGTATAAACAAAATTATTTTTTTAAAAAATGCTCAATGCCAAACTCTCTAGCCATCACAAAGAATAAAAAAAAAGCAAAATTTTAGTAATGAAATCAAGAAAATAAAAAATAGTTTTTTTATTTCCCCCTCATTCCCCTTGTACTATAATTTCCTGCTAGTCAATCCAGTCCAAAGAAAACATGGAAGCAAAACAACATATAAATAAAAATGATGATAAAAACAGATATTACACACCTTGGTCTGCAAAAAACTGAAATATAATCAAAAATGTATAACATGCTTACCAAATCTCTCATCACATACATTCGCAAACAAAGTCCATATGAAGAAGAAGAATAAGAGACAGCAGTGTTTTATAAATCCCCGAAATAACAAAAAAAAAAGCAGAAGAAATGGCACATGAAACCGCATCGAAGGAGAAGCGAAATCTTCTCCCCTCAAACCCTGAAGCCCCTGCTGTTTCTCCTGCCCCGAGCCTTTTCGAATTTCCTCCCCTTTGAGCGGACGTAAGGCTTCGTATGGCTGTGAGGCACGCCGGGTGCAGGCCCAAAGTGCTTCACGGCTTCCCTGGCATTCTTAGGACCCCTCAGTAAAACCTGCGCTCCGTCAAAAATTATGCCATAATAAATACCATTATTATTTTATAAATAAATAAGTATTTATATATATAATAAAGTACCAAATACAAGAAAAGACCACAATACATACATGTGTGTGTGTGTGTGTGTGGAGAATAAATTTGAAGGTATAGCTCAGACACTAAGTATGCTCACTGGGACAAGCAACAAATGCAAAAGACCCCCTCACAGAGCTGGGGTTATGTTGTATCATCATCGCTATACAAAACTTTACATTGAGAACATTAAACATCAATGGCTACATCATTAAACAACAATGAATCAAACAATAAGCCACTAAATAAGTAGACCAAGCTCACATGCCGTGAGAATCGAACCCATGACCTCCCTGTCAAACATTTCAATGCCAAATCAAATGGGGGGGACCAAAATTATTTAAACTAACCCAACAGAATATACGCCTCAGTTTAAATAGATTAGTTAGGCAAATATAAAGCAAAACTTTTAGGACAAAAAGTGAAAAAATATACACCTCAGATTTCAGGGTATAGGACAGGTTATTGGATATTAAAGAGGGTGAAAAGAAGAAGCTTGAGAGATGAAGATCAATTATATTAGGGGACGTTCTAATTATAAATGCCCCCAGCCAAGAGGCTCATAAATAAACAGTCTACCAGAAATATGAACCCTAAACTTAGTTCGGGAAACATCCTCATCTTTGGCTGCCTGGGATTAAGCAGTAATAACGCTGCCAAACACCATGCGTGGCAGCAACAGCTACTAAAAATTTGAAATTGTTTTTCATGGAATATTCTACAATGCAGAAGAAAGAAAGATTGTCCAAAGACACTGTGAGCCTAAAAAGGGTCTTAAAGGGGCTCAATTGGCACATTTTTAAAACATGATTTGTTTTTGCGTCCAAAACCCTAAAAAATTATAAGGAGCCTTGTCATCATTCTGCATGGTAGAACAAATATATTCAGGGAAATGTTATTAGCAGTCCTACAATAGCAGCTATTCGCGGTCCTAAAAACATTTAAATTCATTGGATTGCGAATATGAATGGACTGAGTTTGGCCATTATACGCATTTAGCCAATATTAGGACTGTTTATAATAGGGTGGTGTTAAAGGCACACCATTTTCGGCTATGTGCACACCCTTCAAAAATATAATCCTTAATAATTTAGGTTTTTTAAACCCCACCCAACTAAAGCCGAAGCAGCCCGCCTCCCCCTTTCTGATATGCGCTTTTTGAACTGCGTCTTCTACATTCATTTTCAGGAGAAGTGTTCAACATGAAAGTTGTAGATCTCGACGATATCTACAACTTTCATGTTGAACACTTTTTGATTTAAAGCCGTTTAGGCCCCCGATTTGGCCCCCGGAAAAAAACACGCGGAACATTAATGTTCCGCGTGATTTTTTCCGGGGGCCAAATCGGGGGCCTAAACGGCTTTAAATCAAAAAGTGTTCAACATGAAAGTTGTAGATATCGTCGAGATCTACAACTTTCATGTTGAACACTTCTCCTGAAAATGAACGTAGAAGACGCAGTTCAAAAAGGAGCGTATTTTATTTTAAAAAAACTATGCAATCACGGCAACGTCATCTTCCCCACAGCTCTTGTGGACATGTACTGCAGATGCGGGTGCGTTGAAGCAGCTTTGGAGGTGTTCCGCCGGGTTTCGAGCAAAGACGTCGTGCTTTGGAACGTGATGATCGGAGGGCTCGTGATGCACGGTCATGGCCGCCTTGCCGTCGATCTGTTTGCTCTGATGAAGGAGACGACAACGGCACCCAACGAGTTCACATACATTGCAGCTATGTTTGCTCAGACTGTGCACATAGTATTGGTGTGCACAAAGCCGAAGATGGTGTGCACATAAAATTTCAATGGGTGCACATAGTATTGGTGTGCACAAAGCCGAAAATGGTGTGCCTTTAACACCACCCTTATAATATTGCCCTATATTAAACTTGAGTTTAAATAGAACAAAATATCATATAAATAATATATTTGAAAACAAGTGCTAACACAAAAACACATTTGTTGAGAGCCGAAAATTATAAACCTCACTTTAGAGTTCAGACTTCAAATGAAGAAAAAAAAGTTGAAAATGAAAGATAATTAATTAGGGATGAATGAAATTTGCCTAAGAAAAAGAACATTATTTCCCTAAATGAGAATAAAATTCCTGCCAAAAAAAGACAAAAATAAACATATAAACAAATCTGTGATGGAACTCTCAGAATAACACAAGGGTCAAGGTTGATGGAGCACCGGCATGCTGATTCATATGCGACGGCATGTTCAAGATTAAGGTTCTGTTTGGTGCAACGTATTTGCTCCAGTGAGTTTGGACAAAAACACCACCGCCGTAGAATGCATGTTTGGCATAACAACAGTTATGACCACCGCTCATAAAAAACTAGTTTCGTACATAAAAGGGAATGAAGTTCCTTATGTGACGTCAATCATTCACGAGCGATGGTTCATAACCACCAAGTCAAAGACCGCTACCACCGTGCAGCAAAAGGAGCCTTCTAAATTAATGTCAACATTTAAATAAACTCTATATAAAGGATATGATATCAGAAACTTAGCTCAGACACGTAGCATGATCCCTGACTTTCCAACAAATGGAAGGCCTCACAGTGAGCTGGGATAAAGCTATATCATCACAGCCAACACAATTGCTAATATAAATTCAAACGATAGAAAAGAAAAAAAAAAGTTGTGTAAGAAATTTGATAAGGAAACTCAGCCCAGACACATAAAATGCTCCTTGGGCTTTCAACAAATGAAAGGCCTCACAATGAGCTGGGATTAATAAACAGTATCATCATCGCCAAATTAGGTGGCCAGAAGGAATCCTAAGACTCATTAAGTGGCCGTCTGTTGCAGATCAATGACCAGGATCTGATCCAGCAGCGTCTACTTGGCCATGTGTCCACCGCATGGCCACAATGTTTTATGGAGCTCAACAGCTACTTTTCATTAAATATCTGATTTGGGCCATCAAATTTGAACTGAATTTGTTTCATTGACTTCAGCTTGAGCCAAATGCTATCTGAATTTTGAGTGATCTTCGAGAGGAGCCTCGGCCGAAGGTCAAATATTTTGGGCCAGGAATCGGACAGTTTGTGCCAAAACATATGGCATAAAGGAGAACTATTCTCCGATAAAAAAAATATCGCCAAATAAAGGAGAAATATCCCTATGTAAGTTAATTACGCGGAGGATATCTCGTTATAATCGGGTATTACAAACAACAAAAACACTCAAGCCTTTATCCCACTATAATGGGGTCAGCTATATGAATCCTTTGTCGCCATTGTGCACTATCTTTTGTAATAATCTCACCAATGCCTAAGTACATTGTACAACCCCGTATCCGGCCGAGCGGGACCCTCCCAGAGTGGCGGACTTGGGGGCGCTATGAGCGGCGAGTTGGTGCGACCCCGTTCGAGGACGTGCGAGCGCTCAGGCATGCGTGCGGAGACTTTATATGTAAAGGCTTTTTACAGATATATGCTTAATATTATAATATATATATTATATTATATATATGTCATGTTATATATATATGTATAGAGAGGTTAAGAAAGAAAAAAGGAGGTAGGGCAGAAAAAAGAGGGGAGATCGGATTGCTGAAGCGGAAAAAGAAAAGGCCAACAGGCAGTACAACATTTTTAGTCTTTAACAACACTTACCTGGCAACATTTATAAAAATGTTGTTTAAAGCTTGATAAAGAACAATTTTTAAGTGTTGTAATAGGTTATCATCTTTAGGCAACACTTTTTGTGCAAAATTCAATAAATGTTCTCTAAAATTTTATAGGAGACATTTTTGAAATATTGCAATTGACAATTCACTTTAGACAACACTTATGACATGTTGTCTTTAAAAAAAATAATTTACAACACATTTAAAACTATTGCCTATACCTTTTCAACTCATACCAAAATTTATTCATACCTAAACTATTACTTAAAATTATATTTATAAAATTCTTAACCCAAACCATCCCACTACTTTTTCCTCGACACTTTCTCATAACATTTGTTCTTGGAACAACAGAGTTCTTGCATACTTGTCTACAAAAAACTTATATGGAAATTATGCATGATTCCTATTGCCCACGCCACTTTATTCATGAAGGATACTACTTTATGTACTCTCTTTTTTTCTTTGTTTTAAACCACGCTAGTGTTTTGTTGAAATCTTCTTGATATTAGAATTTCTTGAAATTATAGGGGAACCTTCTAATGCTGCTGAGCTCGGAATGAAATTATAGGGGAACCTTCTAATGCTGCTGATGAGGAAGAGGATGATGATTTCATGATGGAAATAGAAGGGGTGCTTGGTGATTACGACAATATAACACCTGCAGGTTTCTAAAAACAGATTGCTCTTCTTTTATTGTAAAGCCTTGCTTTTCCCTTCTCATTTAGCTGTTGTTGTTTGGGTTATATATAAATTCATAATGGCTTTGTTGTGTGCATTCATAATTTTAGATTTGCATTTTAGATGTATATCACATTTAATTTCTATTTAACTTGGTGCACATTCAAAATATACTTGACTCAAAATATACTTTCTTCCAAAGCATGTCCAGATAATTGCTTGTATGCATGCTAATATATCCATAAGATGTTAGTCTTTCATTTTTGGTGGTGTTTGATTGATGCCTAGGTCACATACATCTGTACATGCTTGGAAATTGTTATCAAGAATGTTGAAGCCAAAAATGATCTCAACGGGAGTTCAAAAACAGGGGTGCAGCCAGCACCTACTTCTCTCAAGCCCCGCCCCTTAACTGGTTGCTAACGACCTAGGACTGACCCAAAGCCTCAGCAGGGAGGTCCCACCTCACACCCGGAAGATCTCTGAGAGCTTCCCCTCCAAAGCCAAAAGCTGGGCTAGGAGCTCCTCAGAAAGCACTAAAGATCTAGAGAAATATGAGAGTCTGCTTTCTAAAGAGCCCTTATGGGTCTATTTATAGCCTTCTGCTGACCTGAAAATACTGAAATACCATTGGCTGGTCTGCCAATAGCCAAAACCCGCTGTCCAGAAATCACTAAGAGCAGCCCCTGGGGGTATAAGGGTAATTTTACCCGAGGGTAATAGAGTCATTCTGTCCCGGACCCTAGGCCTCGCCGGGCGAGAACCCTGGCCCGAGAACCTTCTCGCCCCCACTCAACGTCGAGCTCCTCTCGCCTCAGCCTAACGCCAAGCTCTCGCCTCCACTCAACGCCGAGCTTGAGATGGCATCGACACCCTTGCCGTTGGAGGCGGCGTTGAATGAGTGAAGCTCACTCAACGCGGCGTTGAGGAGACTCTATGCCTTCTCGCTGAGGCCTGGTGTGAGCGATCTCGCCTACTTATACGCAGGAGCTCCTCTCAGGTGGGAGCTCTTCTGGCCAGCTGCCGAATGCTGGCCCAAAGGGCGAGAACTTTATGCCGAGAACCTTCTCGCTCGGCGATCTCGCCAAGTCGCTGTTGGACGTGGCATTGAGTGAATGGAGTTCAATCAACGCCCGTGATGTTTACTCCGGCATTGGGTGAGTGGAGCTTACCCAACGCTCTCGCCGCCTAACCCGGCGTTGAGTGAGTGGAGCTCACTCACCGCCCTTGCCGTTTAGCACGGCGTTGAGTGAGTGGAGCTCACTCAACGCCCTTGTCGTTTAGCACGACGTTGAGGGAGTGGAGCTCACTCAACGCCCTTGACGTTTTAGCCCGGCGTTGAGTGAGTGGAGCTCACTCAACGCCCTTGCTGTCAGGTGGGAGCTTCTTCTGTGCGAGAGCTCTTCAAGCCTGAAGCAAGATCTCGCCTGCCATTAGGCGGGAACCTCTCCAAGGCGAGAGCTCTTCAGGTCTCTTCAGGCCAAAAAGCCCAAAGCTAGCCCGAGGCTGGTCCGGCCTCGACCGCTGATGCCTCTGGGTCCCACCCAGCGAATATGGGGTTGTACAAAGAACACTGATAAGCATGTCCAGATAATTGCTTATATCCATAAGATGTTGTTAGCATGCATCCATGCATGAAGCAATTATCAAGACATAACAGTGAGTTCAAAAAATATTGATTAGAAATACAAGTGTTGCATGAGTTCCAAACTCAGAACACATCATGTATAAATTCATGAGTGCTTCTGAATATTTTTAAAAAGAATCACATCACATTTAGGAATGTGTGTACCCCCCCGGCCTTCTAAACAACATGTCATGAGCAAAGATGCAGTATTGATAAACTGCCACCCTGCAGTTTATCAAAACTACAATGTTGCAGTTTTGATAAACAGCAGGGTGCCAGTTTATCAAAATTGCAAGGTGCATGGCTGTTTTAATTTTATAATTTATAATGTGCATGGCGTTATACTCATTTTATAATTTGTTAAAGTGCATGGCTAACTGCAATTTTATAATTTGTTAGGGCGCATTGTGTTGCTGCTGATTCTTCAAGTAGAGATGATTACGTATGAATCTACAATCTAGAAGCAATTCCGACAGCTTGCTCTCCTACTCCATCCTGACAAGAACAAGCTTGTTGGTGCCGAAGGCGCCTTCCAGCAAATTAGAAATGAGAACATGCATGTTGTGTATGCATGTCCATCAAAGAGTTGTATATTTGAACAGAGCTTTATTAATTTGTTGTGGTGTGCCAATGTGGTGTGTTGTGGCTAACGTCTTTTACTCTGTATAATATATATGCAAATATTGATTTCTGGAGTACAATATAAATTGAGGCGTTCATCTTTAAATTTTATAATTAAATGCATTTCTGTGAAATTATTGGATTAGTTTTAGGGTTATTTATGTGCATTCATTTCAAACACTTCTACTGAGTTTTAGGCAACATTAGATGTTATGCTCAATATCCTCTGTCGTGACTGGTGGATTTTTTTTTAAATGTAGCTATGTTAGATTAATGCCAACTATCAGGCCCAGATTATTTTCTTGTTTCGTCTTTTGCATGATACAATCTCAATTGGCCTAAAATATGTTCAGCATGTACAAATAAAATTTATGTCATTGATGAATAATCCCTACTAGGGTTTAGGGCACAATGGCGACAAAAGATCCATATAGCCCACCCCACTATAGTGGGATAAAGGCTTGAGTGTTGTTGTTGAAATAAATAAGCCCTACTTTATTCAGCTTATTCATTCAGTCCTGTTTGTCTCTCCTACGCTAGCCTCTCCATACCTCAACCGTTCATTATTCATAGGGCTTGGGACTAGACCAAATAACACTGGTGCTCATCCAAAGAATTTCGGTAACACTGGTGTCTCTCGTACGTTAGGCGTTCAAGGATAAGAGTCAGTGGCATCTACTAATACAAATATGGCCTAAGATTTGGGTAAATTTAAGTGTAATTTGATTTAAAATTATCAATCCTACCGCTCAAAATTGTCAAAATTACTGCACAGCCAAAATTCAATAAAAGTAATTTTGAAATGTTATCTCAATGAATTCAAAGAAAAAATGGAAAAAAAATAAAACTAAACCTAAAAAAGTAACTGCTAAAATCAACAAAACAGAACTAGTTGCAATGGGAGCAAAACTATATAAATACTTGCTTCTAACTCGTTAAACTAGAGAAAATGTAGCAAGCTTGAAAATATACAATTAAGCTAAAAATCTAACAAAATATCTGAGTAACATTCAATAGTTTTGGTCCAAATTTGTCAAATCCAGACCAAAATGCATTCAAAACCCAACCAAAACAGACCAGGATTCTCTCCATTGGGACCTCAAATGGAGGTTCATTTCATGGTGTGGATGCATTATCAATTGAACTCATGGTGTAGAATTTTTAGATTAAAAAATATAAAAAGATGGACTAGAGAACCCGTCGAATCAACCAAAAATAGATTTGATTCCACTAGAAGACTTTGTACACAGTGCAATAGATTAATGCAACCCTAGAGTGAGGGCTTGTAAGGTGGGTCGAGTAGAATGCTCCCGTCTTCATTTTTCCGAGGGAGGCAACCGCAGACATGGTGGCCTTCGCGCGGATGGGCTCCGCGGGGCATCCGCTCCCCCAAAACCAGTCCTAGCTATCAGAAATTTGTTACAAAATTTCAGCCAAAGGGCTAAAAAAACAAGCATCTAAACAGATCAAAAATGGAACCTTACATTAACTTCTCAGTTACCAAACGATTATAAATTTTATAAACATTCTATTAGCAAAGCATATAACCAAAAAAAGTGAATTTGTCTACAAAAAATAATGAAGAAAACAAAACACTGAAACTAGATACTGCTGGGAGATTAGTTTATACCGTGTTCTGTCCGAGAGGTGCCCGAAGGGCAAGCTGGTCAAAAGTGAGGCATTCACCGCCGGACTTAAGAATCCTTGCCCTAGCCGTCTCTGTGAACCTCAACGCTGTAACTTTGATGGCCGGAATTTCATGGACCCTCTTATCATCAGTCACAGTTCCAACAATTACGGCAATATTATTCTCCTGCGTATAAACACAAACTAACAATGAATGAAATTCTCCTACAAAGAGAAATGAAGAAGAAAACAAACAATAAAGCAAACTGACCTTCCCGCTCATGAAGCGGATAAGCCGCCGGAGAGATATCGGCGGCCGATTAGTTTTGCTCATAAAGAGTCGGTGCAGAATCATAGCGTTGAATTTGCTTTCCGTCCTCCTTGCAAGAAACCTATAAAGCTGGTAGAATAGTGAAGCAAAAACTAAATCAATACCGGCAGCGAAGTATCCAAACCCTAAAAATGAAAAGAGGAAGAGTGCGGGAAACGATGAGATTTCTCAGATCTGATCAGTACCTTGACCAGAAGCTTGAGGTAAACATCGTCACTTTTGGGCGCGGTGCGCTTGGTCTTCTTGCTCCGGCCGCCGGCGATGAGATCGATACCCTGAAACGTAATGCATAAAAAGGATTAGATCTGGAAAAGAAGAAGCGGTGAAGAAGGCAAGGTTGGATTCCGGCGAAGAAGAAGAGTAGATACCATGGCTGCGGAAGTTGCAGTTGCGATCGGGCGGCTTCTTCTTTAGGGTTTCGCCGATCCAATATTTATAGAAATACCAAGTTCGGAAGGAGACGTTCTAGGTTTAACTGTTTTAATCGAGTTGAATCGGGTTGAATCGGGTTTAGATAATAAATCGGGTATTTGCATAAATAATCAATGTTATCTTAGGCTCCGTTCGTTTCGCAGGAATTGAAATGCAGGAATTAGAATTGACTTCAATTCCAATTCCGGCAGGAATTGGAATTGAAGTCAATTCCAATTCTGTCGGAATTGGAATTGAAGTCAATTCCAATTCTGTCGTTCGGCTAAATGCAGGAATTCCGTCACGGGAATTGAAATTATTAATTCCACTGTTCCGCTCCATATTAGAATTTTTTAGTCCGAGCGCACGTTTTTCACCCGGGCACGCGTTTTTCACCCGAGTGCATATTTTTTCGCCCGGACGCGCATTTTTTGCCCGGGAGCGCATTTTTTATAGGGCGCGCTGTTTTCGCCTGACCGCGCATTTTTTTGCCCGGACATGCATTTTTCGCTGGCCGAAAAATGCGCACCCTGGTGAAAAATGTATGCCCTGGCGAAAAATTCGGGACAGGGTGAAAAATTCGTGCTCGGGCGAAAAATTCGTGGCCAGGCAAAAAATTCGTGCACAGACGAAAAATTCGCGCCCGGAAATATTCGCTCCCGTGCAAAAAAATACGCGCCCGGGAGAAAATTGCGCGCCCGGGAGAAAATTGCGCGCCCGGGTGAAAATGCACGCCAAAGCAAAAATGCGCGCCCGACTGAAAATGCGCGTCAGGGCGAAAAATGTGCGCCCGGGAAAAAAATTGGCGCTCGGGCGAATAAAATCGCATCCAAACGAAAAATTCGTGTCTGGGCGAAAAATTTGAGTCCGGGCGAAAAATTCGCGGCCGAGCAAAAAAATCGCGATCGGGCGAAAAGTACGGGCACGGGCCGAAAAATGCGCGTCGGGTCAAAAAATTCACGTCCGAGCGAAAAATGCGCGTCCGAGCGAAAAATGCGCGCTCGGGCGAAAAATTCGCGTCTGGCTGAAAAATACACTCCCGAGCGAAAAATACAACCCGACCGAAAAATACGCCCCCGACCGAAAAATGCGATCCCGGGTGAAAAATGCGCGCCCGGGCAAAAAATATGCGACCGAGAAAAAATTTCGCGCTCGAGCGAAAAATTCGCACCCGGACGAAAAAATAGCGCCCGGGAGAAAAAAACGCGCCCGGGCAAACAAATCGCGCCCGGGCGAATAATATAGCATCCGGACGAAAAATTCGCGCCCGGGCAAAAATTCGCGTCTGGGCGAAAAATCTCCGTCCGGGTGAAAAAATCACGCCCGGTCGAAAAATTCGTGCTCGGGCGAAAAATTCATTCCCAGGCGAAAAAATTGTGTCAAGAAGAAAAATGCGCACCTGGTCGCGCATTTTTGCCCTGGAGAAAAATGCGCGGCCAGGCGAAAAATGCGCGTCAGGGCGAAAAGTGGTCGCTCGGGCGAAAAAATGCGCGTCCGGTCGAAAAATACGGGCTCGGGCGAAAAATGTGCGCCTGGGCTAAAAATGCGATCCCGGGCAGAAAAATGTGCGCCCCGTCTAAAATTTCTTTCTTTGGCAAAAAATGCGGTGCTGGGAGAACCACAGAATTTGCGTTGATATATTTTTGAGAGAGTCTGGGACGCACTGGTAGGGGTGGGAATCACGAATGAAGACCTCGTGAGGTAAGAATTGAGGGAGACATGTTTCTTCTATAATCAATTCCCATGGGAATTGAAATTAATTCCAATTCCAATGTAATATTATGGTCGCCGAACACTCACAATTGGAATTGACAATTGAATGTCAATTCCAAAGCTCCAATTCCATCGAAACGAACGGAGCCTTAAAGATTTGCGGTTTAGATCATAAATCGGGTTTAGATCTAAACCCGATGGTATTTGCAAATACCCGATATATTGAGGCACGAGGCTACTTAATAAATAATCAATGTTATCTTCTTTAAGGTTTCGCCGGTCCTCAATCCAATGGTTTATTCGCGGTTCGGTTCGGTTTCAAATTTTTGGAACCACACGTGGATGGTTCAGTTAGTAGTTTTGATCAAAAACCAAACCAAACCGTTACAACCCTAGTTTGCGAGCGACGAGAGGAGCACATTTTTTATTGTAGGCAGGAGAATTTGTCTATATGAGAGCATATTTTTAAAAGTAAAAGAGAACATAAATTTTAAAAAGTAAAAAAAATTTAAATAAAAAGGTAAAATAGAAAAGTAAACGTTTAACCAAATAGTATTTGTATATGTTGCGAACTAACTCGATGCCCTGATTGGACCGGCTGTTTCTTGGACCGCCTTAGCTCTCTAAGCGGTCGAGCGCGCACACAGTCAATGAAAATGAGAAGATGACACAAGGTGTGATGACGTGGAAAAATCCCTCAGATGGGTAAAAAAATCACGTGACTGGATCTGTGTCGGTCAAATTCCATTAGCTCCTGCTGATTACAAGGTGTTGGAGAATCGGGGCGACAGGCCGCTCCCGTTACAACTTAGGGGGGGAGAGAGTATGACTATGACTCCCGGCGGGCAACAGACTGCGCCGCGGGAGTAACTCGAGTATTGAACTGTGCGGGATAGTCCTGGTGTTCTGGCGTTCGGGGCGACACACGCTTGCTTGTAGGGGGCGTCTTCCTCATTTGGTTTGCTCAGGGACTTGGGTGATTTCCTGCCAGTGGCATGCTGGTGGCGCGCTGGTGGCCACAGGTGGTTCACGGCGGCTGAAGGCTGACTCGGGGGAGGAGGCCGGAGAGCTATCACCTGAGGAAGAAGATGATCTGGAGTAGAGAAAAGGTGAAGAATGAGGAGGCCCTGTGGCTCCTTTTATAGCCTCCGGGAGAGGATGATGGCGGGCCCCACCACTAACGTAGTGGGTTAGTAGGTGGTTACCCTCCCGATCGGACGGCGAGGAGAGCATCCACCTGATCGAACGATGGGGAGGCCGTCCATGGTGACGGAGGTGGCCGGCCGAGTGGCCGGCGGCGGGGGAGGCCGGCGTGTCGGCCGGCGGCGGCCTGTCGTGGCCTAGCCACGGCCTACCGCGGCGAGCCCGGCCGTGGCCGGTCGGCTTGGCGTGGTCGGGTCGCGGCCTGCCATGGCGGGGCGGCCGGACCGACCGCGGCGGGGCCGGCGGGAGGCCGGACGCCGGCGGCGGTTAGGCCGGCCGACGACGGTTTTCCTCCATGGGGAAAGGGAGTGGGCCTCATCCCCCATGATTTCCTCATCATGAGAGTTCATGGGGGGAGTGGCCAACCCATGATCCCATCTGGGAGGAGATCATGGGTGGGAGGGGGCTTTCTTCTATAAATGATGGTGGAACCCTTCAATTGCCTCTCAAATTCTTGTTATCCGGGAGCAAAGTGAGCGAGAGAGGAAGGATTTCCCCTGTTATCCTATTGTCATGACAGTTCCCGGTGAAAAGGCTGAGGCGGCGGCGGTCGGTGCTTCCAAGGTATTCGAAGGGAGATTCGGCGGACGAGGACGCCAAGGCTGATTGTGCACGCTTAGGCATTGGGCGGACGAGGACGCCGACCGAGTGCGCGCAGGTCGCTCGCGCGTGCAGGCCGCACACCACGCGCGCTGGCCGCGCGCAATGGCCGCGCGCAATGGCCGCGCGCAATGGCCGCGCGCAATGGCCGCGCGCGCAGGCCGCGCGCAATGGCCGCGCGCAATGGCCGCGCGCGCTGGCCGCTCCCGCGTGCAGGCCGATTGTGCACGCTTGCGTGTCCTTGTCGTGCGTATGCTTGCGCGAGCGTCCTATTTCACGCGTTTTCCTCTTTTGCTTGCCACTTGGGGTGCGTGCACTTGGACATGTGGTTCCAAGTTTTTTTTGGGCAATCCTGACCTTTTACATTTCACTTTGTGCAGGTTTCGAAGCATTCTTCTGGCCCGATGCGCTTGCGCTCTTCTTTGACTGATGATGGTGTTGATATCTGGAAGACGAAGTACGGGCTTTTTGCGGACTTGGAAGTGAGGATCCCGCGTCCTGGGGAGCGGGTTCAGAATCCTCCTCGTGGTTGATTGACGATCTGCGAAGTTTCTCTGAGATCCGGCTTCCGTTTTCCGCCTTGCGAGGAGGTGATTGAGATCTTGAAATTTTGCAGAGTGCCTATCTCCCAGTTTGTTTCGGCTGGAATTGCTCGAATCATGGGCTTAGTTGCCTTCTTCCACGAGCATGGGAGCCAGCTTTCTTTAGACCAGTTCCGAGATTGGTGCGATGTTCGTTCTGACGGCAGCGAGCGGATGGAGATACGCAGCAACAAAGTTTGGTTGGATTTTGAAGCCCGCAAAGACCGTCGCCATGACTATACTTTGTTCGGATATGTCAATAATTCATGGGGTCTTCCTGAGGTGTAGGATGCGCTTCCCGATCGCTGCCGCCGTGTGAGGGGGAAGGAGCGGGATTTTTCCCCGGTGCTAGGATTTTCTGAGCCTCGCGAGCTGGCCAACCGTCTTTTCAATATTTATGTTTATGTGGAGGAGAAGCGGTTGCTGCGATGTGGTATCTCGGCAGACATAGTTCAACCAACGGAGACTTCTCGAGGAGGGGGTCGCAAGAGGAAAGCGGTGACGGTCCCTCCTGACGACCTTGATGTAGTGGTGGCAGTGGTAACTTCTGATACTTGTCCTGGGTCGACTCCATAGGTGTAGATACTTGCTTCCCCAGTTCCCCAGGTGTCTGCTGGCACAGTAGCTCTGTAACATCCCATTTTCAAATAGACCCCCCCTTAGGAGTGACTTGAACATACCTACGTCATAACAAGGCCTAGGTTGAACCTAGGAGGTCAAGTGACCCAACTAGTTAGTTGAGACTCACTTGGGCTGCAAATAGTAAAATCTTAAAACCCTGATTTTGGTGGCCTAGTCGGTTCAATCTGACTCCAAGGCATTCCTAGACCTAATATGAGATCAATGGGTCACCAAGGACCCATTGGGTGCAAACCTAATGGCTAAGTTGACCCAAGTCAACTTAAGCCCTAGTTAGGCCAAAGTAACCCTGCCCTGGATCAACTCACCCTCTTTATCCCAAGTCTACCCTACCTAACCATACCTAGGCCTTAGGGGAGGTCAATGGGTCCCTAGGGGTCTATTGATGTTGACTCAGAAGGTCAAATTGACCAAGTCAACCCTAAACCCAAATCAAGTCAAGCCTAGCTCAATTGGGTTAACTCAAGCTCAAGCCGCCTCATGTAGACTCATAGGGTTTTATTAGGAGTTATTATGGCTGCCTATAGCCTAAACCCTAGGCTAGCCAACATGTTGACTAGGAGAGAGAAAGAAGTGAGAAATATGTTAAATATAGGAGAGAGAAAGTGAGAATAAGGGGTATTTTCATGGTAGAATGGTGAGCCCCCCTCTCATATGGCATTTAAGGTTTTAATATTAATTTTATGGGCTGATTTTAGGCTTCTAGGGGAAGAAAATTCGTGAGGGTGACTAGGAGAGAGAAAAAATGAGTATTTGGTTATATAGAGGAGAGAGAAAAGGTGGTGGAGAGGTGAAAGGGTGTTTTGAAGAGGGAGGAGGCATGAATTCGGCCAAGGAGGGGCCCACAGCCACCTAATGGCTGGCACCTCTTCCCCCCAACCCTTTCCCGGCCACCAAGAGGTGGTTTCACCCCTCCTCACCTCTAACCACCCCCCACATGAAGAGGTGTTTTGCCTCTTGGAGAAAACCGCCCCTCTCCCCCTCTCCTCTTTATATACTCACTTAGGAGAGAGGGGAGACCATTTTCGAAATCAGAGAAGGAGGGGTGAACCCTTGCCGGAGCCACCAAGGAGAGAAACGCCGCCACCGCCTCCACCGCCGCCACCATGCCATCCCGCCGTTCAACTCGCATCCAAGCCCGAAATCAGGTCCGGCCTCCCTCACCTTTTCTCTCATGTTTAGATCCTAGGATTGTTTAGGAGTTAAGTTCATGCTCAAACGAACAGGAGCAAAAGCTTAAAATTTCAGAAATTTCCATTTTTTATGGAGTTTTGAAGCTCTCGGGTAGGGCGGCGCCGCCACCTCCGGCCGCCCTAGCCGCCGGCAAGGCTAGCCCCCACCACCGGGAACATGTAGGAGTTGTTTCCCGGTGGTGGCGCCGCCCATGGTGGCCTGAAAAAGGCCCGTGAAAGTCATTTTCACGGGTTCTGGTTCAGTCCATTTGGAGAAGACGAAGTACAGCTGCCGTCCGATCGCTTTAAGATTCGTGCAGGATCAAAATAAATACTTATAAACTCATATTTTTCGGATTTTCTGTATTTAATAAAACAGTTTTACTGTAAATGAAATTTAGGCCCCTTATGGACACCTACTGAAAAAGGTCATAACATGAAAGTTGTAGGTATTTTTAATACCTACAATTTGATATGTAGTGGTGAAAAATTGGATGATGGGACTGCCCTGTAGAGCCTTTTTAGTAAGGGTATGTCCTACAACTAGGGTAGTTTTCTTCTAAAAATTATTTAGGCCCTTTAGAGGCTTGTCCATCAAATTTGATCAACATGAATGTTGTAGGATTTTTAATTATCTACAGTTTAATATGTTATGGAAAATTTTAGGACAAGTATTCTGACCTGTAGGGTCATTTTTCTAGGGTAGGTCCTACAAATAGGGCAAATCTTTGAAAAATTCCCCACACCTAATCCTTGGTCCAAATGCTTTGAAATTTGGACAGGGACTCAATATCAAATATACCTAACTCCTGTAAAAATTTGAGACCATTTGGGATAGTGTAACTTAGGGTTCTGCCCTAAACCTAGAAAAGCTAGGGTAATGTAGTTGAAGGGTCAAATGACCTCCAAACCCTCCCAAGTTTTGGTGAGGTGTCCCTGGTATAGTTATCTAGGTCTGGTTCAAATTTCAACTCATTTGGTTGAGTTTTGATTAGGACTCCTCTAAACCCTAGTTTTGACCTAGTAGAAGGAATCTTAGTGAGAAGGTTCCTTGCACTCTGGTATGATCATCTCACCTCAACAGAGGTTGAGATTATGACCACTGGTTTATTTTGGTCCTAAGATTGTCCTTAGGGAAGATGGGATGATTTAGGGTAAGTTTACCCTAGGGCCCAGGTTAAAACCCTAAAGGTGGACTTTGGGGGTTTGTGAAGGACATAGGAGCAAATGCCCTTGTATGGCCTTGAGATTTAGTGGAGAGGTTGTTAATAAGTTTGTAACTCTCTGGTTGTAATGTTAGATAATTTTGATGTAGGTAGCTGCCTCAAAACTTAAACCCTAGTTTTAGGGTAGAAGAGATTTTAGGTCCAAACAGTATCTTAAACTCTTTTAAAAGCCAGAAAATTGGGGTAGTGTGTTTCTAGGGTAGTTAGGACCCTTGGATAATTTTACTAGAATTTTTGGATAGGTATTTCTAGTACTTCATTCATGAATGTGGTTATAGCCCTTTTTGATGTTTTATTTATTAAAGATTTTTAATTCAAATAAGGCCCTCTTGAAACTCTGGAATTAGATGTTGTTGGCCAGTAGAAATGCCCATGAATTTTTAGTTCAATTTTATGTTGATTAAATAGAATAGTTCCTTCACAAGTATTATTAAAGGGCTCTATGTTTCAAAAATATTTTATGGCATAAATAATTTCTGGAAAATTATGAGAGTTGGTAATTAGTGTTTTTAAATCATTATGAATCAGTGGGATTTTTCTCTGGATTTTTAGAGTTATGGATTTAGTACTTGATTCACAAGCATGCTAGATTAAGAATTTAGTAAATGATTTATTGAAAATTAATTCCCAGTAGGAAAATTATGAAACTTATCTAGTACTGTTTTCATTGTGATATTGGTACCCTGTAATTGATTCAAATTATTTGAATGAAGATTTGATGTAGTTTATTCATTAGTCATGAAAGAAATGAATTATTGATAAAACCTGATTAGGCCCCTTAGACCTTAGAGAAAAATGTCAGACCTTGGATATATCCTTTTTAGATATAACAAAAATTTATTATGAATTTATTATGATTTTTACATAGCTAAAAAGTCTACTTCATGTTCAAATTGGTAGACCTTGGATTTGTAGGAAAATTAATTAATTATTAGATTAATTGAGAAAATAGTTATAACCTGTAATTGATTCATTTATGACATGATAGGACCCCAGTAAATAACTTAGGTCATTCGGATGAATACACAAAGGACATCCTATCAAGGTCATCATATAGTGTAGGCTGGTCTGCATTTAGCATTTTCGTAAAAGATCGCATTTGGAGACGACTTAGGGCAATGTTGGAGTTTCTCAATGTGCTGATTGGGATGGATTTATATAGGTTGTCATGGAAGGTTCTAAGGAGTGACGAGAAGTGAGTGGTTGTGGTAGAAGGAGCACGGACCTGACAAAAGATCGTCATCCCCGTAAGAGTGAAGAGTCAAATTCACCCTAGGTTTAGTTTAATGTAATTTATTAAGGGAAAGGGTAAGGAAAAACAACCAATAACAATAAGTGCCTTGCGAAAGGGAACTTTGGGCCGTAATGCCGCCGTCTTGGTTTCTAGTGCCTTTGGAGAGTCCCTCACAGGATATAATCCGGAGGCAGTCCTGGGCTAACGTAAATCTTAAATAAATCAAAAGAATAATTAGTTGAAATAAGTTTACACTTCACACACTAGTTAGATAGACATTTGGAAAAGGTTAAGTCGTCCCGAGGTGTTCAAAGGGGCGCCATCCCGCGGTGCTCAAAGGGATGAGGTTTGGAATTGAGCCGGACGGTTTAGTCTGGGGAGCTTAGTCTCGGTTTGTGGTTGAGCCGGACGGTTTGGTCCGGGAGCTTTACTCTTGACTTCTTATATTAACTGCTGCATGTGCATAAAAATAGGAAAGATTAAGGTGGTGGGTTCTAGATATCGGGGAGTTCGATTGCACCGACACCGATATCGTTGACTCGGCAAGGTGACTAGCACTTAGCCAAGGTTAAGTCCGGCGGTCCAGTCGGCAAGAGTACGCAGGAGTCCGCTTTGTGCACCAAGCGTTGAGGGCGTACGATAGGTCAGACCAGTGGTGCTTTTACTTGTTTTGAGGTGGGCGAGGCCCAACCCACCGCTTCCGTCTGCCACTACGGAGGTATCCTGGGAGGTAACGGCTCTGAAAGGGGGAACTAAAGGTTTGTGTACACAAAGTTGGGTGTGTGAGTTGCACTGCTTGATCATCATACCCACCATATAGCTGCATGACATAATCATTCATAACAACCTTGACACCTAAAGTATAAGTGGAATGGGACGCTTATACTTTAGGACTTGCAAAATGACCCCTTGGTCTATAAGCTTGTGTGGGCAAGTTTATAAATCAAAGGTTAATTTCAATATATATATATGCTGCTGTTTGATAACCGACACCCCAACGTATAAGTGGTATGGAACACTTTATACGATGGGAGCCTTACAAAAGATCCCTTGGCTTATGTGTACTCACATAAGTGAAGGTTTAAATTACCTTACTTATTTTCCTTCTTGTATGACCTATTACAACACTTAAGATTAATTGCTCCCCGAATACACAACTGCAAGTTAGGTCCACCGTCATTTGCTTTTGACTACTCTCCACCTTCATGTCCTTCCCTTTCTTCCTCTCCGCTCGGTGCCTTAGGGCATGGGGGAAGGGGTGGGGGATGATAGGGCTTAGTCTTATAGACTAACGGTTTTCGGACCACAACATTTTAGGTGTACCATATGGAAGGGTCACGGGTTTTGTAGTTTCTGACGGAGTTGACCCCGCGACCATGTTACCATTGTCACCAGCCGGGACATACACGGGTCAAATGCCCCTTGATGGGTGGGATCCCACCAGCTCAGCAGTCAGGAGGCCGAAGACGTAGACGCAGACGTGGTTGCGAGGCGGGGACTGCAGGTCGAAAAGGAGGAAGCACCCAGAGATGCAGCACCAGCAGATTATGGGGTCGGTGGAGATGGACCAGTCAAGCTTGGGTGCTCTTGGTTCAGTGACAGTTACAGTGACTCTTAGTTTTAGTTCAGCTTCCATTGAGTGACCATGTAGTGAGGTGTTGTTGTACCGGGCTTAAGTCCTTTTCCTTTCAGTACTCTGTTTTTACTCTGATGTTATACTGTGGACGCTCCCCTCGTGGAGTTTTTATTTATATGTGATATTATATTGTGGACTGCATTTCTCTTTACTGTTCTACTTGCTACTTGATTGTGATCGAAAAGGCCGGCAGAATCGGCGCGTTGTAGTGACTACCTTCCCGGGTGCGAAGGTGTCACCGTAAAGCGGCGGTTCTGGGCATAAGACCCCGGGAATTGGAATCGAAAAAAAAGGGGGTCTTACAAAGTGGTATCAGAGGCGTAATCACGATCGAAAAAGTAGCAGTCCACAAACCCTGGGTCACCCCCGCACGAGTTTAGTTTGGGGACAAACTAAGCAGCGGAAGCAATGGTGTGCCCATATGGTGATCACATATAAATTGTCCACTTCTTTAACAAATGGAATTCTTCTTTGTAGCTTGAGGCAAACCCTTCCCCCAACAGAGAGTACCTCTGGCTGCAAAGACCTCATCTTATAATTCCTAGGTCAATGAGTTAGACTCAACCCATTAGGACACATGACCAACCATGACGACTTATAACATTCCCTAGTTCGAAATAGACCCTGGGTATGAACTTGTTTAAGGTAAGGATGTACCCAAACAGAATAAAAGGAAGAGTTTAACGTGAGAATGACAACCTAATAGATAAACTCAGGTGAACTTATGGTCTCTATCAAGGATTACTCAAATCAGTAGACTGCTTTAAGGAGAGTTGGGACCAATAAGCCATTAGCAGAATGGTAGAAGATAAGTGGTCTTAACCCTCGTACATGTAACAAGATTTCTCGGAGACAACCACAAAGACAAACACCAAGGGTGGGATATGAATTCAAATTCAGATGATATACATTTGGGATTGGGAACATTTTGACCCAGATAAGGTTGTCAAAAATGTGTCTTAAAGAGTTTTAAGTATGGGGTATATCGACGAGTTTCAGGGTGGAACCCCAAGTCGAAGATTGAAGCCCGGGGATTGTACACCCAGCTAGGACGGATATAACATGGTAATATCAAAGATACTTAGCCCAAGGAAGATAGGGGCTTATCTTTTGTTTATTGGGGGCTTGTCTTTTGTTTATTGGGCAAATATGATTGACTTGGGTTTCCTTAGACCTAATTTAGGGAATGTGGCGTAACAAACATAGTGAGATTGAATTTAATATAGTTCGACGTTATTCGGATGAAGATAAGACTAAATCGCTATGTTGTATCATCAGATGAAGATAAGACTGAACGAGGTAGTTGGGGTCACCCCGACCCGAAAGAAAACTCTCGTGGGTGTTTCATAAGAATTGTGAGTAGCTGTTCGTTATCACGGGGTGCCCAAGAAGATTGTGTCGGATCGGGATGGCCGTTCACTTCCAGGGAGTGGAGATCATTGCAGGCTTACTTAGGCAGGCTCAGGTAAGGCTGATCAGAGACAGGATATTAGAGGCCCAGAGCAGACAAGCTAAGTACTATGACGCCCGATACCGTCAGGTGGAGTTTCAGGTTGGGGACCGGGTGTTCTTGAAGATCCGGCCGATGCACGGGGTTTCACGAGTACGTGGTCGGCGGAAGAAGCTCAGTCCGAGATACATGGGGCCTTTTAGGATCCTGGAGCGGATCGGTCCATTAGCTTACAGACTGGAGCTATCGCAGGAGCTGTCCGGCCTACACGACGTGTTCCACGTATCTTCACTCAGGAGGGCTCTACTACGCCCGAAGTTACAGATTATCACCACTGATGGGCCGGTAGCTACAGATCGGTCCGTACAGATGGAGCCGATACGGATTGACGACCAGGGGATACGGGTCTTGCGCCGCAAGAAGATCCCGCTAGTCAAAGTCTTGTGGAGGAATCATGGGCAAGAGGAGCATACTTGGGAACCCGAGGACTTGATGCGAGAGAAGTACCCGGAGTTGTTTAGCCAGGTAATATCTTCTAACTTCTCAAGATGCTTGTAATTATTTTTCCCTACTTGTTTTACACCGAAGTATCACCTAAGATTAGAGGCTAATCCTTTGTTTATTGGGGCTAGCCCCTGTTTATTAGCCTTGGTAAAGCAATTCAACCCTCGTGGGATGTTACAAGCTTAAGATAACCGATAGGAAAGCTCTCATAGACTTAACCTTAATTTCGGGGATGAAATTTTTGTTTTGTTTATTGGGATTTGTAACATCCCATTTTCAAATAAACCCCCCTTAGGAGTGACTTGAACATACCTACGTCATAACAAGGCCTAGGTTGAACCTAGGAGGTCAAGTGACCCAACTAGTTAGTTGAGACTCACTTGGGCTGCAAATAGTAAAATCTTAAAACCCTGATTTTGGTGGCCTAGTGGGTTCAATCTGACTCTAAGGCATTCCTAGACCTAATATGAGATCAATGGGTCACCAAGGACCCATTGGGTGCAAACCTAATGGCTAAGTTGACCCAAGTCAACTTAAGCCCTAGTTAGGCCAAAGTAACCCTGCCCTGGATCAACTCACCCTCTTTATCCCAAGTCTACCCTACCTAACCATACCTAGGCCTTAGGGGAGGTCAATGGGTCCCTAGGGGTCTATTGATGTTGACTCGGAAGGTCAAATTGACCAAGTCAACCCTAAACCCAAATCAAGTCAAGCCTAGCTCAATTGGGTTAACTCAAGCTCAAGCCGCCTCATGTAGACTCATAGGGTTTTATTAGGAGTTATTATGGCTGCCTATAGCCTAAACCCTAGGCTAGCCAACATGTTGACTAGGAGAGAGAAAGAAGTGAGAAATATGTTAAATATAGGAGAGAGAAAGTGAGAATAAGGGGTATTTTCATGGTAGAATGGTGAGCCCCCCTCTCATATGGCATTTAAGGTTTTAATATTAATTTTATGGGCTGATTTTAGGCTTCTAGGGGAAGAAAATTCGTGAGGGTGACTAGGAGAGAGAAAAAAATGAGTATTTGGTTATATAGAGGAGAGAGAAAAGGTGGTGGAGAGGTGAAAGGGTGTTTTGAAGAGGGAGGAGGCATGAATTCGGCCAAGGAGGGGCCCACAGCCACCTAATGGCTGGCACCTCTTCCCCCCAACCCTTTCCCGGCCACCAAGAGGTGGTTTCACCCCTCCTCACCTCTAACCACCCCCCACATGAAGAGGTGTTTTGCCTCTTGGAGAAAACCGCCCCTCTCCCCCTCTCCTCTTTATATACTCACTTAGGAGAGAGGGGAGACCATTTTCGAAATCAGAGAAGGAGGGGTGAACCCTTGCCGGAGCCACCAAGGAGAGAAACGCCGCCACCGCCTCCACCGCCGCCACCATGCCATCCCGCCGTTCAACTCGCATCCAAGCCCGAAATCAGGTCCGGCCTCCCTCACCTTTTCTCTCATGTTTAGATCCTAGGATTGTTTAGGAGTTAAGTTCATGCTCAAACGAACAGGAGCAAAAGCTTAAAATTTCAGAAATTTCCATTTTTTATGGAGTTTTGAAGCTCTCGGGTAGGGCGGCGCCGCCACCTCCGGCCGCCCTAGCCGCCGGCAAGGCTAGCCCCCACCACCGGGAACATGTAGGAGTTGTTTCCCGGTGGTGGCGCCGCCCATGGTGGCCGGAAAAAGGCCCGTGAAAGTCATTTTCACGGGTTCTGGTTCAGTCCATTTGGAGAAGACGAAGTACAGCTGCCGTCCGATCGCTTTAAGATTCGTGCAGGATCAAAATAAATACTTATAAACTCATATTTTTCCGATTTTCTGTATTTAATAAAACAGTTTTACTGTAAATGAAATTTAGGCCCCTTATGGACACCTACTGAAAAAGGTCATAACATGAAAGTTGTAGGTATTTTTAATACCTACAATTTGATATGTAGTGGTGAAAAATTGGATGAGGGGACTGCCCTGTAGAGCCTTTTTAGTAAGGGTATGTCCTACAACTAGGGTAGTTTTCTTCTAAAAATTATTTAGGCCCTTTAGAGGCTTGTCCATCAAATTTGATCAACATGAATGTTGTAGGATTTTTAATTATCTACAGTTTAATATGTTATGGAAAATTTTAGGACAAGTATTCTGACCTGTAGGGTCATTTTTCTAGGGTAGGTCCTACAAATTGGGCAAATCTTTGAAAAATTCCCCACACCTAATCCTTGGTCCAAATGCTTTGAAATTTGGACAGGGACTCAATATCAAATATACCTAACTCCTGTAAAAATTTGAGACCATTTGGGATAGTGTAACTTAGGGTTCTGCCCTAAACCTAGAAAAGCTAGGGTAATGTAGTTGAAGGATCAAATGACCTCCAAACCCTCCCAAGTTTTGGTGAGGTGTCCCTGGTATAGTTATCTAGGTCTGGTTCAAATTTCAACTCATTTGGTTGAGTTTTGATTAGGAATCCTCTAAACCCTAGTTTTGACCTAGTAGAAGGAAGCTTAGTGAGAAGGTTCCTTGCACTCTGGTATGATCATCTCACCTCAACAGAGGTTGAGATTATGACCACTGGTTTATTTTGGTCCTAAGATTTCCTTAGGGAAGATGGGATGATTTAGGGTAAGTTTACCCTAGGGCCCATGTTAAAACCCTAAAGGTGGACTTTGGGGGTTTTTGAAGGACATAGGGGCAAATGCCCTTGTATGGCCTTGAGATTTAGTGGAGAGGTTGTTAATAAGTTTGTAACTCTCTGGTTGTAATGTTAGATAATTTTGATGTAGGTAGCTGCCTCAAAACTTAAACTCTAGTTTTAGGGTAGAAGGGATTTTAGGTCCAAACAGTATCTTAAACTCTTTTAAAAGCCAGGAAATTGGGGTAGTGTGTTTCTAGGGTAGTTAGGACCCTTGGTTAATTTTACTAGAATTTTTGGATAGGTATTTCTAGTACTTCATTCATGAATGTGGTTATAGCCCTTTTTGATGTTTTATTTATTAAAGATTTTTAATTCAAATAAGGCCCTCTTGAAACTCTGGAATTAGATGTTGTTGGCCAGTAGGAATGCCCATGAATTTTTAGTTCAATTTTATGTTGATTAAATAGAATAGTTCCTTCACAAGTATTATTAAAGGGCTCTATATTTCAAAAATATTTTATGGCATAAATAATTTCTGGAAAATTATGAGAGTTGGTAATTAGTGTTTTTAAATCATTATGAATCAGTGGGATTTTTCTCTGGATTTTTGGAGTTATGTATTTAGTACTTGATTCACAAGCATGCTAGATTAAGAATTTAGTAAATGATTTATTGAAAATTAATTCCCAGTAGAAAAATTATGAAACTTATCTAGTACTGTTTTCATTGTGATATTGGTACCCTGTAATTGATTCAAATTATTTGAATGAAGATTTGATGTAGTTTATTCATTAGTCATGAAAGAAATGAATTATTGATAAAACCTGATTAGGCCCCTTAGACCTTAGAGAAAAATGTCAGACCTTGGATATATCCTTTTTAGATATAACAAAAATTTATTATGAATTTATTATGATTTTTACATAGCTAAAAAGTCTACTTCATGTTCAAATTGGTAGACCTTGGATTTGTAGGAAAATTAATTAATTATTAGATTAATTGAGAAAATAGTTATAACCTGTAATTGATTCATTTATGACATGATAGGACCCCAGTAAATAACTTAGGTCATTCGGATGAATACACAAAGGACATCCTATCAAGGTCATCATATAGTGTAGGCTGGTCTGCATTTAGCATTTTCGTAAAAGATCGCATTTGGAGACGACTTAGGGCAATGTTGGAGTTTCTCAATGTGCTGATTGGGATGGATTTATATAGGTTGTCATGGAAGGTTCTAAGGAGTGACGAGAAGTGAGTGGTCGTGGTAGAAGGAGCACGGACCTGACAAAAGATCGTCATCCCCGTAAAAGTGAAGAGTCAAATTCACCCTAGGTTTAGTTTAATGTAATTTATTAAGGGAAAGGGTAAGGAAAAACAACCAATAACAATAAGTGCCTTGCGAAAGGGAACTTTGGGCCGTAATGCCGCCGTCTTGGTTTCTAGTGCCTTTGGAGAGCCCCTCACAGGATATAATCCGGAGGCAGTCCTGGGCTAACGTAAATCTTAAATAAATCAAAAGAATAATTAGTTGAAATAAGTTTACACTTCACACACTAGTTAGATAGACATTTGGAAAAGGTTAAGTCATCCCGAGGTGTTCAAAGGGGCGCCATCCCGCGGTGCTCAAAGGGATGAGGTTTGGAATTGAGCCGGACGGTTTAGTCCGGGGAGCTTAGTCTCGGTTTGTGGTTGAGCCGGACGGTTTGGTCCGGGAGCTTTACTCTTGACTTCTTATATTAACTGCTGCATGTGCATAAAAATAGGAAAGATTAAGGTGGTGGGTTCTCGATATCGGGGAGTTCGATTGCACCGACACCGATATCATTGACTCGGCAAGGTGACTAGCACTTAGCCAAGGTTAAGTCCGGCGGTCCAGTCGGCAAGAGTACGCAGGAGTCCGCTTTGTGCACCAAGCGTTGAGGGCGTACGATAGGTCAGACCAGTGGTGCTTTTACTTGTTTTGAGGTGGGCGAGGCCCAACCCACCGCTTCCGTCTGCCACTACGGAGGTATCTTGGGAGGTAACGGCTCTGAAAGGGGGAACTAAAGGTTTGTGTACACAAAGTTGGGTGTGTGAGTTGCACTGCTTGATCATCATACCCACCAAATAGCTGCATGACATAATCATTCATAACAACCTTGACACCTAAAGTATAAGTGGAATGGGACGCTTATACTTTAGGACTTGCAAAATGACCCCTTGGTCTATAAGCTTGTGTGGGCAAGTTTATAAATCAAAGGTTAATTTCAATATATATATATGCTGCTGTTTGATAACCGACACCCCAACGTATAAGTGGTATGGGACACTTTATACGATGGGAGCCTTACAAAAGATCCCTTGGCTTATGTGTACTCACATAAGTGAAGGTTTAAATTACCTTACTTATTTTCCTTCTTGTTTGACCTATTACAACACTTAAGATTAATTGCTCCCCGAATACACAACTGCAAGTTAGTTCCACCGTCATTTGCTTTTGACTACTCTCCACCTTCATGTCCTTCCCTTTCTTCCTCTCCGCTCGGTGCCTTAGGGCATGGGGGAAGGGGTGGGGGATGATAGGGCTTAGTCTTATAGACTAACGGTTTTCGGACCACAACATTTTAGGTGTACCATATGGAAGGGTCACGGGTTTTGCAGTTTCTGACGGAGTTGACCCCGCGACCATGTTACCAGTGTCACCAGCCGGGACATACACGGGTCAAATGCCCCTTGATGGGTGGGATCCCACCAGCTCAGCAGTCAGGAGGCCGAAGACGTAGACGCAGACGTGGATTGCGAGGCGGGGACTGCAGGTCGAAAAGGAGGAAGCACCCAGAGATGCAGCACCAGCAGATTATGGGGTCGGTGGAGATGGACCAGTCAAGCTTGGGTGCTCTTGGTTCAGTGACAGTTACAGTGACTCTTAGTTTTAGTTCAGCTTCCATTGAGTGACCATGTAGTGAGGTGTTGTTGTACCGGGCTTAAGTCCTTTTCCTTTCAGTACTCTGTTTTTACTCTGATGTTATACTGTGGACGCTCCCCTCGTGGAGTTTTTATTTATATGTGATATTATATTGTGGACTGCATTTCTCTTTACTGTTCTACTTGCTACTTGATTGTGATCGAAAAGGCCGGCAGAATCGGCGCGTTGTAGTGACTACCTTCCCGGGTGTGAAGGTGTCACCGCAAAGCGGCGGTTCTGGGCATAAGACCCCGGGAATTGGAATCGAAAAAAAAGGGGGTCTTACAAGCTCCGCGGATGTCCTCTTCCTTGAGGGTGATAAGCAACGCGGTGAGGATTTGATTTGTTTCCAATGCTTTTTTCCTTATGTTCTCTTGCTAAAATAGGCTAATCTTGATCGGTTTTTGTGCAGATAGAGACCTAGGAGGAGATTGCAGTAACCTGGAATGATCATTACGTGAGTCTGAAGGATGGGTATCTTGCTCTTCAGGAGAAGCTTCGGTCGATGACGAGTTCGCTTGCCTCCCTGAAGGAGGAACACGACCGGGACATTGCGCGGTTCCGCCGAATTGGTTCAAAGCTGAAGTCTGAGCTAGAGGATGCTCGCACGGCTTTGGAAGTGGAGAAGACTTTGATGGAGAGGACCACCAGATGTTGAAGCATTCGAAGCAGGAGACTTTAAGCTTGGGAACCCAGCTACAGACGGCGCCGGAGGAGGTATCGGGCCTCGAGACTCAGCTTCGAGCAGCAACGGCGCAGGTGGAGATGCTGTCCTTTGATGACCATGCGTTAGAGCTGAAGGCGCGGGGCTTGCAGAGTACCTGGAGTCACTGGACTACATGCGAGACCGTAGCCTGATCGCGGAGGAGGTTCGTGACAATATTTGGTCCAAGGAGGTGGAACCTCAGATGGATGACATACGCGAGTTGGCGCTCTGTCGTGATGTTTCGAAGGCTTTTCGCTTTGTTAGCAAGAGCCTGGGATGTGATACATCATGTTTCGGCTTTGTAGATGTTTTTGAGGATGAGCGTTCTGACTCAGATGTCGAAGACGAGTAGTGGTACTCATATCTTTGTCATTGTATGTTTACATTTTATTGTTTAGTCTGGACGTATTTTGTTTTGCCTCTTGTTTGTCATTGGTTGTTGTTTCTTTTAGGCGCTGATTGTGCTTGTATCATTTTGTTATGACATTTTTACTTTTTATGTCATTTTGGCTGCATGTTTGCACTGGTTTGCTGTGTTGAAGCCAAAATTGACCTCTGTGGAGTTCGGGGTCCCAAAAGAGGGGTGACCTCACACCTACTACACTCGGGAGAACATCACGGACCGGAGATTTAGGAAATTATGAACAGACCCTCGTCTCTAGCGTGGAGGTCCCACCTCACACCCGGAAGACCGTTGAGGTCTCCCCCTCCCTAGCCAATGCTTGAGCTAGGTGCCTTGGAGGAAGAAAGCCAAGGGGATTTAAGTGGCTAAGGAACAATGCTCTCCAAGGCACCCTCAAGGGTCTATTTATAGTTTTTCCAAGTCCTGGGGTAAAATGACCAAAATACTCCTACAGCCAATTGACCTTGAGCCAATGACAAACCTCCACACCGGGGGGTAAAGAGTTAATTTCCACCCCGGAGGGCACAATGGTAAAAGCGGCTAGGCGACCTAGCGAGAGCTGCTAAGCGAGACGGCGGCAGTCTGGCGAGAGCGGCTAAGCGAGACATTGGCGGTCTGGCGACTAGGACAGCCTGCGAGACGTGAGAGGCGGCTTTGGCGGGAGCTGCTAAGCGAGACGGCGGCGGTCTGGCGAGAGCGGCTAAGCGAGACAGCGGCAGTCTAGCGACTAGGATAGCCTGCGAGACGCGAGAGGCGACTTTGGCGGGAGCGGCTAAGCAAGACGGCGACGGTCTGACGAGAGTGGCTAAGCGAGACAGCGGCGATCTGGCGACTTAGGTGAGCTGAGGCCGGGCGAGCTGGCGGCTAAACGAGCTCGAGCCTGAGCGGTTCTCCAAGGGGGCCGGAGGGGGAGACAAGTTTTTCCTCCCCCTACTAGTATATTTCCAAGGCAAGACCAAAATTGGCCACCAAGAGTGCAAGATCTCTCAAAACTTAAAAACTGTATAGGGGCGAATACGGGGTTGTACACAATCTCCGCTCTTTTCGAGCGAGTCCCACGCTCGGAAAGAATCATCCAACCCAACGTATTCACTGAGCGTAGCTTTTTTGCGTGGTCGAAACAAATATTTTAGCCTCTCAAAGTAGAATTCATTGAAACCTCCTCGAGGGTCAACCTGTCATGCCAGCTAATGGGAGCCTGGGTGTCGAGACGGCCTCAGGGTGAAAACATTTAGCCTCCCGAAGGGTCAACCTGTCATGCCAGCTGATGGGGGCCTGGATGACGAGACAGCCTCAGGGTGAAAACACTTAGCCTCCCGAGGGGTCAACCTGTCATGCCAGCTGATGGGAGCCTGGGTGACAAGACAGCCTCGGGGTGAAAACACTTAGCCCCCTGAGGGGTCAACCTGTCATGCCAGCTAATGGGAGCATGGGTGACGAGACAGCCAAAGGGTGAAAACACTTAGCCTCCCGAGTGGTCAACCTGTCATGTCAGCTGATGGGAGCCTGGGTGACGAGACAGTCTCGGGGTGAAAACACTTAGCCCCCTGAGGGGTCATCCTATCATGCCAGCTAATGGGAGCCTGGGTGACGAGACAACCTTAGGGTGAAAACACTTAGCCTCCCGAGTGGTCAACCTATCATGCTAGCTGATGGGAGCCTAGGTGACGAGACAGCCTCGGGGTGAAAACACTTAGCCCCCTGAGGGGTCAACCTGTCATGCCAGCTAATGGGAGCTTGGGTGACGAGATAGTCTCAGGGTGAAAACGCTTAGCCTCCCGAGTGGTCAACCTGTCATGCAAGCTGATGGGAGCCTGGGTGACGAGACAGCCTCGGGGTGAAAACACTTAGCCCCCTGAGGGGTCAACCTGTCATGTCAGCTAATAGGAGTCTGGGTGACGAGACAGCCTCAGGGTGAAAACACTTAACCTCCCGGAGGGGTCAACCTGTCATGCCAGCAGATGGGAGCCTGGGTGGCGAGACCTCCTCCGAGTAAAAAACACTTAACCTCCCAGAGGGGTCAACCTGCCATGCCAGCTGATGGGAGCCTGGGTGGCGAGACCTCCTTCGGGTAAAAAACACTTAACCTCCCGGAGGGGTCAACCTACCATGCCAGCTGATGGGATCCTGGGTGGCGAGACCTCCTCCGGGTAAAAAACACTTGGGCATCTACGAGAGGTACACCTGACCTGTCAGCTAGTGAGAGCCTGACAGCGGGACCATCATCGGAGCAAGGGAATATGGGAATCCACGAGAGGTACGCCTAAGCTGCCAGCTAGTGAGAGCCTGATAGCGGGACCATCATCGAAGCAAGGGAACATGGGCATCCACGAGAGGTACGCCTAACCTGCCAGCAAGTGAGAGCCTGACAGCGAGACCGTCTTCGGAGCAAGGGAACATGAGCATCCACAAGAGGTACGCCTGACCTGTTAGCTAGTGAGAGCCTGACAGCGGGACCGTCTTTGGAGCAAGAGAACATGGGCATCCATGAGAGGTACGCCTGACCTGCCAGCTAGTGAGAGCTTGACAGCGGGATCGTCATCGGATCAAGGGAACATGAGCATCCACGAGAGGTACGCCTGACCTGCCAGCTAGTGAGAGCCTGACAGAGGAACCGTCATCGGAGCAAAGGAACTGGGCTTCCACGAGAGATCAACCGGCCTTGTCAGCTAGTGAGAGCCTGACAGTGGAATCATCATCGGAGCAATGGAGAAAAGGGCTTCCACGAGAGATCAACCGGCCTTGTCAGCTAGTGAGAGCCTGACAGCGGAATCATCATCGGAGCAAAGGAACTGGGCTTCCACAAGAGATCAACCGACCTTGTCAGCTAGTGAGAGCCTGACAGCAGAATCATCATCAGAGCAAAGGAGAAAGGGCTTCCACGAGAGATCAACCGACCCTGTCAGCTAGTGAGAGCCTGACAGCGGAATCATCATCAAAGCAAAGGAACAGGGCTTCCACGAGAGATCAACCAGCCTTATCAGCTAGTGAGAGCCTGACAGCGGAATCATCATCGGAGCAAAGGAGAAAAGGGCTTCAACGAGAGATCAACCGGCCTTGTCAGCTAGTGAGAGCCTGACAGCGGAATCATCATTGGAGCAAAGGAACTGGGCTTCCATGAGAGATCAACCGGCCTTGTCAGCTATTGAGAGCCTGACAGCGGAATCATCATCGGAGCAAAGGAGAAAGGGCTTCCACGAGAGATCAACCGGCCTTGTCAGCTAGTGAGAGCCTGACAACGGAATCATCATCGGAGCAAAGGAACTGGGCTTCCATGAGAGATCAACTGGCCCTGTCAGCTAGTGAGAGCCTGACAGCGGAATCATCATCGGAGTAAAGGAATGGGGCTTCCACGAGAGATCAACCGGCCTTATCAGTTAGTGAGAGCCTGATAGCGGAATCATCATCGGAGCAAAGGAGAAAGGTCTTCCACGAGAGATCAATCGGCCCTATCAGCTAGTGAGAGCCTGACAGCGGAATCATCATCGGAGCAAAGGAACGGGGCTTCCACGAGAGATCAACCGGCCTTATCAGCTAGTGAGAGCCTGACAGCAGAATCATCATCGGAGTAAAGGAGAAAATGACTTCCACGAGAGATCAACCGGCCCTGTCAGCTAGTGAGAGCCTGATAGCGGAATCATCTTGGAGAAAAGGACTTGGGCATGTTACCTGAATACTACTAGAATTCAACATCCTCCAACGGGGAAAAAAGAGTTAGGTTACATGACCCCCCCCCCCCCCGACTCTACCGGTCGGGGGCTGAACTCATTACGACATAAGGAAAAGATACATGACTCTGCTGAGGCGAGGCTTCTTCACGCGGCACGAGCATGATGGTGTCATTTGCTTCCTTTTCCTCGGATAGGGCGAGCTCAAGGTCAGGCGAGATCGATGCTGGGCGAGCTAACAATTAGGGCGAGCTGAGGTCGGGCGAGACCGATGCCGGGCGAGTTGGCGGCTAGGGCGAGCTGAGGCCGGGCGAGCTGAGGCCGGGCGAGACCGAAGCCGGGCAAGACCGATTCCAGATAAGCTGGCGGCTAGGGCGAGCTGAGGTCGGGCGAGGCCGAAGCCGGGCGAGACCGATGCCGGGCGAGCTGGCGGCTAAGGCGAGCTGAGGCAGGGCGAGACCGAAGCCGGGCGAGACCGATGCCGGGCGAGCTGGCGGTTAGGGCGAGCTGAGGCCGGGCGAGACTGATGCTGGGTTGAGGAGCTTGCCGAGATCGTCACTACCTCCCTGATCTCCAGCCATGACATTCTCCAAAGATCTTCTGCGCTGGTCACTCTCCACGCTCACTGCACCATGTGTTGAAGCCAAAATTGACCTCCATGGAGTTCGGGGTCCCAAAAGAGGGGTGACCTCACAGCTACTACACTCGGGAGAACGTCACGGACCGGAGACTTAGGAAATTATGAATAGACCCTCGGCTCTAGCGTGGAGGTCCCACCTCACACCCGGAAGACCTTTGAGGTCTCCCCCTCCCTATCCAATGCTTGAGCTAGGTGTCTTGGAGGAAGAAAGCCAAGAGGATTTAAGTGGCTAAGGAACAATGCTCTCTAAGGCACCCTCAATGGTCTATTTATAGTTTTTCCAAGTCATGGGAGTAAAATGACCAAAATACCCCTACGACCAATTGGCCTTGAGCCAATGGCAAACCTCCACACCGGGGGGTAAAGAGGTAATTTCCACCCCGAGGGGCACAATGGTAAAAGCGGCAAGGCGACCTGGCGAAAGCTGCTAAGCGAGACGGCGGCGGTCTGGCGAGAGCGACTAAGCGAGACAGCGGCGGTCTGTCAACTAGGACAGCCTGCGAGACGCGAGAGGAGGCTTTGGCGGGAGCTGCTAAGCGAGACGACGGCGGTCTGGCGAGAGCGGCTAAGCGAGACAACGACGGTCTGGCGACTAGGACAGCCTGCGAGACGCGATAGGCGGCTTTGGCGGGAGCGGCTAAGCAAGACGACGGCGGTCTGGCGAGAGCGGCTAAGCGAGACAGCGGCGATCTGGCGACTTAGGCGAGCTGAGGCCGGGCGAGCTGGCGGCTAGACGAGCTCGAGCCTGAGCGGTCCTCCAAGGGGGCCGGAGGGGGAGACAAGTTTTTCCTCCCCTACTAGTATATTTCCAAGGCAAGGCCAAAATTGGCCACCAAGAGTGCAAGATATCTCAAAAGCTTAAAAACTGTATAGGGGCGAATACGGGGTTGTACATGCTGCTTGATTTGCATGGCTTAGGTCTGCGACTTAGTTTGCGCGAGGGGTACTTGCGGCTTAGTTTGTACGAGGGATGCTCGCGGCTTCGTTTGCGCGAGGGATGCTTGCGACTTAGTTTGCGCGATGGATGCTCACGGCTTAGTTTGCGCGAGGGATGCTCGCGGCTTCTTCATAAGGGGGCAGGCCCCCACGGTGTTGCACGAGGGTTGCTTGCCGCTTAGTTTGCGCGAGGGATGCTCGCGGCTTCTTCGTGAGGGGGCAGGGCCCCATGGTGTTGCGCGAGGGTTGCTCGCGGCTTTATTTGCACGAGGGATTCTTGTGGGTTCTTCATGAGGGGGCAAGAACCCACGGTGTCTGCGTGCGTTGTACTTTCTATTTGCACATGTGATATTTGTAGCAATATGATTCAATGCTTGAATGAAGATAACGTGCGCGGGGTTGAGCCTGCGACTTACATAGTTTTAAACAAAACATACACAACAAAACAATTGTAAAATGGAAATCACTGATAAAATCGGCGCAGGTTCTGCGCGTTCCAGGTACAAGGGAGAGTCTTTCCTTCGGCGTTTCACAGCTTGTATGTTTCCGGCTTCACCATTGCCGTGACGATGAAGGGGCCTTCTTAGGTCAGGGATAACTTGTCGCCATGTGTTCCCTTCCCTGCTGCTTCCAGAGTACGGAGGACCAAGTCTCCTACGTTGATCGGACGAGACTTTACTTTACGGTTGTAATAGCGGGCTGTACGTTGTTGGTATACTGCGGCTCGGAGAGCGGCTTCTTCGTAGATCTCGGATATCAGGTTTAGATTGTCTCTGAGAGCGTCGTCGTTTGTCTGGAGGTTGAAGTGGGATACCTGGGGGCTTGGAACGCCGATGTCAACCAGAATGATTGCTCCAATTCTGTAGCAGAGATTGTACGGTGTTTCTCCTGTAGGGGTTCTTGCTGTTGTTCGGTACGCCCACAATATGTTGGAGAGTGCGTCGGGCCATTTTCCCCTGCGTCTTGGAGTCGCACCTTTAGCCCCTTCAGGATGGTTCGGTTGGTCACTTCGATCTGCCCATTAGATTGAGGATGTAACACAACCGTGTGTCGTAGCTCGATCTTCAAGTCTTCACACAGCTTGGTGAAGGATTTTCCAGAGAATTGAGTGTCATTGTCGGTGATGATAATTGCAGGTATGCCAAAGCAGCAAATAATGTTCTTCCACACAAATTGCTTCGCATTCTCCTCAGTAATTTTGGCCAGAGGCTCTGCTTCTACCCACTTGGTGAAATAGTCGATGGTCATGATGATGAATTTCCTTTATCCTGAAGCCTGGGGCAAAGGGCCAAGAAGGTCAATTCCCCATTGTGTGAATGGTCAACCTCCCTACAACGTAGTAAGGGCAACGGGTGGTTGCCTGGGAATGTTGGCGTGCAGCTGGCAACTCTTGCATTTTTGGACGAAGTTCATCGCTTCCTTCTTCATGGTAGGTCAATAAAATCCCTGACGTAGGATTTTACGGGCCAAGGCCTTCCCGTCCAAGTGTTCTCCGCATACCCCTCTGTGAACTTCGTGGAGGGTATATTCTGCATCATTTTCTGCTAAACATTTTAGGTAGGATCCGACGAAGGACCTTTTATAGAGTTCTCCACCGATTAACGTAAAGGTGGTTGCCGCCATCCTTAGACAACGAGCCTCCTTCGGGTCCTCAGGGAGCTGCTGGTTCCCTAAATAGTTTATTAGTGGGGTGATCCAAGATTCATTTGGTATTTCAATCTCCGTTATTTCCCAGGGTTCTTGGATGCTAGGAAATAAGATCTCTTCAACTCTTCGTCTTCTGGACTGGTAGCGAGAAGGTGGCGTGGCTAACTTTGACAGGGCGTCTGCTTGACTGTTCTGTTCTCTGGGGATGTGGATAATTTGACCTTATGGTATCTATATCAGAAGAGACCTTGCCAGCTGGAGGTACTAGGCAAGTTGCTCACTCTTGGTTTTATAATCCCCTTCCACTTGTGACACAATGAGTTGGGAATCAGAGTATATTGTTAACTTGGTTGCGTGGCAATCAATAGCAAGTCTGAGTTCTGCAATTAAAGCCTCATATTCGGCTATGTTGTTGGTGGCAGGGAATTTAAGCTGGAGGCCGTACTCTAATGTAACGAGTTCTGGGCTTATGAGGAGTAATCCGGCTCCGGCGCCCTCCATTTTGGACGCTCCGTCAACGCACATTGTCCATCCTTATCCTGGCTCTGCTGGTGCAACTTCTGGCTCTGTCGGCAAGGTATTTTTGATGAAAAAGCCCGCTAAAACCTACGACTTAATGACAGGGCGTGGTAAGAAGTGGATGTCGAACTAGCCTAGCTCGACTGCCCATTTGACCAGTCGGCCGGAAGCCTCTGGTTTTTGAAGAATAGTACGGAGAGGCAGCTCTGTCAACACTTTGATGGTGTGGGCCTGGAAGTAGGGACGAAGTTTCCTTGCCGAGAAGACGAGTGTGAGGGCTGTCTTGTTTGCAGCAGGGTACCGGGGTTCAGCATCTGAGAGGACTTTGCTCAGGTAATAGATGGAGTGCTGGACTCCTCCTTCGTCCTTCACCAACACAGAACTCAGCACGGCTGGTGAGATAGCGAGGTATAAGAAGAAAGTTTCTCCTGGATCTGGTTTTGAGAGCAACAGGGGTGTGGCTAGGTACTTCTTCAGTGATTCAAATGTTGACTGGAATTCGTCCGTCCACTGGAATCCAGTGGTTCTGGCTCCTCGGAGGACCTTGAAGAAAGGCAAATATTTATCTCCAGTTCGTGCTAAGAACCGAGAGAGTGCGGTGATTCTTCCATTCAACCTTTGTACCTCTTTAAGGGACCTGGGTGGTGATATGTCTTCCAAAGCCTTAATTTTTTCGGGGTTGGCCTCTATCCCCCGCTGGGTTACCACGAATTTTCCAGACGTAACCCTGAATGCACACTTGGTGGGGTTAAGCCTCATGTTATACTGTCTGAGGATTCTGAAACACTTATCAAGGTCTTCCAAATGATTCTCCCGGCAAACACTTTTTACCAATATGTCATCCACGTATACTTCCATCGTCTTACCGATAAGGTTCTTAAAGATTTTGTTCATGAGCCTTTGATAGGTGGCTCATGCGTTCTTGAGCCCAAAGGGCATAACCTTGTAGCAATATATCCCTTTATCTGTTCGGAATGTTGTATGCTCTTCGTCCGCTGGATTCATTCGAATCTGGTTATACCCGGAGCAAGCATCCATGAAGCTGAGGAGTTGGTACCCAGCGGTTGAATCTACTAACTGGTCGATTTTGGGGAGCAGGAAACTGTCCTTGGGGCACGCTTGATTGAGGTTGGTGTAATCTACACACATCCTCCATTTTCCTGAAGACTTCTTTACTAGGATGACATTAGCTACCCATGTGGGGTAGTTCACTTCTCGGATGAAATGGGCATTGAGGAGCTTCTCTACCTCCTCTTCGATTGCCTGGAGACATTCTGGGGCGAAGTTTCTCTTTTTCTGGATGACTGGCTTGCACGTTGGGTTGATGTTGAGGGAGTGTTGGATAACGCGTGGATCTATGTCAGGCATATCTTTTAGATCCCAAGCAAAGATATCCTTGTTGTTTCAGAGATAAGTCGCCAATCTCTCCTTTTGCTATTCCGGTAGGAGCGATCCAAGCTGGATGGTGTGGACTGGATTTGACGATAGGAGAGGGACTTCAATCAATCCTTCCATTGGTGTCCCTCGTTGAAGTATGGCTTTATCGCGCACAACTCTCATACCTCCCGGAGTGGGGAACTTCATGGCGAGATGAGGAATTGAGGAGATAGCCTTGAAGATAGTCTGGACGGGCCTTCTGAAGATGGCGTTATATGCGGAGCTTGAATCCACTACCACGAACTGGATCTCATGCGTCACTTGTCTTGGAAATTCCCACATGGTAATTGGGAGAGTAATCATTCCTAGCACTTGAACTGGATGGTTATTGAAGCCGTACACTGGTCCGGCTGCCTGACTTAAACGCTGGTTGGAAATATTCATGCTTTGTAGAGTAGCAGAAAACAGAACATCGACGGAGCTTCCATTGTCGACGAGGATTCACTTGACGTTGTAACATGGATCTCCGATTCTAACACTGATTACAAGGGGATCTTGGTGAGGTGTTCAGAGCCCGATAAGGTCTTCATCTCCAAAAGTTATGATGGAGTCCTGCTTGAACTTTTTATCCTCGTGGGCCTCTCCTTGCATACTGACTGAGAAAATTTGAGCGGAGAGAATGGGTGATCCGGCGATGGTTTCAATATTTCCAACCATCTGCCTACCACCTGCTTCTCCAGGGGGGGCGTTTTGCTGATCTCTCGGTTGTCTAGGCGGGTCGCGTTAATCTTGCACATGTCCTTGCAAAAATCTTCCAAGAAGTCCTAGGCGGACCAAGTGTTCAATTTCTTCTTTCAGGCGGGCGCAATCTTCCGTGGTATGCCTCGTAGTTCGATGAAACTCACAATATTTGGATTGGTCGTTCCTAGGATTATGAACCGGCTGTTTTGGTCGTTGTAGGGCTAGCTCATTTTGTATAGCATATAACACATTGGTGCGCGCAGTGTTGAGATGGGTGAAATCTCTAGGTGGCTGATCTCTTTGAGGATCTCGCTGACGCTGCCCGTTGCGGCGATCGTCGCGGAACCTCCATTCCTGACGTTGCAGAGTTTGCTCCCTTTCTCTTTTTCGTTTCTGGGCGCCATCAAATTGTTGGCGATGGGCTTCAATGGCTTAATCTGCGGCGATCTGGGCTTCAACTCGATGTACAAGGTCAGGGTAACTGGGGACAGTTTCTCGCATTAGCGTTGAGTAGAAGCCGCTCGGTCGGAGACCTCCGAGGAACACACCTCGCAATAACTCGAGGTCGACTCCTGGAATTTGACAGGCTTCGGCGGTAAAACAAAGGAAAAAATCTTTGAGAGTTTCCCCTTCGTTTTGACGAATTCCTGATAAATGAGAGGGGTCGCGAACGATCATGCGATTGGCGATGAACTGGTCGACAAATTGTCTTGTCAGCTCTGTAAAGTTAGCAATAGTATTGGCCCTTAGCGAATGGAACCATGTTCGGGCTTGTCCCTTGAGAGTGGCTGGGAACACCTGGCAGAGGAGTTGTTCTGGAGCATTGTAGATTCTCATGATGGTGGTGAAATGATTGACATGCTCTAGCGGATCATCGGTCCTGTCGAATGTTTCAATGTTTGGGAGTTTAAATACGTTCAGGATTGGATGATCCAGAATCTGGGGTGTCAAAGGGGAGCCCTGACATAGTGGTCGGCGGGCACGAATATCTCTTGCACCAGCCTGTCGATATTCTTCGGCGATGACTTCTCGAATTTCCTCCCGAGTAAACCTTTCCAGCGGAGGTAGACGGACTTCGTTTGCGGGCTCATGATGATGGTCCGCTCTCGCTCTCCTCTGGGTCGGGTGAGCGGAACTTGCAGCTTCAGAATATTCTTCGGATATCTCCTGCCTTGGAGGAACTTCCTGGGGTATGCCCTGAATTGGTGGTGGCGGTGGATCTGCTCGAGCTGGTTGCAGTGAGGGAGCCGGAGGTGCTCCAAGGTTTCACAACAGGGTGAGCATTTCAGTTTGCTGCTCTTCCATCTGGCGGACACGTCCCTCCAAGGCGGTGATAGGAGCTAATGCAGTTTCAGCAGTCAGTGGCATGTCCATTAGAGAGTGTGAACGTGCAGGCTCGGGGTGTCCGCCAAGGGCGGAGCCTTCAGCAGTACGGGTGCTTCTTTTTGCCTTTATGGTTGAACTTGGAAAGGGCGATGCTTGCGATCTTGTACTTCGAAGGATGTTGGGGAAATCGTCTTCCCACAGACGGCACCAAACTATTGCGGACGAACTCGATGCCCCGGTCGGACCGGTTATTTCTTGGATTGCCTTAGCTCTCAGAGCGGTCGAGCGCGCACACAGTCAATGAAAATGAGAAGATGACACAATGTGTGATGACGTGGAAAAACCCCTCAAATGGGTAAAAAACCACGTGACCGGATCTGTGCCGGTCAAATTCCACTAGCTCCTGCTGATTATAAGGTGTTGGAGAATCGGGGCGACAAGCCGCTCCTGTTACAACTTGGGGGGGGGGGAGAGAGTATGACTATGACTCCCGGCGGGCAACAGACTGCGCCGCGGGAGTAACTCGGCTGTTGAACTGTGCGGGATGGTCCTGGTGTTCTGGCGTTCGAGGCGACGCACGCTTGCTTGCAGGGGGCGTCTTCCTCCTTTGCTTTGCTCAGGGTCTTGGGTGATTTCCTACCAGTAGCGTGCTGGTGGCGCGCTGGTGGCCGCTGGTGGTCGCTAGTGACCGCTGGTGGCCGCTGGTGGCCGCTGGTGGTTCACGGCAGCTGAAGGCTGACTCGGGGGAGGAGGCCGAAGAGCTATCACCTGAGGAAGAAGATGATCCGGAGCAGAGAAAAGGTGAAGAACGAGGAGGCCCTGGGGCTCCTTTTATAACCTCCAGGGGAGGATCATGGCGGTCCCCACCACTTATGTAGTGGGTGGTTACCCTCCCGATCCGACGACGAGGAGAACCTCTCCCCGATCGGATGATGGGGAGGTCGTCTACGGCAACGAAGGTGGCCGGCCGAGTGGCCGGCGGCGGGGGCGGCCGGCCTGGCGGCCGGCGGCGGCGACTTGTCGTGGCCTACGGCAGGCGAGGCCGGTCGGGCCGGCCGCTGCTTGCCGCGGCGAGTCTGGCCTGGCCGGCCGCGGCGTGCCGCAGTGAGGCCGGCCGTGAGACCGCCGGCGGCCGGTCGGCCTGGCGTGGCCGGGTCGCGGCCTGCCATGGCGGGGCGGCCGGTCCGACCGCGACGAGGCCAACGGGAGGCCGGACGCCGGCCGACGGCGGCTCTCCTCCATGGGGAGAGGGAGTGGGCCCCATCCCCCATGATTTCCTCATCATGAGAGTTCATGGGGGGAGTGGCCAACCCATGATCCCACTTTGGGAGGAGATCATGGGGGGGGGGGCTTTCTTCTATAAATGATGGTGGAACCCATCAATATATAATATTATAAATATTAAACGACTACAAAATTAGTAAATTAAAGATATTAAACGACTACAAAATTATAGATATTAATATTTTAAAAATGATATATATAATATTATTAATTAAAATATTAAAATTCGTATTTTTTTAATCGAATCAGCATTCAAATAAGAATTTGGATTCGAATAGTTTTTGAATCCGAATTTGAATAGTTTTGTTCCTATTCGAAGGATTCGTGAATAGTAGATTATATAATTAAAGAAAATTTTAATATGTAATTAAGTATTATATATAATTATATTTTATCATTATATATAATCAAATATTATGAAATTCGAATTCGGACCGAAATTCAAATCCAATATTTCATGACGAATCCGAATTCAAACCTAACACCGAATATTCGAACAAATCGGAATACCTGCTTTTTACGACAAATTTGAATTCGATTGGAGAATTATTAGATTTGATTCAGTTCGTGAACTCCCCTACCTTTGAAGGACTAAACTAAATGAAAATAATTGCGAAGAAATCCTTTGTTGGGGTTGTGGAACACTTCCGGTTCTCTTGTTTCTCACACCGGGTTAGCCCACGCGAGCTTAGAGGAATCGAAGTGTGATCCCCCTCCGACATATCTGGCGCCGACGACGTTCGACGCGTCGAACCCAGATCGACGTTCGACGCGTCGAACCCAGATCGACGTTCGACGTTCGGGCCGAGTTCTACGATCGTCGAACGCCGATCGGGCTGAGTTCTACGATCGTCGAGCGCCGTTCGGCGTTCGACGATCCTGTCATGCTGAAGCTTATTTAAGGCGTATTCCTGTTCTTTTTTAGGGATACGGACGAAACAACGGCAGACGGCGGGTATACCTTTTGGAGGCGCATACGAGGAGATTGTTGGCGGCGATCCAGAAGGGGGTTCTTCCTTTTGTTTCTTGTCCAGAAGAAGGAGTTAAGGTATGATCGGTTTAGATCCTTGAAACCTTTGTAATCTGTATTTCCTTTGGTGATTACAAGAACTGATAAGGGAAAGGGAGAGAGGACGTAACCCGATTTTGGGTGAACCTCTGTATATCGCTGTGCTTGTGATTGTTCTGTTTTGTGCTATGTGTTTTGTTATTCGTATTCAAATTTCTGCTTCTCGGCGCTCCGGTTTTTTCTACATCCTTAACACTCAATCATCAAGCTAAAGCACATGAGTGATCTCCAACGCTCAGCTCTTCGCCTTCGGAGGACCACTCCGACACATTCGTGTTATATGTCAAGAAGAAGAGACAAATACATAGATCATTAGACGTAGTTTTGAAGCACGAAAAAAGAACAAAAATAAATGTTTTAACATAGAAACTGAAAAATACACATTCTTTAAATGATGGTTGTATACACTATTTTAATACAAGTTCATTTTTGAAGCAAAAAAAAATTTAGGAAAGTGAAAAGCAAAAAAAGCTTTATTCTCAAATAAGATGCGCAGCTTATTAGAGATCTAGGCTCCGTTTGGGGGGACTTATTTTCACCGGTCAAGCGGTTGCGACCGCATGAACCGGACCATAATTGAGGTCCGGTTCATGCGGTCGCAACCGCTTGACCGGTGAAAATAAGTCCCCCAAACGGAACCCTAGTAAATATGAAAAATATAGATCAATTTCATTAAAACATTGCATAAATCTGAAGTTAAATGTCATCCTATTTGAAGTTAAAACATGGAGAACAGAATACTTGAGTTAGGACACTAAGAGAAAAGAGGACACAACTAAAGAATACTTAGAGCTTCAGTAGGTTTTCAATTCTGCGAACATCAAAACAGAATGTGTATAACAATTAAAGTTGGATGAAATGAAAATAAGTCTATAATTAACATTTTTAGAACACACAAATTATAAGGGCGTTTATATTGGCAGCCCGTATATCGATATTGGCAGCCCAATTATAATGGAAGCCAAGTAAATCGTTATTGACAGCCCAAATAAATAGGTTTTTAAAAGTCATTTTTACGAAAAGTGTTCAACATAAAAGTTGTAGATCTCGTCGAGATCTACAACTTTCATGTTGAACACTTTTTATAAAAATGTCATATAATAGGTCTATTTTCAAAAGGCGCAGAACCCGAGCAGAACTATGCGAGTTCCGCCCGAATTCCTCACCTTTTGAAAATAGGTCTACTATATGACATTTTTAGAAAAAGGGTTCAACATAGAAGTTGTAGATCTCGTCGAGATCTACAACTTTTATGTTGAACACTTTTTATAAAAATGTCATATAGTAGGCATATTTTCAAAATGCGCAAAACCCGCATTTTGGGCTGCTATTAGCGGCCATATTACGTGTGTTTTTCATTATTTTTTGGGCTGCCAATATCGATATACGGGCTGCCAATATAAATGCCCAATTATAAATAGAAGACAATTAGTATAAACGTGTAATTGCAAAATTATTCATATAAGCCAAAGTGATAATATTTTAATTTTGAAGAAGTTGTTTTGACACAAAGTATAGGAGGAAGAAGAGGAAAATCAATGACTATAAAAATTCTTTTCAATGCTCTCTAAATGAATTTGTTCAATGGAGAAGAAGAAGAGTATAATGTTCCTAATAGAACATCAATTAAATTTGGAATAAAAGCAAGGAACGAAGGAAGGTCAGCTCTAAGCAGCTTTGATTCATGCTTTAATTAAGGTCCGGTTCATGCGGTCGCAACCGTTTGACCGGTGAAAATAAGTCCCCTCAAATGGAGCCTTTGTCCGCGAGAAAGCCAACAGAAAATGTCTCGCACACAGATAATACAAATATTATTTATAGAAATTCTAGTTCTTACATCTAAAGAAATGAATAATGCAAAAGTGCATAAATAAACCCATAGTGAATCAAATTTTAGAGCTATGACGTTGAGCATTCAAAACGTTTTGGCAGCTTTTAAGAGGCGCATCAAACGTGACTAAATGATGACGAAAGAAAGACGATATTGATATGAGGATGACCGTGTTGAGCGAGAAAGATGCAATTATGTCATCAGGTTGATACCTGTTTATTAAGACTCCGTTTGTGTGGGGGGGGGGGGGGGGGGGGGGGGGGGGGGGTGATTTTCACAGGTCATGCGGTTACGACCGCATGAACCGGACCTTAACCGCTTGACCGGTGAAAATAAGTCCCCCCAAATGGAGCCTAAATGAGGACGTCTTGAAGGCATTCTCTAAGCCTGTAAGCCTTGAATCCATAGTTTGAAACGTTGCATTTGCTACTTTTCTAGGAGATGCAAGATGAAATTGGTGCAAGTAGTAAGCCTTAATTAGTTATTTCTATTTAATCAGTATTCACTCTTTTTGGAGAAGGCACATTCAGCAAAAAGAAAACGCCCTAGAAAAACACCCATTATTCTAAAAAGAGAAAAACATAAAGAATCCCTTATAAGATTTTAAAGCTTAATAATGAGATTGTATTTGCAGGTATATATGGTGACTTTAAGCCTGCGGCATCTCCCAACTGCTACCCCAAGCAAAGCTCAGGTCAGCTTGAAGCTTATAGGACGCGTTGAAGCCCCTCCTTCTTGTAACGATCAAGGTTGTCAGGATCGAGATCCTAGATGAGATCGTTTCGAGGTAGGATCAGATCTGATAGTAGGGTCGGATCAAGGATTGCTTTACAAAATCAGGATTGATTTACAAAATCTGGATCGTAAGATCCTATGATCTGGATCGCGATCCTGACAACATTGCTTGTGTTGGGGTCCAGCCCCTAAATTCGAGACCGGAGGCATGCGTAGAAAGAAAGAAATACTGCCATGAACAGTATAATCGGCGAGAATCGGATTCGATTCCTGCCGAATTTACTGATCATGAAACAGTAAAATCGGCGGGTATCGGCGGGTATCAGAGGTTTCGCCGATTCGCCGGTTTTTTCCTTTTGGTCTCTCGCCGATTCGGCGGTTCAGCGGCCCGGGCTGGCTGCTCCTGGCGGTTCTGGTGGCTCTATTTATCGGTGATTAGGGTTATTCCCGATTTTGATTTGATTGTTCGGGCTAATCGTTCATCCGAGCAGCGCAGGGATCAACGGCGGTTTCGCCGAAGTTGCTGTTCGGTCCATCGGAGGTTTGCGACGGCTGCTGCTGTCGGGCATCATCGTGCTTCGTTGGAGAAGGAGGGAGCGTGCGGCTATCCCGTTTTCTAACTGTGTTTTGGCGCCGATGGTGGTGCTAGGAGAGGATTCTCTCAGGCTTGTTCTTTGTGTGTAGGCCGCATCTCAATCGAAGGAGTTCCTTGCTGAAAGAAAGGTTGTTTTTACCTCAACTTGTTGAGGGTTGTTCTTCCTCGGGTTCAGAAGGTTTTTCTTGAGGTCTTGAGTGGAGATTCGTTTGTGAATCCGGAGAGGGAACTAGGTTGGACAAACCTAGTGTTTTTGTAATCCGTTATTATTATTATAGTGGATTGTTTGTGTGCCCTGCCCCGTGGTTTTTTCCCATATTCTTTGGAGGGGGTTTCCACGTAAATCTCTGTGCGTTTTTGTTTGTTTCTGTTATTTTTCTTGCTTGGATCCAGGTTTGCACGTGCAGGGATCTTTTCCCTACAGCTTGTAATTTGTCTTCGTAGACTCCCTCCACCAGTCATCATTTCCAATGTGAAAAATAACAGTTGGGGCAAAGGATATGTACACACCTACAATAACAACAACATTCAAGCATTTACCCCACTATAGTTGGGTCGGGTATATGGATCATTTGTCGCCATTGTGCCCTATCTTTTGTCATAATCTCACTAATGCTTGTGTACACGCATAAATCTAAAAAAATCATATATTAAAATTGCATACATAATGAATCTCATATCTTAATCATGCTTAGCAGTATGCTTAATTATGGAATAAAAACTGAAAACCTATCTTTGCTAAGCATAACTACCTCTCTTGCATGTTTATGAAGTAAGCCTTGTGAGTGGCTCTATGTAAATAGGAAATTCAACCCCAAATCATGTTTTTAGCTTAACACAATCTCCTTAAAAAAATTTCACTTGACACATTAATCTCCTTAATTTTTTTTTCCAATGAAGAACCGATGCATTTTTCGTCGTATCCTAAGTCAAACATTTTATTTTTCAGCATTATTTATTAGCTCATCGGGTTGACCGTCCGATGAGATCTTGAATAAATAGGTCCGACAATTTTAGGTAATTAAGACGAAAGGGGCAAACTCAAAATGATTAAATGAAGCATAAATATCTAAATCAAATTGAGACAAAATTAGACAAAAATTCACAGCCAACTCACCCTATGTTCCCCTGCTGAATCCAGGCCGCCATCGCTGTTGGGGTTGTGGAGGTCCTTTGTTTCTCACACCGACGGTTAGAGGAATCGAAGTGTGATCCCCCCTCGACATCTCTGGGACCCACGACAGCGGGGGTCCGGGGGCGGCTGCCCCCGGCGGAGGTGCTTCCGCTGACCGGACAGCGGGCAGGGGTCCAGGGGACAGCGTCCCCGGTGGGGGCTCGGGGGCAAGGCGCCCCCGGACCAAATTTTTCTGAAGGGAATTTTTTTGGATCGCGATCTAACGCATGGTTCGACGATCGACGATCTCCCGACCCTCGACGGTCGCGATCGTCACCGGTCTTGCTTTGGTCGATTTGCGATCGGCGATCGTCGACCGGTCTTGCTTTGGTCGACGATCGGCGATCGTCGACCGGTCTTGCTTGGTCGACGATCGGGGTTGCCGATCGTCGATCGACCTTTTTTTCTGGTCATCTGGTTGCCGGCAATTTATATACCGCGTTTTTCCCGATTTAGGGATACGACATTGCAGTCTGCGGCGGCGTATTCTTTTGGAGGCGATCGTATCTCGTTGAGATCGACAGAAGGTTTTCCATAGTTTTCTTGTCCAGAAAGAGGAGAAGAGGTAGGATCGGTTTTGATCCTTGTACTTTTGTAATCCGTTTCTTTTGGGTGAATACAAGAAGGAAGAAGAAGGGGAGAGAGGACGTAGCCCGGTTTTGGGTGAACCTCTGTAATATCTGTGTGTTTTGTGATTGCTCTGTTTTGTTCTGTGTTTGTTAGTTTTCGGATTTCCGGCACCCCGGATCCTACAATCGCAGCCTCCGACGGTTCCTCCAAGTGCCTCCAGCGGAGCCCCAAGGCGGGCCTAGCAAATTCTCCCGTCGCCTCCAGCGGATCTGCGATAGCCGCCATAAGACCCATCTGAATCCGCGCCCGACAGGTCGTCGTCGACACCAGAACCCTACTCCGGCAATCTGGGTTGTGTTCAGTGCCGTCGATTCCATCTTCTGTTCCGGCGCCGAACCCTTACTTGTTTGTTGACGTCGACCATGCATGAGCACCATCTTCCGTCAACTGGCAGTAGTTTACCGAGCGCCGTCTGGATTTGAATGGCTCACACCACTGAGTAACTGCATCCAATCTTGCTAATTATATTAGCCTAATCTTATGTGTCTCACTTAATTAATTTTAAGCTTGTCTCGAACGTTCTAATTTCTCTAATTGCCGCTTATTCAGGTTGTGCTTGTGGGTATACGAATCTTGCAACGATTTGATTCGTTAGGCGTCACAGAAATTTTCTCTAATAACGATTAACGAACTCGCTGATATTTATCGCTAAGAGCAGTTTTTCGCGCAAAAATTTTGATTTGGCCGCTCGGCCCTTTTTTCAAAACCCTAATTTGCATCAAATAATTATATATTTCCAAAAAAAATTAATTTGAGCCTACAACTAATAAATTATTTTTCTTAAAAAAAAAAATTTAATTTTAAAACCCCTAATAGCGGTTACATCAAGAACGGTTGAAGAACATCAATGGACATTGAATGATTTTATTATTCTCGACTAAATTTTTTCAGATAGTTAAGCAAAAAAAGAATCACTTTCTAATAAAGAAGATCTTTAGTTAGAATGATTGTAATCATAAAAAGGGAAAATACACTTGCAAGGATATTTTTCTAATAGTGAGATATCCAACCCTAAATCATGTATTTAGCTTTACGTAATCTTCTTAAAAAATTTCACTTGACACAATTTCCTTAAATTTTTTTCAATGAAGAGCGATTGAAGAACATCAATGGAACATGAAATGATATTATTATTCTGAACTAAATTTTTGTAGATAGTTAAGAAAATGAAAGAATCACTTTCTATTAAAGAAGGTCTTTAGTTAGTGTGAGAAAATAGCTAAATAACATAATTAATATTGCTCAAAAACTTAACATTACATGGTATGACCCTCCTATTTATAGGGGAGAAGAGAGAGAAAAAGAATACAACAGACGATATGAGACTAATACACAATTGGCGGACTGTGCGGATACAAAAATACAGACCCAACAAGTAATGTGGTTAGACAAGCTAACCACTTATTGAAACCTCAGACCGCAACATCATAAACTTGTCTGCCAGGCTTCCCTTTGCTCCACCAGAGATGTTGTCTCACTTGTCCTCCTCAAGGTAGCTTGACAGCTGAAACCAAACTGCCAGGACAAGATCACCACTGCAGTTTGCCAGTCCTCCGCGGTAGACTACCAGGTCGCTAAGGGCAGACCGCTACTGCAGACCGCCAGGCCGTAAAGGGCAGACCGCCATTGCTAACTGTCAGGCCGCTAAGAGTAAACCACTATTGCAAACCGCCACTACAGACCACTACTGCCGATCGCCACTATAGACAATCAGGCCGCTAAGGGCAGACTGATGACACGTAATTTAATTAACTTAAACTATTAGTACAAAAATATTAAATTATATCTCTATTATATATAAAACAGTATACATTTCTATGCTCTTACCATAGACTGATTTAGGCCCGTCAGATCCTCTAATACCCTGCAAGCTCTCCGATCTTTTCATCGCTGCTGCACACCGCCTTCCCAGACGCGTGCCCTACCCTCGCGCCCGCGTGTCCTCACCGGAGATGAGCCGTCGCCGCTCATGCGCCGCTCACGGTCCCCATATCTGCACATCGCCTCACACCGCTTCTTCCCTGCTCGACTCCACTTCCATTTTTATTGTTGCTGCCGACTCCACTGCTCCGGTCGCTCTCCCTGCCTCCTCCGCATTTTCCTCCGCCCTTCTTCTCCTTCCAGGTTTGTATTTCAGTTCTACTCTTGGATTTGAATATCACTTTTCGATTTGATCCTTCCAGGTTTTGATTTCGCTTCTGCTCTTTAATTTTAATATCACTTTTGTTTTGGATTTTGGTTCCTGATGACTTAGAACTTCAGATGTTCCTTCATTCTGCCGTTGCTCTTTCCGCAGGTCAAAACCAAATCGAAGCCGCACCCGCTGAGGCTGCCGCTACTGTTGCCACTACCCTTGCCATTGCCGCCTCCGCGGCCCCCGTCGCTGGCGCTGCCTCTTCCGCATTGTGCCGCGCTCTTCCACATTTTGATGCGCTCTTCTTCCCCTTTCAGGTTTGGAATTTTAGTTTTGTTTGCTGCTTTTAAAATTGGGGTTCGATTTGGGTTTGGCATTGTTAGGTTTGGGTTCTTCATTTTAATATCGGTTTGTTGGAGTTGTTGCTTTTAATATCAGTTTTTTGGGAATATGGATTTTAATATCAGCTGTGGATTTGAAAACTGATTTTATTTTGTTTCATTTTTTGAGTTTTTCATCTCCACTTGGATATGAAACTGTTTCTTTTGGATTATGGATTTTAAGATAGCTGTCGATTTGAAAACTGTTTTTTTTTTTAGTTCTTGATTTTCTCATCTCCAATTCGATATGAAACTGTTGTAAGGTTGACATGTCATTAAAATTTCATTAAAACTGAGGTCAGTTCTCAGATCGACATACAAAGATTTACTGATAAATACTTTTGTTATCTTTGGGGATAAGCTTACTGAGAACAACTACATCGTACGTTACCATTACATTGCCGACATAACATCAAATTGATGGGCCCAATCGAAGCACTCAGCTGTCCAACTAGCTGCTGCGATCACATCCTCTTCAAGGATTTTTATATACCCTTATATCGCAAGAGAGGACTGCTACTACACTGATACAGGCTCTGTTGTTCTTGGTAATCCACTCCCTGCTGAATGTATTTCCTCTGTGGAATTAGGGAACTTTAAACTAGAGCACAAATTATTTAAATGCTTGGACATTTTGAGTTCAGTTGGATATAAACCAGCATCCATAAAACATCATCCATACGTAGTTTTGGCCCCTCTCCTCAATCAACACATGGATAAGTCCACATTAACAGATCCAAACTACCACAGCTTGCAAAACATTCACATTGGAAGATCAAAGATGTTCGTGTCAATTTGTGTATGTACATAAAGAGGCAGAACCATTATAAGATTTTTGTATACTTATTTCATTTACTTTATTTTTATTTCCTACACTAATTCTGGGACACGGAATTACTGGAGTAAAAAAAGAGAAGCATCTACAATATGGAAACACATAAAAATGCATGCTCTGTTGCATAAGAAGTTTGTGATAAATACTCATGCTCTGATAGGTTACATCTGTGTTTCTTCTTATGTTTACATTGACAGTCTCAATTTGGTAATAAGACCTTTACATTGTTCGTTTACTCTCCCAGTTTGTAACTCAAATCAAAGCAGATTTTCGGGGCTACAAAGGTTTTAAAGCATTTATAATAAAGTTGTTGCACATCGAAAATAATCACTGCTCGACGCAGTACCTTTCTACCTAAATTGTGGGGTTACAGTTAAACATCAACATATTCATGTCATGAAAACATGGGGAATAACATAGGCTCTATCTTACATTTTGCTACTTAGTGGTGATGTTGGGTTTCAGGTGAGGTTGCGAAAGACTGCTGGACTCTACTAAGATCAAATAAAAAAAAATCGAGAAAATTGGAGCCCCGTACAGGAAGGTCAGCACTCTTTCACTGCGATACTGCTCTTACTTTTAATACAACTCTCACTTTATATTCTTATATATGCACATAAGTCCACATATCATGATATTCTATGAAGCTATTTGCTTGCAACTTGAACTCCTCATTTGGTATATCGTACATTATCTAAAATTGCACTGCTTTCATGGATACTCCATGAATAAAGTCCATTTTCAAGTCATATGCCAAAAGAATAATAGGAGAACTGTATGCAGGGATTGAAATTCAAATTTGTCAATGCCCCCATTATGTTTATACCTTCAGTGAAGGACTTTTTTTTTCTCATTTTGTGGATATTGGAGGAGTACAACATTAAGAAAAACTCATTCCAAATAACTTCTTCAAGAATACAACATTACCAAATATTACTCCACATACCTTCTTGATGACTACCTATACTACAAGAAGATGAAAAACTGTCATAAATTACGCGTACTAATATTTGAAGAAAGTAATTCATCTGCAGAGTACCTACTCTGGATGCAAAAGCTAAATAATTTGTCGCGCACGTTAGACTCAATTCACCTTGAAGATGTGAACTGTTTTTCTTAATTGGATGACATGGGAGTACACGTACACAAAATTGCAAATTACGTTTAAATATGCTGACGTAGACAAAAATGACCAAGTCTCCGGTTGGCATGGTGGTCGCGGTCATGAACACGGGTGCTGGTTACGAATCAATTTTCATATTGTTTTGATTTCTCTTTAACCTCTGTTTGTCATTTCATTTCCTTCATCTGTGTTTAGGCGACTCCCTATTGCTTTTACTGTTGCTTTGACTCCGCTTTGACATTTGTGCGTTGTGAGTTAGGGCGTATTTATTTCAGATACATTGGGGCCATCTCGGTTATACATCATTTTAGTGCTCCTCTTAACGACATCCACGACGCATTCGATTCAAATTCCACCTCATCTGTAAACATCATTGTTTTAAACTATTTTTTCAATGCAAACTGGTGCTATTAGGTTTGAGCTTACATTTTCTTTTAAAAACATTGCCTAAATCGATGTTACTTTGCCCTTTTTGTCATCTACGAAAGAACGTCCCGACACATTCGCAATGGCCGACTACGGCTCCTCATCAACTGTGACGCGTGACAACGACCTTGCATCCACATTCGAGTCTGCTGACCCCTACAGCAATGTACCCTCACATATGCGAGATTACTACTACTTTGCTGTATTGCTTAGCAACCTTAGTCATGATACAACCACTGAGCTCTTAAGATCGGTCTTCCAAACACTTCCAGGCTTTCTGCACGCCACTGTACGGCCTCTTACTCGACATTGCAAAATAAATTGTTTGAACAATTTCCCTCTTTATTTCAAACATACTAACCATTTATTACTGAAGGCCGACGTCGACACAGCGGGCAACCCAAGTGGGACAGGAGAACTGATCTTTGCAGATGAAGCTTCGATGCAGGCTGCCACAAATATGATACACGGGCAAACAATTAACGGAAGAACGATCTCAGCCCATGAGCTACGACTTTTTGATATTAAATCAGAATACTATGAGCAATGTATTAATTAAACTGCATTGTAGAAGAATGTACCTATAAATATACTTCACAAATTTCGCCCACGCGCACTTCTGCTGAATATGTACCTGCCATGTACCAACGTTCAGATGTTATGCTAGCTTACCTTCTACTACTGTGCCATTTACCCCATGTTTATTACCATTTGCTCAACTACGTACTCGAGTTACTTATAACTATCTTTGTGCTACCGTATACTTTAATACTCCATTGCTGTACGCAAAACTCATGATATTTGAGATCTGCACATTCTTGAATAATATTAGGTACATCGACTATATACAAAATGGAACAGGCTCGAGATGAAGATTTACTTCAAAACATTCTACGACCAGGTCTCTCAAACTATGAGCACATCTTATAAGCAATTTACTTTATTACTCAAAATAATCTAATTACAAATCTCATACACATACCAGAAAGTCGTCGATGGATACTAAATCGTAACTCAGCCCGCATACGAAGAAATAATATGACTCCACTACAACGTACTGCAGCAAACATGAGAAGACGCGAGAAGCGACACCTTAACGAAGAACATACACCAACATTGCCCGACTTCGTAAACACACGCTCAACTTTTCACCCCGGTGAAAGTTCAGCATCAGCGCATCCAACATGTTCAGTATAAGTACAATTACATATTTATTTCTCCTAAGTTATTACCTTTACAAATTTATTGCGTCTTAGTTGCAGTTACACCAAGTAATGGCAGTTCGAGCTCAGAAGCAGACAATGATAATGAGGATGTTGAGGGCAGTATTGAGTGCGGACTTAGATCGTATATTCAATGTAATTGTGCAAGAAATTTCTACCCAGCCCATTTCGACACACAATTTCAATTACCCATGCCAACAAGTTTTTCCAACTGTAATGCTACATTATTCCATCGTGAAACAAACACCTTGTGTTGTAATCGGGGCAGAATCGCACTTCCTGAAATCCAAACACCCACTGAACTTCTGAATCTATTCATTGACCAAAGCGCGAAAGGCAAACACTTTAGGAAAAGTTTGCGCTCATACAACCATGTATTTGCCTTCACATCATTTGGTGTTACAATGGACGATCCCATGCCATCATTTCACCAAGGCATTTACAGTTTTCGGACACATGGCACAATTTATCATCGAATTGGAAGCCTTACACCTCCTGATGGGTTAAGACCACGCTTTCTTCAATTATTCATCTACGACACTGAACATGAAACGCCGAATCGCTTACAAGAAAATAGTGAGTTGCAAGCTGAATTACTTCAACAATTAACACGCATACTGGATTTGTGCAACCCGTATGTAAAAATGTTCCGTCAACTAGCGCGTCGACCAGATATACAAGAATGCAAGCTCCTCATAAAAGAACGTCCATCTACTCTGCTTCAATACAATTTACCTACTGTGTCTCAAGTTGCTGCTATATTGGTTGGAGAGGAAGACTCCTGTGAGACACACGAAAGAGATATCATTATTCAAACAACCGGAGATCAACTTTTCAATATCCCTGAATACTCAGCTTTTACGATCCACTCCAGTATCCATTGCTATTACCTTATGGCACTTTTGGCTGGTCTTGCAATTTACAGTCATTAAACAACTCAAACATCACATGTTGTGATTACTACTCATACATGTTGCAGGTAATAAGCCATTAATAAAATTGTTTCATTTACAAATATTCCTTTTTTCAGATATACTACATTTCTAATTACTTTCCTGCAGATCCGAGAGGCATCTAATTCATTACTACTGTGTAGTGGAAGATTACTCCAGCAATACGTTGTCGACAACTATATTAAGGTCGAAACACAAAAACTACGTTTTATTAGATCACACCAAAGCGACCTACGTGCAGAATTTTACTCAGGTTTACAAGATTGCTTTAATGCCGGTGAAAATAATGCTGGTACATCAAATTTATTACTTTAAACAATTGTATTACTAACCTATTCTGTAATGTTACAGTGTAACTAATAATCTACTTTTTAGGTAGCGTGGGTAAAAAGACAATACTACCATCATCATTTATAGGCAGTCCACGAGATCTATATCAACGATACCAAGATGCTATGACAATTGTTCAACACCTTGGGAAACCAGATTTGTTTATAACAATGACATGTAATCCAGAATGGAAAGAGATTACTGACCACCTACTGGAAGGATAATCTCCGTATGAACGTCAAGATATAATAACTAGAATATTTCGTTCAAAATACGAAGAGCTGAAAAAAGATATATTCAAAAGAGGTGTACTGGAAAAAGTTGTTGCACATGTGCACGTCATTGAATTTCAAAAAAGAGGATTACCACATGTACATATGTTAGTATTGCTAGAATCAGCGTACAAATTAAGCTCTCCTGACGAGTATGATTCAATCGTACGAGCCGAAATACCATATGCAAACCAAGAACCTGCATTATATGAGTCTGTGCTAAAGCACATGATTCATGGGCCCTGCGGTGCGTACAATCCAAATGCTAAATGTATGCATAACAACATCTGTAGCAAATGTTTTCCTAAGCACTACTCAGAGACAACTCTTCAAGGAAATGACGCATATCCAATATATAGAAGAAGAAACACCAACTGTTGCATAACGTTAGGCAGAAACACAGATTTCAACGTTGACAACAGATGGGTTGTTCCATATAACCCATGGCTACTTTTAAAATACAACTGTCATCTAAATGTTGAAATCTGCAGCAGTATCAACAGTATAAAATATTTATACAAATATGTATACAAAGGCCCAGATCAAATCTCTTTTCAACTCCAACCTGATACCCATTACGATGAAATCACTAACTACATTAACGGCAGATGGTTATGCCCACCTGAGGCATTGTGGAGACTGTTCAAGTTTCAGATGAGCCAAATTTATCAATCAGTAGAGCGATTACAAATACATCAACCGCATCAACATCAGATACAATTCCATACTGACCAATCGATTTCATCAATATTAACAAACAACCGAAACTCCAAAATAATGTTGACTGAATTTTTCAGTATATACAGTGAACATCAAGAACCTAAACTATATTTATACAAAGATTTCCCTAAATATTATCGTTGGTTTAAGCAACAAAAGTACTGGAGAAAAAGAGTCAGGAGACGAAAAGTTATTGGTAGGATTTACTCTGTTCCGCTTGCTGATAATGAGAGATACTATATGCGGATGTTACTAAATCATGTTCCAGGTCCTACATCATTTGATAATTTATTGACTGTCAACAACATTACATGTACCACTTTTAAGGAAGCTGCAAGAAACTACGGTTTGCTCGAGCAAGATAATAGTGTTTGAGAATGCCTAACCGAGGCTCGAACATTCAGAATGTCGTTTGCGTTGCGAAGATTGTTTGCCACTATCTTGATATTTTGTGAACCAGCTGATGTCAGAACTCTTTGGGTTGAAAATTATGCAAGCATGATAGAGGACTACCCAAGTTCCAGTGCCACTAACAAAGTCTATATTATGAATAAACTTTTATACGAACTCAATGATATTCTTCAACAACATAAACGTTCGATTAGAGAGTTTGATCTACCCCAAATAAATGAATCGTTCAAACATCTCAATAACCTCTCCAGTCTTATTGAAGCAGAGTTATCGTTACCGATCACCGATGATGACCTTAATACCGTCACATCACTTAATGAAAGCCAGTTACATGCGTACAACGCAATAAGTGACGCAATAAGAAACAAATCAGAGGACTTCTTTTTCATTGATGGACCAGGTGGAACTGGAAAAACATATCTGTACCGTGCAATTATCGCAACTTTTCGTAATTCAGGATGCATCATATTAGCTACAGCTACTTCAGGAATTGCCGCAACTCTATTACCAGGGGGTCGAATTACACACTCAAAATTCTGTATACTCATTAAATTGCATGCCCAGTCATACTGTGGCTTTACAAAACAATCAGATTTAGCTGAAGTTATCAGAAGATCATCAGCAATCATATGGGATGAGGCCCCAATAGCTGATAGAAAGGCACTCGAAGCTGTTGATCGTTCATTCCGTGACGCAACTAACATCAACAGGCCATTCGGAGGAAAAATTATTATTTTGGGAGGTGATTTTCGTCAGGTGCTACCTGTTGTTGTGAATGGAACCAGAGCACAAATTATTAATGCAAGTATCATTCAATCCTATTTATGGAGTCATGTAAGGATACTAAGTCTAACAGAAAATATGCGTGCAAAACATGATATTGTTTTCTCTGAATATTTGTTGCGAGTTGGAAATGGTACAGAAACAACCATAGAAGGTAAAATGATTAGAATTCCTGACCCAGTAGGCATGTTATGGGAAGGTGAGCAATCCATTACTGATTTAATAACTGTTACATTCCCAAATTTGGATTCACATGTTGGAGATAAAAACTATATGCGCGATAGAGATACTAACACCTCTAAATGAGCACGTGAATATGTTGAACGATATCACTGTACTACAACTCCCGGGAGAAGAAGTTATATACTATTCGTATGATTCTGTTTCAGATGATACAAGAAATTTTTATCAACCAGAATTTCTCAATACATTAACACCAGGTAATTTACCGCCTCATAAGTTAAAGTTAAAAGTTGGGGCACCAATTATGTTACTGCGGAATATTGATCCAAAAATCAGACTTTGCAATGGAACAAGACTGATGTGTCGTAGATTTGCAAAAAATGTGATCGAAGCAGAGATTCTAATAGGGCAGTTTGAGGGAAACTCCATTTTCTTGCCACGAATCTCTTTAAATACTGCAGAAGATATCAAATTGTCATTCCAGTTAACACGTAAGCAATTTCCATTACGATTAAGCTTCGGACTTACAATAAATAAATCTCAAGGAGAAACATTTCAACATGTCGGAATATACCTACCAAACAATGTATTCAGTCATGGTCAATTGTATGTAGCTCTATCACGAGGCACCTCCCGAGATAAAACAAATGTGTTAGTGCAGAATGACAAAATATATAATCATACATGTATCTATACAGCGAATGTTGTGTACAAAGAAATTTTCAGACAACTACAACATCAACATAGAATATCACATTGAGGTATGCATTCAATACAAAATATATTTGTTGTTTAAAAATTATTTAGTACAAGTTATACATTGGTATTCGATGTACTGAAATTACATATACGATATAATGACTAATATACTACACGGCAAAATCTCTTACCACGATATCCCTAAAATCTGTAAATACACCATCTCTCTGTTAGCAGCATCTACATACATATAGGATCACTCAAGCATATTATGTTTCATCTCTTACAACTCGACTGCAACGCCTCACATTTTGCCCGACAATTTATAACCACTTGTACATTTCGAAAACAACACCTGATATTTGCATACTGGTATGTATAATGTGATTTCCATATAACATAAAAGTATTACAATAATAATACATATATGTGCTAAAATACCCTCTAATTTTTTTTACATCAATTACTGCTTCATAAATATCAATACTGTGCAGATGTCAAACACTCAACGTCAGATCATTCACTATACTTACGTAATCATTCCATCGCTCCACTCAGTAAGTAATTCATAGTGTACATATTTATTTTTTTATAACCATAATAATTTGAAAAGCTAACTGCAGCATTTGTTTCGCATCTACCTTTGTCAACAACACCACTTCAGCTGACTCTAATTACAACTACTATGACGAGATTTGCAAGCCAACTACAAGCAGGTGGTCAGATGACCCAGAAACTAACATTTTGGGATTTAGATAACGTATCCCAGCTGTGCCAGCAGGTCTAACAACACAGTAAGAGTGGAACTATATATTTACAATGATTAGAAGGTGAGATATACGAAATAATATGCATTACATAACTAATACTACTAACATAACTCAATCAACTTTTCTTATTAACTAATAAAACTTCACATCTTCTATCAACGCAGGATCTCCCAAGGCCACTGAAAATGATATGTCATCAGACAGTACTTTGATAACTTCCACCTCACTTGGACTACTGATTGGACACTCCTTAGTTACAAAAGATCTACAAAACGAATTCAGAGTTCATATAGTTTGACCTCCAATCAAAAATATCTTTCTCTGTTTTGTATATATATATTACATCGTTCTTAAAAAAAATTTTGGTCTCTGTTGTTCATATGTACAATCTCCGACCTTCATGTATATGTTGTATGTTGTACTATGAATACGGGTCTGTCAAGATGTGGTTAAGCTACTCATTCGATGAACAGAACTCTCTTACTAAAATTGAACCTGATGAGCTTAGTTAGTGCTAATTATAATACTCACATGTATGACATTAATGTATGCCAGTTTACTTGCTCTCAGAAGCAGCTCAGTTCGTCGTAATTACTGTTTGGCATTAATTGATCACGGTTATAAGAATTATTAGTTAAGAACTATCTACAATGTATCGTAGTTGAATGTTGAATTGATACAGTGAATTGAGATAGCAGTACTGAGGCGAACTCATATAAGTATGGAATTTATAGTTTTTACAGAAAAACTCCTTTAAAATAATTTACATTGCTCCAGAACATCAACCTATAGTGGGCTCCGGGAACCCGATCGCCCTCTGCAGCGATCAGAGGGTGGATTGCGTGGAAGCTCACGAACCCCTCTTCTATGTGGCTGAAGACCACCTGAAGCATCGAGTATCGGTGAGGCCCGGGAGCAGGCACCGAGCCGGTGAAATGCGTGGAAGCGGGGTCAGCTTCTATGCGGCGAAAGGCAGCATGACTCATCGAACACGGGTGTAGCCCGTGTGCAGGCGGGCAAAGCCCACCTGATGCGGCCGAAGGCCGCACGAGAGTATCGAGCACGGGCGTAGCCCGTGCGAAGATGCTCGTGTATATATATATATATATATATATATATATATATATATTTGTATTTTCTCCTAAATATATTTTAATTTACTCTCTTTTTATATTTTATTTTCTAATAATGTTTATTTTTTTTGTTTTGTGGATTTTTAAGAGTTTTGTCAAAGAAATTGTGTCGCAGCTGCTATCTCATCCATTGGAATTTTGTCGTACCGTTTTTCAAGTTGCTTCCCTCCACTTGACGTCATGCCCTCTCCACTCGACGCCATGCCCGCTCCACTCGATGCCATGCCCGTTCCACGCGACGCCATGCCGGCTCCTCTCGACGCCACGCTGCAACCCGCCAACATGCTCATAAAAAGCTGCCACCCTTTCCAACTTTAGGCTCCGTTTGGGAGGACTTATTTTCACCGGTCAAGCAGTTACGACCGCATGAATCGAATCTTAATTATGATCTGGTTCATGCGGTCATAACCGCTTGACCGGTGAAAATAAGTCCTCCCAAACGGAGCCTTAATTTCATGCAGCTGAACCCCTCCCGCCACCTGTGTTTCTACTTCACTTCCCCAAAATATTGCTATACATTCTCCCACAAATGAATTCATGCGTTGCAAACCCACGTGATTTCCATGCAGGCAACATCCACTTCCTCCATTTAATATGCCACGTCATCATTTTATCCACATGCAAATGCTGCTACTTCCTCCATTTATTTTTTGATCCATTTCACGGATATGGTCTTTTATTTTTTGATCCAACGGGTTTTCTTTTTCCCAATCTTTTATCTTTTTTTTAATTCAAAAAAATCATGTCCACTAGATTTTTTGAGGGACTAATCCTATCCACTAAATATGAAATGAATCCCCTCATCACCTCATAAAATATGTCCGACACCTCTCACTTTTCCATTTATTATGCCACTAAAAGCGTGTCCACTAGATTTATTATGCCACCTTTGCATTCCGGCCACCTCATCACCTCATAAAATATGTCCGCCACCTGTCACTTATCCATTTATTTTTCTCATTCCCCACGCCTGAATATTAATTTATTAAAATGGCCGCACATGTTCACCCCCTCTTCCCATAAGAAGTCACATTCCTCCCCTCTTGAAGCCATCAATTTTCTCTCTCTTCTAGATTCATCCTCTAACATTTGATTAATTGTTAGGTCAGGACTCCTGACCTAAAGAAAGGTCAGGACAACCAATGAGGAGCTAGAAACTGCATGGGTCCCGCGCAAAAGTGTATGACACAAGTCACAAGTGCGTGGGCCCCACCTCCATTGCAAGCTCCTCATTGGTGGAGGACCATGAGCATCGTCAGGAGTCCTGACCTAAATATTGCTCCTAACATTTACTCATTTGGATGATTCTAGAACCACGTCAACATCTATAAAAGGACATGAATTCAAGGAGGAGAGCATGATATTTTTAAAAGAGAAATTCCGAGAGAGAAGTATTTGAGAGAGAATCTTGTAGCTTGTTCTCTTGTTATAATTTTTCATTTTTGTTTAATGAAAATGCTTGTTTCACTTTTTATTATTGTTACTATTATTATGCATAACTAATTCTCGGTATTGCTTAGTATCAAATTATATCAATTTATAACATTTTATATTAAGGCTTCGCGTTGGTAGGCGGTGGGCCACCACAAGGCCGGAAAACAAACGCGAGTTCCGGACGTGCGACCACACGCTTGTTCCCGCCCTCTCTCTGTGGTACGCTGAAATACGCCAGTTTCCAACCACATCCCTCCCCCTCCGGACCCAGTTGCTGGTTCCAGCCGATGCCGCCCTACCAAATGAAGCCTAAGAGTCAGATTTGATTGGAGCTATTGAATTTTTGGAATTGACTTTCAGCTCAATATCAATATATACAAGAATTCGCATTGTACTGAATTCTAATTTTGTTGTTAGTCGGTAATAGGATTTTCTTACACAAAAATTGATATTGATCAATTTGTGATTTATTTGCAGGATAAATTCGTCATCTAATGTAGGACGATCAAATGCACTGTTGTTATCTTCCCCAACAGACTGCATAGTTCAGACAATGAATTGAAGAACTTGATGTTCATGAGAAGCTTTATAGGTAAAGGTGTATTAGAAAACTCAGAATGGAATAGAGCTTTTCATTATTATTATTTTTATTATTAAACAGAGATACAACTGGCATATATATATAGGCAAGGAAGAAAAGAGATAACGGAGAGCTAACGGTTCCAACAGAAAAGAGGATGGAAATCTAACTAACTGTCAACAATAAAACAAACGCAAATGATAAAATGTAATACGTGTTAGATATTTAATTATATGTCCGCACGCGTGTTAGTCCGACTCGGAATAGGTTTTGGGTTCGTGTCGTTTTAGGGTTAGGCTCTACGCTGGAAGTACTATAAATACCCATTCCAAACTTGATGGTGTATTCGTAGAATACTTTGAGCGGAGCTCTCAACATTCTCAAAGTAGCGCCTTGGGGTTTCCGCTCTGTGTTCTCGTTGTGCGATTCCTCCGCCACTGCTGCCCGATTTTCGCGATTTCGCCGTCGCTGCCGTGAGCGATTCTTCTTCTCGTTCGCATTCCACTGACCCGTAGCTCTCGGTCGGGAAGAGGAAGATCAGATCCTGTCGGCGCCGTTGCCGATCGTGAAGCTTTCCGCCGGCACGGGTTGTCTTCGCCGTTTTGTGGATCGGAAAGGGCGGATCCGTTCAGAGGAAACGCCGTCAGATCTGTTACTGTTGGCGCTCCTTGATTTCGCGCTCAAGTCGCACTTCAGATCTGCCTGGTCGCAGTCGGAGCAAGTCCCAGCGAGCCTTCGTCGTCGCACGCTGATTTCGCCGACTGGTTTCACCGTCTGGTCTTGATCGGAAAACCAGATCTCGCTAGATCTGGGATATTTCGCCGCTTAGCTCGCCGATCTTGCCGGATCGGGGTTGATCTGGCTGCTCCGCTGCTTCTCACAGATCACCGCCGACTAGCTCGTGATTCTGTCGTTCTTGGTTTTTTGGTGCTCCCATAACCCATTCTGTTGCACGTGTATCCTTGCCGATCGTGAAGAGGGAACTTTTCTGTCAAAAAAAAAATCCAGTTTGATTTCACGGATATAGGGCAGCCTGTTGATCTTGCTATAAGGAGGAGCACTAGATCAGAATAGGTTTTTCTGATTCCGTGAACAGGAGACTGCACCTATTTTAATGTTTTGCTCTATTCCAGGAGCAAATTCACATCAAAGGAAAATAGAAAATTGTTCTTTTCTTCTTCTCAAGTCCTGAACAAAAGGGTATCTTGGTTTGCAAATTCAAGTTCTTGAAAGCTGATCCTTTTGTTGGTGGAGAAGGTGTGCTTCAGTTGGGGTCCTTGTTGATTGGATCTTGCCTTTGGCGAGTACTCTCATTCGGAGGGAGCAAACATATTTCTGGATTGGATCCGAAGACATTGCCTCGTCTCCGTACGGATCAGGTGACTTCTTACTTATTTTTCTGTCCAAGCTGAATTTAAATGTTGAGGTGTAGCTCACTCGACATTATGGAGCTTCAGTCATTCGCTCCCACTGATTTCCAAGTTTGGAAATTGCACGTCAAGGTAGGGATGAAAGAACGTGATATTTTCTACACAGTTCTGAGCGATTACGCCACTACCCGAGAGGATGTGGACGTATTTCAGTGGGGAAAATACGATATTTTATGCAGGGACTACCTCCGAAGATCTTTATGTCCTCGTCTCTCCCTGACCTTCAGTGACTGTAAAACTGCAAAGGAGCTATGAGATCGTTTGAACGCGCGCTTCCAAGAGGGATCGTTAAGAATTCCTCTTAGCGAACAATTCTTTAACTTTAAATTTGATGCAAATTCTTCAATCACCTCCCAAATTGTAGAACTGGAAAAACTGCGTCTCAAGCTGGCGGACGAACAATCCGTAATATCCGATAGTCTTTTTGTAAGTCTGATACTGCACAAGCTGCCTCCTGGGTGGATCACATTCCGACTGGAGGAGGAGACCACTCTAGATGATCTCAAGAGACTTATCCGCCTCGAGGATCAAAACAGTGGACATCTGCCGGTCGACTACCCGGATCCCAGACCATTCGTGGCCATGATCGGGAGCAGTCACCGTAGTTCGTCCTCTGAGTGGTGGCTCGATAGCGGTGCTACCTGTCATGTGACGAATGACAGAGCTTTACTCACTGAGGTCAAGGTGGTCCAGGAGAAGGTGGAGAACTGCAATGGAGGAGAGACTCAGGTGACCCATGCAGGGACAGCCGAGCTGGTCCTCTCTTCAGGTAAAATTTTATTTTTGCTTAATGTAAAAGTAGTTCCAAACTTAACCAAGAACTTGATTTCCATTAGTCTATTAGATAAGGCTGGGATGACCTTCACAACTCAGAGCGGTAGAATGACCTTAGCAGTCAATTCACATTATTTTGGGTGTGTGTACCTGATCAACGGAATGTATAGACTTAGCTTAAACAATGATAGCATTCACCAAATTAGTTCAAACCTTATTGATCCTAAGTTGTTACACAACAGACTTGGACATGTAAACTATAGGAAAATGCTAGAGTTAGCTAAGAGTCATAACATCCCCTTAGATCTGTCGATTCGATTTGACAAGTGCGAGGTGTGTGCTCAGACCAAGATCACTAGAAAGCCTTTTAGATCGGTTTCTAGGAGCACGAAACTTCTTGAGTTGATACATTCAGACCTCTGTGATTTTCGTAGTCACGTCACTAGAGGGGGAAGGAAGTATCTGATTACGTTCATAGATGATTTTTCAAGATTTTGTCATGTATATCTGTTAAAATCGAAAGATGAAGCCTTTGAGACGTTTAAGACTTTCAAGTCTCGTGTGGAAAATCAGTTAAATCTGAAAATTAAGAGATTTAGAAGTGATCGAGGTGGAGAATACACTGTTACTGGGTTTAAGGAATTTTGTGCCTCTGAGGGAATAATTCTTGAAACAACAACTCCTTACTCACCCCAGTCAAATGGTGTTGCCGAGCGTAAGAATAGAACTTTAACAGAGATGTTGAACTCTATGCTCCTAACAGCTGGCATGCCTAATTCCTTTTGGGGAGAAGCAGTTCGTGCTGCAAATCACATTCTGAATAGAGTGCCTTATTCTCAGCTCACGTCTACCCCGTATGAGCTATGGCACGGTCATCCTTGTAGATATGATACTCTAAAGACTTGGGGTTGTATTGCCTATGTGCGCATACAAGACCTTAAGAGGCCTAAGGTGGGACCTAGAACAACGACGTGTGTCTATCTAGGTAGTGCAGAAGACAGTGTAGCAGACAGATTTCTCGATCTATCCACGAATACCGTGATAGAGTCTAGAGATGCTATATTCTTTGAAGATAAATTTGTCAAGGATCATGGTTTATCTGTCTCTGGGTCTAATGATATGATTTCAGAATCTATCGTAGAACCTGAAGCTGGCCCCTCTGGCACTGCTCCTCAACCGTTAGAGGTGGAACCTGTTCCACTTAGAGCATCTACAAGAGAGAGGATCCCTAAGAACTTTGGTGAGAATTTCGTCACCTATCACTTAGAGGATGATCCATTTTCCTACCAAGAAGCAATGAGATCTAGAGATTCGTTGATGTGGGCAGAAGCCATTGATGATGAGATGGACTCGCTGCTACATAACAATACTTGACATCTAGTTGACTTGCCGAAAGGCGCTAAAGTCCTAGGATGCAAGTGGGTGTTGAAAAAGAAACTTCATAGTGATGGGTCTATAGCCAGGTATAAAGCACGTCTCGTAGCTAAAGGTTATAAACAACAGGGGGGAATAGACTACTTTGATGTTTATTCACCTGTGTGTCACTTATCGACTATTAGAATTCTTCTAGCCTTAGCTTCTATCGAGAACTTTATAGTTCATCAGATGGATGTGAAGACAGCCTTCTTAAATGGAGAGCTTGATGAAGAGATCTACATGGCACAACCTGAAGGTTATGTGCAGAAAGATCAAAAGGATAAAGTGTGCAAACTGGATTAATCAATCTATGGGCTTAAACAAGCGCCTAAGATGTGGCACATGAAGTTTGACCAGATGGTAAAGAGCCTCGGATTTCAGTCCAGTCTCTCAGATAAATGCCTTTATCACCGCTCATTGTCGAATCAGACAGTCATCATATGCTTATATGTAGATGACATGTTGATTTTGGGGTCTAATCTTGCTGCAGTTAGGGATATTAAATCCACTCTAGCAGAAGCTTTTGATATGAAGGACCTCGGTCCTGTAGATACCCTGTTAGGTATGAAGGTCAGAGTTGACAAGGGTCGAGTTACTCTTAGTCAGGCTCATTATATAGAGCAACTTCTTTCTACCTGGGGATATGATAACTGTAGGCCGGCTGAGACACCGTTTGATCATAATATCAAGTTGAGTCCTAATGAAGAGACCAGCATTGATCAAGTTAAATATTCCAAAATAATTGGTAGTCTCATGTACGCCACAAGCTGTACAAGACCAGACATTGCTTTTTCGGTTAGCATGCTGAGCCGTTTTACCAGTAATCCAGGCAAAGAGCATTGGGAAGCCCTAGACAGGCTGTTAAGATACCTGAGAGGTACTAAAGATCATGCTCTGTGCTACACTGGTTACCCACCTACTGTGGAAGGACATTCTGATGCCTCGTGGTGTTCAGAAGCCGGGAACAGCAAGTCCACGAGTGGATATATATTCACCTTGGGAGGAGCTGCTATAACTTGGAAATCCAAAAGACAGACCTGTATAGCATTGTCGTCTATGGAAGCCGAGTTGTTTGTCTTAGCCTTGGCCGGTGAAGAGGCAGATTGGATCAGGAACTTGATTCTAGACATTCCCTTGTCTAAGCTACAAGTCAACTCGTTGAGCTTGTACTGTGATAATCAAGCAGCAGTTCAAGTCATTAAGAATGCCCTCTATAATACTAAAAGGAGACATGTACGACTGAGACATGCTTTACTGAATTATCTGAAAGAACAAGGAATTATCACTTTGATTGATGTGCGTTCAAAGGATAACCTGGCTGATCCATTGACGAAAGGAATGCCCAAAGATCGACTAATCAAAACTGTGGGGGAAATGGGACTAAAGGCGATTTAGTTCGGCCTTAGTTCAGCCTCTGGTGATTTAGTTCAGCCTTTGTCCGAATGTTTTGATTATTACGATTTCCTTTGTCAAAGCAAGCATGTTGTGCTCCGTTGATGCTCTTGGTTGCTGAGTTCGGATCTGGTAAGTTGTTTCATTCCAAACTTGATGCTAACAATTTCACCTGGATTCGGCTTTTGCCTTGGAGGAGAGTGTTATTCCAAACTTGATAACACAATCTGACTTGGTCTTGTCTCTTCTTCTGGAGATTGGTTCCATTCCAAACTTGATGAGTTCCAATTGACTTTAGAAGGGCAGTAACCGTGACATTCCATATAGGATCACAGATATAGCTGCGGTATCCAGAAGTCTGAAATCATTTCGGTTGAAACAGATATCAGGTTCTGAGGTAAAACTATAATACTCTGTGAACGTGTCCTCTTAGCCAAATTAAAAATGATTAATACTAAGTTCTTTTTATAGAACTAGATATTTGCAAATTTGCAAAGGATAGAATTCATTCTGAAATGAAATTCTCGGTTGAAATTGCAGGAGCTGCTGGGATAGGAGGAGCACTGGTTGACTGGAATCCTGATCAGGATGATCTTTTGGATGATGAGATTTAGAGTGTTATGAGTTTATCTTTTGTTACTTCTGTTTAGAGCATTGTTTAGCTCTTCTACTTTTGCACTGTTTGTTTGGACTTTATATAGCTCTCTGTTGATTTGTGACACCAGGCGTATAGGGTCTGTGTCTTGTTGTACCTGAGACTATTTCTGTGTTGCAGCTGAGTTTTGTTTACTTATGCGTGCATACTATTCTGTGCTTAAGTCTAATTTTGTTTGAAACAGGTGCTGGACACGGTTGTGTATGATTCACGGTTTGGTTGAACTTTGCACAAACCACCCTCTATCCGAAGTCTGGGTACACAGCGGACATAGGAGGAGATTGTTAGATATTTAATTATATGTCCGCACGCGTGTTAGCCCGACTCGGAATAGGTTTCGGGTTCGTGTCGTTCTAGGGTTAGGCTCTACGCTGGAAGTACTATAAATACCCATTCCAAACTTGATCGTGTATTCGTAGAATACTTTGAGCGGAGCCCTCAACAATACGCCCCCTCAAGATGGGCAATAAACATCTAAAATTCCCATCTTGGAGATGGGGAACTGAAAAGTAGCTCGTGGAAGCGTCTTTGTCAATAAATCTGCTAATTGGTATTGAGTCTTGATATGCATGATTTTCAGACAACACGATTGAACCAATTCGCGCACAAAATGTCAATCTATGTCAATATGTTTTGATCTTTCATGTAAAGTAGGAATTGAAGCTAAGTGTAAGGTTGATTGGTTGTCACAGAACAACATTGGCCTGGAGATTGAAATATCAAAGTGCAGAAGAAGCCGTTGTAGCCAAACAACTTCACTGGCTAAAGCAGCTAACGCTCGATATTCTGCCTCTGTAGAAGATTTGGAGACGGTTGGTTGTTTCTTCGACTTCCAGGATATAAGGGAATCACCAAGGCAATCGTTTGAATTTTGCAAGTGGACATATAGAGCAGTGAGAAGAAGAGAATGCATTAGGCAATGAGAAAGGAATGTTAGCACTTAAAAGTTTAAGAACTTTATCAGATGTATTATTCCATAGGTCGGCAATACAGTCATTTGAAATTTTATTAAGGGAAAACAGAGCAGTAGGAGCTTCTGAAGGTGTATAATCTGTGGAGGACGGTGTAGAGAAATCAGAGTGCCGAGAAGAGAGATTCGAACGAAAAATCGAAAATAAACAAAACAAAAACAACCACAACAACAAGATTTACAGAGGTTCGCTCAAAACCGGGCTACGTCCTCTCTCCCCTTCTCCCCTTCCTTCTTGTATTCACCAAAGCAAAAATACAGATTACAAAGGTTACAAGGATCAAACCGATCCTACCTCGCACCTCTCTCTTTGGAAAAGAAATGGGAAGAAGAACCACCGCCAGAAAAACACCTCCTTCTTCGGATCTCCAAAAGGTGCTTCCAACAACTTCCTCAGCCAAAACCGCTCAGGAAAAACTCTAACCCTAAAATCGGGTTACACGCCTATAAATAGGCCACGGAACCGGGACCATCGCAGGGGGCTCGCCGCCCCCAGGACCCCCGCGTTTACTGGTACTTCAGTCATCGGAGAGGGTCACGCTCCGACGTCTCTAAGCTCACGCGGGCTAACCCGGTGTGAGAAACAAGAGAGCCGGAAGTGTTCCCCAACTCCAACAGACAGAAGGTAGAGAGCAACAATCAATTTGCCCATGCCAATCCTTCGGGATTGTTTGATATCCTGAATAAAGAAAAAGTCAGGATGAATCAGCACAGAGTAGGTAGAGTTCAGAAGTAGAGCACTCACAGAAATCAAATTAAAACGACATGATGGAACATAAAAAACATCATGAAGAATTAATAGCAGTGACTGCAATGGTAGAATGAGCATGCAGAGTTATAAAATGATTGTGCACAGTTTGGTGAGAAGCAAAATTGTTTAAATCAAAGGGAATGTGGGAACTCGCACCAGAGTCAATAATCCACGATGAAGGAGGAATTATGGAAAAGGTATTAATTAGTAGTGGTAAAAATCAGACCAGAGGACGATTCAGCAGATTCAGGCTTCGTTTGAGAGGACTTATTTTCACCGGTCAAGCGGTCATGACCACATGAATCTGGACTTACTGTTCCGATTCATGTGGTCATGACCGCTTGACCGGTGAAAATAAGTCCTCCCAAACGGAGCCCCAGTTTGATTAATATGTAGCGGTTGATTTTGAAGAAGCATCAAGAGTTGTTGATGTTCATATTCCTTGTGTTTGACGCTGCTGGAATTAGAACCAAATTTAGGACCAAGAGAAGATTTCTTGAAACCGGGTGGGTATCCATGTAATTTGAAGCATTTGTCCTTGATTAAGTCCCAAAACACCACAATAAGCACATATCAGCCTGTCTCTGCGCTGGGGTTTGGATTTGTTGTCCGGAGTTTTAGTGAAGTTGGGCACAACAAAGGCGAGAGGAGGTTCGGTGGATGAGGAAAGTGTTGGAACCGTGGTTTCACATTCCTTGTGTTTGAGAATATCAACTCGCAGGTTGTATTTGATCATATTGTATGTTGATAGAGTGTGCAAGTTGACAGGTGCAAGCAAAGAAAAAGGCATATATGAAATCTACCGCCCAGCGTTAGTACTTACCGCGCCGCGCTAGCCCACTGAACGCCGCGTTGAGAGCGTTGAGACAAAAAGCGTTCAGTGCGTCGAGACAATGGCTTTGAGTGAAAGCTACCTCCCGGTGGTAGTACTACTGCAGGCGCTAAAGCGATGATTTATTTGGACCTAGCGCTGTGGATGGTTTCGGCGCTAGATCTACCGCGCCGCGCTAGCCCACTCAACGCCGTGTTGAGAGCGTTGAGACAAAAAGCGTTGAGTGCGTCGAGACGATGGCTTTGAGTGAAGGCTACCTCCAGGCGTTAGTACTACCGCAGGCGCTAACTCGACGATTTATTTGGACCTAGCGCTCTGGATGGTTTCGGCGCTAGCTCTACCGCGCCGCGCTGGCTCTCGAGGAGTTTTCGAAGACAACACGTCGAGAGGGGCTACCGCCAGGCGTTAGTACTATTGCAGGCGCTAACTCGACGATTTATTTGGACCTAGCGCTCTGGAAGATTTCGGAGGTAGCACCTACCGTGCGGTGCTAGCCTTGTCAAACGGGTGTTGCCTTTTCAGGAACGTCGTATCCTATGTTACCGCGCTGGCGCTAGTTCAAATGAAATGGAAAAAGATCGTTTCGAAAGATTATTTTCTAGATTTGGAGGACAGCTGGCACAACAAGCGCGTGAAACTACCGCATGCGCTAGTCTTACCGCTGGCGGTAGCCTGATTTCATAAAGACGTATAAAAGTATCTATGTTGCATGTTGTCATAACGACTCCTAGACGAATTTTGACTTAGGGTTTCAGAACTCCAGATTTCGGCCGCCTCCTTGCGCCCGTTCCTCTTGTCTTCGTCAAAGTTGAAGGAAGCCTTCTCCCTTCCGTTCGTGAACGAATAACTCCGACGATCCAGAATCTTCATCGACCACTGAGAACCGACCGGTTGCTCGCCAAAGAAGAATCTCAAGCACCGGCCGTAAATCGCACACTGGAGAAGTCGTCAAGAGGGAGAACTTCATTTTCTTATCGTCTTTACTTTTAATCTTTGTACTATTTTTCTATTTTCTGTTTAGTTCTTGGTGAGGAAAATCGACCGGTGAGGGTCGTCGGAATCCGGGTAGGATTGTGCGGTAAATCGTCCCGGGAGTTGGGACGTCTAGATCGGAGGATCTAATTGGGCTCTAAGACCCTTCCTTGCGTGGAGGTGAAGAGTGGGCTCTAAAACCCTTCCTTGTGTGGAGGTGAAGAGTGGGCTCTAAGACCTTTCCTTGTGTGGAGGTGAAGAGTATTGGCGTTATTATTGTTATTATCTGTATATTGGTCTGTATGGTCTGTATTTAGCTTGTAATAATATTTTGTCTATATATTTGATTCCTCTCCTCATTTGGAGATGAGAGTTTTTCATCCAACATGGTATCAGAGGGATTCTAGGGTTTTCGTTTTTCGCTCCGGGGTCGCTCTTCCTCCCGCTCGTCGATCGCGATCTCCCGGCCTCTCCGGCATATCGCGACTGGATCGCGATCTCCCGGCGACTGGATCGGCTTCTCCGTGGATCGTCTTTCCTGCATCGATCGACTGGATCGTCTTGGTTCTCGGTTCTCCGTGGATCGTCTCCGTGGATCGATCGACTGCATCGATCGACTGGATCGGGTCTTTCCTGCTCCGTTCTCGGTTCTCCGTGGATCGTCTCCGTGGATCGACTGCATCGATCGTCTCTTCCTCCCGCTCGTCCTGCATCGATCGACTGGATCGTCTCTTCCTCCCGCTCGTCCTGCATCGATCGGCTTCGTCTGCTTCAGCCGCATCGATCGGCCCGCATCGATCGGCCTCTCTCGCAGCCGCATCGATCGGCCTCTCCCGCTGATTTTCTTTTGTTCTTGATCCTCGATCTCCTTTGTGGGAGGGATATCCTGTTGATTTATGGCTTCTACAGACACCTACGAATCCTCCTCGAGGAGGATCACTAGCATTCTTCTGGATGAGCGGAACTATTCTTCTTGGGCTACATCGATGAAGGTGGCCCTTGCAGGCCGGAACAAACTTTCTTGGTTGACTGGAGGACCTCCCAAGCCTCCTGATGACAAGAAAGATGATTTGGTCAAGTGGTCCACGGAGAAATTCATGGTTCTTGGCTGGATTCAGTGCTCAATGGAACCTCGTATCTTCGGCCAGTTCATGCGATTTGAAGACATCACCGAACTTTGGTCTGCTCTTCAGCGCACCTTCGGGCATACTCGTGTTGACGCCCAGATTTTTGGTGTCTTTCAGGATATTGCTTCCGCCACTCAGGGGGAGCGGTCTGTTCAGGAGTACTTTACCTACCTCCAGGATCGTTTTCTGGAACTCAACGATCTGGAGCCGCTTAGTGCCCTGAAATCTCCAGAGGATGTCACCCTTATCCGACAACAGCGACAACGTCGGGAGACCTACCAGTTCTTGATGGGTCTTCGCCCCGAGTTTGAGTCCACACGTGCTCAGATTGTGGGCATGTCTCCCTTGCCCGACCTGCTTGAGGCCTACTCCATTATCTCTGAGCATGAGAAACGCCTGCTGCGTCAATCATGCCTCTCCGGCGCGCGTACTACTTCCTCGCTCCCTACTGAGCAGATGGCTCTTGCAGCTTCCTCTCGTCCTCCCACTTCTGCCTCCCGGAGCCGTGGTGGTCGCGGGTCATCTCCTCAGTCTGGGGGACGTGGCTCCTCCGGTGGCCGTGGCTCTACAGGTCCGCCTGGCCCTTGCTCTCATTGTGGGCGTCTCTATCATGACCGGAGCCGTTGTTATCAGCTCTACCCACACCTTCGGGGTTCTGATCGTACTTCGTCTGGTGCTGCTCCGCGCTCTACCGTTGTTGCTGCCGAGTCTGTTGATACCGTCGAGCGTCCCTCCGGAATCACTGCGTCGGATTTCAGTCACCTATTGGCCCAGTTTCAGCAGTTCCAGCAATCTCAGTCCTCCACTACTACCTCTGCCTCTCCTCGGTCTTCATCCTCAGGTACTCCGTTTGCTTGCACTGCGACCATGGTTGATCAGGGTTCGTCACCCTGGGTGATTGATTCTGGTGCCACCGACCATATGACTGGTACGTCTTCCCTCCTGCGCCAGGTTGCCCCTTGCTCACACCGGGATGTGCGCCTTGCTGATGGCTCGTTTACTCATGTCCTCAGCCAGGGCACTGTCTCTCTCTCTTCCTCTCTTTCTCTTGACTCCGTTCTTCATGTACCTCACATGGCTCTCAACCTTTTATCTGTTAGTAGCATTACTCGTGCTTTGAATTGCTCAGTCACTTTCTACTCTGATCATTGTGTTTTTCAGGACCTGCAATCCAGGAGGACTTTTGGTACGGGGATTGAGAAGAATGGGATGTACCATCTGGTGCTGCCTCCACCTACTGCTGCTACCACCACCACTGCTGTTCTTGCTTCGCCATCGAGTTTGCTTTGGCATGCCCGCCTCGGTCATGCTAGCCCCCCTCGGATGTTATCTGTTTGTCCTGATGTACCTTTTTCTTTTCCTTTTTATTGTGATGTCTGCGAATTGTCAAAACACACTCGCAGTACCTATGTATTTTCTACTAGTCGTGCTACTTCTTGTTTTGAGTTGATACATTCTGATGTTTGGGGTCCGGCTCCTATTGTTTCTTTTGATGGATTCTCATATTTTGTCACTTTCATTGATGACTATTCTCGCTGTTTATGGGTTTACCTTCTGAAACGTAAGTCTGACGTTCTATCTGTTTACACTCACTTTACGGCTATGATACAGACACAACATGGCAAGTCTGTTCACATTCTTCGCTCTGACAGTGGCGGTGAATACACCTCCCGCTCCTTTGACGAGTTTCTTTGCTCGGAAGGCACCCTCCATCAGTTTTCGTGTCCGGCCACCCCCGAGCAAAATGGCGTGGCCGAACGCAAAAACCGTCACCTGTTGGACACTGTTCGATGCCTTCTTCGGGGCATGCATGTTCCTAAGTCCTACTGGAGTGCTGCTCTTCTTACCGCGGCCTTTCTTATCAATCGAACTCCGTCCCGCCCTCTTGGCGGTATTGCTCCCTATAGTCTTCTCCACCCTTCCGCCTCTGTTTTTCCCATCCCTCTTCGGGTCTTTGGCTGTGTGTGTTTTGTCCAGGATCGGCGTCCTTCCCGGACAAAACTCGACGATCGGGCTGTCCGTTGCCTCTTTCTCGGCTACTCGACTACCACTAAGGGGTATCGCTGTTTTGATCCCCGTTCCCGTTGTATCATTCACTCTCGTGATGTAACGTTTCACGAGGAAGTACCCTTCTTTGTCTCTTCCTCGACTACCCCGAACCCTCCTACTATTGTCCAACCTGTCCCGGTCGTCCCCACCGTCTCCCCTCCATCGTCTCCACCCGTTCTACTTACTTACACTCGCCGCCGCGCGCCCACACCAGCTGTTACTCCCATTTCTCCCTCAGTTCCGGATCCATTGCTCCTTCCGGTTGCAGGTACTTCTCTTGAGCCTTCTCCCTCTACTACTTCTGATGACTTGCCCATTGCCTTGCGCAAGGGCCAACGTGCTTGTGTTCACTCCTCTGTTACTAAGCACCCGCTGGCTAGTGTTGTTTCCTACCAGCGGTTCTCTCCTTCTTACCAGGTTTTTGTGGCCGCTGCTGATTCGGTTCGAATTCCTGCTTCGACTGCTGAGGCTCTCCTTGACTCGCGGTGGGTTCGGGCCATGGAGGAGGAGATGTCTGCTCTTCGTCATACCGGGACGTGGTCCCTTGTTCCTCTACCTCCTGGGAAACGCACCGTTGGGTGCAAATGGGTCTATACTGTGAAATATGGTGCTGATGGTTCAATTGACCGCTACAAGGCTCGTTTGGTGGCTAAGGGGTTTACTCAGGCTCCGGATGAGTTTGGTGCCACGTTTGCTCCCGTGGCCAAGCTGACTAGTGTTCGTCTTCTGCTCTCTCTTGCCGCCTCTCGGGCATGGCCTCTCTACCAGCTCGACGTCAAGAATGCTTTTCTTCATGGCACCTTACAGGAAGAGGTTTATATGGCTCCTCCACCGGGATTTGCCCTTAAGGGGGAGTATTCGGGCAGGGTTTGTCGTCTGCACAAATCCCTGTACGGCCTGAAGCAATCTCCGCGTGCCTGGTTTGACCGGTTCAGCACTGTTATCCTTCAGATAGGCTTCACTCAGTGTCACGCAGATCACACTTGCTTTGTTCGCGCCGCGACAGATGGCCGTCGTGCCATTGTCCTGGTCTATGTTGACGACATTATTCTTACTGGGGATGACTCTGCCGGTATTTCTGAGGTGAAAGCTACTCTCCGGGCCGCCTTTGAGGTGAAAGATCTTGGATCTCTCCGTTATTTCCTTGGGATTGAAGTGGCTCGCTCCCGACAGGGCATCTCCATATCCCAGCGAAAGTACACCTTAGATCTCCTCCGGGATTCTGGTCTCCTGGGATGTCGTCCTGCGCGTACGCCTATGGATACCAATCATCGTCTTCATGCGGAATCTGGTGATCCTCTATCAGACCCTTCTCAGTACCAGCGTCTGGTTGGCCGCCTGATATACTTGACAAATACGAGGCCAGACATCAGCTTCTCAGTAGGTGTTCTGAGTCAGTTTATGCATTCTCCTACGACTGCTCATCTTGAGGCCGCTCGACGTGTTCTTCGCTATCTCAAGCATGCCCCGGGACTTGGTCTATTCTATCGGGCTGACAGTGTTTCCAGTCTCTCCTGCTTCACTGATGCTGATTTTGCCGGTTCTTTGACTGATCGGCGCTCTACTACCGGCCTCTGTGTGTTTCATGGGGATCATCTTGTTTCATGGCGGAGTAAGAAACAACACATTGTATCACGCTCGTCCGCTGAGTCCGAATACCGGGCCATGGCACACGGTGTCACTGAGTTAATCTGGTTGCGATCGCTGCTGACTGAACTTGGTCTATCTCTGACCACTGGCTCGACTCTCTACTGTGACAATAAGTCAGCTCTCCTTCTCACTCAGGATTCAGTGCTTCATGAGCGTACCAAGCATATCGAAATGGATGTTCATTTTCTTCGTGACCACGTTCGTACTGGGACTGTCCTTCCGACCTATGTTCCTTCGGTCGACCAACTTGCTGATGCCTTCACTAAGGCCCTTGGTCCTACGCGTTCAGATTTGCTATCTTCCAAGCTGGGCATGATTGACATCTTTGCTCCACCTTGAGGGGGAGTATTGGCGTTATTATTGTTATTATCTGTATATTGGTCTGTATGGTCTGTATTTAGCTTGTAATAATGTTTTGTCTATATATTTGATTCCTCTCCTCATTTGGAGATGAGAGTTTTTCATCCAACAAAGAGTTGGCTCTAAGATCCTTCCTTGACCTTGAAGATGACAGAGGAACCTTGTGTTCAAATCATGCCTTGTTCAAGAGCGTTGTAAGAAAAATAAATTCCACTCTTGTATGCAATTCTATTTATACATTGAAAATGCTAGATGCGGCTAAACGTAAAATTAAGAAACTAACAAGTATTAATTCAAAACTACGATTAGAAAATAACCTTTTAAAAGCAAATGTTAATGTAGAATCTACCGTTGATGCGACTTGTCCTCCAAACTGCTCTTTAGATGACATTCCTACACCTTGTATAGATTATAATGAATTAAAAGAAAAATATAAGGTTCTTGAACAAGAGCTTTGCTTTGCAAAAGAACAAAACGATAAATTATGTTTAAAAAACTCATCATTAAAAAGTGACTGTGCTGAATACAAAAATTATAAAGTAGAAATTGAAGAGATGAACGAGACATTCGATGAATTTAGGAGTAAGTATAAAGCTCATATCGAATCTATTGTCACCACTCTTAAAAATAACACAATCGCTTACAATGAAGATAGACATAACCTTAAACTGAAGAACAAAGAGCTAACTATAAAAATCAACATGCTTAAGGAAATACTACTTAAAAACTTGCAAAGCCCAACTCCTAAGCTACATGTAAAACCTAAAAGCATGTTGAATATAAACCACCATCTACAGGCTGAGTTAATCAAAGGGAGCAGGAAATCACAAGCTTGTGCAAGTGAAACTCGTAAATATAGAAATAACTCTCACTTTGAAAAACGAATTACTCCAAACTCAAAAACAAATAAATTTGGATTTCCGAACAATAACTACTATACTACGAGTCCTAGTATTAAGCAAATTAATCTTGACTTAAAGAACAACTTCAAGATAGTTAACCCTCCAATGCAATATTATTCAATTAAAGATCATCATATAATGACTCATAGAACTCTAGATAGAAATTGGAACATAAAATTTACATTAAACCAAAGTATGAATGGAGGCCCATCATTCAAGATAGCGCACCCATTCCACTCAAAAGGGCACATTCACCACTATCTCCGCAAGGTGTACCACGCTATGTTTGGGTACCCAAAGAAACCGCCACCCCTAGTTCTTTTTGGATACCTAAATCTCTTATCCATTAGTATCCATCAATTGCGCGAAGTAGAAACTAATCAAACGAAGCGTACTCGATAATCTACTTCACGATATACTTAATGTTTTTTTGTGTGTGTTTCTGTTTTTTTTTTCATCTTTTTGTTTTGTTTTGTTTTTTTGTATGTGTTCATTTTTGCTTTTGTATTTCTTTATTGAGCCAACATGTAATGGACACTAGTAAAACAACAAAAGTTCATAACAAGTACATGGGTGCATAAATCACATCACATATTAAAGTACTACGATCATTATTTTGGAGTGCACCTGTATTATTACAGAACGAAATAATAATGTCCAAATTTTAAAAAAAAAAAACTAGTCTTCAGAAGATGGGGGTGAGATGTTAAGCTTAGTCATGATTTTCCTCAGCATCTTCTTCACCCCCTTGATCTCTCGACCTTGCTCCTCCACCAGACTGTGGATGTCCCGGCTGGCCTCCCTGAGGGACCCTGAGCGGGGCATCAGTGGCTGGCTGGCTGCGACGGAGGTACCCGTGTCCGCACTTGTGAGGAAGTAGGAATCTCACCCACCTAATAGGACTGCGGGAAACTGTCTATGGGATAGGCGGTCCAGTAAATGGTCGGGTACTTTTCCTTCAGGATGCTCTGGATTACACCACCCAGAGGCAAGGTGTTCACCCGCTGGCAATCAGGAGATTTCAGGCGGAACGTATATCGCATCATGGATAGAATGAGGTTTGATATGCTGAAGGGCTTCTGGGCTAGGATGTAGTACGTCACCATAGATAGCTGGGTCGTGACCTTCTGGGTGTCCCCAGCCTTGAACATGAGTGAGTAACGTAGGATATCCTGGATAATGCGAGCATTGGGAGTGAGGGTGTCCACCGAGGTAAACAGATCTGAACGCCCCTCCACGCCATGAAGAAGCTCATTCATCTCCCTCCAGTCCCTTGCAGTCCTAAAGGACACCACAATATCAAGGAATGGGTAGTTGGGAGGCCAAACATATTTGGTATCGAGATCAGCGTGAGTGATAGTTACTATCTCGGTGTCGATGCAAGATTGAACACCCCCACCTAGACGCATCTCAGCAGGATACCGAAGATTATTGTAGAATTCCCGGATGAGGATAGAAGAGAAGGGAGAACCGGATGATATGACTGCAAGCACACCAGACTCCTCCAGATACTCATAGATATGAGTATTGCGTTCATCAATTTCTATGATCATGGGTATGCTCACAGTGGCGTTATCTCTGGCTGGGTGGGTAGGGACCGGCACCCGTGATCTCTTTGAGAAACTGCGGCGCGCAGATTGGGTGCTTGATGAAGCCATTTCCAGCAAGTAAACCAAACATAAAACCATCTCAGCAACGAATACACAAAACAGAAAAATCAATAGGCTGCACCGATCTCAAAAACCTACCGCGGGCAATAATGTGTTACCGCCAGTGGTAGCGTGACGAACTATACTTCATCCTCTTCCGCCGGATCGGTCCCAAAACGTAACTTTTACATCTAAAAATCCTATGATCAACTGATATAAACATCAGAAAAAAAAAGTGGGGGACTTTGTGCCCAAAACTCGTCGCAGAGTGCACTCAAAAACGTGAGGTTTCAAAACCTTTTGATCCGTGTTCTAAAATATGAGAAATCTGAGAGAGAGAGAGAGAGAGAGAGAGAGAGAGAGAGGAAAAATGATTACCTTGACGGGAGGAAGAAAACCTACAGGGGAGGAGAGGGTCGGCTGCTGTGAGAAGAAATGACGGAATGTGCAGATCTGGAATTGATCGGAGGCTTAAATATTCCAAAGCTACCGCGGGGCGGTACCTATATCGCCGACAGTAACGCTATTTTTTTCTCTTGGTGTCTATCTGCTAAATTCATGCCACCGCGACATTAATAGAAGCATCAGCTTGACTCCTTTCACTATATCTCACAATAGCGGGAGCGTAGGTGTGTCGTCATTAGGGACTCTAACTTGTAATCCACGTCTTGTCCTTAACCGGGGAGGGTTCCAGTAGGTCCTTGGGTGACACTGGGGGGAAAGAGTGTTAGGTTGAGCGGTTTCTTATGCGGGCACAAGGGATTCACACCCCACCCTACGACATTTATGCAGCTCCTCATGCCCATCCATCACTCAGTACGGGGCTAGGGTGATGACATATTATTTGGATAAAGTGTGTCGTAAATATTCTCATGATTACTCTATTCATAGCACGAACGATGTCTCTATACCTCATAGTCACATACATAACATGCTATCGCGCTATCCTCATTTCTCCTTGATTTTTTTTCTCGTCGACCTTTATATGTGTTCACCGTGTTTTATTTGACTTTGCTCGCATCATTTTACTTGTGTTTGCATGTTTCATGTTTTTTGCTATGTGTGTGTGCATGTTTTTTTTTATTATTTTGTTTGAACCGTTTTAAAAAAATATATAAATACTAATATATCTCATTTTAAAAAAACTGCTAAAAAAATAATACAACGCATGATTGGGGCTCACGTGACTGCGTCTTAGACCATAACTTGTATGCACAGTGTTTGAGTTTACTCGATTAATCTTTTTCAAACATTGTCATCTGGTCATAGTGAGCTAAATCTCTAAATGCTTAGCTATTAAGTGCGCAAATACTTGTGAGTGTATGTTGCCTATGCCTCTAGGTATGTGTGAGGATTTAGATAAGGGAATGACCTATCATACTGCACACATCTCTAGTTGAAGCACTCTTGTACAAATACAAGACTTACATGCTATACCTCTTGACGTTGTATCCTAACACTTTAGAAATACTTTGAATAATCAATGTCACGACATGTATGCGCTTGTATAAAGATTAAAACTTTGGGCAAACGTCTCTAGTGCTAAGGTCTTACGCATACACGTTAAAGTGCATCTATCTAGGTGGATAGATTTCGATTGGCTTGGGGTCCCTTGCAATTCAATTTTTTTTTATCAATGTGATAGCTCTAAACAAATAAGCTCAAAACTCTATGCTAGCTATTCACTTTTTGTTCAAGGATCCCCCAAGCACTACTCATTCCTCCTGATAAGTCTTTATGAACATTATGAGGATGAGCACCTTGGTTCAAAGAGTCGTTTCGATCGTGTGCTTAGACCCACACTAAGCTACGTGCCTCTAGTTTCCAATCCTGATATAGCATCGTTAGATACGTGACTAGAGCTGTCACTTAAAACCGAAAACCGCAAACCGAACCGGAACCGAACCGGAACCGCAAAGAACCGGACCGAACCGTTCGCAAATTATTCGGGTTTTGGTTTGAATTTTGGAACCGTGGATAACATTGGTCCGGGTGCGGTTCTTACATTTTATTATCCGGACCGGAACCGGAACCGGAACCGCAACATACAAGTCTCAAGCGGTTTCAAGATTTTTAGACCCGATCCGAACCGGACCGAGGTAGAACCGAACCGCAGCCCGTTTATTATTTTTATTATTATATTGTTATTATTTTATAATTTATCTATAATATTTATACTTACTATCACGAGTGAATCTGGTGCAGTTTGAACTCAAACCGCAATCGCACTAAAGAGGACGATTTTGGACCGAACAAAACTTCTCCGCATAAAAACCGTATGGTATGATTTGATATTGGTGCGGTTTGGAGTCAATTTTTGCCGTGCATTTTTTATTTTTATACAGTTATATAATATATTTTTGATTTTACTAACATATTTTTTTGAAATATTTTATTTAAAAAATAAAGAAAATATAAAACTACTATTTATTAGTAATCATCAAAGACAACTAATTGTAGGCGGTTGTTACGGTTGAGCATGTCGATGAGACGTTCACAAGCCAACTAGAATTCGTGGCAAGTGTACACGCGTAGGAAGGAAATTGATATTATCCCACCAATCGCGGAAAAGGCCGCCGAGAAGTGCGCAACATAATTATTTTTATTTCGATATTGTTTTGAGTTTTTACTATTTGCAGCCCGCTTTTATTTCATTCCGTCAAGCTTGATTTTGATTTTAGTTGGAACCGATTGGAACCGGACCGAACCGCATGAAACCGGACCGAACCGATAGTGACCAGTTTGGTTTTGGTTCTTGTTGAACCGGAACCGGAACCGTTGACACAACGGTTCCAAAAATTAAGCTGGAACCGGAACCAGAACCGGAACCGGTCAAACGAAATAAGGTTTTGGTTCTAATTTGAAGAATCGTTACCTTAATGGTTCGGTTCATGGTTTTAGTAGAACCGGAACCGAACTGGAACCGTGACAGCTCTATACGTGACGTGATTATTCCCTATATTTCTCATGTGTAAGTTATTTTAAAGCTCGAAAGATCACATATAATACTTGCTATATCTTATTGACGCTCTCTCTCTATTGATGTTTCACGTCCACGTCATTGTCTTATTTAAGACTTCCGCGCAAAAGAATTGGACTGCAACTGCACAAACTCTTTGTAGCACAATACGTACTAGCACTTTATTTACACTCATGACATTTTACAATGTTTGTTTAAAATTAATTTCCTTCGTATTTCTTACAACATTGTTGCCGTACTCGTTGTGTGTATTGATTCGTGTGCGTTGTCCAATTTTTATTAACTCTGACTATTTGCTCCATTTTGCGACCCTCTCTAATTATGAATTCTTGCTCCATTGTGTGATGCGGTGGGCCCAGAGCCGCCCCGCTCTGACGGCAGTCACAACCTAGCCAGAGGAGCACGTCCAGCGACACACAGCCGGGCTGCAGCCCAAGCACCCCACCCATGACCGCACCTATTCTTAGCGTTGCGGGATGTTGAGGCGAGGTCTCGAACCCAGCCCCCTTAATAAAGAGCTTTCCTAACAGCTCTTATCACCAACTGAGCTGAGCTCTTTATCAAGGGGCTGGGTTCGAGACCTCGCCTCAACATCCCGCCGCGCTGAGAATAGGTGCGGTCATGGGTGGGGTGCTTGGGATGCAGCCCGGCTGTGTGTCACTGGATGTGCTCCTCTGGCTAGGTTGTGACTGCCGTCAGAGCGGGGCGGCTCTGGGCCCACCGCATCATTGTGTGACCTCGGTACTTCAAATTCTCTGATATTTATTACGTTTTGGGTCACCCGTCTACTTAATATATATATACTCTTTTCATCCTACTTGTCTGGTTGGCCTTGCCCGCCCTTTTGATATTATCAAAGGGGGAGAATATATTGTTCATGAGTATGGTCGGGTTAGGAGAGGTCATATGTAGGGGGAGCACGGCTAGGAGAGGTAAATTGTAGGGGAGCATGATGCTAATGTGTGCTCATAGATAGGGGGAGCAGCACATAAATAGGGGGAGCAAGTAGAACGTATAGACTCTCCAATACACTGTAACCTGTTATTAGCTTATATTTCCTATCTTTATTTTGCACTCTATCTCATGTTTATTTATCATGAACGGGAATTGATATTATCAAAAGGGGGAGTTTGTTGGAACCGTGGTTTCACATTCCTTGTGTTTGAGAATATAAACTCTCAGGTTGTATTTGATCATATTATATGTTGATAGAGTGTGCAGGTTGACAGGTGCAAGAAAAAAAGGCATATATGAAAGCTACCGCCCAGCGTTAGTACTTACCGCGCCGCGCTAGCCCACTCAACGCCGCGTTGAGAGCGTTGAGACAAAAAGACGATGGCTTTGAGTGGAGGCTACCTCCCGGCGATAGTATTACCGCAGGCGCTAACGCGATGATTTATTTGGACCTAGCGCTCTGGATGGTTTCGGAGCTAGCTCTATCGCGCCGCGCTAGCCCACTCAACGCCGCGTTGAGAGCGTTGAGACAAAAAGCGTTGAGTGCGTCAAGACGATGGCTTTGAGTGAAGGCTACCGCCAGGCGTTAGTACTACCGCAGGTGCAAAATCGACGATTTATTTGGACCTAGCGCTCTGGATGGTTCGGCGCTAGCTCTACCGCGCCGCGCTAGCTCTCGAGGAGTTTTCGAAGACAACACGTCGAGAGGGGCTACCTCTAGGTGTTAATACTATTGCGGGCGCTAACTCGACGATTTATTTTGACCTAGCACTCTGGAAGATTTCGGCGGTAGCACCTACCGCGCGGCGCTAGCCTTGTCAAACGGGTGTTGCCTTTTCAGGAACGTCGCATCCTATGTTACCGCGCGGCAGTATGCTCTACCGCGCGACGCTAGTTCAAATGAAATGGAAAAAGATCGTTTCGAAAGATTATTTTCAAGATTTGGAGGACAGCTGACACAACAAACACGCGAAACTACCGCAGGCGCTAGTCTTACCGCCGGCGGTAGCCTGATTTTATGAAGACGTATAAAAGCTGCTGTGTTGCCTGTTGTCATAACAACTCCTAGACGAATTTTGAAGAAGGGTTTCAGAACTCCAGATTTCGGCCGCCTCCTTGCGCCCATTCCTCTTGTCTTCGCCAAAGTTGAAGGAAGGCTTCTCCCTTCCGTTCGTGAACGAATAACTCTGACGATCCAGAATCTTCATCGACCACTGAGAACCGACTGGTTGCTCGCCAACGAAGATCTCAAGCACCGGCCGTAGATCGCACACCGGATAAGTTGTCAAGAGGGAGAACTTCATTTTCTTATCGTCTTTACTTTTAATCTGTGTACTCTTTTTCTATTTTTAGTTTAGTTCTTGGTGAGGAGGTGAAGAGTGGGCTCTAAGACCCTTCCTTGTGTGGAGGTGAAGAGTGGGCTCTAAGACCCTTCCTTGTGTGGAGGTGAAGAGTTGGCTCTAAGACCCTTCCTTGTGTAGAGGTGAAGAGTGGGTTCTAAAACCCTCCCTTGTGTGGAGGTGAAGAGTGGGCTTGAACGCCTTTCCTGGAGGGAAAGGGTGAGAGCCAACCGGTCCGGGTAATGGGTCGGTATAGAAAACAAAAGAGATTCTATTTTTCATCGTCACCGATCTTTGACGTCATGAAGTTCAAGTGTTGATGTAAACTATTTATGAACTATATTTCATCATTGTTTTAATGCAATGAGATTACTTTCTTCTGTGATTGTTGGTAGTGTGTGAAATTTAGTAAAATCTTATTAAACGTTGTAAAACCTTATTCCCCCCCCCCACCACTGTAAGGTTGGCCACTAAATCCAACAGAAAGAAATCCTAATTCATATTGTTTTTCTTCTTGAAGGACAGGAGAAAAAACCTTGTTGATTGGAGGAAGAGGATCCATGAGTAAGATCTGTCCACGGATTTGAGAGTAATTATTACCAAGACCCATGAGAAAACTCATCAAGAACATATTCCATGTGATGGTAGTCAAGTAACGGGCAAGATCCTCCGCAAGAACATTCACAGATGGGCCTGTATTCACCGATTTCTTCCCAAGTAGTTTTCAATTTGGTGAAATACTCACTCACGGAAAGGTTGCCCTGAGTTAAACCCATCAGTTCTCGCTTCAATTGGAAAATGCAAGGTCCATTCCGTTGCTGAAATCGCTGCTGAAGATCAGACCAGGTGTCTGCTGCGGAGGAGGAATATATCACACTGGATGTTATTTCTGTGGAAATAGAGTTCAACAGCCATGAAGAGACAATGTTGTTGTTTCGCTGCCAAGAAAGAAGAGAGGAAGGATCATTATCAGTAGGTCTGGCGATAGATCCATCGACAAATCCATAAACTTGTCAGTAGCTAACGGTTCCAATAGAAAAGAGGATGGAAATCTAACTAACTGTCAAAAATAAAACAAACGCAAATGATAAAATGTAATGTGGTGGTGATACCCATAAACTTGGAGCTTCAGACACTGGAAGGCTTCATCGAATACAGAGATTATGCCTTAAAAAACAATTCAAATTTGCTACTTCATGTACAAAAAATGACTTCATACATTTTGAATGGCCCGCAAGATATTTCAGCTTCACTCCTGGAAATTGGAATGAATGGTTCTTCAGCTAGCGCTACACATGAAAGCGATGCAGTCTATCAGAAGCTTTAGGGGGAGGGAGAATTCAGATATTAGATGGCTTCTTCGAGCACCGAAGGTCGCGTCCTTAATCTTCCCTCCTGGAATGATTCTCCTCAATGCGCTCACAGTAGCTTGAATCTTCTCCCTCTTCTTCCTCCCGCTACTAATAAGGTTGTGATTGATATGATCCCGTACGAAAAGAGTGGAAGGAAATACACCGAAGCTCGCAGTGTCCGCGAGTAAATCCTGGGATTCAGTGGAGTCCACTCTAAGGCGCTTGGCTGGGTGGTAGGAATGGGAAGCCTCTTCCCCCATGTCCAAAGGGGAATTACCCGTGCTAGTCTCTTCTTCATTGATAAAGTAATTCGCTTATGAGTAAAGAAGTGCATCAATTTCTTCTATATCCTCATGCATCTCGTTTGAGGCAAGCGCGGAGGTCGCAATTCTTGGAAAAGATGATGGATTGAAGTCGTCAAATGGATTAGTTGTGGAGCTAAAAGCAACGATTTTTTCATCCCGGGAATGTTTGAAAGGGAGTCTCTTTGTCTCAACCAAATCAAATTTCGAGATATTCTCCGGTTTTGGGGCCTGTTTACTCATACAAGGTGAAATGGAGGAACTAAAATGAAGGAAAGTCCCCTGTTCTTGGAAACCAGGAGATGGGATTGCATTCACATAACTGGGATAGACCATGTGTTCTTCTGTCCAGCAACACCAGCACCCCCAAAAAGTGGGATTTTGAGTTCAAGTTACTAAATTCCCGCATCTAATGTAGAAAATCAAAACTAAATCTCATGAAACACGGTCTCAGATGCCAAAAAGCTACATCAGGGAGAAGAGGATTTAGCATTATTTCTATAATGGAAGGCTTAGAAACAACAACTCGCCAATGGAAATGAAGAGCCTTATAATCTACGTGACTGGCTTCAGAAGGTTGCGAAAATACTCAGCCTGCCTCAGATAAAATTTTGTAGAAGAAAAGGTTATAAATTGAATTATAAAAAAAAACATAGAACACTTTGAATGGAATCAGATTCCCATTGCAACGGTCCAAAACAAGCCATGACTTTAACTATGATGGCGGCACACCCAGGGATCCCAGCTTTTTTGCAGAATGCACCCCCCAATATTCACATTTTGGCAATCTACACCCTAAATATTCTAATATTACACATTGCACCCCCTAATATGTTTTTCCTTAGCAATTTGCACCCCAGGGCTTATTTTGCAAGGGTAATGTTCCCGTAAGGTCTTCGCCTCTTTCCATTTTCTATTTCACCGAGCCGGGCTTCTCTCCGCTTCCGCCTACACTCTCCCGACGCCCTCACCGTCGACGCAAAGCATGCTTCATCGCCCGACATTGTCTATGGATTATTCTTTGGCCAACTGAAAGGAGTGTCAGAGCACGCATTTTCCTCGCCCGACAACCCTCGGTAAAAGCCCGATTTGTTTCTTGTTCATTTTTTTATAGTTCCATTTCTTCAAAATTTACCAATCTTGGTCCTGAGCTTTCTCTCCCTTGATTTGAGCATGGATATCAGGATTTATAAAAGCCATCACTGAGGGTACAATAAATGGTTGATAACAGCTTGTTTATGTATAAGGTTCTGGTGGGTGTTCCTGCATGCATGCACCACTCTATAACTTGTTTATGATCATTGGGGCTCACTTAATCGTCTTCCTCATTGCTACTTGCACCACTCTATAACAAAAGTGCTGAGGAGTTGCAGTATAAAAATGGAGGTAACTCAAGAAAAATAGCAAAAGCAAGCTTTTGTGTACACCTAACCATTAAAATTAGAGGAACCTGTTGGGAATTTTGTACACCTAACCATTAAAATTAGAGGAACCTGTTAGCAAAATGGCAAAAGTACTTTAAATAAGTAATTTATTATATTGTTCTGATTTTCATTCCATGTATATAGGAGACAATTAGAGGAATCTGATAGGAATTTTGAGAGTTTAGACATATGGAATATGATGTTAATAGAGCAAATCACGATCTCAAGTATAATATGTCATTAGATATATTTGTTGGGTCATTCATAATGTTTAATTCTGATTATTCTATAATATGTAGTTAATTTTGGTTCTGAATATGTTAAGCACCATGACCATACTAGATCATGTTGTAACATTGACTTTAATATCACAGTATTGGGTGCAGCAGTTCCAGATTTCAATCTACAGCTCTCTTTTGACCGATTTCTTCAAGCTATGACAGGTATACATTTCATCCATTATTTTTGTATTTCAATTATAGTTGATTTTAAGTTTGCTACAGTCAAATTTAATAATAGTGAGCAATGTTATTATTCTAGATCTAGATTGAAAAAATGTTATAGTTGAAGAAAATAGTTTACAAGAGACGTTAAATAGTAGCAGTGATTCAGTGAGTTCCATAGAAGAATCCGATGATTGTGATTTTTCTGATGATTTGGTAGATAGCGATTTTGAATGGGATGATGTAATGTTTGATCAAAGTATCGACTCTGAAATTGAGTTGGTTGGTGGAACAGAGGCGGCCAAAACAAACTGTAGCACAAATGTTGACATACATATTAGAGAGTTTGGTGATCGCTCTTCCTCAATTTTTTAGAGAGAGAAAAGTATTCAGGTTTACCAAGGCAATTCAAACGAACATGAGTTTAAGTTTAATGTTGGGACGTGTTTCAATTGTTCTTCTGAATTTAGAGATGCAATGAGAATGTACGTTACAGTATAAGGAAAGCCAATTAAATTTACCAAAAACTGCAGTGATAAAATTCAAGTTAGTTGCGATTGTGGTTGGGTTTTGTTTGTCTCTTATATTTCGAAGAATGAAAAAATATTTCAAATGAAGACAATTAAAGAAGATCATACATGTTGCAGGGTTCTAAGTTCCAAACATTATAGTGGCAAATTCCTTGCAACTAGATATGAGTAACATATTAGGAGCAATCCAGACTAGCCAGTAAATTCTATGCAGAAGATAATGCAAATAGATAACAAAACTCCTCTTAACATTTGGAAAATGTATAGAGCAAAAGAATATGCAAACAAAGGTATTAGTGGCACAGAACACGAGCAATATGCAAGATTATGGGATTATTGTAAGAAAATTTACAAGACCAATCCGAAAATCACGGTTAAAATTAAATGTAAGCATGATGTTGGATCTCAAATTTGCATTTTTAAGAGACTCTACATATGTTGGGGTGCATTGAAGAAAAAGTTTATGAGTGGTTGTAGACCTATAATAAGTTTGGATGGTACACACTTGAAGACACGTAAGCCATGCTTAATAATTACTGCGAGGCATTCAATAAAATCATTTTAAAGGCAAGGGATAAACCCATAATAACTATATTGAAACAATTAGAATAATCCTAATGAAGCGGCTACACACTCAAAGGGCAAGGTACTCAAAAATAGTGGAGAAATGTGCCCTTCCATCTAACAAATAATAGAAAACAATAAGAAAAATGCACATGACTACATTTTGGGGTGGAGCAGACAAAATAAATTTGAAGTACAAGGGTATGCGCGAGATAAATGGACAGTTGACTTAGGTTCCAACACTTGTAGTTGCAGATGATGAAATCTCACTAGTATTCCGTGTGTACATGTCACTACATGTATTTTCTATCAAAGGGAAAAAGTGGAAGACTATGTGATACATTGGTACAAGGAGGTGTTTTTGTGTGCTTATGAGCACCTACTAAATCACATTAATTCTCAAATGGAATGATCATTAGCCAACCTAAATCCTATTGTTCCATGACTTACTGTTCGGAGGAAGACCGGAAGGCCGCCACAACATGCAAGACGAATAGAGGAGCTGAAAACTCAAAAATATGACATAAAGAGACATGGTTTGAAATACACTTGTTCACATTGTGAGATGAGAGGACATAACAAAAGGAATTGTGGAGTAGTTCCTATATCCTCGACTGCATCATCGACTAAAAAACTAAAAAATCTGATATGTAAAAAACATTTATATAATTGAGTTATATTTCATTTAACTTTTTTTCACACCAAATTTATCTTTATGTATAGGTGCGTAGGACAGATTGAAGAATGAAACATATGTGAGTGATTATATCTTATTTTCTGTAGGTATTCAATATATTATAAATTATTAAAAATTATATTTAATCAACATGTTTCATTCTAAAATCTTAATGTTAAGTTGCAGGTCCAGAACTAGATGCAATTTTAAAGACAAATTTGGTGTTTTGTGGTTACTAAAAAATCATGTTATTTTTAGGATTATATTTTGTTATGAGGTTAACTGCATGTGTTATGATGTATTTTGCAATGAGAGAAACTTCTGTGTTATGATGTATTTTACTATGGATCTAACTTTTGTGTAATGATGTTAGTTTGATAATCTGTTAGCGTTCTTCATGTGTTATGATGTATTTTGTTATACATCATGTTACATAAATTTTGATGACTTTAATATATTTTGTAATCTGTTAAGATGTATTTTAACGAGTTTGCTAAGTTTTGTAATATGTTCGTCGAATTAGAAAAAATCTTCACTGAAAATCCGATCAAAATTTTTTTTGCTAAATATTGATGGTTCCAATAATCCGGCCAGAACAGATTGAAAATCCGGTCAAGAATGAAATCTTGCCAAAAAAGAAATCCGATAAAAATATATTTTGCTAAATTTCGGTATATCTTTGATTGTAAGCATGTTTCATCGGACAAAAATGAAATGCGGCCAAAAATCCGGACGCTCAGAAAATGGATATTGGAGGTGCAAGATGCAATATTAGAATATTTGAGATGCAACTCGCCAAAACGGACATATTGGGTGCAGTAATACCCTAGTTCCCAAGATTAGGGGAAACGATAGAGAGATAAGCAATGTAAGAAAAGAAACGCAAGGGAAAAACAGGTTTATAAAATAACCCTGCACTATAAGTTTAGGGAGACCACGTTCCGGTATACGTCCACAGAAAGGCTCAGCGACGGCATGCTGCTTCTTTTTCGAGTAAAAAAACACCTAATTAACAAGATGACTGATCTTATGCGCACCATTTTATATGCGCACAATGAGCCACCCCATGTAGAGGTGTTTTTTGAAAAAGTTGTCAACATCAAAGTTGTAGATCTCATCGAAACGAACAACTCTCATGTTGACCCATTTTTAATTTGAAGCCGTTTAGGCCCCCGATTTGGTGTCCGAAAAATCTGGGGCGTAGTACATGAAGGACGCCCCAGATTTTTCGGGCACTAAATCGGGGGCCTAAACGGCTTCAAATTAAAAAGTGGTCAACATGAAAATTGTTCGTCTCGATGAGATCTACAGCTTTGATGTTGACAACTTTTTCAAAAAAACACCTCTACATGGGGTGTGCGCATATAAAATAGTGTGCATAATAATATTTCCCAATTAACAAAATCCCAAAAACGTTGTTAAAAATTCTGAAACAAAATCAGGCAAGAAATGAAGATAGCTAAAGAAAGCAATCGATTTGGGGAAGAAGAAGAAGAAAACAACAAAATCAAAAATCTGAAACACAGGCAATTCCACTTAGAGCGAAGCGGATCAAATAGGTGATATTAATGAAGTAGGCATGTCTTGAAATGGAATAAAAGTAGGCATAAATCATAAATGTTTATTAAATTTCTATCCGCGAATCAATTTTAAACTTTAGCAATTAGCAAGCCCTAGCAATGAAGGAACTTCTCCGACAACCTTTTGAGCCGATGCTGACGACTCCATTCCAACAATTTGACATGAATTTCACCATTTTGAAGTGAATTTCTCCACTTTGATGCGAATTTCACCGTTTTTTGTCTCCAATATTGGCTCAAAAGATTGACAAAAATATTCATTCATTGTCGGGCACTACTCGTGAGAATAATACATTGATTGTTAAAGTTTAAACTTGATCTGCGGATAGTAATTTAGATCTGCCCATAGATACTTCGTCATATGATAATTAATATTGGAAAGCCTTAAGATTATGTTTTCTACATTGTGTTTGAGCAGTGATAACCACAATTATTCTCTCAAGCCAGGCGTTGGACAAGCTTTTTGCAACGACGCCCTCTCAAACATCATCACCTTCACAAACGATTCCATTCCAACAATTTGACATGAATTTCACCATTTTGAAGTGAATTTCTCCACTTTGATGCGAATTTCACCGTTTTTTGTCTCCAATATTGGCTCAAAAGATTGACAAAAATATTCATTCATTGTCGGGCACTACTCGTGAGAATAATACATTGATTGTTAAAGTTTAAACTTGATCTGCGGATAGTAATTTAGATCTGCCCATAGATACTTCGTCATATGATAATTAATATTGGAAAGCCTTAAGATTATGTTTTCTACATTGTGTTTGAGCAGTGATAACCACAATTATTCTCTCAAGCCAGGCGTTGGACAAGCTTTTTGCAACGACGCCCTCTCAAACATCATCACCTTCACAAACGATTCCATTCCAACAATTTGACATGAATTTCACCATTTTGAAGTGAATTTCTCCACTTTGATGCGAATTTCACCATTTTTTGTCTCCAATATTGGCTCAAAAGGTTGACAAAAATATTCATTCATTGTCGGGCACTACTCGTGAGAATAATACATTGATTATTAAAGTTTAAACTTGATCTGCGGATAGTAATTTAGATCTGTCCATAGATACTTCGTCATATGATAATTAATATTGGAAAGCCTTAAGATTATGTTTTCTACATTGTGTTTGAGCGGTGATAACCACAATTAATCTCTCGAGCCGGGCGTTGGACAAGCTTTTTGCAACGACGCCCTCTCAAACATCATCACCTTCACAAATGTACGTATGTTCTCACCGCTCTATTTCCTAGCACGATTTCGTATTAACACGGCGCAAACACAATGTAACTCGCATTTAGTCAAAACGCCTTGCACGAGCTATTTTTTGCTCGTTTTAAATAGCCTCGACTCCCCCCAAACACTTTTTTTTACATCTAATCCCAACCACAAAATAAGAGCTCCATTCAAGGACATAATTTTATCTTCATCTCCAACCCCTCTCATCTCCAGTCGCAACTACACACCCAAACAGGCTCCTAAACATAAATAAGTTCAAATATTGCACTTCCATAATCTCAACAAAAGTTAATTTGCAACACAAATAAGATGCAAGTTATTCACCAACTTTTGTGCAGTCCATAATTGTGTAATTAGTAGGCTTAAAATGATAATTTTGACTATTGTGCAGTCTATAATTCCTATAGTTTAGAAACTTCTAAGAAATAGACATCATTTAAAAGTCAACTTGTTAGTCAACACTCGGCACTAACACCGGCCGGACGGTTGGATGACTTGGGCAGTCATGAACACGGTAGTAATGAAACATCATCATTCATGAACGTCTGATCTCACCTAAAGAACTCCATCCAATTTTAAGTTCAAAATTAGTTGGATGACATTCTATGACGATGACATTTTCGTTCAAACTCACCTAAGCAAATAAGCCGTGCCGACAATGGTATCGCGTGTTTCAAAAGCACGCCAATCCCCAACTATTAGGAGAGAGAGCAGATGACACGTGCACCCTCATTCTCAATCTACCGTCCAAAATCTTCCTAGAAGCGAAATGTTCTTTCTTCAAAAAATTGACAAAAATTAGAGAAATTATTGGATCCACACACCATGCTATCTGTACAATCATTTGTTGGTTAATAACTATATGCATGCAGCCGACATCGGCTACATGCAGGCCACGCAATTTCATAACGGTTATGTTAGTTTGACTTGTATTTATTCTTGGACTGCACATAGCCGAAAAATGTCTGCATATAACATCACACTTTTTTTTTATCATAAATACAACCCATTTATTTACGATACTGCCATTTTTTTTTATTTATTACTGCAGTATTCCACAAAACCAAAGTAAACCACATCAGTTCCATATGGATGTCATAGTATTCCACATAAGCTGCATGGCCAAGCCTTGAAGGATATTAAAGCAAACCCAGTAGCATTCAGCTATCTCTGGTGCTGTTCTTGATCCATTCCAGGTACTCGTCATTCCCGCCATTAATCGGCAACGCAATCACCTCAGGGACCCTGTGAACATAAAATGACGCCGAAAAAAGTTGAGAATATAGCCCTGGGTCGGAAAGCTACGTGCCCTTCAAATAGATTCTAGGACCCTCTTCCTATGACTAGTTGATTTTAGGGTGGACACGCCTACGCCACCCAGTTTTAAATAGTGTTGGAGATCAAAAGCCCAACAAGCGAGGGGGCATACGAGGAAATAGTCCCCATAGAAGAAACCTCATGTACTTGGCCTTGTGGATTTAATATTTAGATCATACGCGTATGTATGAACAATTGGTTTTAGTTGGGAGGCTTTGAGACTCTGTTTGGTAAGGTAGGAGGAAATAGAGGCAGAACCGACATGAAGCACCGGAGGCTCTCTCTGGCGCAAAAGTGAGCAGAGGCGGAGTTTTCTCTCTTCCCGCCAGAGAGGCGGAACGTCGCCGAAGATCGAATTTTTATTTGGGTGAAGTCATTTCAAATGATGAGGGCCGCAACGAAGCCCGAACAGTGCCCAACAGAGCCTAATGGTTACGACATTTGGAGGGAATTTACTAACACAAAATCTACAGGAGCTTACTCGTATTCATGATTGGCTTTGACATGCTCTGTCAAAGGATTCAGAAGAGACTCTCTGGTCTTGATGATGAGCAGCTCTTCGGAATCAGACTGAACCTGCACAGAGGAGGTAAAAGGTGTGATTTAGACCTCAAAAGTGCTATATGAGCTGCTCGCAATTAAGTCCTGCTATGGTCAGTAACACAATTGAACTTTCAAGGTCCCATACCTTGCCCTCCCACCAATAAACTGACTGGATTCCTGTGAAAAAAGGACTCATTTAGAGTCTATAAGAGCAATATAGATCAGGAGTTTATAGGCATAAGGCTTCCACAAGGTAAACAGTATAGTTATGAAAATTTAGGAAAATAGCATTTATAACCTCACCTATCCAAAGGCAACCTGTATTGTCCACTGTGTTCACAACCGTCCTCGCTCTCCCACCACTCTCTCAAATAAGGCCTCAATGAGTAATGTTTTATCCCAGGCTTTACATATGGACCAAAATGAAGGAAACATAACCAAAGTACGAGAAAAGCTCTAAGAGAGAGCGCAGGGGCTGTTTGCTCGTGTTATTAAGATGTCGTCATTGTCAGTTTTAAATTTTATGAGCTCGATTTTTATGATAAAAATTTGACAATGATTCTAACCTTATTTGAGTTAGACGCGCACTTAAAATCTTTGATGAGTGAACGGAAGATGAATCGAGATGAGGATTAGTTCAGGGTTCAAATATAAAACTTTGCTCGAAAACAAATTAGTACGAAGTGTTTACTGCTTTCGTATATGGTTATATTACGTGTTTTCTTGTATAGTGTAATTGGTTTCTGAATTAGGATCAAATCTAACCCTTAGATTTGATCTTAGTGCTTAGATTAGATTCTAGCCACATGACAAGAAAAAATATGATCTTAATCATTTTTTTCTAGTTTAGAAATCTTTAATCCGCTCATATAGCCCAATCCCACATGGGACCATGTTACGGATCCGCCAGCAAATATTTTGCATTGGATCCGCCATTAAGTCATGTTGTATCGAGTCGTGTCGTATCGAGTCGTGTCGTATCGAATTTTGTTGTAGCGTTTAAGTGTTTTTAATATTTATTGTATGTTTGTGTTATTTACAATTATGTCATCGGCGCCTATATATAGGGTCGATGGGTCTTGTAATTATTATGCGAGAAATATTAGTGAAGTTCTCTATCTCTCTCTAACGTCCCCTCTCTCTCTCTCTCTAGTTCTTCCCTTCTTCCCTCCTCCCATCTAGGATTTCGTCTCCTCCCTCACCTCCGCCAGCCTTTTCCCTTGTCGGATTCCTCCTGAAATTTATCCGTGATCTTAACAAGTGGTCCGACCTGCCTCATCGCCTGCCATCTCGTCGTCAGTGCCGGAATCATCCGTACGATTTATGCGATTTCCGATTCGGCCAATTCCATACGGGCGGATACAGTGTCGAATCGTCCATACGGGGCCGATTTCGTGCCTCTCCTCCTATTTCCGCGAGGCTACAGGGTCGGTCGTTATTCCTCACCTCTCCCGCGCTGTCACTGGCACGCTATGCCCGATCCATCATTTCATGCAGGCCCTCCGCCTGTTCCGACTTGTGCGCGTCGCGAGTTCCGCCAATCCTGCGCAGGAACTCCACGCCGCGACGCCCTTGCCATACCCGAACTTCAATTCACAAGCGCGGTTGGACGCCAGAGCCCCTATCTCGCCGATCTCCCACCGGATCCGCCCTTCCATCCGCTCTCTGACGTCAGACCACTGCCCCGCCACATGCGTCCTCGCTGTCAGCTACCGCTGGACACCGCCTTCCTTGTTTTGAGCCCCGATCTGTTGCAAGACAACCTGGGCGGTTGTTTCGCTGGTTCCCTGTCCGGATCCGTGGCCCCGCCGCGTTCCGACCCGGATCCGCTAGTACAGTCGCATCCCAGTCTCTGATCCGCCATCTCCTCCATTCCAGATCTGTGCAACCCTAGCATCTGACTCAAGTGTCTGATTCCTTCCAGCGCTCGCCTCCGCCGACTTGCGCTCCGCCTTTCTGCACACCAATCGGACGCAGAAGCTTGGGTTCCGCCGCCGTCTTCATCAAATCAGCCCCCCTACCGTCCGCTTCCCGCCAGATCTGCCTTTTCTACACACCAATCGGTCGGCATCATCTCCAGTCTACATCCTTGACATCATGGTCGCCGCCCAATCGGCCGCTCCTGGGCCGTTGTTCTTGCCGCCGCCGGACACCAGCCATCGACTGGATTTTTCTGCCCTCGCTGCACAAATCCAGGCCACATGCGCCTCTCTCCACGCCAAAGTCGATCGTCTTCTCGCTCTCGACAGACGGGCCTTCGCAACCTCCCACGCGGCACCCTGCCCAAGGTCACCTCCTCAACGGCCGCCTTCTGCACCATGCGAGAGTTATCCAGCCATGCAGCCCCCAAAAATCCTCTACGACACCAACCTGCCCCTCCGCCCCGCACTCGATCTTCTCGGCAAAAGTGCACTAGTCGCTGATGTACCACCTCTCTCTCCACGGTGGTCGTCCCTCCACCGCTTCCGCCACCTCTCCTGTCACCCGCTCTGCAGACTTCGATAAACTCGCTGCCTCCTTTACCGGCTCTTACTCTGTCGGCCCCAGTCTTGTCGCCCCCTCCGGCCATCTCACCGCCTCCTCTCTCGACTCTTGCTCCGACAACCCCTACCTTGCCTCTTCCACGAACCGCATCGCCGCCCTTTCTGCGGCCCCGTGTTCCGCTGACCCCGGTAGACCCATTCCTGCTGCCGGTCATCGCGTCTCCGCAATCCTTGTGGCTGCTGCTCACCACCGATCCACCGACCTTGCGAAAGTCATTGCTTCTGCCTCCCGTCTTTACGACGGCGCCGCCGCGCTACTCGCCAACACCGTCGTCGTTGCGACGCGCAACCTGGCCTTATTCTAGCAGGAGGTCAAGATACCAGATGATCCGGCCACCCACTTAATACACAAGCTTAAGGGCAAACTCGTTTTGAAGGACAGATGAAGTGTTACGAATCCACCATCGGTTATCTTGCATTGGATCCGCCATCAGTTATCTTGCATTAATATTATTTATATGTTGAATCATGTTGTATCGAGTCGTGTCGTAGCGTTTAAGCCATTGGAGGATTGAGAGGATTTCTTCAATCAGAGTTCAACATGGCGAGAGGTAGGAAGAATTGATTCAAACTGCAACTCTTTCCATACTCTATTTTCTTCTGTCAATTGTTATTGATACAAAGATTCTTTCGTCTCTCTCCTCTGCTCTACCCTCTTTCTCTCTCTCTCTCCAGACTCCAGTGCCCTCGCTCTCTCATGTGCCCTCTTTCCTTCTCCCTTACTCTCATCTGCACCAGCTTAAGTTTTGATATCAATGGGAAGAAGGGGAAAAGACAGGTAGGGGTGGAGAGAGAGAGAGAAATTAGAGTGCGAGTGTTGCCTCGTAAAGCCCTCGCAAACTTATTTATCTCACTGTCGCAAGACCAGATATATCATTTGTTATCTGATTTTTCAACCGTTTTATGTATGCCCCTCAGAACTCTCATCTCGAAGTAGTTGAATGTATTCTCAGATATCTAAAGAATGACCCTGGACAAGGCCTTGTGTATCCGTCGTCTTCTTCTATGTCCCTCATTGCCTACTTCGACGTTGATTATGTCGGCTCTCTCGATGATCGTCGCTCTACTAGTGGATTCTGCACATATTTTGGAGGGCACCTGGTCACCCGGCGAAGCAAAAAAGTAAACTATTGTTGCACGTTCCTCTGTTGAGGTTGAGTATCACTCTATGGTTTCTGTTGTTTCTGAATTTATATGGCTAGAGAGTCTTCTCTCTGATTTGGGGGTCGAACTTCCTTCTCCAACTGTCCTTTTTTGTGATAATCAAGTCGTCATCCACATCGCCGAGAATCCTGTAGTTCATGAGCGTACAAAACACAACGAAGTTGATTGTCATTTTGTCCAAGAAAAGGTTCAAACTCGAAAGTTGATTTTACGACATGTTCCTGCTGAAGAACAAGTGTAAGAAATCATGGCAAATTCTTTTCCAAGCTTGGTGCCTACGACTTGTAAGCTCCAGCTTGCGGGAGAGTGTTGAAGAATGAAGAATCAAAAACCACAAAATAACCATTATTCTTGTTTATCGTGTTTGGCTCATGTTAGGGTTCATATTTCCTTCTTCTTAATTAGTCCCACGTTGTAGATTGAGAGTGTATTTGTAGTGTGTCTCCCGATATATATATATAGGGTGTAGTTGTACATTGAAAGGTAAAGAAAAATAAAGGATTTTTTTTCATAATTTAAGTTTGTATTTCTTTTTTGTCCCTTCTTACACTAGCCATTCTATTTCATTGATAGAAAATCTGAAATTTATCTAGAACACTTAGAAACCTAGGGTAAGAGAAAACTCACATCGTTGCTAAGTGCCTTCACTTCACGTGAATAGCTCTTATAAGCCATGAGATCGTCGTTAGTGTTGAGGAGAATACAAAACCGACGGATGGAAACTAGGGTTGGAAGAACATCTCTCACGTGTCCCAGGATAAAGTAAAGAAACCATAGAGATAAGGAGTAGGGCTTAAAAGAGGAGAGGACTTGGAGGCATCCGGCGCCGCTCTTGCAGAGGCTCCCCCGTGGCATCGTCGGCAAAAGAAGCGAGGAAGGAGCTCCACGCGGCTTGCGGAAAGAAAAGGATGAGATCCACGCGGCACTGGGAGCTACGACTTCTAATTCACATGTGAACCGACGGGAACATTCTCGGTTTGGAGTTCAATGTGCGCCCGCTACTTCTTTAAGAGGTTTGGGATGGATTTTTAAGCTCTATCTCACCTCATCCATTGATTTGGAGAAGGTTTTGATGGTTGAAATTTCTTCTTATTAATATATGGAGCCCACCTTTTAAAATTCCAATTAGCCCATTAGAAAATAATTTAGGTCAAAAAAATATACTTCATAAACTTTTCTCGTAAATAAATAAAATATTATTTTATCTTTTTTTAATCCATAAAATATGCCTATTAATGAATTAAAATTCATAAAATTAGGAAATATCCTCCAAATTTTAAAATAAAATTTGTCATACATTTATATTCATAATAGAGGCCATGACACTTTTACTAAGATGAATTAACATTCAAGAGCTTATTTCTTGGTAAGAAATATTAATACATCATTATTGTTAGACAGGTTTGGGAGAATTGATACCTCAATAGAAGGCCTAATAGAGGAACAAGTATTTATTTATATAGTAAGAAGGAAACCATACATACGACATTTCATGAAATGAGACTAATATATAACACTCCCCCTCAAGTTGGGTCATGAGAACTACACAGACCTAACTTGTTACATATAAAATTCAATCTAACACTCGTACCTTCCTCAGTAAGAATATTTGCAACTTGATTTTCGGTCTTCACATGACTTAGAGAAATAAGTCCTTCATATTTCTGTCATACAAAGAGACAGTATACTTCTATGTGTTCGGTGCGTTCATGAAACAAGGGATTAGTAGCTAATTTGTATTGCAACTTGATTATCGCAACATAGAGAGGTGGGATCTTGAGTTGGATACCCGATTTCACAAAGAGTCTGTTTAATTCACATGATCTCAGCAACAGTGTGGGACATTTCCCGATATTCCGCTTTTGCACTAGATCTGAAAACAATGGTTTGTTTCTTGCTCTTCCGGGAGACAAGATTTCCATTCATAAAGATAGTAAACCTCATGGTTGACTTCTGAGTGGCTAAGCAGCCTACCCAGTCAGAATCACAATACGCCTCTATATTAGTATGACCTTGATTCTTGTACAATATCCTGAGTCCTGGATCTGTCTTTATGTATCTGACGATTTGGAGAACATATACCCATTGAGAGATAGTTGGAGCAGTCATGAACTGACTAACTTTACTTACAACACAGGCAATGTCAGGACGATTCATGGTAAGGTAGTTCAGTTTTTCAACTATTCTTCGATACTTTTCTGGCGAGTTAAATGGTTTTCTCACAACATGAAGACCCTTTTCCCCTAGTTCAAGTGGAGAATCCTTAGGGAAACGGTTAAACATCCCAAGGTCAAATAGAAGATCGAGAGCATATTTGCACTGACCAATAAAGATGGTGTTAGCATAATCAACAACTTCAATGCCTATGAAGTACCGCAATGTGCCTAGATCTTTAGTTTGGAAGTTGGAATGTAAAAATGTCTTTAGCTTTATTATCCTTTCAGAATCACTACCTGTGATAACAATATCATCAACATATACCAATAATAAGATAGTACCAGCCGGAGTCCGGAGAGTTTTGAAAAAAAAAAGACGATTCTTTCGTACTATTGGTAAGCCTGAACTGAGAGACAACAGATTGGAAACGAGCAAACAATGCTCGAGGGGATTGCTTCAATCCATATAACGACTTCTTGAGATGACACACCTTGTTCCTCTCCCCCTAAGCAACGAACTCAGGTGGTTGTTTCATGTATACTTCTTCGTCTAAGGACCCATGAAGAAACGCATTTTTAATGTCCAATTGGTATAGGGGCCACTAGTGAGAGGCTACAAGTGAGAGAGGGACACGAATAGAGGACATTTTGGCGACGTGGGCAAAAATTTCATCGTAATCTACTTCATAATAACCTTTAGCAATCAAGAGGGTCTTCAAGCGATCAAGGGAATCATCCGTATTGACCTTGATGGAAAAAAATCCATTTGCATCTAATAGACCGCTTGTTAGTGGGCAAGGGGACCAAGTCTCATGTTTGATTAAGCTAAAGGGCCCCCAACTCATCTTGCATAGCAGTCGCCAGCCAGGATGAGCTCTGGCATCTGTGACGGTAGATGGAAGGTGGTATTGATAAAGGGTGGAGTGTTGTACAGTATGAGAAACCGATAATCCCTGGTAAGAACTGACATATAGAGGTTTGTTCTGACAAGCCCGATTTCCTTTTTGTGTTGCAATAGGGAGTTCCTGATTGACTGGCAATGAATCCGCAAGCATGCTAGCAGGGGCTTCCTGAGGAATAGTTATCGTATTATCGAGGAAAGAGGAAGGCAGAGGTGGTTGAGCTAATGCATTATCTGAAGGTCGACGAGAGTAAACCTGTCCCCAAAGAGGACACAGAAGGTCATTCGGCGAGAGAGTCGCAGGTTCGGGACGAGGAACCAAGATAACATCAAGTGAGGGGTTAGGAGGTGTGGATCCACGAGGAAGGTAAGAGTTAGATTCAAAGAAGACAACATCCATAGATATAATATATCTGTGGAGATCATGAGAATAACACTGATAACCCTTAGTAGTACGAGAATACCCAAGAAATATACATTTCAATGAGCGAGGATCAAGTTTCGAGACGGAGGGACGAGCATCCCGAACGCAGTAAACACATCCAAAGACTCTTAAAGGTATGAAGGGACCAAAGTGGTCGGGATAAAGAGTGTGGTAGGATGTCCCCCCTGAAGAATATGAGTGGGAAGACGATTGATAATGTGTGCAATGATAAATACTGCATCACCCCAGAAGTGTTTGGGTACGTGTTTATGATCAAGAATGGCATGAGAGACCTCAAGGAGGTGACAATTTTTTATTTTGGCAACACCGTTTTGTTGGGAGGTATCAGGATTCATGACAACTAATTTGATACAGGATGCCTTTGTCAGAGAGAAAGGTAGACATAGACTGCGATAAATATTCTCCACCATTGTTAGTACGAAAACACTTAAGACGAACAGAAAATTGAGTAAATATTTCATTCCACAAAATTTGAAAAATAGAAAGTAATTCAGAACGATTTTTCATTAAATGCACTCGGGTCATACGAGAGAAATCATCAATAAAAATAACATAATATTTGTGTCCTAACAACGTATGGACAAGTCAAGGTCTCCAAACATCAGAATGAAGCAAATCAAAAGGTGCAGTAACACGAACTTCAAGACAAGGAACATAGCTAACTCTGTGGAGTTTAGCAAACAAACGAGACTCACAGTTGAGATGAGAAAGCTTCCCAAACTCAGAACACAAATGACGCATGACATGCATAGACGGGTGATAATGACGACAGTGAAGATTCAAAAACTTGGTGGAGGTAGCATAACAAGTAAGAGGTGAGACTTCATCCATGACATACACGTCATCACTTAGCTTCCCTCTATCAATAATAAAGTTCGTTGACTGTTCATGAAAAATACAACCAAAAGATGTGAAGGTAGCAATATAATTTAAATTACGAGTAAGCTCACAAATTGACAATGTTGTAAGCAGATTGGGGAAGAAGAGCAACCGAGGACAAAGTCATGTCAGGTGTCACATCACAGCTACCAAACCCAAAAATGGGTACTGTCGATCCATCTGCAACCGTAATCGAAGACCTACTATGAGGTTTGTATGAGTGTAAGATACCTAAGGGGTGATTAGAAGCTCCTGAATCTGCCAGCCACCAAAACGGATGATATGAAGAGCATACTGGTTGGATGGTTTGAGCCACAGCAGAACTATGAGTCGAAGAGTCAATTTGAAGAGCATATATGTGTCAATACACTTCCTCAAATATTTCAACTATTCTCGAAATCCTAGATATATAAGTGGAGTCAGGCAGGTGCGCAAAGCAAGAGGATGAAGAAGGTTTAGAGGCCCAGTCAGGCTTCCCATGAACAACCCAATAAGAATCCTTTGTGTGGCCCTGATGCCCGCAATAGGAGCAATGTCCGTGTCGGTGTCACAACCACGACCAAAGCGGCCCCCACGATTAGTGCCCTTCCCACCCCGAGAAGCAAGAGTCATCGACTCTCCAGAGGAAATATATAGAGCAGATAGGGCAAGGGAACTGGATGTCCCAGCTTTGGTCAAGCGAAGGTACACACTAGTAGTTTGAAGAGTAGAGTGACTCGCTAGCATTTCAGCCTTCGTTGTCGAGAAGTTTGGATCAAAGTCATTCAACAACCACAATAATATAAGGCGCTCACGTTGAGGATGATGATCATCCCTGGTAGAGGGGATCTCCCAAAGATCCAAGATCTCATCCGCAAGAATGTTCCAATCGACGTACTCGATGACCGAACGCGCCCCTTGTCGCAGTTCTACCATCTTGGTAAAAAGTTCACAAAGACGAGTAAGGTTATTCGCCTGGGAGAACAACATATGTAAGGTATCTCATAGTTCCTTAGTGTTATCACAGTTCTTGCACATTTATTGTATGGAGGGATCCATGCAGCTCGAAAGGTGAGCAAAAATGTGGCAATCATCACTGTATCAATCCTCGTATTTTGAATTGCCAATAACATGAGTTGGAAATCGAGTAAGGTGGTGATATGTCGGATGCATGATAGGGACATAATGGCCCTCTTTTTCCACAGTTGGAAGTTAGAGGAGGTAAGGATAGTAGTAGCAAGCCTCGCATTAGGAGGAAATGTATTGTTAGAATCCCATGGGGGAACAGTCGTCGGAGTGGTGCTCGTAATTAAGGAACCCATGACCTAGTTGTAAGGCACCAAGACAATAGCAAATAAATGACGGAATAGAGAAGCGGCAGCAACAGCAGATGGCGGCAGTAGCAGCAGGTCCTGGGGGCAGAAGTGGCAACAAGAGAAGCAAAGCCCGACGACAGAAGATCTCCAAAGTATATCATCATGGCATCAGGCGAGAGAATAAGGAAGAAGATGATCACATTTGCACTGCTATCAGGGCAGCGAACGAGAGAATCAAAGAGGAACTGCATCACCGATCAAAGAGGAAGGATCGGATCAGCTGCGTCACTGCATGGAGCGGAAGGAACTAGGACGACGACTTCAAGAGCGACTTTGATTGCCGATCAGCGGCTGCGTCGTCGACTCCAGAAAAGGATCAGAGTGGTGGCATTGTTGACTCCAGGAGAGGATCAGAGAGGAGACTTCGATCGAGAGCAAAGGCGATGGAATCGGCGGAAACAGTGGAAACTGCGGAAGCGGCGAACCCTAATTGTGCTTTGATACCATGTTAGACAGGTTTGGGAGAATTGATACATCAATAGAGGCACAAGTATTTATTTATATAGTAAGAAGGAAACCATACATACGACATTTCATGAAGTGTGATTAATACATCTAACAATTATAAATTTGAGGATGTCACATATGTACTCTGCCATCTTGATGGGGTTCATGTCATACAACCAGCGAGGGTCTACTCACACCGACCACGGATCCAATGACAATTGAGACAACTCATGATGAGCTAATCGTTGATCGTTGTATTTTGTGTTTATGTATTTTTTTTTGTTTTTAGAGATTACAATGAACGAAGAATCATGGTCGTTCATTGTCCCTCTCTAGGCTATAAATATGAGTAGAAGGTCCCTTGCATGGGCTATTGAAAGTTTAGTGAAAGTTCTCCTTTTGATCACCCGGTGCAGAAGCCGGGACCAAAGTGAGAAGCTTGGAAGTCACTTTTCCCCTCCCCTCTCAATCTAGTCGGCACCCTCCTTTTTTCCCTCCACATCCACTAATCGGCCCCAACCTCCACCAACCAGTCACACCTCTCATCCCCACCTCCAAGAGTCGGTCAATATCCTCCGCACCTCCACTACTCGGCCACCCCCACAAACCCACCTCCTCCTAAAAATTCCACCACTATCCACCACCTCAACTCCCCTCCGTTTCAGTTTTTCGGCGATAACCAAAACCACCTCCAGCGATTACCTCCAAACCCCTTGGCCAGCCACCACCATCCCAACCCCCAAGTCACCTCCCCACTCAAAACCACCTCCTAAAAAAGAACCATTAATACAAAAATTACTCCCTCCACTCTTCCTTAATTCCCTCCTTCCTTTTGCCTACAAGCCCCTTTCTAACCCACGCCCACGTCCAGCCCAATCCCCCTTGTTTCCACTTCAATGCTTCACATCCCCCCTTCAAGGGCACGCCCACGTCCAGCCCACTGCTCCCCCTTTCGTTTACATTTCCGTACTTCACATCCCCCACGCCAAGCCCGCATCCATCCACCTTCTAACACCCATCCCCCCTCCTTTCCCACTTCGTTACCCACATACAACTTCCACAAACAGCCCCTCCCAAACCCCATTCTCTTCCCTCGATCGACCCCTCTTGAGCCTCCAGTTCCCCTTCCCCACCTCAAGGCCTGCTGGTGGACAGCAATTTCTACCCATGAAAATACAAGGCTGCTGTTAACCACTGGAATACCACTCACAGCTGCCCATTACCCCTCCCTAATGTCCCCATCCCTCAAGAACATAAACTCCCACCTGTGACAGCCCTCCAGTAAGCTCACAGCTCTACAGAAATCCCCCTCCAACCTTTCCAGCAGCCGTTACCATCAATCTGTCCCAATGACAGTCCAGCCCAGCTTCCCGAATCCCCACCGGAGGCCTAATACCCCTGCATCGTGTTGTCATCTCTTTGAAGTTGGATTAGTGTTAATTCTCTACTAAAGTTATATCACTTTGTAATCATTGTCACCAAACTTTTGTAACATTGTACGTTCTTATTTGCTTGTGTAATTACATTGGGCTCTCACGCATTTATACAACATCTCTTGTTTGCCTATATGTTAAGCTTCATTAATTGTGATATATCAAGTATCATTTTTATAAAATTTTATTATTGCAAGTTAGTTGTCGGATTAGTGATGGCGCATTTAGAAATAATGTATCAGTCCTAATTAGAACCTACCATGTCATACCTCTAGACCCTTTATATATTGACTTCCACTAGCAGCTTGATCAAATTTCCTCAGATAGAACTCAAGCCCAGACGGTAATCAAGTCAATGCCACCCTAATTTTATAATTGCAAGTTAGTTGTTAAATTAGTGATAGCGCATTTAGAAATCATCTCTTAGTCCCTCGTTAGAACCAACCAAGTGTCATACCTGATGCAGGACGGTCCTACATGACGGGAAAATAATGAGTGAAACTCCTACGTGCAACCACAAATGAGATGACGAATTTTGCTTGCAATAATAATTAGACTTATAACTCAAAATAAACTTATGCCACAATAGATAAAGCCTCCAAATAAGGAGACACCAGAAATCGTACAAGTGCAAAAGTGCCAGAAAATCAAATAGATATTTAAATGAGAGATTACACAAACCAAAACAATTGAAAACAAAATCTATAAGCCACTATCTCTCAAGTTGGGAACAATCACGAGATCCAACGGTAAGGAAATAACACACACACCTTAAACTTGCAAAAGTACCGAGAGGGGAGGGCTGTTGGAGTAGCGAAATCCCGATCCGGGGCTGATTTCAGTGTCCGGAAATTGTTTGGGGGACTGTCCAGGAACAGGGACAGTAAGTAGGAGGGAGCCGGACGATAGAAGCAACTGAGGTTTGCTGTTCTGGAAGTCTGGACAGCAGCCTGGAAGAGGGGAAATGGCTGAATGGGGGTGAAGAGGCTAGGCAAGAGTTCTGGACTTAACTCCAGGTCAGGTTTTACTGCTCTGGACAACAGGAACATGCATTTCCTGCAGCAGGAGGGATTGGTTGGGAATTCTATGAGGTGGGGTGGTTGGATATTAGGGGGAAAAGGGATGGGGGCTGGCTCCACGTGAAGAAAAAAGCAGATGGAGAGGAGACTGTGAGTTAGGCTCCCTTTGGCACGGTGGTGGCGGTTATGAACATGGGGCTTAAATTGTCATTTGTTAACGCCCATTTAAATAATGTCATTCACTTTTATGTTCAAACGGATGATATTTGTTAGGTAATCCTTTACTATTGACGTTTTAACCCATGCGTTTACAACCGCCACCACCTTGCCAAACTGAGCCATAGAATGGATGGGAGGGGGTTGGGGTCAATTGTAGAGAGGGGTACCACGTGAATTCGGGGGGGGGGGGGGGGGGGGGGGGGGGGGGGTGTTGGCTGGATGAAAGGAGTGAAATGTGGAAATAGAGTTTTTGTGGTTGGGATTGGAATGAGGGGAAGTGGGGGTGGGAGGGGGGTGTAGAAAATAGGAGAAAAGGGAGGGGCCGGTCAAGAGATGAAGGAGGTAGTGGGGGCGGTTGTCCTTTTCTTTAGGAATTAATTCCTACAATTAAGGAGAGTGGGGATGTTGGATTAGTGGGAGGTTATGACAGTTACGGGAGGTGGTGAAAGTGGAGGTGATTGCCGGTGGTGGTCGCTGGAAATGTTTTTCGGTGATCACCGAAAAATGTAAAATGATATGAGAAAGAAGGGGAGGTATAGGAGGACCACCGGAGGTGGCCGGAGGCGTACTCCGGTGATGGCCGGAGGCGTACTCCGGTGATCGCCGGAGACGTACTCCGGTGATCGCCGGAGATGGAAATAGGAGAGCAAGGTGGCTGTTTTGTGGGGGTTAGAAAGTGGAGGTGGAAAGGAAATATGGTGGCCGGTTGTGACTTGCGGAGAAGGAGGAAAGGGCGTGAAGGTAGCCGGCTATTGCTAAGTGGGAGGAGGGGAAGGGCCCAGTTGTGGCATGTGGATAGGGGAGGAAGAAGAGTGGTGGAGGTGGTCGGCTGTTGCTATGAAGGATGAGGAGAAAGTTTGATTGGCCGGCCAAGGGAAGGCTTGGGAGGGGTCAGCCAAGGGAAGGCTTGGGAGGGGCCGGCCAAGGGGTAGGGAGGAGAGGGTAAATCCAAGCTCCTCTCTGTTTGAGTTTGAAATGTCGGATGTCGGAATGCGGGGATATATCAGGGACATTTTATAATGTCGAATTTTAATATTTAAATAAATTTATTCATATATATACACCGTTTTTATAAATATGTATAATTATATACATAATGTATGTTTATAAATTACACAATAAACATATACATAGTGTGCGTTTATAAATTACACAATAAACATATATACATAGTGTGTATTTATAAATTACACAAGAAAGATACATCGACTGCAATAAACAAGATAAATATCACCAAATGAGAGCGCGATGAGAAAGTAGTCGACATTAGACTTAGAGAGATTGACAAAATAAAGCACAAAACAAAATATTTATATTTATTCTCTTCAAAAGAGGAAGCCCAGTGCAAAAAGCATCCATGCGCAGCGAGGGTTCGGGGAAGGATCCCACCACAATGGTGAAATGTAGGCAAACCTTACCCTGCATTTTTGCAAGAGGCTGCTTCAAGGACTCGAACTCGTAACCTCTCAAGGTCATACGGCAACACCTTAACCGGTGTTTGGTCTCTTCAAAAAATGAAAAAAAAATAATATTCTCGACGATATATCGGTCGCGAAATATCACCTGATATATTAGGTTGAACGGATATATCGGGCGATAGTTTAAAAATGACATTTTTGCTTAAAATATTGATGTTGTGGCGTTTTATCCCGAAAACCTTTAAGTCGTCCAACACGTCGGGCAACATCTACAACACTGGTATTATTTTATGCTTATGATTAATGTGATCATCTAAATATTCAAAGTCTGTTTGCCCTAATTTTCATTCTTCTTGTTTGTCGTAAATTTGAAAAACCCTCTTATCATTTACTTATTTACTTGAGATGAATTATGTCATGGTATTGATTACATTCGATTGTTAGGTCCCTGCATGAGTCTTTGAACTCTAAATGAATTGTTTTTTATTGTTTAACGAGTCAACAAGAGCATCACATAATTTTGATCAGGATCACAAATTTATTTAATTTACCAACTTTATGAATCTTGGTTTACATTATAGATACTTGCTCCCTTCTAACTCGTTCGACACTTCCGCTACCGTGAATTCGGGTCAGATCACAATAACGATACACTTTTTATTTATTAGGATGATTGCAAGAACCTCTCATGGATCCATGAAATATCTATCCAAAATCTTTTCCAATTATACAGAAAAGAAACAATCAAATTATTTATATTGGAAGAATAAAAAGATTCTCCCATAACTCAAATAATCTTACACACACTATAACCAATTTAATAATTAAGTTGCATGAATTCAGCTGTTCGTTATAAGAATTAGCATTAATCTAAATTCTTAGCTTAAACAATCAAAACATATACAATGTTATTTAGTCCCTAACAACTAAGGTTCCGTTGCGTTGGACAAAAATAGGGCCCTTGAATTAGAATAAAGTCGAAATCGACAAAATTGGGATCATGGAATTGAAACTGAATGTCCAATTTCAGTTCCGTTGTTCAATTGTGTGTATGAATGGAAGAATTGAAATTCAAAATGAATTTCATTGAATTCATTTTGAACTAAATCCAATTCGTAAAGGAATTGGCGAATTTCGTCCATGATCCGCGAGTGAATATATGAAAGTTGTTCTTTATTTAAATCTTACATATGTTTCTTGCAAGCACAATTAAGACTCACATAGTTTGTATAGTTCGATTTGTTTGCCAAAAAAAGTTGATTGGAGGCAGACGATAATGGCAATTGTCATTGGGGAAAAATGAAAGTTGTCGAATCGTCAACAAAATTTCAAGGAAGCTTCTCAATATCTGAGTTTGGTAGTGGTGACGAACATGGAGTAGTTGTTCCTGAAAATCATGAAAGTTCTTGAATCATCTTCAAAACTTAACCGAAGTTTTTTCCTATCATTCTAAGACAACGATAGTGAGGGTTCATAAATTCGATTCACAAATCTCCAGTAACCTCCATCCGGACAACATTGTCAAAAATAATGGAAATCATCAAATCCTCATCAAGTTATTGGGAAAGCCTCTTTCATCCCCCCCCCCCATGAATGTTCGTGGTGGTTGATCATTGATCTAATTACAAAAACTCTAGTAATTACTGTCAAAATAGTAGAATTGACCAATTCCATTTCTGCATGTTCAATTCCATTGTCTGGCCGAACAATTTTGATATCTTTGCAAAATATCCTTAGGAATATACCGGCTCATATATTAGCTATCAACAGATATATCAGCCAGTACGTCCCCGTGAAATATTTGCTATATTTTTTAAAATTTATTTAATTCTGCATATGCGGTTTAATAGACATGAAATGAAATCGTTTCTACTTGGCCATTGGATTTTGGATTGGGAGTTCCATAGCTTTCATCGTCGACGACTTCCTACCTTCCTACTTCATCTGGCTTTCTTTCCAGTGTTATACGGTTATTACTTGAGTAACATAAAATATTTATAATAATTAGGTAGATTTAGAAGTTCAATAAATTGTATATAGATAATATATCAATATATGTAAATTAAAAATGATTATATTTATATAGAACAAAAAAGGCAAACCGGTGCACAAAGCATCCCCGTGCACTGAAGATTCGGGGAAGGGTTCCACCAAAACGGTGAAATATAGGCAAGCCTTACCCTGCATCTTTGCAAAAGGTTGCTTCTAGGACTAGAACCCATGATCTCAAGGTCACAAGGCAACTATGTATATAAATAATTAAATATTGAAACATGATATATGAAAAATCTCTGATATATCCCAGTGTACTAAAACTGACATAAAAAACTCAAACCACCGTATCATCATATCTGACATATGCAACCTTGCGAACTGTAGAAAGGAATGGGCAAACCTTGCATATATTTCTTCATTATCAAAATACAAGAGAGAATACAAATATATAGGAGAAGAGAAGGAGAACAATCCTATACAAGAGATGTGGGACTAAAGGAGAAGAAGAAAAAGGGCCTATAATTGGGCCTTTACAATTGTCTTTCCTATGTTATCTAACACTCCCCCGCAAGCTGGAGCGTACAAATCGTAGGCACCAAGCTTGGATAAGAACTGGTAATACAACTTGCGAGGTAAAGCCTTGGTGAGGACGTCTGCAACTTGCCCAGATGCAGGAACATGTTCAAGCATCAACTCCTTTGATTGGACCTTCTCTCGAACGAAGTGACAATCAACCTCAATATGTTTAGTCCGCTCATGGAACACCGGATTCTTTGCAATGTGTATTGCAGCTTGACTGTCACAAAACAAAGTTGGGGGTGAGGATAATTTAACTCCCAAATCTCCTAGGAGACTTTCCAGCCAAGTTAGTTCAGAAGTAACAACCGTCATTGCACGGTACTCAGCCTCAGCAGACGAGCGGGCAACAACTGTCTGTTTCTTACTCCGTCATGTGATAAAGTTTCCTCCAAAGTGAGTACAGAACCCAGTTGTAGACCGTCGATCATCCAGCGAGCCCACGTAATCCGCATCTGAGTATGCAATAAGAGAAAGAGAATAAGATAGCTTGTACACAAGTCCTTGACCAGGAGAGGTCTTCAGATACCTGAGAATGCGCTCCACAGCCTGAAGGTGAGAGACCTGTGGGATATGCATAAACCGACTCACCACACCAACCGCAAATGATATATCTGGTCTTGTGACGGTTAGGTAGATCAATTTCCCCACAAGACGGCGATAGTATTCTGGATTGGGAAGAAGAGAGTCCTCCTCAGATCCCTGAGTACTCAGCATATTGTTAGTTTCCATCGGGGTATCCGCAAGTTTACACCCCGAGAGGCCGACATCTTGCAAAAGGTCAATACAATACTTACGCTGAGATAAGACTAGGCCATCAGGTCATCGAGCTACCTCCAATCCCAGAAAGTATCGAAGATTTCTCAGGTCTTTGATTTGGAAGATAGAGTTTATATGTTGTTTAACATGTTGTATCCCGGTTGAGTCATCACCAGTGATCAGAATATCGTCTACATAAACCAGAAGTATAATGATCCCGGTTGACTGGTGACGAGTGAAGAGAGAGGAGTCTGCAGAGCTCTGTTTGAAGCCCACCTCACGAACGGCCTTGCTGAATTTCCCAAACCATGCCAGGGGAGACTGTTTGAGACCATAGATAGATTTGTGAAGTAAGCATACACGAGACTTCCCCGTGGTCTCAAACCCGGGGGGTTGATGCATGTATACGGTTTCAAGAAGATCGTCATTCAAGAAAGCATTCTTGACATCAAGTTGATGAAGAGTCCATCGACGGTGAACAGCTAAGGAGAGCAGGACCCGAACGGAATTCAACTTTGCAACTGGAGAACGTTTTCTCATAATCAAGGCCATATTATTGGGTAAAGTCCTGAGCCACCAGCCGAGCCTTTAAACGATCAACCGTCCCATCCGCAGCATGTTTGATAGTAAAGATCCACTTGCAGCTAACACAGTTGTGACCAGAAGGAAGAGAGACAAGATCCCAGGTGTGATTACCCCATAGAGCAGTCATTTCTTCGTCCATGGCGGCACGCCATCGTGGATGCTGGAGGGCTTCCTGCACAGAGTTAGGTATAGAGACAGAGGAGAGAGAGGGAGAGCAAAGTTAAGAAGGGGCGGAGAGAGCCGATGTAGAGAGACATAATTGGCCATTGGATGTGCTGTTGAAGAGGTTGCCGGATCAACGGGCCGCGAGGGCACACCGGTAGGGGGAAGCTGCTGTAGGGTATCTGGACGTGGAGGACGACGAGTGTATACCTGTATGACAGGAGGTTTGGAAGGCACTGGTGGTGGTGTGGGAATCCGAAGCAGAGGAGGAGTAGGGAGAAGTGGTGGAGGTGGATGAGTAGTAGGGAGATGTGGTGGAAGTGGAGACGTCACGGGTATGATGGGCCGAGGTAGCGGAGGAGGAAGAAGGGGATCAGAAGGACTGGTGTGATATGGTTGGTCTTCATGAAAGGAGACATCAACAGACACAACCACTTTACCAGTGGTAGGAGAAAAATAGACATACCCCTTCTGAGTGCGGGAGTACCCAACAAACATAGCTTTGGTAGCACGAGGGGCGAGCTTGTCATTGGAAGGACCAAGGTGGTGGACATAGCAGGTACACCCAAACACACGAGGTGTGAGAGAGAAGAGAGTTATGGATGGGTAAAGGAGAGTAATGGGCGCCACAAAGTTGAGGACAGACGAAGACATACGATTGATGAGATGACAAGCAGTAGAGACCGCAAAGTTCCAGTAAAGGGGAGAGACCTGCATTTGGATCATGAGAGATCGAGCCACATCAAGAAGGTGGCGATTTTTTCGTTCAGCGACGCCATTTTGTTGAGGCGTATAAGAACACGAAGTCTGATGTATAATACCGAACTCAGCGCACAGGTTGGAGAAGGTGCGACCAGTATATTCACGAGCATTGTCTGTACGAATAGTTTTGACACAGGTAGAAAACTGAGTGCGCGTTTCTGTAAGAAACGCACGGAACGTAGTCGTGAGTTTGGTACGATCACGAAGTAAATACAACCAGGTAACCCACGAGTAATCATCTATGAAGGTAACAAAGTACCGATGCCCCGAGACACTGAGGACCTTATAAGGCCCCCAGATATCAGAATGTACGAGTGAGAAAGGAGAATCGCTCCAAGTACAGGAAGGAGAAAAGGATACACGGTGTTGTTTACCGTAGATACAGGATTCACAAAAGAACTCTTGGAGAGAAACCGTAGGAAGAGCTTTCTTGAGAATTGGGAGAGGGGCATGCCCAAATGATCGATGCCAATCAGCGGTGGACACAAAGGTGAGAGCAGAGGTGAGAGCAGTGGGAGAAACGTCGAGAAGATATAGCCCATAAGACAGTCGCCCTCTACCAAGTATAGTCTGCGTCAGTCGATCCTGCACCACAAAGGAAGAGCGTGAGAAAGTAACACAGCAATCAAGGTCTTGCGTCAGACGGCTAACAGAGAGAAGGTTAAAAGGAGAGCCCAGAACATGAAGAACCGAGGATAAGGAAATAGAAGGAGTAAGGGACAGATTAACAGCACCAGAAACTGGGAGCGTGTCACCATTGGCCACAGTGATGTGCTTGGGGTAAGCAGTATCCAAATAGTTGGGCGGTTGTTGCGGGGAGAGATGGTGTGTAGCACCGGAGTTCACAATCCAGTTAGAGCAGTGGGAGAGGCACGATATACCGTCCTTGAAGAGCGAGGAGACGGAGCCAGAGGAGCGACTAACCACCCCTCGAAGATGGTGTAGTGGAGCACGCAATGCAGCAACCCATCAGCAGTGAGCGTGTCGGATGCCATAAGTTTGAACGGCAGCGAGGCACGGAAAACAGCGAGAACAGGCCGCAGAAACAAAGCAGAGCAGAACCCGCGCGAGAAGCCGCACGCAGCGATCAAATCGCGCGAGAGGCCGCAGGGAAGAAGCCGCCACGGGAGGACGAGGTCGCCGCGGGTAGAAGATGAGGCTGCGAGAGAGCACTCTTGTACGACAAACCCGCGCGGTTACACAGGAGGCCGCACGGGTAGTCAAGGCGACAAGAGCAGCAGAGAGCAAGAGAGAGAGAGGGAGGTCGCGACCCAAGTGCGAAGAAACAGACCGCACGGTCACAGTGAACGCACTAGCGGCCAGAGAAGGAGCGACAAGAGAGGTCGGCAGCGGGAAGAGGTTGCAGCGGAGTGGGAGAGACCGCGAGGGAAGGCAAGGAAAGAAGACTAGGCCGCAAGTAGGAGAAGGCGAGAGGCAAGATTCGAACGGCGAGTAGGAGAAGGCAAGCGGCAAGACTCCAGCGGCAAGTAGGAGAAGACGAGTGGCAAGACTCGGCAGTGGCTAGGAGAAACCGCAAGGAGAGGCCGCGAGTAGAAGAACTCGAGCGGCAAGGAGAAGGTATTGGAGAGAAGCCGCAAGGAGTGGCCGCGAGTAGACGAACTCGAGCGGCAAGAGTGGGGCGACCTTTGCGCGATAAGAATGACCGGACTAGCGCAAAAAAGAGACCGCGCGGCAAGGGAGAGGTCGTAGCGGACAAAGGGAGGTCAAACCGGGAGCGGGGCCCACGGGTTAGGAGAGTGTAAAAACCTATAAAAGGATAGAGTGGGAGAGGGGTGGAGCCACGGGAGGGAGAGAGAGAGGATGCGGTTAGAAGGCAGGCAGACCGCAGACAGGACGGTGAGAAGAAGAACCCGCGGAGAGAAGCGGGTAGGATGGGCCATGCCGCGAAGCCCGCGCCCTGAGCGAAAAGAAGAAGCCGTCCGGTTAGAAAACACAGACCGCGGCAAGCGCAAGGAGAGGAAGACCGGGCGGTTAGCAAAAGACTAGCCGCAAGGAGAGACCGTTTCTCTCTGATACAATGTAGAAAGGAATGGGCAAACCTTGCATATATTTCTTCATTATCAAAATACAAGAGAGAATACAAATATATAGGAGAAGAGAAGGAGAACAATCTTATACAAGAGATGTAGAATTAAAGGAGAAGAAGAAAAAGGGCCTATAATTGGGTCTTTACAATTTCCTATGTTATCTAACACGAACAACAAAATTAGAATTTAGGTTAATTCTAATTCATCTAGTAATTGGAATAGATCTCAATTCCTAAATCCAATTCCTATTTCAATTCCAATTCTGTCCAAACGAGGGGATACTTATTAGAGAATTCATATTATCATAATGCTAAAGAACAATCTCTATGCATTTTTTTCCAAAATCTCAAAAGGATCTCCCTAAAGATTCAAATTTACTAAATGAAAAACATAAAACAAAACTCATTAATTGAATCAATCAACAAACTCAAGCTGGAAAACTGAGAAATTATGATATTTATATCAATAATTGGGTATTGTCACCCAAATATTAAATTAACACGAAGCAGAAGATTCAGAGTATACCTGGTACAATGTTGACACAGGCAGCAAGTTTTTCATTGATAATGCTCTCTGCAAGTTTCTTTCCTGTAAATCAATAATATAAGTTAAATCAGTAGTACATCTCATGTTAGATTGTATTGAAAGTGTGAAACATTCTAAATTAAGCATCTACGCACAAAAATATATATAAGCATCTTCGGACAGAAATAAAGTTAGTCTTCTAAAAATATAATTTGCAGTGAGCCACTTTTTTGCAATGTATATATTATGCTGAACACTTGGATTGGCGTAAGTTGATCAGTTCCTAAGAATTTATCTATGGTAGAGAGAAAGTAAATAACATCAAGAGATTATAAAAAGAAGAGGGGTAAATGGACAGGAAGGATCAAACAAAAATAAAATTACCGAGACGAATGGGTTCATTTTTGCGCCTTCATAACATACAAAAGCTTGCCAGTCAGCTTTGTTGCCCACATTTGTACTTTTAGGAAACAAATGTGGGTAAAAACTGCATACTCTCCATTAAAAAAACACCCAAGGTATTATTGTTATTGTTTATCCAGTATGATGTCATTGAACAAATATAACCAGAACATTTAGTTGTGATTCGAGTTATTATTTTACAAGTCGTCTGATATGACCCCGGGACGTTTCGGCTTGGTTTATCATCGGCACGGGGCAATGAACCGCAGGACTGAACCATCCGGTTCAGTCCCATCGCGCTCCTAATCCGTATTGGCGGGCCCGGTCGGTCCTCTTGAAGGCCGGGTATATGTGGGGAGTCAGGCGGACTCCCTAGGGCATCGAGATCATTACTCAGGTTCGTTCTTTTCTCTTGTAGGAGTAGCCGTTTCTATCATCTGGTATCAGAGGAATCGCTCCTTCGGATCGGGATGGCCGGTCATGGCAACTGCATATCAGCGCTAGAGGAAGGGCAGCAGGGCCTTCGCGATATGCTGGAGGCCTTGAAGGGAGAGCTAACGCAGCAGATCAGTGCCGGCGAGGAGCGATCCCGCGCGGCTTTCTTGGAGGCGTCAGCGGCTCTGGCGGAACAGGTTACCCGCATCGAGCGTGCGGATCGGGGAAAATCGGTCGCAGCCGACGGCAACAACGACGCGCCTAGCGCTGAAGGTGCTGCGCCCGACAGGACCCGATCGACGGAGCCGACGAGGTCCTCGCCAAGCCCCGACGAGCGAGTCGGCGGGTTCGGCGGATCGCATGGAGCGCACGGCTTCGCCCAGCAGGGCCCGACGGTGCATCAGCCGCAGATCAACGGAGGCCTCGGCGGACTTCTCCGTGAACCCGGAGGCTTCCATCAGCATCGTCACGGTCCGCCGGCATGGCGGGAGGATTTCAGGCACCCGCGGGGTGCCGACGTCGCAAGAGGAGGCAACTATCACTGCCGGCAGCCACCGGCGGCGTGGGGAGAAGGCGAAGGAAGCAATGGGATCGGCCCAGGAGGGCAAGCGGGCGTCCGATTCCCGCACCGAGGAGGAGAGGCTCCGGCGGAGGATCATTGGGGCCGAGGGCCTATTGCACAAGGCAGGGGAGGACCAATGGAGTACGGCGGGGGAGGGAACAACCCAGGTTGGGGACAACCTCCCAACTTCCAGGAAGGGCGGCCGCCACCGCAACACCGTCCACCCGTACAGCCGCGGTTGACGAGGATGGAGTTTCCGAAATACAAAAATGGGGACCCCTTGGAGTGGATTGACCGGGCCGAGATGTTCTTTGAGTACCAAGAGCTACCCAGGCACCAGTGGGTGCACATTGCTTCTTTTCACTTGGAAGGGGAGACTTATCAGTGGCTGAGCTGGTGGAGGAAGCAGCGGCCTTACCCCGCGTGGGAGGAATTCTGTGACGGGCTCATCGCCAGGTTCGGACCGACCGAGTACGAAGACTTCGACATGATGTTACACAAATTGAGGCAGACGGGGACTGTCAATGAATATCGCAAGGAGTTCGAAAGATTGGCGAATCGTGTTCACTGGACCGAAAAGGCGCTGCTGGGATGCTTCATGGCCGGACTAAAGGAGAAGATCAGCGACGAAGTGCAAGCTTTTCAACCCCGGAGCATAGCACAGGCCATCGGGATGGCCCGGCTACAGGAGGAGAAGCTGGGGAGACGCCAAGCGACCAAAACCTACCGGTGGAGCAGCAAAGATGGAGAGCAGGAAACGGTCAAGGGAACGATCAAGAGCACAGGTAACACTTGTGACGAGAGGGCCAAGGGTCTATGCTACACTTGTGACGAGAAGTTCGTTCCGGGCCATAAGTGTAAAGAAATTCAGGTCTTCATGCTACAGGAGGAGGAAGGGGTGGAGACAGCGGGGGGCCGTGACTCTGAGGAGCGAGAGGTCCTGGATTTGGAGGACATAGAAGTTTCCGTGCATGCTCTGGAAGGGGGGGGACAACCCTCCACAATGCGGCTGGCTGGGAAGGTGGCCGATCAAAAGGTTTCCATATTGGTGGATAGTGGGAGCACCCACAATTTCATCAACACCGAGGTGGCTAAGAAGCTTGCTATCCCTCCAACGACGGATAAGATGTTTAAGGTGCTGGTAGCGGATGGGAATTTCTTGCAGTGCTCGGGTGTCGTGAAGAGGGTGCCACTTACAATACAGGGATTCAGATGTGAGGTGGACCTATACATTCTTCCGGTTCGGGGGTCCGACGTAGTCCTGGGGGTGCAGTGGCTGAGACAGTTGGGGTTGGTTACTACGGACTGGGAGAACATGGCGATGGAATTCTCACAAGGGGGAAAGACGCACCGGCTACAGAGCATCACAGGCCCGATAGTGAAAGAGGCCACTGTACTGTCCTTGCAGCACTGGGTTGAGGAAGACTATCCCATGGCTTGGGTCCTGTCCAGCGGAGAATCGGCGGAGCAATCGGGGGGCATTCCAGAATGCTTGCAGGTAATCATAAAGGAGTTTGAGGAGGTCTTTGAGACACCAAGAGGATTGCCCCTACCGAGGGCATGTGATCATCGGATTCCGCTCAAGGAGGGTGTCGAGGCCACCAACGTGCGCCCTTACCGTTACCCTCACGTCCAAAAGGGGGAGATCGAGAGATGCGTCCGAGAAATGCTGCAGGAGGGGACCATCCGCCACAGCACGAGTCCCTTCTCCTCTCCTGTACTTTTGGTCAAAAAGAAGGACGGAACCTGGAGGTTCTGCATTGACTATCGAGCCCTCAATAGCGCCACTATCAAGGACAAATTCCCGATCCCAGTCATCGACGAATTGTTAGATGAGTTGCACGGAGCTCAGTACTTTACGAAGCTGGACCTACGGTCCGGATACCATCAAATTCGCATGCAGAAGGGAGACGTGGAGAAGACGGCGTTTCGCACACACGAAGGGCACTATGAGTTCTTGGTAATGCCCTTCGGATTGACGAATGCGCCGTCGACCTTTCAAGCGGTGATGAACGAAACCTTCAGGAAGTGGTTGCGACAGTTCGTTTTGGTCTTCTTTGACGACATCCTCGTCTACAGCCCCAGCTTGGCGGAGCACGAGAGACACTTGCGGATGGTGCTGCAGATCCTCAAGGAACAGAGGTGGTATGTAAAGAGGTCGAAGTGTTCTTTCGGGCAACAGGAGGTGGAATATTTGGGCCACCTAGTGAACAGGGAAGGGGTGCGGCCGGACCCACAGAAGATCCAGAGCATGACGGATTGGCCCACGCCCACTAATATCAAAATGCTGAGGGGATTTCTCGGGCTCACTGGATATTACAGGAAGTTTGTGAAGAACTATGGAAAGATCGCCAAGCCGCTTACGACACTGCTGCAGGAGGGCAAGTTCGCTTGTGGGGCGGAGGCCACCATGGCATTCCAAGCACTGAAGGAAGCCATGGTCACGACACCGGTGTTGGCGCTACCAGATTTTTCCAAACTATTCATAGTGGAAGCAGACGCTTCGGGAGCCGGCTTAGGGGCAGTATTGATGCAGGAAGGGAGGCCGTTGGCATACTACAGTAAGGCGATCCAAGGGAAGGCTTTGGGGCTGTCAGTGTATGAGAAAGAAATGTTGGCAATTCTGCATGCAGTGGGAAAGTGGCGGCCGTATCTTATCGGACGACACTTCATAATTCGGACCGACCATCAAAGCCTAAAATACTTCCTGGAGCAACGTGTATCGTCGCTCGAGCAACAAAAATGGGTGACCAAGATGTTGGGATACGACTACGCGATTGAGTACAAGAAAGGGAAGGAGAACACGGTCGCTGATGCACTGTCGCGCTTACCCGCCACGAGTTCCATCTTCGCCATGTCGGCGCCGGTCTTGAGCATAGTCGAGGACATTCATCAGGAAGTGTTGGCCAACCCAGAGCTGCGGCAGCTGCTGACGGATATTACTGCAGGCAGAACGAGGGAAGAGGGATACCACGTCATCAACGGCCATCTGTATTACAAGGGACGCCTGGTGGTGGCACCAGGATCCGTATTGCGGCAACAACTGCTCCATGAGTTTCATGACACCCCCAGCGGCGGGCACTCGGGCATCCTGAGGACATATCAGCGCATCAAACAGAATGTCTACTGGAAGGGCTTGAAGGCTGATGTGGAACGGCATGTGAAGGACTGCTCGGAATGCCAACGACAAAAATACGCCACCACCGCCCCAGCCGGGTTGTTGGTACCACTTGACATTCCGGAGCTGACTTGGGAGAGTGTGGCCATGGACTTCATTGAGGGGCTGCCCAAGTCACAAGGCAAGTCGGTCATCCTGGTGGTGGTGGACCGGCTCACCAAGTATGGACATTTCATTGCGCTCTCCCCCCCTTGCTCCGCCGAGGCTGTGGCAGAGGCGTTCGTTAGGGAGGTGGTACGACTGCACGGGATACCGACCTCTATCATCTCCGATCGCGGCACCGCGTTCACCAGCAGGTTCTGGAGGGAGCTCTTCCGCCTTACGGGGACAACTCTGCGCATGAGTACGGCCTTCCATCCCCAAACAGACGGGCAAACAGAATCCTTAAATCGGAGTGTGGAGACTTATTTGCGGTGCTTCATTACAGACAAACCCCGCCAATGGAGTAAGTGGCTCCATTGGGCGGAGTACTGGTATAATACGGCCTACCAAACGGCCGCCAGGATGACGCCCTTCGAGAGCTTGTACGGCAGGACACCGCCTACACTACGACATTACGAGAAAGGGTCATCTGTGGTCCCGGAAGTGGATTCTGTGTTGCGGCAACGGGACGACATCCTAAACCAGCTGAAGGAGAATCTCCAGAGGGCACAACAACAAATGAAAACCCAAGCAGACAGGCACTGACGGGAACAACATTTCGAAGAAGGCGATTGGGTCTATCTCAAGTTACAACCCTACCGGCAACTGTCAGTTGCGGGCGTGAAGAACCAGAAGTTAGCCCCCCGCTACCACGGGCCCTTTCGGATATTGCATAGGGTCGGGGCAGTAGCTTACACCTTGGAGCTTCCGTCGGACTCGCGGATTCATCCCACTTTTCATGTCTCCGTGCTCAGGAAGGCGTCCTTGAGGAATGCCCCCTTGGTTAGCCCCTTACCGGAAGTTACCGAGCTCGGCGAAGTTCGGCCACAACCAGAGCGTGTAGTGGAAGCAAGGGTTAAGACGGTACACGGGAAACCCATCGTGCGGCTGTTGATCCATTGGAAGGGCATGGCCGAATCTGATCGCACTTGGGTGGAGTACGAGGAGCTCAAAGAGACTTATCCAGAATTCCAGCTTGAGGACAAGCAATTTTTCGAAGATGGCGGGAATGATATGACCCCGGGACGTTTCGGCTTGGTTTATCATCGGCACGGGGCAATGAACCGCAGGACTGAACCATCCGGTTCAGTCCCATCGCGCTCCTAATCCGTATTGGCGGGCCCGGTCGGTCCTCTTGAAGGCCGGGTATATGTGGGGAGTCAGGCGGACTCCCTAGGGCATCGAGATCATTACTCAGGTTCGTTCTTTTCTCTTGTAGGAGTAGCCGTTTCTATCATCGTCATTTTATGTTATTTCCGTTTGGGGGGTAGTTTGGTCCTTTTGTATTTCTTGGTCTTGTAAATGTATAAGTAAGGTCTTGCATTGGACTTGAATGAATTCATTTTCCGGTTCAACTGGGTATCAGAGGACAGAGGAACCCTAGCCACAGCTGCGCGTTGATGGGGATCGACCGCATGTTCGTGATCAGAGAAGATCAGACTACCACGTGTCGGGGCCCGCTTCTGTTGATTTGTCGTAGATTCATTGATCGGATTGACAATCCGAGACTGTGAGCGCGTCTGGAGCGTCTTTTTTATTTTATATGAATTTTTTAATATTTTTTGGAGTTGAATTTATTTTTTAGGACACCGGACGTAATGGACGATCCTAGCCGTTCACGCCGGGTGCCCAAACGCCCCCTTTTGTTATAAATAGGGTCGGGCACTGCAGTTTAGAGATATTGCTGAGTTTTGAGAGAGAGTCCAGAATTCTGGCAATCATTTGCAGTGCGACGCCGTGAATCTGAGGTGCGAAGCCTTGATTTTTTTTAGTTATCTTTGTTCTTCTATTTTTTTATTTCACTATTTTTCCCCTTTTAATCCCATGAAGCAGCCCAGTACCCCACGATCTTTGAATATAACTGCTATTGCCCATATCTCCGTCGATCAGAAGGAGAAAACCGCCTGACTCTTCTCTACCATCTCCCCGGCGTGTAACAGCCCAATCCCGCTTCGATGTTCATTTCCTCTCCTCTCTCGATGGAAGACGGAAGGAGTAACCCCAAACATACGCTGGAAGCCGCTTTTCCCCTGCTCGTCTCCCTCTCCGCCCTAATCGACGGCAGTGCGCGGTATCGTGTGAAGTTCAACACCATTTCCTTTCCCCATCTTCGTGTCTCGTGGAACCACCAGCAATCGCCGCCAGTCATCCTTCACTGCTCTTCTTATTCCAGCCCATGTATCTCAACCATTCGCACCCTCTCTATCGTGGAACCACGATAAGTTCCATCCAGTAATTGCAAATCTCCATTTCTTCTATCCCCTTCCTCCAAAGTTATCGAATCCCTGTCCACACAGAAGCTCCGTCTTCATTTTCACTCACGTGGATCCACCTCCTTCTCTTCCACACCCCTGTTTTCAATCGTGGAACCACCCAAACTCCCTCTTGCCGCCGTTCATCCTGTTTACAATTCTTCATCACCAGAGTTACAGTCATCTACATTCTCATCCCAACAATTTTGACGTCGTTGTCGCTGCCATTCATCCTTGTATGTGAGTATTAACGTTTGTGCTATTTTATTTGCCATTTCTACTATATGTATTTGGTTATTGAGATTGCAAGTATTTTGTCATTATTTCTTTTAAGTCTATAATATTTATTCATGCAAGTGAAAATAAACGTGATTATTTGCTTACACGTGCGAAAATTATTATACACATTGTGCTGATTTGCTAGCCGTATATAAATTTATTGCTAACATTAAATTCTGGGCTCGTCTAACATTTAATTTTGCTAGCGTAAAATTTAGTCACCCTTATGAATTGATGTGAGAAGCTCGTCTAAGATGGTTTGGACACGTACAAAGGAGACCATTAGAGGCACTTGTTAGACATTGTGAGAGTCTAGTCACTATGCATGTTAGACGAGGGAGGGGTAGACCAATAAAGACTTGGACTATAAAGAAATACATGATGTACTTAGGCATTAGTGAGATCATGACAAAAGATAGGGCACAATGGCGAGAAAGGATCCATATAGCCGACCCCACTATAGTGGGATAAAGGATTGAGTGTTGTTGTATTCAATTCCGGGCTAATTTTAAAACATGCATACATAAATTACATTGGGTTCATTCGCATTCATTACGCACACTCACTTAGTCTTGCATTAGTGTGTCAACACACACATTCATTACTTTCACACAGCCCTGTCCTGCGTCACGCATTCTCGTCTTTGCTTATGCAAGCTCGCCGATCGCTCCCGTCTCCATCGTGCCTTCCCTCAGTCGCTTTGAGGGCTCTCACTGCACCATATCCCCTCATGCGGCCCCCAGGGGGACCAGCAGCCGCCGCCGGTTGCATAGAAGGACGTCGCTGCCATCTTCTATGATGTCGCAAGACCTCCTTTCTCCTTAATTTGGTTCCCTCCAGTCGCTGCTTCATGCTTGACGGTAGTGCCTCCTGTCGTCTTTGTTCCTGACATCCCTCCAGTAGTCCAGTGCTCCTGCTAGTAAGCGAGTGTCGTTCCTCAATGTAACTTCGTTCCTATGTCGGGATGCCCCACCATACTCTCTGTTGCTCTCGTTAGTCCCTATTTTTGATGTGGATTGTCACCGACGACCTGATTGCCCATGTTGCTTGAGTTCTCAGCGTGCCTCTTTGCCGATATGGGTGATTCCTCTACTTCGTCGTCAGATGGCATACAGCCTCAGATGAGTGACCCTCAACGACCTCATGGTCACTCCGGCTCTATGAAGATTACCACGGTTCCTTTGGATGACATGAATTATCTTGAATGGTCTCGCGTTGCACAACATGTCATTCGCAACCACCAAATGTTTGGTTACATTGATGGAAAGACTAAGAAGCCCCCCAAGACCGATCCATCATGAAAGCGCTAGGACTCGAAAACTCTCTGGTCGTCTCTTGGCTCCTGCATTCGATGTCTCCCAAGGTCTATCAGAGTTATATGTTGATGGACTCTGCATACGAGATCTGGACCTGCGCACGAGAAACGTACTCTCAAATTGGTAATTCCACCCAAATTTATGAGCTTACACGTCGCATTTTGGAGTTGCGGCAAGGATCTATGACGATATCGTCTTTCTTCTCAAAGTTTGAGCGGTTGTATCAGGAATTGGACCACTTTGCGCACTTTACCCTTGCTTGTACTGCGGATGTTGTTCAGCTAAAATAATAGGAGGACGGCTTTCGTCCCCGGGTCTTCTTGATGGGCATGAACATGAAATCTGATATGGTGCGGACATATATCCTTCACCGCTCTTCTCTTCCATCTCTTCGGGAGGCATTTAGTATGGTTCTTGGTGATGAAGACTGTCGGAAGTCTCTCGGTGTTATTCCTCCTAATCGCTCCGCTCTGTCTGGTGTGGGTAGGGGCCATGTTCTTAGTCCTGGATCATCTGTGTCTACTTGTGATAATTGCGATAGCAGGGGCCACTCAGGAGGCGTGTTTAAAACTTCATCCGCAACTTGCCCCCACGTGGTTGTGGTCATGGTCGTGGACTTGGATGTGGGGGCCATAGACAAGGTGGCTCTCGACCCCATGATGTTGCTTAATTTACAGATGTCTATGACGAGACATCGTGTTCCTCTCCCGACCATCTCACTGCTCATGAATTGGATGTTTTTTGTCGCCTGCTTCACTCTCAGTCCGATACTTCCTCCGGTGCTCCTACTTCTCTTGCTACTGTTGTTATGCTAAGTGCTCATGCGGTCACTACCTCCGCTTCCGAGTGGGTGATCAACTCTGGTGCCACCCACCATATGAATGGTTATTTCTCGGGCTTTCTTTCTTATACTTCTTTGTTTTGTACGGACAAGGTCATTTCTGCTAACAACAGTTTGTCCTCCATTGCGAGCAAAGGTCACATCTCATGTTCTCCGACCATTTCACTTCCTTTTGTTCTTCATGTCCCCTCATTTTCACACAATTTACTCTCTACCGACAATATTATTAGATCTCTTAACTGTTCTATAATATTTTTTCCTGACACTTATGTTTTTTTAGGAACTGAGTACAAAGCGGAACATTGGCAGTGGTAAGAACTGTGGCGGCATGTACTACCTGGACTCCCAGCTTCCCTCTCAAGCTCTTTCCTACTCTACTGTTACTGTTGATGATGTTCGCCGCTGGCACTTGTGCCTTGAACATTTGTTTATCTTTAAAAATTGTTTCCCGCTTTCGTCCCTTTTCTACAAACCTTTGTTTATGATGTTTGTGATATGTCAAAACATAAGTGACATAATTCATCGCATTTATCTTCTCTTAGTAACATTCTATTTAAAGTTATGCAATCAGATGTTTGAGGGCCTTCCCTTATTTTATTGTTATCTGAATTTTATTGGTTTGTTACTTTTATTGATAGTTTTTTTCGCACAACATGGTTTATCTTTTAAAAAAGAAAAGTGAGAATTTTCATGTTTTCAAGTTTTTCATAAAACGGTGCAGACCTAATTTGATGGGTCTATTCGGGTTCTTCGCAGTGATAATGGGGGGGGGGGTATGATGATCGTGATTTGTTCGGCTCTTACCTTACCAGTCATGGTATTATCCACCAAACAACTTGTGTTTATACCTCTATACAAAACGGGGCTGCCGAATGAAAAAATCGGCACTTTCTTGATGTTGCTTGTTGTTTCCTAGTCACTAGGCACCTTCCTAAGTCCCATTGGGGTGATGTTATGCTCATCGTTGCACACCTTATAAATCGGTTTCCTTCACATATTCTCGACTATGACACTATTCTTGCACGTCTCTCCACTACGAAAGTTGTTCATACCTCTCATCTGGCACCCCGTGTCTTCGGATGTGTCTATTTTGTGCATGTCCATCAACCTCACCGAGACAATCTTGACCCTCGGGCTCAATGTTGTGTCTTCCTTGGTTACCCATCCACCACGAAAGGGTATCGGTGTTATCACCACCACAACCCCTCCAAGCATATGTTTTGTACTATGGATGTTATCTTCAGGGAGGGGGAATCCTATTTTTTGCCTTCAACTCACCCTCTTCGTCAGAGGGAGAGTAGTGGTGATAATGATGCTCATTTCTCTGATGTTCATCTTCCCCTTTCTTCCTTCTGATCCACCGCAGTCACCTCTTCCCCTTCTTCCTTTTGATCCACCACAATCACCTCCTCCCCTTCTTCCTTCCGATCCACCACAATCACCTGCTCCGGTCCCCATGGCTCCTACCCGGTACTGTTGCCCGGTCCTCTGATCTCTCTTCTGATTTCTCCTTTTTCCTCACGTATGTCATTGTCGTCCCTCAGGTACACAAGTTACTAGAGTTCCACCTCTACCAGTGCCCCCTTCTGCCTCAGAGTCTGATGATGTTGATTTGCATGTCTCTCTTGCATTGTTGAAAGGTAAAGCTAATTGGACACAACATCCTATTTCAAATCATGTACCTTACCACCATCTTACCCCCGGCCCATCGGACCTTTGTTTCTTCACTCTCCTTGTTAGTTATTCCTAAGACGTGGCAAGAAGCTTTAGATATACCAGTATGAACGCATGTTATGAAAGATGAAATATCTGACTTGAACAAGAATCACACATGGGACATTTCTTCCCTTCCTCCTAGCAAGAAAGACATTGGTTCAAGGTGGGTCTTCTCTGTTAAGCAAAACCAATATGGTAAGGTGGAACGATACAAAGCACGGTTGGTTGCCCAAGGATACACTCAAACTCAGGGAGTGGGCTGTAGACTATCAGGAGACATTTACTCATGTGGCAAAGACGGATTCCATTCGAGTGTTGTTATCATGGTTGCTTGCATGGGCTGGGATCTTCATCAACTGGATGTTAAGAATGCATTTCTCCACAGTGAGCTTGATGAGGAGATGCACATGAAATTCCCTCTAGAATTTGTGAAGAAAGGAGTTGAAGGTCTTGTATGCCGCCTAAGGAGACTCTTATATGGCCTGAAACGGTCACTTAGGGCATGGTTTGGAAGATTCCCCACGGCTATGCTCAAATTCGGGTACAAGCAGGCACATTCTGACCACATTATGTTTATCCGGAGATGTGATCAGAGGGTTGTGATCCTTATCGTCTACGTGGATGACATTGTGATCACCGGAAACGACACAGACGAGATTATTAATCTCAAGTCCCTCTTATCTGTGGAATTTGAGATGAAAGACTTGGGAAGATTGAGATACTTCCTGGGTATCGAGGTGCCTAGATCCACTCAGTGAATCTTCATATCCCAACATAAGTATATATTAGATCTCCTAAAGGATATTGGGATGTTTGGTTGTGTTCCTGCGAGCACTCCTATGGAAGAAAATCATGGGATTGGGGAAGATTGTGATGGTGATCGTGTGATGTATCACGCTATCAGAGATTGATTGGGAAACTCATATATCTATCTCACATACGTCATGATACTGTATATGTGGTTGTAATTCTGAGCATATATATGCATGCAGCCAAAATCAGACATCAAGAGACGACATATCGTGTGTTACGGTATTTGAAGAAAGCCCATGGTTGTGGCTTCTTGTTCTCCAAAAACAATCACTTGAAGATCGAAGTTTTTACTGATGCTGATTGGGCTGAATGTCATGATGACCGAAAATCTACAACAGGATAGTGTTCCTTTGTTGGTGGAAACTTGGTGACTTGGCGTAGTAAGAAGCAAAATGTGATGGTCAGATCTAGTACTGAGGCAGAATATTGTGCTATGTCACAAGACTTGTGTGATCGTCTATGGTTGCATATTGTGTTACAAGATCTGGGTTTTTCTGAGACCGCCCCCTTTTACTTGTTCTGTGACAACAAAGTTATTAGTATAGCTCATAACCCTGATCAGCATGACAGGATAAAGCACGTTGAGGTTGATTGACACTTTATCAAAAATCACCTGGATAAAAAGACTGGTTACACCTTTTGTCCATTCTAAAGATCAATTGGTTGATGTCTTCACCAAAAACTTGGAAAGTAATGTGTTTACCGACAATATTCGGAAACTTGGGATGACCAAAATCTTCCGTCCGACTTGAAAGGGAGAGTTGTGATTCGAGTTATTATTTTACACATCGTCATTTTTGTGTTATTCCCGTTTGGGGGTAGTTTGTCCTTTGATATTTCTTGGTCTTGTATATGTATGAGTAAAGTCTTGTGTTGGACCTGAATGAATTCATTTTCCGGTTCAACTTATTTTGTTTGAATGATAATAATACCATCCTATACGCAGCCAGCAACAAATTTGATTTTTCAAAATTGATACTGCAGAGTCAAACCTGCTTCTCTATTTGGAACAGTAACATAGACAACAATAGAAGGCACAATTGTAGAAGCAGCCATTCCTGTCGAATCAAATGCTTGTGCAGACACTTGATTACCAAATTTTGCTCTGCACATTCACAAAATACAGCAAATAAATAAAGTTTAATATATCCTCACATGATGTAAATAAGAAAATGACAGATCCAATGATTTCTCTAAAAATAATCATACAATGACCGAGACACTTGAAACCATTCCAATTTTGTGAGGTCCAAAGATGTTGTTAGGAGAACAGAAAATAAAAGATTGCGGCATTAGTAAAATTAGAGATACACCCTCGCCAGATATCCTCGCGCCAATCACTTGGGAGTCAATACACCCAAAGAATCCCTCTCCAAAAAGAATTATAAGACTCACTGGACATCCTCCTAAGAGTCACTTCTCTCCGTCATATAGGGAATGAATCCCTAGAGATCAAACTACCAAGATACCCCTCAAGAGGGAAAAATACATCAAACACAAATCAAACAAGGTTGGTCATTGTGCGAAGTCATATCAATACTCAGCTCCTTAAAATTGACTTTGTCCATAAGGGCGGGTTCTAACAGGGCTATAATGGAGCTCTACTGCCTTGAAATTAGCCATGGAGAGGTGACAGGTATGAACAGGAAGGTTGCAGTCGTGAGGGTAAAGAAGCTCATGAGGGCATGTGATAGGTGAAGCATGGAAACAGCTTTTTGGGGGTCCGAATAGGTGGCAAGAGGACTATCGCACGGAAGTATAACCAAAAGTCCTACCATGGATGGCCCCGCTGAGGGCTTTCCAAAACTGAGTCGGGGAAGTGGTAGGAGGTGGTTGGTTGTTGGATCGGGAGGAGGCTTGTCAGCGCCAACGATTTTGGCTGAGGACACAATGGACCGACGAGGAAGCATCTCCAACATTGCACAGAGCCGAGCGGCGAAACACTACGATCGGGCGATGCGGGTCGTTGAGAGCGGGATAGCGGTGTCGTGGGATCAATGACGTTGGGATTGTCGTCTATTTGAGCATGAAGACGTAGTCGATGTTGAAGTCAATGTTGGGATTGTCTTATGTGGGATCAACGAGGTTGGGGTTGTCGTTCATAGGATTGTGGTGTTCTGATCATGAAGATGAGGTTGACGAGCGGAAAAAGGATTTTGTCGAAGGATTGAAGTTGTAAGTCCTTGTGAGCTCGTATGGTGCCAGCCGGTGGACAGCAATGTAGATCGGACCAGTTGATAGGAGATCAAAAATTAAAGATTGCACGTTAATAGAAATTAGAGATACGTCATTACAAGGTATGCCCTCGCCAATCACTCGGGGGTAATTCCTTAAAAGGATTTGTCTCCAAAGAGAGTTACAAAATTTACTAAACACCCATCTAAAACTCACTACAATCCCTTATATAAGGGAGGGCTCGCAAGAGACTTTTACCAAAATTCCCCTCGAGAGGGGAAATACATCAGACGCAATGTCAAACAAGGTTGACCATTGTGCATAGGCGTACCAAATGTCCTGGACATTTGGTCATGACATAAAACATTGCATGCTACAACTTTTCCTTCTAAAATTAATAAGTATGAAAATCTTATTTCATATAAGATGATATTTGACAAATCTAAAGGTGGCTGAGGGCAAATATCCTAATGCTACATGCAATATGAGCAAACACATGACGGACGCAAATGAAGCTGCGAATAACCATATAATGACATGCAAGCATACACGCAATTCAATGATCTATCGAAGGATAACTCTAATGTGATGCACATGCGACGATGCAACCATACAAGAACTTTCCGACACACAATTAATTAAACAAATTAATTTTAAAAAATCATATGCAAATGTCGCAATTGATTACAAATAGTGCAAAGGAAGTATGCAAGAAACAATTACAAGTTAATTGAGAGTGCGTTGAAAGTAAATGCAGGTGAATATACGACGCACAATTAGGAGAGCAATAAGTCAAGTAAATACAAGCCCAATAATTTCAAAGAACACAAGTAATTCCCATAAAATGCAGAGAAAATGAAACCATAATGTAAAATTCACCAAGTGACCAATGTCGGAGGTGGTAGGGGAGATCCAATGATGTTGATGGGTGTCCGGGGGTGGATATGCTGCTGCCTAGGGGCTGTTGGAGAGGTATGGTGGCTGTTTGGAGAGGGAAAAGGCTGTTGGAAGTCGACAGGGGCTGCTGGAAGAAACTCTTGCATGCTGGACAGATTTCCTGCGCCTGGAATAGGTAGACGAGCTGCTGAATTACTGGATTCTGGGTTCTGGAATGAAACTCCAAGACCCATAAGCTGATTTTATTTTTGGTTTCTCCCAAGCCTGGAATAGCCGGCGAGCAAGAGGGGGGGGGCCTGCACGATGCTGGAATAAGAAGGGGCAAACTGTGAGGATCGGAAGGAGGTGAGAGGATTGTTGGAAATTGAATATGAGGATGTGCGAGTTGATCTGGGCGGCAAAGATGAAAGTCGGGTAGCCGAAATAAGCAGACTTGAGAAGTCTTTGGGAAAACAATCCTGCGGGAAAACGAAGGAAAGTTGGGCTCACGATGAGGAAGACAGTGGTTGCTTGCGGGAGACGAGGATGACAGAGGCAAAGAGAAGCGGGGGTGAGAGTGGCGAAGCCGTTCAGCGTCGCACTGAGCGGGAGAGAGGCGTCACACCGAGCGGGAAAGACACGTTGCACCTCTCATGACCGAGAGGTTCCTCTGGAAAAACCATGACTCTCAATACCCCCCTTCAATCGGCTACTAATGTGATATAAAGGGGGGCTAGGTTAAAATTATCAGACGATCACGATTGCCCGGCGAATAATTTATCTTAACTCTCAAAACAGAACTCCAAAATTTTTTTAAAAAAAACATAAAATAGGAAAATTCAAACCGTTCGAGATCACAGGCTTCAATCGTTCATCTGAAGATCCAAAATGTGTTGAATCAATATTTTCCACAAGAGGCGCGAACAATCTCCATCAATCTCCCCAGTTCAGAAACATTGATCTCTGGTGAATGGAGACTACATGCTCTCAACGAAAGCCGGGTAATACTTTGTCGCTCCCGGTAGAGATCTCGTCTCTGAATAAGGTCATCGTCTCGGTGAAGTCCCGAGAGTCCAACACGCCAAACATGCGGTCATAAGGGTAAAGGGTAGAAACACAAGGGTGATGGGTAAGACTTTAGTGGATTCTGGAGGTACAAGAGAGGCTGTAATGGTGGGGGAAATTGAAGCTAAAGGGAAGACTGAAGGTTCAAAATTAGGTGACTCCATATCTAGGGTCAAGTGCTTAACATTGAATACAAGATGAATATCAGCACTCCTAGTAATATCAAAAGTTCGAAGAAATTTGACTCAACCTCTCTCATGAAAGTGTATGGTCATATTCTTCTGGCACTTAGATTCATAGCTACCCACAATGGAAATCACTCAATTATTGTGCAAATCATCACCAAATCACCTTCATTGTACATTTGATCTCTCATGTGATAACCCGCGCAAGTTTAAAATGTTTCTTATTTAATATAACTTTACTTCGGAATCTGAACATACAAACCATGAAACAAATGGAAATGATGAATGACAAACCCAACATACTCACTAAATGCAGATTCTGCGTAGCGGTGGAAGTCCTAGGCGGAGTGTAGAAATACTCATCAAGTGCATGTGCACCCATATGACTACCCAGGACATTGGTTCTGGATTGTAATATCATGGCATACCAAATGTCTCCTAAGGGATGCGAATCATTGGGAGGCTCACCAGATGGTCGATAGAAAATTCATCATGTAGACAATCTCTTGAAGGAATGTTGAAGATAGTGACATGAGAATGTGACTCGGGAGGTTCACATGACGAAAAGTAAGTAAATGCAACGTGGATACAACGATCATCTAAAGAGACATGTGAGATATGGACACAAGGATGCAATGTGGGGGTGGGAAGAATGTCTCCTAAAATGAAAAAACTCGTCAAGTGGTTCTCTAGGAGGTTTACCGGGGGGCTCATCAAAGAACTCCATCGTAAGAGGATGATCTTTCAGATGAGTAACATCGATAAGAGTAGTAACCTCATGAAAAGGAGAGACAACCACAACAAAGTCAATGTCATGCTCTCGACCCTCACTCGTGGTATGACTCGCCATGATAATATGGGAAAACTCAGATGAACATGAACACAAAGTCGGGTCAATGACCGGAGAACAAAGTCAACGTCGGAGGTAGGTGAAGGGCACATCATTATAGGATCACCGGGCACATCATTATAGGATCATCGGGCACATCATTATAGGGTCTAAATCAGGATCAAATGATGGACCACTCATCAGACTAAATATCTCATTGGGGTGAGAGAAACTAGTATCATGTATCACTTCTATCGTGTCTGATGGGACATGAGTAGGAAAATGGTGGCCTCATAATGGAAGGGGCTCGTGATGGGGAGGTCAAGGTACGAACCCGCTCGGCTAACTCTAGGGGATCTCGAGGACTGATCATAATGAAGGGTGAGCGGGTACGTCTATTCGATGGACGCTGAACAATGATAGGTCAATTCAGTATGTATCTCAGATAGAAGTTAAGATCGAAATTGAGAAGTGATCATAGCTGACTCCTCTTGGATATCGCTCCTCACTACTAGCTCATCGAAATAATCCTTATACTCAGCAACTGATAGAGATCTTTGCCAAAAGGTAAATAATTGATCGAGCAAGCAACTCCGATATGATGCGGGAAAATACCTCTGACACAACCTACAATTCATCTCCACCCAACTAATGATGCGGTGAAAACGATTTCGCTTACAGTTCCTCTGAATACTAGACCAATATGCTCTCACTGGATCTATAAGTTTATGTTTCGCAAATTTAATGTGTCGCTCACCGAATAACTCAAAATAATTGAGGTAATATTCCATATTCACGGGTCAATAACTGAAAGACTCAAGACCGATGAACTGTCAAAAGATCAGGCAACAACATGAAACCTACGCTCGAGATCTCTCTCAAAATGATGATCCTCGTAATAATCATGTCTAAGATAATTGAGTTGTGTCGAAGGACCAACACATTTTGCTTGTGCGCAGGGATAAGGATGATAATCATCATAGGGATCGTCTTTAACATCGAAGGATAACGTCGAGGGATCGACACAATCTTTGGAAGTAGATTGCAATGAAAAGAAATAATCATCGTAGTAACACGATGAGCTTTCTAATGGGGCTCTGTGGAATTGGGTGTAGATAGACTCATGATCCTCAAATAGAGGATAGTGATAACGGCAATAACTAGCCATAAAGGAACATATAGACTCTACCACTGCATATCAAAATAAAGTCTAAAACTCCCTTTGATACCAATTTGACGCAGGGCAAATCTATAGGTGCCTGAGAGTGAATACCCTAACCCTAAATGAAGTACGAGTGAACACACGACAGACGCAAATGAAGTTGTGAATAACCTTATAATGACATGCAAGCCTTCATGCAATCCAATGATCAACCGAAGGATAATCCTAATGTGATGCACATGTGACGATTCAATCATACAAGTATTTTTCAAAGCATAATTAATTAAACAAATTAATTTTAAATATCAAGTGCAGATGTCGCAATTGATTACAAATATTATAATGGAAGTAAGCAAACAACAATTACAAATTAATTGAGAGTGAGTTGAAAGTAAATGCAGGTGAATATATGACGAATAATTAAGGAAGTAACAAGTCAAGTAAATACAAGAACAATAACTTCAAGGAATGCAAGTAATTCTCGTATAATGTAGAGAAAATGAAATCATGGTGTAAAAATTCACCAAGTACACAATGTCAGAGGTGGGGGGAGATCTGATGGTGTTGATGGCTACCGGGAGTGAAGATGTTGTTGCGTAAGTGTTGTAGGAGAAGGATGGTGGTTTTTGGGGCGGGATAAGGCTGTTGGAAGCCGACGAGGGCTGCTGGAAGCAATGTTTGCATGCTGGACAGATTTTTTGCGCATGAAATAGGTAGACGGGCTGATGAATTGCTGGATTCTGGGTTTTGGAATGAAGCTCCAGGATCCAAAAGTTGATTTTTGGCTTCTCCCGAGCCTGAAACAGCTAGCGTGCAGGAGGGTGAGGGTTGCATGGTGCTGGAATAAGGGAGGATTGTGTGGCTTCGGATGGAGATGAGAGGGTTGCTGGAAGTTGAATACGAGGGTGCGGGTGGATCTAGGTTGCGGAGATTAAAGTCAGGCAGTGGAAATAAGCAGACTTGCGAAGTCTTTGGGAAAATAGTTCAGCGGGAAAAAACGACAGAAAGGTGGGTTCACAATGGAAAAGACAACGGCTGCTTGCGGAAGACGGGGACGGCAATGGCTGGCGGTGGCAAGGAGAAGCAGCAGTGAAGACGGCGGATACGCTCGCTATAGCACCAAGCGGGAGAGAGGCGTCATACCACTCACGACTAAGCGGTTCCTCTAGAAAAATCATGACTCTTGATACCCCCCCCCCCCGACAACTGGCTGTTAATATGATATAATGGGGGATTATGTTAAAATTATCCGAGGACCACAATTGCCCGATAAATAAAATACATAAAAATAGGAAAATTTGAATTGGTTGAGATCACGGGCTCCGATCGTCCATCTAGTATTCAAAATGTGTCGACTCGATAACTTCTCACATGAGGCGCGAACGATCTCCATCATAAGATCTACATTAGTTACATTCCTACTCTTCTTTTCTAAACGACAACATCGTTGTTTGATTCCACCAAAATCAAAGACCCAAATGACGCGTGGAATGCATATGCGAACAAAGTCTGCGTCATGAAATTTGTTTATTGGCGGCTCCACTTGTGCAGAATGTATTGAAACAGTACATCCTCCTGGATCGAAGACATGAATAGTCCAAATTGATACATGGCTACGGAAACACGTGTCAACATGTGGCTGACCAACTTGAGTATGGTGAGCAGAAGCGCCCTCTATGTTTTGGATATTCTTGAGACCCAACAAAAGCTTTGAAGTTGCATCCTCAAGAACTACATTCTTTATCTCCTTGAAACCCGAAGAAGGCTCTGAATGAACATTTGGAAGCCTCGTACTACAAGTCTCTGTGAAAATCGGTACCAGATCGTCTCCATGGGAAATGATCAATGTGGAAATATGTTGAATGCCTTAGTTTATATTGAGCATGGATTATTGTAAAAGATCAAAATGTTGATCGGTTTCCATCTGTAATGAACTAAGCTGTGTAGCCAACTCATGCAAACGGATGGTGAAATCAGAATCAACCGTTGAAACGTGGATGGAGAGATCTTTCATCTTCGTTTCCATTTCGAAGGAGAAATCGACGGATCTTTCATCTATGTTTCCATCCTGATGGTCTACGACATCTGGAAACACATGAAGCATCAGTGATGCAGTTCTATGGCTCTCTGAAGCTTCCATGGGGCTGGTTGAGGATAAAAAGTAGGTTGTTGAAAACCCGGGCCCAATTATGCTGAAGGAAAATGTGGGAGATTATTTGGATGTTCCGTAGGTGATGATCCATATTGGAAAGAACGTGGAGTGGTGGCGGCGTCGTATGTGATTGGAGCGACGGTGGCGCCGTATGAGCTTAGAGAGACGGTGGCGCCATATGAACCTGGAGCAATGGTGGCAGCATATGCGCTTGGAACGACGGTGGTGCCATATAAGCTAGGAGCGAAAGTGGCGTCGTATGAGCTCGGAGCGATGGTGGCGTCGTATGAGCTAGGGGCGACGGTGACGCCATATGAACTTTGAGCGACGGCGACTCCATATGAATTTGGAGTGTCGGTGCCATAAGAACTTGGAGTGGCGGCGCCGTAAAAACTTCGAGTGGCGGCGCCGTAAAAACTTCGAGTGGCGGCGCCGTAAAAACTTCGAGTGGCGGCGCCGTAAAAACTTCGAGTGGCGGCGCCCTATAAACTTGGGCGGCGGCGAAATGCAACCAAGAAACGCCTGGAACAGAGGGTGGCGGTCCAAGAGTGTTTGTTGGTGGAGTTCCAAAGATTTGTGGATGTGCAGACCAGTGTGCAACTCACAGTACAGTAGACGACTGGACAGAAATAGGTCAATACATACTGAAGTAGTTGGGGACATCTTCGGCTTAAAAAAAATACTCTCAACATTTTAACTTCTCCACCGATTGTCAAATCAAAAATAAAAGGCAGGAAACATAAAAATGTTTTCCTGCCATTATTGAAGATGGCAAAGATAACAGGTCAAATCCAGTGAAAAGAGGAACTAAACTTTCGGTAGCTCCTCTTTCTCTTGGCACTGTTTGCCAAAGAACTTCAGAGATTTGGAGGAGAGATCAATTTTCCTGTCGCCGAGGAGATGTTCTATGGCTCCAAAGATCGAAGAATGCAGCCTGGTGTTTGACGACAATGGACCTTCAGCTTCCTTCCAGTAAAAAATATAGATGACGGGATGTCCGACAAGATTGTCGGAGATGACGGGCGGAACTCTCAGCGATGAAACGGCGCCCCAGTGTTCTTGATGGTTTATAGTGAAGGCCCAACATCAATGCCAGAGCTCCAACCCTCTTCCAGTTCTCCTCTCACAAGAGGGCCGTCGGTGGCATTCTTGAGGTGGACAGAGAGCAAAAAGATGCAGGTGATGCTCTGGCGAGGAAGCACTGGTTGGCGGGGAGGAGCTAGAGGGGAGGAAGTCTTCTTTCTGTTGAAGGCTATTTCGGTGACGTTCTCCAGGAGGTGGGTGTTATCGGTGCTCTGAATCAGAAGCAAACTTTCCGCCATTTTTCCTGATGCAAGAAGATACAGGCTATGGTTGTTTCGGCGAGGAAGTGGCCGGAGAGCGGAGGTGTTGAAGCAGTGGTTGATCCACCAATGAAGCAGCGGTTGGCGGGGAGGGAAGACTCTCAATGAGATGAAGATGCTGGTATCGCTCTGCTGCCAGAAGACGATGAATGTGGCCTGGTATCGCTCCGCTGCCAGCAATGGATCTTGCGCCCAAATCGTCGGAGGCTAGAAAGAAGTTTGATGATAGCTAATTCTGGTAAATTGACGAGGAAGATGCAAGCATTGACTCTCTCAACATGAATCGGCGAGGAAGATGCAGGCGCTGACTATTCTGGCAAGGAAGATGCAAGCACCGACTATTTCGGCAAGGAAGAAGCAATATTGATGTGCGGTTCTTAATTAGGGGCCTTCCAATCAACTTCTTCTAGCAGGAGCGGGCGGACAGGAGGTGAAGGGAGGACGCTCTCAACGAGAGAACCAATATAAAGATCCGAGCCGTTACAAGATCGCCGGCATCAATCACCGGCATCGGAAGAGGAGAAGGCTGGGCCTTCGTAGATCTAATAAGATATAACTACTCCTATTCTAAGCCAGAAAGAGAAACAAAACATTCTTTATTCATTTCTGCCTAAAGTCTACAGTGGATGCTTATTTATAGAGCACGGTTACAATCACAAATGTCATTATAAGCTTCCCACGTGGTGGCTATACAGCTGTTACACAGCAACACTCCCACCAGACAGCCCTCAATCTCTCTCTATCACTCTCACTATGCTTCTCTTGAAGGTAAGAACTTCGTCTCTATCATTGGCCTTCTCCCTCCTAGCGGCCTTCTTCTGCTATTATATCTTCTCTTCTAGTGTCTTTGACCTCTCCGGTGATCTCATAATGCCGCATGATTGTTACAATGGGTGTTAATGAAACTTTACATATTAGAGCATATTTTTCTTTAATGTGCATTCTGTTGTGGATAATAAAAAAATTGTCTGAACTCGTGGAAATTAACAACTAAGCTGTATAAAGTAGATATAAAGAAAATATGGTCCTAAATCATCATAATTTGAAGAAAAAACAGCGTTTAAGGAGTATCTCAAGTACCTATTTCGCAAGCCCTCTGCTACAGGGAGGAGATAGCTTCATTTAGGTTTAAGGTCAGCACAACCTAAACCCCGCGGAGGCATATACAGAAAATAAATCAAAATATGGTGCGAAAAGACAGGCAGTTCACGTTCTGTGGTCTTTGAATGCAAAAAAAACAAGCGGTGATGAACGAAATTTCCTGTAAGGCGAAGGATAACGAGAAGGAGGTGAAGAACGGCACCGAAGAAGAGGGAGGCGGCAGTGGGGACGGGCAGACCACGTCCTGTAGGCAACCGAAGTTAAAGCGCCGAGGCTCAGTATGCAGAGAGCACCGGCGAGGTGAACTCGTCGGCGGGAAGGCGTCGGTCGGTAGGATCGGGAAACTGTAGCTATTGGAATGGCCCTAAAAAGGCTTGAGCATGGCATATTCCCTAGTTCCTCAAACCAAAAAAACATACAAGTGCTCCGCGCTAATAAATTTAGGGTGGTGTTAAAGGCACACCATTTTCGGCTATGTGCACACCCATCAAAAATATAATCCTTAATAATTTTGGTTTTCTAAATCCCACCCAACTAAAGCCGAAGCAGCCCGCCTCACCCTTCCCGATACGCGTCTTTTTGAACTGCGTCTTCTACGTTCATTTTCAGGAAAAGTGTTCAATATGAAAGTTGTAGATCTCGATGATATCTACAACTTTTATGTTGAACACTTTTTGATTTAAAGTCATTTAGGCCCCCGATTTGGCCTCCGGAAAAAATCACGCGGAACATTTAATGTTCCGCGTGATTTTTTCCGGGGCCAAATCGGGGGCATAAATGGCTTTAAATCAAAAAGTGTTCAACATAAAAGTTGTAGATATCGTCGAGATCTACAACTTTCATGTTGAACACTTCTCCTGAAAATGAACGTAGAAGACGCAGTTCAAAAAGGCGAGTATTTCATTTAAAAAAAACTATGCAATCACGGCAACGTCATCCTCCCCACAACTCTTGTGGGCATGTACTGCAGATGCGGGTGCGTTGAAGCAGCTTTGGAGGTGTTCCGCCGGGTTTCGAGCAAAGACGTCGTGCTTTGGGACGTGATGATCGGAGGGCTCGCGATGCACGACCATGGCCGCCTTGCCGTCGATCTGTTTGCTCTGATGAAGGAGACGGCAACGGCGCCCAACGAGTTCACATACATTGCAGCTATGTTTGCTCAGACTGTGCACATAGTATTGGTGTGCACAAAGTCGAAGATGGTGTGCACATAAAATTCCAATGGGTGCACATAGTATTGGTGTGCACAAAGCCGAAGATGGTGTGCCTTTAACACCACCCTAAATTTAATTTGATTTCTATCCACTTATTATTATTAGCAAATTCTTATTTTTTTAAATGATTATTTGAAAATCATTTTGTTACTAGCAAATCAACATAAAATTTTTAAAAAAAAATTAAGTTTTGTTTAAAACATTCATTCTTTCAAAATAACTCAGTGCATATAATGACATTACAAATGATTTCAAATGTATTCATTCAATCACTTATGTTAGTATTATAAATAAGTCAAAATATCGCAAAATTTTGTTTAGTATGTTCAAAACCTCTTTTTCAACAAAATATCATCATCTGCACCAAAATCTTTAAACAAAATATCGTCCAGTTTAGAAATATATTTGATTTTCAATTCCTATGAAGGTGTGTTGTATAGACGAGTTAAGTGTATATAAAAATATACGCGTCTTTTTGAACTGCGGCTTATGCGTACATTTTCATGAGAAGTGTTCAACATGAAAGTTGTAGATCTCGACTTTCATGTTGAACACTTTTTTATTTGAAGCAATTTAGACCTCCGATTTGGCCCCTGAAAAAAGTCACGCCGAGCATAAGTACGGACGCCTGGGATCGGCGTGACTTTTTTCGGGGTCCAAATCGGGGGTCTAAACTGCTCAAATCAAAAAGTGTTCAACATGAAAGTTGTAGATCTCGACGAGATCGATTTATACCCCCGATTTGGACGTCGAACACATTTTGATTTGAAGCAGTTTAGACCTCCGATTTGGACCCCGAAAAAAATCACGCCGAAAATCTGTACGGACGACTCGTTCCGTGCGTGTCTTTTTTCGGGCCCAAATTGGAGGCCTAAACGCCTTCAAATCAAAAAAATATCGAGATATACAACTTTCATGTTGACCACTTTTTGAAATGAGAAATATTTGAGACTCAAAATTCAAAAATGCAAAAATTGTAAAAAAAAAAAAAAAATGGTTTGCTAATAGTAATTTTTGGGAAGAGAAAAAAATGTAAAAAATGACTGAATCTATTTTTTCTGATTTGCTAGTAACGAAAGTGGGTTTGCTAATAACAACACTCTTTAATAACGTGGATTGTTATCTGCACTATAATCTTGGCTATCCATAAATTTTTGATATCCGCAATGCAGTTTTATTAAAATTATATTGCAAATCAAATTTTTGATATCCGCAAATTGATACACTTTAAATCTTTATTTGCATTAATACCACACAATAACTTCATCCAATAAGAAAGAGAGAACAGGATCATTGTACATAACAGTCTCATTCATACAAACATATATAACATATATTGTAGTAGTTAAGGTAAAACGTCATCATAGAAAGACCATTTGTCAGCTAACAAAAAATATGCATCAGAAACTCGAAGTTGCATCTCAACACACATATGTTGTACTAGTTGGTGTGCCAGCAGCGATGGCGGTTGGCGAGGCAGCGGTGATGGCGGTTGGCACGGCGGCAGCGATGGCAGTTTCGATGCGGCGACAGCAATGACGATTTGCGGCAACGGCGATGGCGGTTGGCGCGGCAGCGGCGATGGCGGTATGTGCGGCGGCGGCGATGGCGGTATGTGCGGCGGCGGCGATGGCGGTTGGCGAGACGGTGGCGATGGCGGTATGTGCGGCGGCGGCGATGGCAGTTGGCGAGATGGTGGCGATGACGATTGGCGCGTCGCCGACGATGGTGGTTTTGGTGTGGCGATGGCGATGACAGTTGGGGAGGCGGCGGCGATGGTGGTTGGCACGCCGGCGACAATGACGGTTTCGGTGCGGCGATGACGATGGCGGTTGGCTCACATCCATGTTTTCCACACTATAATCAAACTCTCATTTGATCACAAAAAAAATTGATTAAAGCTCTCAAAAATGATGTAAGATAAGAGGAGAAAAAAATAGAGCGCGGAGAGCCAAAATTGCTTTGCGATTATCTAACTTTGAAGAAAAAAAAATCTAAAATTAAGTGCGGATAACCAAAACTGCTTTGCGGATAACGATCGTCTTAATAATCGTTTGTTTTTCGTCTTTATTTGGACCGTCGGGCGTTTCTCTCGTCTCTAAAATTTGAGGAACGAAACCCTACGGGAGACCTCCAGTTTGCCGCATTTCCGGGGTAGGAAAAATTTGTTGTGTCGCCGTCCCGTGCCCGCCACTTTTTCGAATAGCTTTTTTAGGGTTGCCACCGGCGGCTCCACCGTCGGCGGCCTGCCCGGAGTCCACGGGTGGGGTCACACTCCCAAATGAAGACTTTCTGTTTTTTGCAGGATATTGTTAGTCATGTTATAAGCATACCAATTTTTGCTATACTCGTACCACAAAAAATTTTAAAAACATAAAATCTCCTAATTCTACTTCACACAGGCCTTAACCTTGTACCGTGTGCCCAATCTCGTACTCTCATGCTCACGCCAAGGGTTATTTCACTGGAGTCGCCCTGTCCGCCTCCCTTCGCGCACGACACCAACCAAGATTTTTGCCACCAGTAGCCTGGTCGAGACTCGTAAGTTCTCCTTTTCTTCATCTGGCCTCCTTTGCTTGGAACCAAAGCTTCCTCTTTTGATTGGTGATTCTCATTTTGGGGCTACACAATGTTTATAAAAAATGATATTGTTGCGGTCTAACTCGACGTCGCGGTCGGATCGGAATTCTTTGACCGTCTTAGGTTCTCGGAACGGTCGAGCGCGCACACAGTTAATAAAGAAAGTTGGTTGTACACAAGCAGTTTTAACGTGGGAAAACCCCTCAATTGGGTAAAAAACTACGTGATCAAATCCGTGTCGGTCAAAGTTCACTATCTTTGGGTTGTTACAACTTGTTCGTGAAGTTGAGGGTAACAGGCCACCTCTCGTTATAGTTTTGGGGGTGAGAGAATAATTAGCATGCGGCGGATGACAGAGCGTCGCGTCAGGGGTTGTTACAAATTGCGTTACGCGTTGGTGGTCTTCCGATAGCATCTTGCCAATTTCTGAACACAGGAGCGGAGAGTCTGAACTCTCGGTTGCGGGGGCCACTTGAGACTTGAGAGATTCGGATTCGTCAGGTGACTTGACTCGACTCGCTTGTAGCTCGGATGCGGCTCGGGTGCGACTCGGGTTTAGTTTGTAGGAGGAATTCGGCAAGCTCCGACCTGAGGAAGAAGACTCGGAGGAGAAAAGGTGAGAAATGAGGAGGTCTTGAGCTCCTTTTATAGACAGTGGTTACGGTAGTTACGCGACTATCTGCACACCATAATCACCACCATAATTGCATTTAGTATAGTTTTAATGTGTGTATTCCGTTATTTGGAGACCATTTAAATAGACTATAAAAAATATTAATTAATTCCCCTCACTAATCTGGCGGTTAGTGGGTGGTTACGGGTAAATCGGACGGCCAGAAGTGTTCCCTGACGATCGGACGGCGGGTGCGGAACTCCACGGGAGGCCGACGAACTTGCCGCCAAGTTCGCCGGTGAGGGGAGTACCGCCGACGACGGCCGGGACGGTGTGACGGCCCCCCTTGGCCGCACGCCGGCGGCCACGAAAGTGGGCGGCCCGGGAGGGCGCCGCCCCCCCCCCCCCCCCGCCTGGCCGCGCCGGCGGTCCGGGCGGCCGCCCCCTTGGTCGTGCCATGGCGAGAGAGGGCAAGCGGGTGTCCGGGGTGAGGGTCGGCCATCCGCCCCCGGCGATTGAGCCTCGCGGCGGTTTGCCCATTACACGTAGTGGGCTCGACGCGCAGGGGATCAGGCGCGGTGATCGCGCACGGTCGATCCCATGATCTCACTCGCTTTGAGATGGAGATCATGGGTGTGCGGTTATGTGCACATCCAGTTTTTATAAAATAGGGGTCATCCCCAACAGATATATACAATTTTATTGTATTGTGCTCATAAATAAATGACATATATGAATCATTTTTTTGCATTTCAACTATGAGTTTTTCATGAACATTGGGGACAAATAACTTTGAAGTCGGAAATATTTGGGATTATAAAAATAAAAGAGGAGAATGAACTATTAAACATCAAATAGGTTGGACGGTTTACTTAAAAATACATTAGTATTATTGATGCTCAAATGAATGAAATTAAGAGTAGGTTGCGTGAGATAATGGTCCAACATAAGTCTAATAAACTGGTTCCAATAACAATTGTTTAATGCATCGGTAAGGAAATGCCTTTACATATATATACTCATATCATGGATGTTGTTGCGGTCTACGACAGCACTCCTGATGGACCGGACTAACTTAACTGTCTTAGCTTTCGGAGCGGCCGGTTTCGCAAACAGTCACAGAAATAGATTACAGACGAGACGAGTTTTTTTACGTGGAAAACCCTCTTGTACAACCTCATATTCGCAGAGTAGGATCTAAGGGTCTGGGATCCAAGTTTGAGTGGGCTTTAAGCTATTCGGGTCATGCAAGAAGAATAGGTGGAAGGGTTCCCGTCCGGGGCATGCGAGAAGGCTTGCGCCCGGGTAAACGGGAGGCCCTCAGAGTTGGCGTTGAGTGATGCATCTCTACGTTGTTTTGCCTCTAACGTTGAGTGAAGTATTTTCATTCAACGCTCTCAACGCTTTTGGACTTGGTCGTGTCTCTTATAAGAGCAGGTGAGTAGGGTAGACAAACTTGCACTCAACCGGATATTGGCCTTTCGATAGAGCATGCAGAAGGGTTTTCGCCTAGATAAGTGGGAACGCACGGGGATCAGCGGAAGGGTTTTCGCCCAGTAGGGTCCAAGGGTAAAATTACCTGGATACCTTTGGAGATCTGCATTTAGCTCCTCAGAACAGCGGAGTTTGGCTGTTTACATACCATTTTGGGCTGCATATAGCCTTTTTGAACAACGGAGTTTGGCTGTTAGCAGACCATTTTGGGTTGCATATTGCTTTTTTGAACAACGAAGTTTGGCTGTTAGCATACCATTTTGGGTTGCATATAGCCTTTTTGAACAACGGTGTTTGGATGTTAGCAGACCATTTTGGGTTGCATATAACCTTTTTGAACATCGGATTTTGGTTGTTAGCAGACCATTTTGGGCTGTATATAGCCTCTTTGAATAACGGAATTTGACTGTTAGCAGACCAACTTTTTGGATTCTATAAATAGATCCACAAGATACCTTAGAAGGCAAACTTTCTCATTCTCCGAAGTCTTGTAGCGCTTTTTGAGGTATCCTTAGCTCAACACTTGGCTAAGGAAGGGAAGCGCTCGAAGATCTTCCGAGTTAGTGGAGGGACCTCCGTGTTGTATCTTAAGGTCAGTTTATTTGTTCCCTGTGTCAGGTCAAGGGTATGGGTTTGGGAGAAGTAGGTGTTAGCTATACCCCAGGGTCCGAACTCTCGTTGGGCTAGTTTTTGGTTCTAACATTTCTGGTGCAGTGAGCGTGGACCGTAGCTGATACAAGAAAATCTCAGGCTTATTCGCATGGCTAGAGGTAAGGAGAAAGGAGCAGGCTCATGAGGTTCTCCACCCGAGGCGAGTGGGGTGACGTTGGGGATGTTGGAGAACTTCAGGCGGGAAGTCTTGCAGACCATCCATTTGGCATTCTCGATAAGGAGAGAATGGGCGATGCCTCAGGTTCCAGTAGTTGCAGCTACGTCATTGGGCGATAACGCTCCTGGACAGCGTCCCAGAAAGGAGGTCCCGACAGAGGTTGGCGAGAGGGATGTCGTCGGGTTGGAGCTCTTCATCAGGCAGGCTAGTGCTGACAGGCTCAGCGAGCCAAGATCCAGAGACGTGCCCTCTCGTCAAGTGGTGGGTGGAAGCCCTTTTAGGGAGCTAATCATCTCGGCCCCGGTTCTAGATAGATTTTGAGAGCCTGACTTGTCCTACTACACGGGCAGAGACGACCTCGCGCAACATGTGCAATGGTTCGAGGATGCTGTTTAAATAAGACAGATGTCAGACGCCTTCAAGTGCAGCCTTTTTGTCATCACTTTGAAAGAGAAGACTAGGGATTAGTTTCACCAGTTACACGTGAGTTCTATCTACTGCTTTGAGGATTTGCATCGAGGATTCTTGCTGAGGTTCTCGACATCGAAAAAGAGGAAGAAGTCGGTAGAGTGCTTGTTTGCCATCAAGCAGAAGCCGGAAGAGACGTTGTGACACTATGTTGATAGGTTTTAGGAGGAGATTCTGCAGGTCAAAGAGATGTCGGGGTACACTGCGAAGCTCGCCTTCACCTCGGGTTGAGGTCGAGTTTCTTTAGCATGGAGCTGAAGAGAGTATCCCTCCTCTCTTTCGAGGAGCTGATGGAGAGGGCGGCGAAGGAGATAGAGATCGAGGGGGCCAACCCGGCATTCACAAAGAAGTTTGCCAAGTTGGCGGAGGAGGATGCGAAGGAGTCAGGAGCAGGGAGGCAGAGAGCAAAGAGAGAAGAGGAGGAGAGAGGATCCCAGAGGTCTGGGGAATCAAGGGCTGCACCCGAGTTAGAGGCAGCAGGAGCCGAACAACCGGTTGGGCTGGAGGCCCCAAGAAGGACATCTTCAGGGGGAGAGGGGAGGCTTCCAAGGCAGGGATAACTTTCGCGAACAGGGAAGATTCAATCAGCCGGCGTTGAGGCAGGGGTAGAGGGCCCCCCTCCCACAATAGCAGGAAGCAATGGAGATTGCCTGAGGTAGAGAAGGAAGGAGAGGAGCTTGAGGAGGAGCGAGGAGAAGAGAATGCAGGGTGGTGTTGCCTTTCTGTGACTGCCATCAGGAGGAAGGTCACACGACAGCCACCTGCCTAGAGTTTCTAAAGATAAGGGAGGTCACGGGGCAGGTGCGGCAGCTGCTGCCCGTGAGGATTGAAGAAGTTCTGCCAGGGGGGAGAAGATAGGTGTGAGGACCGGGCAGATGAGGGGGACGAGGAGGGATCAGAGTGATCCATGGGGGAGTTGGGAGTGAAGCCACCTGTAAGGGGAGTTTCCAGACCATGTACCAAAGGAGCGTCGCCTCGACCTCCCGGGCTCCCCCCCCCCCCCCCCCGAGGAAAAAAATCACTTTGTTATCAAAGGATATGCCTGACTACGAAGACCTGTTCTATGACGCCTTGGTGATCCGGATACCCGTAGAGAATTTTACGGTCTCCAGGATTCTGGTGGACAATGGAAGCTCTGTGAAAGTGATCTTCAAGAAGGCATTCGATGAGATGAAGGTGGAGGCCCAGAGGGTTTTGGCCTCAGATGGATTGTTGTTTAGGTTCTCAGGGGAGAGGAAGGAAGTTGAGGGAGGAGTGAGACTACACGTGAAGTTGGGGGGAGTATCGAGGAACTGTCAGTTCGTCATCATTGATGCTCCGAGCAGTTACAATGTCATTTTTGGGTGCCCCCTCATCAGTGATTTCCATTGCATCCCCTCCACATTTCATCAATGTCTAAAGTTTAGCAGTGGAGGAGTCCAGGTCAGTGTTAGGGGGATCTGAAGGTGGCGAGACAATGTTATGTGACTGTCATCAACATCATATCCTTGATGAGAGAGGCAGAGAAGTTGGAGAAGGAGATGACGGCGTGAGAGGAAGTTGTAGAGAAGGGAGAAGCAAGCCTGGGAGAGCTGGAGAGAAACCTGTGGAGGAGCAGGGAGAAGGAGAAGCTGGGGTTGATGCCCAGGAAGGCGGAGAAGTGGAGCTGAGGGAGAGCATATTGGAGGCGATGGAGGTGGAGGAGGTAGGAGGGGAGGAAGAGTTCAAACAGGAGGGGGTGCCGAGGAGCGGCGGAGAGCGATCCCGACTAAAATTGGCGGAGGAGGTCATGGAGATAGAGGTATTCACCAGGGCAGGGAAGACAGAGAGGGTGCGGATCAGCGGCGGCTTGAACCCTGAAGATCAGGAGAGGATGCAGAAGTGAATCCAAATGAACGTCGGCATCTTCGCTTGGAGCACAACAGACATGTCGGGCATCGATGCGGACGTGGCGTTCTACCGTCTGAATCTGGACCCCGCAACGCATCCCATCTGCTAGAAGATGAGGACCATCGTCACCAAGCTGGAGGAGTCAATCCATGGAGAGGTCAAGAAGCTTCTTGACGCAGGTTTCATCTCGGAGATCCAGTATTCAGGCTGGGTCTCAAATGTGGTAATGGTAAAGAAAGGAGAAGGGAAGTGGCGTATGTCTATAGACTTTTCTCTATTAAATAAATCATGTCGTAAGGATTGCTATCCCCTACATTGGATCGACGCGCTGGTTGATTCAGCCGTCTGTTTTTCTATTATGAGTTTTTTGGATGCTTTTTCAAGTTACCATCAGATTCGCATGCATCCCCCTGACATCAAGGATGTCTCCTTCATCACGAAGGAGGGATGCTTCAGTTATAAGATGATGTCCTTCAGGCTAAAGAATGCAGGGGCTACGTACCAACATATGATGGACCAGATCATCCAAAGTCAGAGGGGTAGAAATCTGGAAGTTTATGTAGATGATCGCATGGTTAAGAGTAGGGATGTGGGTTCACATCTACTCGATTTGGAAGAGACATTCGCCACCCTAAGAAAGTTCAAGATGAGGCTCAACCCTCAGAAGTGTGTCTTTGGGGCAAGCTGGGGAAAGTTCCTTGGTCACCTACTCACCCCAGCGGGGGTGTAACCTAACCCAAATAAGGTGAAATCTATCATGGAGCTAGAGTCGCCGAGCAATGCTAAGGAGGTTCAACGTCTGACGGGTAAGCTCGCTGGGCTAAGTAGGTTCCTCTCTCGGGTCGGGGAGAAATGCTCACCTTTCTTCAGGGTGCTGTGGGGAAACCAGAAGTTCGAGTGGACGAAAGAATGCAAGGAGGCTTTCCGGGCCTGAGGGAAGGGGAGGATCTAGCTCTATACCTCGAGGTAGGGGCGAAAGTCGTAAGCTTTGTCCTTCTCAGGGAAGAGGGGAAAACCAGTTATTCGTCTACTACGTCAGCAAAATCTTAAAGAAGGCTAAGCTCTGTTACCCCATCCTGGAGAAGTTGTCCTTCTCCTTAATCATCTCAGTTAGGAAGCTCAGGCCATACTTTCAGACCCATTCAATAAAGGAAGTGACGGACCATCCCCTACGGAATATTTTCGAAGGGGTGGAGCACTCAGGGTGGTTGGCCAAGTGGTCCATCGAGTGAACCAAATTTGATATCAGTTTTGTGCCATGACTCTCTATTAAGTCACAAGTAGTGATTGATTTCTTGGCCGACTACGTCATCGAGGTAGAGGGTGAGAAGACGCCATCGCTAGAGGCTTGAAAGATGTTGGTCGATGGAGCATCAGGAAAGCATTCTCTGGGGGGAGGGGTAGTGTTGGTAAGCCCTCAGGGGATCGTCATAGAGCAGGTTGTGGTCTTGCGCTTCCTCGTCACAAACAATCAGGCGGAGTACGAGGCCATCATAGCAGGGATGCGACTGGCCAAGGAACTCGGGGTACATGACGTGGAAGTGTTCACGGACTCGTTAGTTGTGGCGTCGCAGATCAGGGGTGAGTATGAGGCTAGGGATCCTACCCTCATGAAGTACTTGTCTAAGGTAATGATGATTGTCAGCAGGTTCCGGATATTCTCCATCCAGCATGTACCCAGGGAGGAGAGCTCAGCGACTGATTGGTTGGCTAAATTTGGGCCCCGGGGTGGAGGAACTTTGACCGAGCTGCTCCACCAGTGATTGAGGAAAGCGAGTTGATGGAAGTGGAACGACTGTCCTCATGGGTGGATCCCTTCATAGCTTTCTTGACTACAGACAAACTTCCAGAAGTGACCAAAGATACGAAGGGCTTCAGGCACAAATCAACACATTACCTAATGTACGAAGGAGGGTTGTATCGGAAGATGTTGTCAGGGCTTCTAGCATAATGCTTGGCGGAGGAGGAAATCCCGCGGATTTTGGAAGAAGTGCACTCGGGCGAATGCGACAATCATTCAGGAGGCAGGACTTTGGAGGCAAGGGTGGTCAGGCAGGGGTACTTTTGGCCATCCCTGAAGAAGGTTACAACTGAGTTTGCAAGGAGGTGTCAAAAGTGTCAGCTATACGCCCCCCTCCAACTCTTGCTTGCCCAAAGGCTTCGAAGCATCACGACGTTGTGGCCTTTCACCATCTGGGGGATGGATTTGGTTGGGTCTTTTTCCTCGGCAAGCGGGTAGAAGGTTTCTTCTAGTGATGATTGATTATTTGTCAAAATGGATGGACATCAAGGTGTTGGCCAAGGTAACCTCCCAGGTCATCAGAAATTTGTATGGGGGGAGATCATCTGCCGACATGGGTTGCCTCAAGCCATCGTCACGGGCAATGGACCCCAGTTTGCAAGCGGAGAGTTCATCAGTTTCTGCACCCAGTTGAGGATTGACCTCAGGTTTGCCTCCATTCACCATTTTAGGAGCAACAACCAGGTGGAGGTGACAAATAAAATTACAATGAATCTGCTTAAGAAGAAGGTGGAGAACCTGAGGGGGAGTTGGGTAGAGAAGCTCCCCTCTGTATTGTGGGCTCTGCGTGTAACAACTCAAAATTTCACGCACCTATTTTCATTTATTTTTCTCTCCCGATGATGAAAAGGCACATTAAACTTTTGATGACTTAATTTTTCATTTGTTTTGATTATGTATTTCATCTTCTTTGAGCTCTTTTGGACTTGAGTACTGGGCTTGCTGTTCTTTTGAGTTGGGCATGACAATAAAGGGCTGGCCTTTTTATGGTTGGTGGCTGAACTTGCTGGAATTATGCATTGGTTGTTTTAATATGTTGGCTGGAATGAGGTGTTGGCCAGGTGGCATGTTAAGTTTGGTTATCAACACCTGGAGCGGTGCTTTGGCATGATATTACCGCTTAACCACTTAGCCCACTGTTATAAAATGAGCCAAGGCCGTTTCTTCTCCCGTATTGCTTTCACGTCGCCTTTCTGCTTTTGCGATTTTTGGTGATTTCTCCTTCTTGTTGCTTTGTGCCAACAGAGGAAGGCTTCTCCTTCTTCTACTTGATCTCTTCTTGCTGTGCCGAGCTAGCGGTGCCGTCGCTGTTGTGTTCCCGTGTCGACGTTGCTTTGCCGCCAATTTTCTGGACCGACGGCGTTGTTGTGCTGAGCAGAGCTGCTGTTGTTCCCCTCTCTGTCTGCTAGGGCTGCTGCTGCTACCAGTCTTCTTCTGCTGCACTGATTAGGGCTTGCTTGTTACTGTCTTCTTCCTCCAAGGTTTCTTCTCCTTCTTCTTTCTCTGGCTGATTACTTCTCTGCTCCTCTCTTCTTCTTCTACTATTGTACTCGAGTATTCCCTCTATTGTTCCTCAGTTGATGTCTCTGCTCCTGATTTAGGGTGACTGCTACTCCCGAGCTGCTCTTGTGTAGCTGCTGTCACTGTGAAGTTGTTGCTGCTCCTTGTAGCTGCTCTCGAGCTGCTACCTCCCTGCTGTCGCTTCCAAGCCACTGTCTCATGTTTTCCCATGGCTGGTTTTGTTTTTTCCTCTTTACTTGGTTAATAACTTTACTCTTTGGCTGTTTTTGAGTTTCGGGGGTGTTACATTACTGTTTTTTGGGCCGATATTTGTTGTAGAGCCACTTTTATTGCTGGTTTATATGGTGTTTTACTTTACTTGAAATGTTTCACGCATATGTTAACAAATTTTTGAGATTTAAGTGTATGTTGTAAGCATTACGACGACGATTATCAAGTGACGCAACTCAATAAAGCGTGCGTATAATTTCAGTGGTTCCCAAGACCCCATAACTAGAGGATGGCGTCACAAGAAAACCGTGGCGGAAATGCAAATAAAGGCAAAACTGTTGTGAGTTTCTTATTTCTTGATTTAGTTTACTCACTTATTTTCCTATTCTGTTTCATTTTATGAAATAACCAAGTGCATGTGCATATGAGTTTAACTCATTAAGATATCGCTGTGGGATAGAATGTGGGCGAGAGGAAAACATAAACTCGATATATATATTTCTGAGGGGATCAATTTTATTCAAAACTCTTATTTACACACCAAGATAAAATTCATTTAAAACTCTGCATGGGGAAATGCTATGGTTTCGAATCCGATGATGTGGAGGCATCCACTAATGGATTCACCAGTAAGGATGAGCCTACAATTACTTCCTTCGGGAGCGGGGCCCAATTCAAGGTTGCATCACCGGAGCATTTTCTATTATTTGTAACTCAAATTAAGGGGTAATCTAGGATTCAACTTTGAAAATGAATTATTGATTATTGTATTATATGCATATTGATAGTATAAAGGAATGTTTATACAGGAATCGAAGAAGGTTTTGAGAGTCATAAATTGCTATGTTTAGAAAATTATTGTAAATTTTTATCAGATTTTGGATAAGTGCATGTATGATTATTGTAAATAAATAAAGGAATGAAATAATAAAAAGTTCGGTGCTACTCTTTTTGTACTGTGTTCTTCTTTCGATCCAATAATGAAAATAAATGCCGATCATTTTGGGAAGCCCGAAAAAAGGGTCTTCACAATTGGTATCAGAGCAAGGTTTATTTTCAATATGTGTGGTCGTATGCAGTACCAAAATATAACACAAAAGTTAATATATAACATAAGTAAACAAACTTCGTGTATAGGAACCCATCCATGTTTATTCTAGCCGTCGCAATCAACGCCGTCGGGAGAGTCAAGAAGATCATGACTATCAAGTAGCTACCAGGTCAGAGGGAAGTGACAATGGGCATCAATACCATCGACGTCCTTCAGATTTCGTGCTATCAATAGTAGAAGCCTTTAAGTTAGTTTTTCCAACGTTAGCTGTTTTAGGACCCACACTTCCCAAAGAGAATCCTAACCCACCACATCAACCACATTAATATCCAATGAATCCTCCTCCAAATTTTCGTCTAAGAGTAGGAAATCCAGCACCCCAATACCGTCAAATGGACCATGATATTAAACAGTTTATGGAGTTAAAACCAGCAACTTTTGTAGGAGGTCTGTCGCCCTTAAAAATAGAAGATTGGATACTCCGCATTGAAACCATCTTTCAGGTCATGCGTCGCCCAGAGGATCAGAAAGTTGAACTCGCGTCATTTTTATTTGAAGCTGCAACAAAGCGTTGGTGGAACAACTTATTAGGCACAAAATTTGTCAGACTTGACTTGGTAACATGACTAAATTTTATCCAAGAATTTACCAATTGGTTTGTGCCGCGATCGGAGAAAAGAGTTCTATACGACCAGTTCTTGCGATTAGTTCAAGGGACAAAAACAGTTCTCCAATACGAGATGGAATTCTCAAAATTAGCATATTATGTCGACTCTCTCGTAGCCTCGGAAGAAGATCGTTGCAGGCAATTTCAACAAGGATTGCAGGATGACATTCGCAGTCTACTCGTACCTCTGGATATCCTCAAATATAGAAAATTGGTCGAGCGAACGCGATTAGTGGAGATTGATCAAGGCAAAACATAGAAATATCGAGATAGTGGGAAGAGAAAAGCCACGGAAACCCCAATTCAGAGTGAAGTACAGAGCAAAGATGTTGCTAAGACAATACAAACTTGTTCATCAACCAGTAATACGTCCCAAGCAAACTCGACAAAATGCGCCAAGTGTAACCGATTTCATAAAGGAGAATGTTTGATTGGGGCTTGTTATTATTGTCGTCAGCCGGGGCATACAAAGAAACATTGCCCAAAGCTCTTGAATAAATAAATCAATTCACAACCTCCTCTGTAGCAATAATTATATCAAATGCTTGTTGAATCCTTAGCTTCAGCACCTGCCCCTGCCCCAGCACCTGCTCCAATTCCTCCGCCAGAAATTCTGTAAGAGAGAATAATTATGTTGTGAGCCTTTAATTTATAGCAATATCGCAAGAAATAAAAATGTAGCTTCATTAAATGTAAATATTCTGTTTAATTAATAAAGTGAACATTTATTTTTGAGGACGAAAACTCTTTTAAGGAGGGAAGGATGTGTAACAACTCAAAATTTCACGCACCAATTTTCATTTATTTTTCTCTCCCCGATGATGAAAAGGCACATTAAACTTTTGATGACTTAATTTTTCATTTGTTTTGATTATGTATTTCATCTGCTTTGAGTTCTTTTGGACTTGAGTACTTGGCTTGCTGCTCTTTTGAGTAGGGCTTGACAATAAAGGGCTGGCCTTTTTTATGGTTGGTGGCTGAACTGGCTGGAATTATGCATTGGTTGTTTTAATATGCTAGTTGGAATGAGGTGTTGGTTGGGTGGCATGTTAAGTTTGGTTATCAACGCATGGAGCAGTGCTTTGGCACGATATTACCGCTTAACCGCTTAGCCCGCTGTTATAACATGAGGCCATGTTGTTTCTTCTCCCGCATTGCTTTCCCGTCGCCTTCCTGCTTTTGCGATTTCCGGTGATTTCTCCTTCTTGCTACTATGTGCCAACAGAGAAAGGCTTCTCCATCTTCTTCTCCTTCTGCTACTTCATCTCTTCTTGCTGTGCTGAGTTAGCAGTGTCGTCGCTGTCGTGTTCCCGTGCTGACACTGCTTTGCCGCCGATTTTCTGGACTGACGACACTGTTGTGCTGAGCAGAGCTGCTGTTGTTTCCCTCTCTTCTGCTAGGGCTGCTTCTGCTACCAGTCTTCTTCTGCTGTACTGATTAGGGCTTGCCTGTTGCTGTCTTCTTCCTCCAAGGTTTCTTCTCCTTCTTCTTTCTCTGGCCGATTACTTCTCTGCTCCTCTCTTCTTCTTCTACTATTGTACTCGAGTATTCCCTCTGTTGTTCCTCAGTTGGTGTATCTGCTCCTGATTTAAGGTGACTGTCGCTCCCGAGCTGCTCCCGCGTAGCTGTTGTTGCTGTGAAGTTATTGCTGCTCCTTGTAGCTGCTCTCGAGCTGCTACCTCCCTACTGCTGCTTCCAAGCCACTATCTCCTGTTTTCCCTTGGTTGGTTTGGTTTTTTCCTCTCTACTTGGTTAATAACTTTACTCTTTGGTTGTTTTTGAGTTTTGAGGGTGTTACATTACTGTTTTTTGGGCCGATATTTACTGGACAACCACTTTTATTGCTGGTTTATATGGTGTTTTACTTTATTTGAAATGTTTCACGCATATGTTAACAAATTTTCGAGATTTAAGCGTATGTTGTAAGCATTACGACGACGATTATCAAGTGACGCAACTCAATAAAGCGTGTGTATTATTTCAGTGGTTCCCAAGACCCTGTGACCAGAGGATGGTGTCACAAGAAAACCGTGGCGGAAATGCAAATAAAGGCAAAGCTGTTGTGAGTTTCTTATTTCTTGATTTAGTTTACTCACTTATTTTCCTATTCTGCTTTATTTTATGAAATAACAAAGTGTCTGTGCATATGAGTTTAACCCATTAAGATATCGCTGTAGGAGAGAATATGGACGAGGGGAAAACATAAAAATGATATATATATTTCTGAGGGAATTAATTTAATTCAAAACTCTTATTTACATGCCAAGATAAAATTTATTTAAAATTCTGCATGGGGAAATATGATGGTTTCGAATCCGATGATGTGGAGGCATCCACTGATGGATTCACTAGTAGGGGTGAGCCTATAATTACGTCCTTCGGGGGCGGGGCCCAATTCAAGTTTGCATCACCGGAGCATTTCCTATTATATATAACTCAAATTAAGGGGTAAATTAGGATTCAACTTTGAAAATGAATTATTAATTATTGTACTGTATGCATATTGATAGTATATTCATTGTTTGCATGTATAATATTTCACGAAATATTTATCTCACCTAGTCATATTTTTATGACTAACCCTCAGTGGATTAATTTTTTTCAGACAACAGGTGGGACTCCAGATATACGGCGGAGGTTCGTGCCGGAAGAGTTGGAGAAGGTTTGGTTGAAAGTCTATAAAGGAATCGAAGAATGTTCTGAGAGTCATAAATTGTTATGTTTAGAAAATTATTGTAAATTTTTATTAGATTTCAGATAACCGCTTGTATGATTATTGTAAATAAATAAAGGAATGAAATAAAAAAAGTTCGTTGTTACTCTTTTGGGAAGCCCGAAAAAAGGGTCTTCACACTGCGGACAACCCCCAACACGGTCACCGGAGAAACCCCCTTCAAGCTTTCACACAGGTGTGAGGCGGTCTTGCCCGTGGAATTTGAGGTTCGGTCGTCGCGAGTCGCATCCGCCAGTGGCGGAGATGAGGAATGGAGGAAAGAAAATGAATTGGAGCTACGACTCTCGCTAGATATGGTGGAAGAGCTGCGAGACGTGGCTGTCATCAGGCAGGAGGAGATCAAGCGGCGGATGGCCAAGTATTTTGACAAAAATGTCAGGATCAAGCAATTCAAAGAGGGTGATCTAGTCCTAAAGAAAGTCGACGACGCAGGAAGGTCGACAATAGTGGGGAAGCTCAATATAAACTGGGAAGGTCCCTACATAGTTGAAAAGGCCTTGGGGTCGGGATGCTACCACCTCTCGAATGTGGAGGGGGTGACCATGAGCCATACTTGAAGTGGCGACGATCTGAAGCGTTTCTACCCTTAGTTGGGGGTAAGATTGTAAATCCTATTATAATGAATTCATTGAATTGTCTCATGTTTGTTTCTTTTGAATATTGCAAATAGATTGTGGTTTATAAGACCCTGAGAGGATCTCGCTGTTCAGGCTTCCATTAGTTGGCAGGGCTGGAAGGCGCACTCGGTCCCGAATAGACCCGCTGTCCTGGCTCTCACTAGCTGGCAGGGTCATAGGCTCGTTTGGGAGGAAAGGAAAAAAGGTTTGCGATTTTGAAATACCCCGAGAGGATCCTGTTGTCTAGACTTCCATTAGCTGGCAGGGCTCGAAGGCACACTTGGCCCCGAGTAGACCCGCTGCCCAGACTCTCACTAGCTGGAAGGGTCGTACGCTCACTTAGGGGGTAAGGGAAGACCCCAAGAGGATCCCGCTGTCTAGGATTCCATTAGCTAGCAGGGCTGGAAGACGCACTCGGCCCCGAATAGACCCGCTGTGCAGGTTCTCACTAGCTGGCAGGGTCGTAGGCTCGCTTGGGGGGAAAGGAAAAAGGTTTGCAATTTTGAAAGGCCCCGGGAGGATCCCATTGTCCATGCTTCCATTAGTGGCAAGGCTGGAAGGCGAACTCGGGCTCGAGTAGACCTGCTATCCAGGCTCTCACTAGCTGGCAGGGCCATGGGATCGCTTGGGTGTAAGGGAAGACCCCGAGAGGATCCCACTGTCCAGGCTTCCATTAGCTGGCAGGGCTGGAAGGCGCACTCGGACCCGAGTAGACCAGTTGTGTAGGCTCTCACTAGCTGGCAGGTTCGTAGGCTCGCTTGGGGGGAAAGGAAAAAAGGTTTGCGATTTTGAAAGACCCCGAGAGGATCCCACTGTCCTGGCTTCCATTAGGTGGCAGGGCTCGAAGGCGCACTCGGCCCCGAGTAGACCCGCTATCCAGGCTCTCATTAGCTAACATGGTCGTAGCACTTGGGGGTAAGGGAAGATCCCGAGAGGATCCCGCTGTCCAGGCTTCCATTAGTAGGCAGGGCTGGAAGGCGCACTCGACCCGAGTAGACCCGCTGTCAAGGCTCTCACTAGCTGGTAGACTCGTAGGCTCTCTTGGGGGAAAGGAAAAAAGGTTTGCAAATTCGAAGGCCCGCTCAGTGGCAAGACGCAAAATGTTGGGAATAATCAGATCTGGAGCCGCTCCCGTTATCAGGCTCTCACCTAACTGACGGGGGAGTTAGGCCCATGACGAGCATTACGAAGTACTTGGCCAACAGGTTCTCAAATAGTTGGCACATATCCTAAGTAAATATAAGGAAAGGTAGACCCATCTCAGTATCTACCTCTCGACATGGGTTTCTTGGTATGCCTTTTCGGCATGCCCATATCAACAAACCCATCTCAGCGAAGTTTACTCGAATTATTCGGCGAACGGGCTGAGGTCATCACCTAAGAGCCTAAAACATAGACGAAAGCTCGAAAAGAGTACGACTGATCAACATAAAGAGAGGGTCTCACACAATAGCCTCTCAGTAAGACCATCCTGACAAGATCCTCTCGGCAAAGAAACCTCCAGTAAACTCTGCTCAGCGAGTAAGGGTTCCACGCGGTCATCTTCTAAGATCCTAAGATTTGAGCCAAAGTTCAACAACTTGGCGAATAACAATAGATAAGAAGCAGAAATTAACAACAAAAAAGGCATTTCGGCAAAAAATGATTAAACTTTTCTATCTCAAAAAATTACAGTTATGGGGTCTTGCCCCTTACATAGAAGATCAAAAAGAGAAAAAATTATAAGGCAAAAAATGAGACGGGAATTCTTCGGGAAGAGTCGTCGGACTTCTCGTTAGAGGTGTCTTTGCTCTCGCTGGAGGAGGAGCTTGATCTGCTTTCGCTTGACGAGTCTTCCTCTCCCGCAGGCTTTGGGATGGGCTTATACAGCCAGGGAAGGATCTCGCGTACCGTAAGCGTCTTGCCATCTTCGTTTAGAAACCTTGAATCCTGCAGTACCTGGATCACAGTCCTGGAGGCCGCCTGGGAGTTTTCCTACATCATCACCTCTATTTCGTAGTTAGAGTATTGATGACGCAGGACCTTCTCGGCGGGCGACGGCGGAACCGGCACGTTGGCTTCCTATGCCTTTTTGAGTTCGGCCTTAAGCAGAGCGATCTCGCATCGGAGAGAAGCCTCTCGCATGCGCAACAGCTGGGCGTGGGCGGAAATCTTACGAGGAATTTGGGGTTAGAACTAACATGAAATTGTCGCAAGATGAGAGGCCTTGGAAGATTGTCATACTTCCACCACCAGGCGAAGGGCAAGAAGCTCCTAGGAAGCCGCTTGATCGGCCTTCAGGGTGGCCACCTCAGTTACGGTGAGATCCCTTGATTTGAGCGCCACGATAAGGTTGCGTTCGATGCTAATACTGCAGCATACAGTCATGTGCACGAGCTCGAACGCGCGCAGCTGGGCTCGAACGGATTCGTGGGCGAGAGCTGGGGTAGTCTCCCGGTCATATATACTAGTGTCTACCTGGCTGTAAAGCCCGAAACCAAGCGTGAATACTTCATCGCTGGTCGTGTCTTGCTCAATCCAGGAGGGGAGGAGCGACGAGATCGAGACTAGGTTGGCTTCCGGGTCCCACCGGAGCAGGGACAGGCCCTACTCATTTAGGTACTTCTCGTTGAAGCCAAAGTTCTAATGCCCTCTCGGTATCGGCTTTGCGGAAACCATCTCGGGGGGGGGGGGGGGGGGGGGGGTCGACCAGCCCAACGACATCCGCTTCGCCCACGACAGATGGGATTTCGGTGGGAGTCTCAGTGGGGGTCTCAGTGGGGGTCTCGGCGACAGACTTACCCTTGTTCGTCTGGGACGGTTTGTATTTCTTGGAAGGGGCCGAAGGAGCGTCGGCCTTCCGCATCCCAACACTTGGTTGGGAAGAAGCGCCCGGCTCATTCCGGCAGGCGAGAGCGGCGGACTTGGCGAGATCCAGGGTGGCGGCGGAACCCCTAGCCTCGTCAAATGGCTAGTTGAGGGGGATCTCCCGCTCACATGTGAAAGCCATAAAGGTTAGTCTTAAAAGCGGAATGGTACCTTTGCCCGCAGGAACTGGCTAAAGGGAGTCGACATCCTGCCGCAAGAACCTCACGTCAAAGTTTATGGTCTTGAAGAAGTTGAGGAGGGCGGTCTCGCCCCCCCGCCCCCCCTTGCCTCATCATACTGAACCGGCGAGAGGGGTATGTTGCTGAAGTTCCCCGATACTAAGGGCCAGTGGTGATTTTTGTTGGCGAGACCGTTGGTCTTCACTGACTGGCCCGAGAAGAAGATGACCCCTCCTTTGGCGCGGAAGTTGAATAATTTGCGGAAGATGGAGAGGTTGAATTCGATCCTTTCCACGCGTATGTAGCAGGCGAAATCCACCAACAACGCCATAGAGTTGGGGTTGAGCTGAGCCGGCACCACCCCATAGTATCGAAGGGCCTGGCGCATTTCCGGCTAGAGGGGGAGGCGGAACCCCACCTTGAAGTGTTGCAGCGGAATGGCAAGCTCCCCTTCCAGCAGGAAGTTAACTCTGTCCTCATTCCTAGGGTTGTGCGCGACGAACCCCGCCGGAATGTTGTCTTCTACTATGGAGGAATATTCCGTCTCGGTCAGGGGGCAGGGGGAAGTTGTGTTCAAGGAAGCTTTGCATGCATCTGGTGCGGCCTTCAGTCTTGCCCAACATTGTGAATGAAGGCGGAAAGGGAGAGAGAACTGGTAGGCGAGAGGCTCGAGGTTGCAGAGAATGGCAAGAGCGGGAGAGAAGAAAGAAGACGAAGGTTCAAGATCAAGTGGAAGTAAGTGTGGTTGGTGAGCCAGCCTATTTATAGAAAAGACATGCGGTAATCATGACATTTTTCATAATGGTGGAAGTGCGGATAACAATTTTGTACAATCCAACGTTTTGTCTTCCATCCGGTCCCGCCAAAGCTTTGTATACCTACAGAGGGCGAAAGCCTTTGGGAGGGGTCCCAGAGTAAGAGCAAAACAAATGTAGAGAAAGAAGCGGGGCGAGAACTAGACACTCGGCAAGATAGAACGACATTGGAAAATAAGATTAAAAACAGTAGGACTCTCGCCGGATGAGAGGCATAATAAAATTAAATAAAGTATTAAATGTTCATGTTTATTACAAGCACGAAAAGGTACATGCGAGAAGGGAAGGCTGGGGGTTAGGGGAAGAGAAGCCAAGAATCCATAGAGCTCAGTATTTCTCCCACCGACAGCGACCCCGACCCCGCCTCCTAGTCCTTGGGGACACTTGCGGATAGTGATAAGCAGTCACGGCTGTGAGCTCCTGGTGGACCAGGCTCAGCTGGTCCCGGGCCCGTGTAATATGACTCCTGGGAGAAGTCTCCTTGCTTCCGCCTCTCAGACGATCTGTCTCGCCCAGAAGATGTGTGTAGTCTCGCTCGATCACGACTAATCACTACTCTATCCTCGCCTGGAAGGCACTCGCCTACATGGAGTCTTCTCACCGCATCCAAATAAGCTTGGATAGGAATCCCGCCACCCTCTCCTTCTGCTCCTCGGCGTCTCTGGAGGCTTTAAGAAAGCTAAACATTTCGCTGGAGGAAGGCGGTGGCGAGATCCCCTCTTCATCTATACCGGACGATTCCACAGTCTCCCTAGGACTTGGGGAGGGACAGTGTCAGAGTCGACAAAAAGGAGAAAAAGGAAATCAATTTTCAGCTTACTTGAAGATCGGCGAGAGCTCTCAGGCCGCCCTTCGAAAGGCTTTCCAAAAAGTGGGAGGGGTGGTTTTCCCCATCCCGAGGGGCGTGGGGTCTGCTCCAACATATGGGTCTCGGTTGAAGGCAAGGGGACAACTTCTTACTCGGCAGAAGGGCAAGAAATTGACGCGATAGTTGGATGTTTATCAGTGACCCTCTCGGGAGAGAGTGGAGGATCAGGTGCTGGAATGATGGGGCTCTCAACAGTAGGAGTCCTTGGACTCAGGTGGATGATGCCCAAGGTTCTGAAGGTAGAGCCTGCGGAAAACCAAGTGAGCAGAGGAACGCATAAGCCAGATAGAAGCAAAAACCAAAATAAGAGTATTATCGGGAGAAATCGAGGGCTCGGTCAGAAGTTCCGGAGGGACCGCCGCCGAGACCATCTAAAGATCTTCGCCATCAGGCCGGACCGACTCGGTATTTGCTGGAGGATCGCCAGCGATGCCTTCCGGGCCTGTTACCTGCGAGAAGGATAACAAATCAGTTCGATGAGCCCGCTTTGGGGGGTTTTCGCATCAAAAGCCGGAGGAAGAAAAATACCTCCATCAGAGGAGGAGAGTTCTCACGGGTCGGGGTCTGAGTCGGTGAAGCCAGTTCACCCTTGGAACGGTCTCGCCGGACTGACTTGGGCTTTTTTTGGCAGTAGGTGGAGTCAACCAGTCTCTTGCCCGCGAGCCAGGGCGCAAACCCAACACAATCGGCGAGGGCCCTTTCCTGAGCGACGGCGCGATGATCCTGGACCTCTTACGAGAGCGGCCTCGTTTAGCATACATCTTCGAAGTCGCGTGGAAGCTCGGGTGGAAGGCAGTGTCAACGACGATGACCTGAGGACAGCCCTAGTTACATGTATATATAAGGTTGTGGTAGGGCCTGCAAAAGATTCTCCTCCAGGTCAGCAGGCACTCACCGAATATTAGGGGTTGGACGTTTCTTTCCGAGTGTTGAACTAGCTTGCAAAGAGCGGGGATTGTGTACAACCCCATATTCGCCGAGTAGAATCTAAGGGTCTGGGATCCAGGTTTGAGTGGGCTTTGAGCTAATCGGGTCAGGCAAGAAGAATAGGCGGAAGGGTTCCCGCCCGGGGCATGCGAGAAGGCTTGCGCCCGGGTAAACGGGAGGCCCTCAGAGTTGGCGTTGAGTGATGCGTCTCCACGCTATTTTGCCTTTGACGTTGAGTGAAGTCTTTCCACTCAACTCTCTCAACACTTTTGGACATGGTCTTGTCTCTTATAAGAGGAGGCGAGTGGGGTAGACAAACTCACACTCAGCCGGATATTGGCCTTTCGATAGGGCATGCGGAAGGGTTTCTGCCAAGATGAGCGGGAAGCCTACGGGGATCAGCGGAAGGGTTTCCTCCCAGTATGCTATATGGGTAAAATTACCTGGATACCCTTGGAGGTCTGCATATAGCCTTTTTGAATAGCGGAGTTTGGCTGTTAGCAGACCATTTTGGGATGCAAACAGCCTTTTTGAACAGCGGAGTTTGGCTGTTAGCAGACCATTTTGGGTTGCATATAGCCTTTTTGAACATCGGAGTTTGACTGTTAGTAGACTATTTTGGGCTGCATATAGCTTTTTTGAACAGCGGAATTTGACTGTTAGCAGACCAACTTTTTGAATTCTATAAATAGACCCACAGGATACCCCAGAAGGCAAACTTTCTCATTCTCTGAAGTCTTGCAGTGCTTTTTGAGGTATCCTTAGCTCAGTACTTGGCTAAGGAGGGGAAGCGCTCTGAGATCTTCCGGATTAGTGGAGGGGCCTTCGTGTTGTAGCCTAGGGTCAGTTTCTTTGTTCCTTGTGCCAGGTCAGGGATCTAGGCTTGAGAGAAGTAGATGTTAGCTACACCCCAGGGTTCGAACTCTCGTTGGGGCCAGTTTTGGTTCCAACACCTTTGAATATGGTAAAAAATCACTGTGGGAGCTGTGCCAACAGGAACTCTACTAGATCGGTCGAGATTACATGATTTTTCTTGGAGAATTGAGGGCAACAGGTCGCGCCTCGTTACAACTTGAGGACGAGGGAGAGATACAATATTCCACTTGCGGGGGAATGCTTGCGCACTTCTGGACGATCGGTGGCGGGCGGCTGAGTTGGCACGTTGGCAATCTGGCAGATGGTGTACTCTGAATGCTGGGGGTGGCGGACAATGGGCGATCAACTTCCTTCAAACTATGAATTACACAGAGGATGCTTCAAGGCGAGTCTGCTGGCCATGGGATTTTCCTTGGCGGCGAGGACGATCGTGGTGGACATGTGAAGGGGAAGAGAAAACAAGCGAGTGAAAGCTACAAAGAAAGACAGGAATTCCGGTAAAAATATCGAAATCCGAAGTTAGTCAGATGAGAAGGATAAGCGGTTTATTTATAGACTTGGAGAGGGGCGTCCTGATAATTTCCCCCCATAACTACCAACTAGAAAAATAAGATCGCTCTGTTTATGCTACATGGATCACCATTTTTAGAAAAATACTGAGTCTGCCCTTGAATCCAAATTAGACCCACCTGACATCGGAACGGGCCAACGAGCAATGAGAGTGGTTACGCACGGTAACCACCCCCAACCGCCCGCTTTGCGGGCAGTTACGAGTGACAACCTCCCCATATAGGGGCGCCGGAGGGGGCAGTCGACCCCTTGTGGCCGGCCGACCCCTTATGGTCGGCCAAAACCCCCAGTCGGCGATACGCCGGCCGGCAGTCTCTAAGGGACCGAGCGACCCCTCTTCCCCCGAGTCGCCCGTCCCGCGTGCGCCCCTCCCTTGCGTGCTCCCACGCGCGTCGATCCCTTGCGCGGTCCCGTGTGCGCCTCTTCCTTGGGAGTTCCTGCGCTCTCCTCTTCCTTGCGCGCTCCGGCGCGCGCCTCTACCTTGCGTGCTCCCACGCATGTTTCTTTATTGCGTGCTTCCGCGCACGCCTCTTATTTTCCCGCTCCCGTGCGCGCCTCTTCCTTGGGCACTCATGCGCCCATTTCTTCCTTGCATGCTCTCGCACACGTTTCTTCCTTGCGCGCACATGTACGCGCCTCTACCTTGCCCGCTCACCCGCGCGTTTATTTCTTGCATGCTCCCGTAGGCGTCTCTTGCTTGCACGCTCTCGTGCATGCCTCTTCCTTGGGTGCTCCCGCGTGCTCCACTTCCTTGGGCGCTCCCGCGCGTGCCTCTTCCTTGGGCACACCCACGCGCATTTCTTCCTTGCACGCTGACGCACATGTTTCTTCCTTGCGCGCACCTATTCCTTGCGCGCTCCCGCTCGCGCCTCTACCTTGCATGCTTTATGGGGAATAACCAAACAACTTCCATGTTCAAACACTTTTCTCTAGGAGCCTAGATTTCTCTCAGAAAAATCATAAATTTTCTGTTATAATTTTGATCTGCATTTAACAATCATCACCCTGAACCCGTGGTCGAGATTGAGTCCGACGATGCGCTTAATATTTTTATCCCTACAATGGATCTGACGCTGATCCGTTGTGGGGGCGTTGATTTTCTCGCGGGGCGGGGATTAATAAATCCTTGGCCGTCTAATCTCCCGGTGGAGATTAGACGGTGGTTGGAGGTTACCAATGGCAGAAGCTTATAGGCTTCTACCACCGTCTCCTGGTGGCCGTCAAGCCACAACGTTGCCCCTGACCGACTCGCCCAGGGCCGGTGATTCATTTGGTGGTGGTCCGGAGGCCAGGCGCCGCCAGCCCCCACCGAAAAAAACACAACCCGAGAGAGGGTGGCACGGCCGGCTCTTCTCCAGGCGATGCCGCGTCACCCTACCACTCTGGTGGCTCTCATTCCACATCACCACTGATTGGCACGTTGGGGGTCAGAATTTCCTCCGGCGGTGGTTCGGCAACCGAGTGTCGCCAGCCACCTCCGAAAAAATTGAAACAAAGCAGTGAAAATATATATTGTTTCGGGTGCCGCCGAAAATGCGTTTTCGGCGGCACCATCGCCTCCTCCTCCACGGGGGAGATTCTTCCGATGAGGTAGCACCCTCCCCGGGCCTCCAAGTTCTCTAGCTCAAAATCCTCAAATAGGGTCACCTTCTACCTCTTGTGGATCCTGGGGTAGGGGTTCATGTCACTTTTATTGGGTCCACTAGGGTTTTAATGGTTCAATAAAAGTCGGGATGTTACATGGTCCATCAATTAACACTAAGTCAACCTCCCAAGATTCCTCTAAACGCAACAGGTTGACAAGCCGTAGAGGTTTAGGCTCACAGAACGCGCCACCCGAGCTTCTAGGCTGTAAGTAGTAGGATGTGTAAGGCACGCCACTCCCGCTTTCAAGTACCAACAGAGGAATCCAGAGTATAACGGAAGCATCGTTCTACGCAGTATAAGAAGAATTATTTAGATTTGTAAGCAGCTATCTGTCACCCTTCGGGACCTGCATTCTCTCTCTCCTCAATAATTATAACGAGGAGCGGTCTGACGTCCTCGATTCTCTTAAAAACTCATGTACAACAATTAAAAAAATAATAAAGGTTTGATCGGCGCGGCTCCGACCGCGTAGTTTTTCACCCCTTTTCGAGATTTTCCACATTAAAAAAATTGTTTTATCATATCTCACTTTTTTTGTAACTGCTAGCGCGCTCGGCCGCTTTGCAGGCTACGGCGATTTAATTTGTCCGATCTACCAAAGCATCGAGTGATCCTCAACAGTTAGTCAGTTGGTCGTGACAGAACCCTAGGAAGCCCAAAAAGTGAAATAAATCGACCGAGATTTCGGGTCACGGGTTGGTCACGCCCATGACCGACCCGTCACGCCCGTGACCTAGGGCGTGACTCCTTCGACGATCGTTGATCTCAAGGAGACGATCGTCGGGCGCAGAATCTTCAACCCGGCCCTGTCACGCCCGTGACCCAGGAGTCACGCCCGTGACCAAGGGCGTGACCCCCTTCGGCGATCGTCGATCTCAGCGCGACGATCGCCGAGCGAGGAATTTGCCTCATGACCTTGTCACGCCCGTGACCCATGTGTCACGCCCGTGACCAAGGGCGTGACTATCCTTCGACGATCGTCGAACTCAATTCGACGATCGTCAAACCCAGAATTTGCAACCCGGGCCTGTCACGCCCGTGACTCATGTGTCACGCCCGTGACCTAGGGCGTGACCACCCTTCGACGATCGTCGACTTCAATTCGACGATCGTCAAGCCCGGGCCTGTCACGCCCGTGACCCATGTGTCACGCCCGTGACCTAGGGCGTGACCACCCTTCGACGATGGTCGATCTCAGTTCGACGATCGTCGAACCCAGAATTAGCAACCCGGGCCTGTCACGCCCGTGACCTATGTGTCACGCCCGTGACCAAGGCCGAAACGTCAGCCGGACTGGAAATTTCGGTAACCGACGTCGTAATCAATTCTGATTATGGGAAGTTACACCAGGAATATTTATGGTCCGTTTCCTACTCTAACTATTTAATAAAATAAGGAAATGAGGTCCAATAGGAAATCGCCACCTGACAAACATCTCTTCGTTTCCAGCAATTCAATTCCCTGCATCATAAACAAAACGTTTTTAAGAAGAAATATTAATGGCCATGAACGTTTCATCCTTTCCCTTCCCCACTTGCTGATCTATAAAAAGGCTCCCTAGACCTAGAGATGGAGTTTCCACCCCTACCCGACAGATTGAAGCCTTGTACCTTGCTGTAGGAGAAGTTCAGCAACGCCACCACCGCGCCATATCAACCGTCGTTCATCTCGCCGTCAAACCATGAATAAGGTCCCCCTCTACTCTTTCTTCTATGGACAGATCTTAGAAATCATTAGGAGAGATATCGGGCTCAAAAGAGCCGGATCGGGTGAGCGCTTCCATGTTTTTCAAAAATTTCATGGTGGCGGGTTCGCCGGAAACCGCCTCTCCGGCGGCCGTGCCGCCGCCCGACGATAGCCCTCACCTCAACAGAGGTGGTGGGGGATGGTGGCCGGCCAGGGAGATGGCTGGATGGCCGGGAAATAGCCTTGGAAAAGCTACAGGAAAATAAGTTTTCAGGGCTCTGGTTTCTGGCTGTAGAAGAAGATGAACAGTGCCATGAAATTAGATTCTATTTTAAAACAATTTCTGAATGAAAATATCTATCACTTTAAATAATTTGGGAAAAATACCTAGAGGCTCCTACAGGAAAAATGATCAACATAGGAAATGTAGCCCTTGAAGTCTAATTTAATTCAAAATTAATTTCACTAGATTTGGAGTCCTGGTTAGACCACAGAACCCTTTTTGGTGAGGTCTATCCATAGGGCTGTCTTGACCTTAGAAAAATTCCCCACTCCGATCCAGTCATCAAAATGACTTGAAATTTGGGGTGTGGCCTAATCTTACCTATATATAGGTGCTATCAAAAAATGAGAATTTTTGGAGAATGTTTTTCTATGGTTTTTAGAAAAATTCAATAATCCTAGCTCAATTTAATTAGATGGCTAAAATACTTCCAAACCCTCCCAAATTTTGGTGAGTGGTCCCTGGGTTTATCATAAGGTTCTGGTAAAAATTTCATCTCATTTGGAGATGTTTTGGTTAGGTTTGTGTCCAACCCTAGGTTGATCCGTATAGGATAATTTAAGATCAAACACCCCCTTGGTATTTGAGTGGCCATATCACCTCAACAGAGGCTGACATTTTGGTCACTGACTTTTTAGGGCATGACACACCCTCCAAGGGAGTTTAGAGTGGTTTGGTGTAGGGCAGCCCTGGAACCCTAGGGTAGGTACCTTAATGGGGATTTGTAGGGTTGTGAAGGTCATGGGGTCAAATGACCTTGGACTGACTTGAAATTTGGTGGAGAGGACCATAGAGCTATTTAAGTCCTCTGGTGAAAATATTATGGTATTTGGAGATATTTATCCCACCTCAAACCCTAACCCTAGTTTAGGTCACCAACCATTATTTGAATTATTAAGCAATCAACTAAACTACAAATCTAGTAAAATTTGGGTAGAGTGATGTTATGGCCCAAGTAGACATAATATAATTTTGTGGAGATTTTTGGGCAAATTTATACAGTACTTTATTTACAACTCTAATTGTGCCCTAGATATTTGTTTTGAGGATTCTGGAATTTATGTTCACTGGAATGTTATGAAATCTTGGATTAGTGCATATTATAGCATGATACTCCTTATGTAATTTTCTTGGAAATTTTATCTGATTATTTTGGGTACTTTATTCTTTAATGTGCTAAATGTGATATACAGTCAAAAATACAAATAGTGCCCAATTATTGATTAGAAAATTATGAAATTTGATCAATGAGTGTTTCAAATTATGATAGTCACCTAGTAATTTTCTCTGGAATTTTAGATGGATAAAAACAGTACCTCCTTCATTAAGTTATGAAAATTAGTATCTTACTTTAAAATAAATTCAGAGTTCAAATGATGGAGAAAAATTATGGTACTTGGTTATGATGGTTTTAGGTCACTATGTAGCTTATATAATTTTCATGGGATTTTTGGATAAATATTTACAGTACTTCCTTCATGATATAGTAAAAATGGCCCAAAATGGTAAATTAGGAAATATAGGCATAAACATCTCTGGAATTTCTCAAAACTTGGAATTGCTGTTTAAATGTCTCATATGATTTTTACTAATTTTATGATGATTTATTATTGACTCATTAGTGCACTTCATGTTCATACAAGGGCATTTGGGATCTTAGAATAAATAAATTAAATGACAAATGAAATAGGAAAATTATTATTTTCTGGATTTAGACTAATTAGGTCATGGTAGACCTCCAGTAAATATTTTATGGGATTTGGAAGACAGTTGGGAGTACCACCCCTTGCATACCTCATAAAGATTAGGACGGTTTGCGTTTAGTAAAACTGCAGAAGCTGAGCTAGAGTGGGTAATGAACTTGGAGATGGAATTTTGATAGTTTGCTGGTTTGGACAGGATGAGTTAAATCAAGTTCATTATTGGAAGTTAGGATGGGTAGGGGGTGAGGTTGACTAGCGATAGGTAGTGTTTGGGTTCGACGGAAGACCGTCCTCCCCGAGAAGAGGAAGAGTCAAAGCCACCCTAGGAATAGCCCACTGTAATGTGAGAAGGGAATGGGTTAAGGGAACCAATCAAGTATAATAAGTGCCTTGGAAAGGGAGTTTTGGGATTCACCCCATCATAGCTCCTAGTACCGTTGCGAGCCCTTCATCGGGTAACCCTCGGGAAGTCCAAGGTTAACCTTAAATCTTAGGAATAAAATGATCAAGAGTAACCCTAATAATAGTTGTACCTCACACCTACACTTGTACACTTAGGAAGAAGAAATGGCATGGGATGGGTAGAGTAGGTCCGTGGTCTAAGGGCCTACTAGTAGTGATGGTGGTTGGTTTGTAATTGGAAAGTCCAGGGAGCGGGATGCTCGGGGACTTGGTATATGCTTGGTAGCCTAGAGAGCTGGAGGCTCGGTAATATGAGAATTTGTACAAATATAGTTGTCATGATTGCATGTGCATAAAAGTGGTGGGTCATCGGTACTAGGCGATCGATCACACCGACAGCGGTACGTTGACTCGGCGAAAAGCCTGGTGTGTACAGCCAGCACAAGTACGCGGATACTCTAGGTTGTGTTCTTCTATGGGCGTACGGAAGGGCTAGGCCTGGTAGTGTGGTTACCCGCCTAGGAGTGGGGGGCCCGACTCACTGTATCCGTTTGCCACAACGGAGGTTCCTGGGGGTGAAGCTAGCTGCCCGAACAGGGGGAACTAAAGGTCTGTGCGCATAGAGTCGTGTGGGTGTGTTGCACTTGCTTGTGCACTCCATAGCATAATTGTGTGTCATAGCATAAACATGCCACCTAACGTATAAAATGGTATGGGACGTTTTATACGATAGGCCCTGCAAAACGACCCCTTGGTCTATAGGGGTAATCCCTATAAATCAATGGTTATATTTCTTGTTCTTTCACTTACTTGCCATTTCTTGCTGTTTGACAACCGACACCCCAACGTATAAGTGGTATGGGACACTCTATACGATGGGAGCCCTGCAAAAGATCCCTTAGCTTATGCGCTTCTGCGCATAAGTTAAGGTTACATTTCTTACTTTCTGTTGCTATCTTATTTACTATAGAATTGCTAGCATAGGCCCGCTGTCACCTGTTTATTTGACTTAAACTCCACCTCCATGTCCTTCCCTTTCTTCCTCTCCGCTCGGTACCTAGGAGCCATGGGGGAAGGGGTAGGGGATGATAGGGCTTAGTCTTTATGACTAACGGTTTTCGAACCACGACATTTTAGGTGCTCCATATGGAAAGGTCACGGGTATTGCAGTTCCTGACAGAGTCGACCCCACGACCGTGTTACCATTGTCACCAACCGGGACATACACGGGTTAAATGCCCCTTGATGGGTGGGACCCCACCAGCTCAGCAACTAGGAGGCCGGAGACGTAGACGCAGACGTGGGTTGCGAGGTGGCGACGGCAGGCCAAAAAGGAAGAAGCACCCAGAGATGCAGCACCAGCAGAGCACAGAGTCGGTGGAGATGGACCAGTCTAGCTTGGGTGCTCTCGGTTCGGTGACAATTACGGTGACGCTTAGTTTTAGTTTTGCTTCCGCGAGTGACTTGTAGTGAGGATATGATGTACTGGGCACAAGCCCTCCTTTGTACTCTGATATATTATTACTGTGGACACTCCCTTCGTGGAGATTTATTTATATACATGTGGTTATGTGGACTTGCTTTTATTTTATTATGCTACTATTCTGCGATCGAAAAGGGCTGGCAGAATTGGCGTTTTGTAGTGGCGGCCTTCCCGTGAGTCGGTGCCACCGCAAAGCGGCAGTTCTGGGCTAAGACCCCGGTGTTTGAAAAGAAAAAAAAAGGGGGTCTTACAAGTGGTATCAGATCCGACCTCGATCGGAAAAGTAGCAGTCCACTAACCCTGGGTCACCCCCGCTCGAGTTTAGTTTGGGGACAAACTAAGCAGTGGAAGCAGTGGTGTGTCCATAAGGGAAATCACATGTGAAAGTCCACTTCATCGTTAACTGGAATCTTTCTTTGTAGCCTGTGGCCTACCTTGCCCCCAGCAGGGAACACCTCCGGCTGCGAAGATCTCATCTTATCATCCTCTAACCAACGATTTAGACTCAACCAACTAGGACTCATGACTAACCATGACAATCTATAGTATGCCCTAGTTCAAAATAGACATTGGGTATGAATTTGGTTAAGTTAAGGAGGTACCCAAAGAGAATAAAGGAGGAGTTTAGCATGAGAGTGACTACCTAAGACGTAAACTCAGGTGTCCCTACTGTCCCAATCAACGATTATTCGAGGAGGTAGACTACCTTAAGTAGAATTGAGACCAATATTAGTAGAATGGTAAAGGACAAGTAGTCTTAACCCTCAACACCGGTAATGAAATTACTTGGAGGCAACCACCGAGACAAACGCTGAGGGTCGGATAGGAATTCAAATTCGGAAGATACCCATTTGGGATTGGGAACATTTTTACCCGGATAAGGTTGTCGCAAATGTGACTCAGAGGATGTAAGGTATGGAATATATTAACGAGTTTCAGGGTGGAACCCCAAGTCCAAGATTGATGCCCTAGGGATCGTGCACCCATCTAGGACAGATGTAACTGGGTAATATCAAGATCCTTAGCCCAAGATAGGTAGGGGCTGATCTTTTGTTTATTGGGGGGCTAAACTTTTGTTTATTGGTCAAATTAGTATTGGCTTGGGTTCCCTTGGACCTAGTTTAGGGAAAGTGGCGTAACAAACAGGTTTTGGAATGATGACATGTGGCGTTACCAAGACAATGACAGGGTAATAAGACGGAATAATTTCGAGAATTAACTATTATCACGTGAAATTAGGTGACGGGTAACAAGATTCGGGATATCTGAGAAGGTAAGGATGTAGTCGTTAGGTGGTATCATCAGAAGGATGATGTATCTCAGAACATGTACCCCCGGAGTGGAAATTTGAGGACATCGCGATGGATTTTATTCATGGACTTCCCCGATCACGGACGGGAAACGACTCGACTTGGGTCATCGTCGATCGGTTGACGAAGGTGGCCAGATTTATTCCGATCAAGAAGGATGACTCTGTGGGGGGTACTAGTGCGGAGATTTGTGGAGCAGTTTGTTCGATACCACGGGGAACCATGGGAGAAGCTCCTACCCTTGGTCAAGTTCTCCTATAACAACAGCTACCAGTCCAGCATCAGGATGGCGCCTTACGAAGCCTGGTATGGAAGGAGATGAAGGACCCCACTTTCTTGGATTCAGGGTGAGGATCCGAAGGCATTGGGATCGGATTTTGTTCGCGGTCGCCGAGGCTTAGGTGAGACTAACCAGAGACAGGATGTTAGAAGCGCAGAGCAGACAGGCTAAGTATTATGACGCCCGACATCGTCAGGTGAAGTTCAAGAGGGGAACCGAGGTTTTTGAGGATCCGGCCCATGCATGGAGTTTCACAGGTGCGTGGTCGGAGGAAGAAGCTCAGCCCTAGGTATATGGGCCCTTACAGGATCTTGGAGCGGATCGGGGCCCTAGCTTACAGGCTGGAGTTGCCACCAGAGCTGGCAGCTCTGCACGACGTATTCCACGTTTCTTCACTTAGGAGGTCTTTACTGCGCCCGGAGCAGCAGATTTTGACCACAGATGGACTGGTAGCTTCCAACTAGTCAGTTCACTTGGAGCCGAGTCGGATCGATGGCAGAGGAGTACGGACCTTGCGTCGGAAGAAGGTTCCGTTAGTCAAGGTTCTGTGGAACAATCATGGGCAGGAGGAGCATACATGGGAGCCACAGAACTTGATGCGACAAAAGTATCCGGAACTTTTCGGTCAGGTATACCTTACAACCCCTCAGGACAATCAATTTGCATTCCTACCTTAAACCAATAAGACCGAGATTTCAAGAATAGGGGCTAATCCTTTGTTTATTGGGGGTATATACCTTGATAATTGGACGAATTGGTCTTAGAATCAAAACTGCACACTACAAACGTAACGCAGAGATGTAGATCCTTCAACTCTCATGGGATGTTACAATCTTCCTTTTTCCCGATTAGAGTCCAGTAGGCCTAACCTTGATTTCGGGGACGAAATCTTTGTTTTGTTTATTGGGATTTGTAACATCCCATTTCCGGCTAGACTCCTAGGAGCCGGTTGGTCGTGACAGAACCCTAGGAAGCCCAAAAAGTGAAATAAATCGACCGAGATTTCGGGTCACGAGTTGGTCACGCCCGTGACCGACCCGTCACGCCCGTGACCTAGGGCGTGACTCCTTCGACGATCGTCGATCTCAAGGAGATGATCGTCGGGCGCAGAATCTTCAACCCGGCCCTGTCACGCCCGTGACCCAGGAGTCACGCCCGTGACCAAGGGCGTGACCCCTTCGGCGATCGTCGATCTCAGCGCGACGATCGCCGAGCGAGGAATTTGCCTCATGACCTTGTCACGCCCGTGACCCATGTGTCACGCCCGTGACCAAGGGCGTGACCATCCTTCGACGATCGTCGAACTCAATTCGACGATCGTCAAACCCAGAATTTGCAACCCGGGCCTGTCACGCCCGTGACTCATGTGTCACGCCCGTGACCTAGGGCGTGACCACCCTTCGACGATCGTCGACTTCAATTCGACGATCGTCAAGCCCGGGCCTGTCACGCCCGTGACCCATGTGTCACGCCCGTGACCTAGGGCGTGACCACCCTTCGACGATCGTCGATCTCAGTTCGACGATCGTCGAACTCAGAATTAGCAACCCAGGCCTGTCACGCCCGTGACCTATGTGTCACGCCCGTAACCAAGGCCGAAACGTTAGCCGGACTGGAAATTTCGGTAACCGACGTCGTAATCAATTCTGATTATGGGAAGTTACACCAGGAATATTTATGGGCCGTTTCCTACTCTAACTATTTAATAAAATAAGGAAATGAGGTCCAATAGGAAATCGCCACCTGGCAAACATCTCTTCGTTTCCAGCAATTCAATTCCCTGCATCATAAACGAAACGTTTTAAAGAAGAAATATTAATGGCCATGAACGTTTCATCCTTTCCCCTCCCCACTTGTTGATCTATAAAAAGGCTCCCTAGACCTAGAGATGGAGTTTCCACCCCTACCCGACAGATTGAAGCCTTGTACCTTGCTGTAGGAGAAGTTCAGCAACGCCACCACCGCGCCATATCAACCGTCGTTCATCTCGCCGTCAAACCATGAATAAGGTCCTCCTCTACTCTTTCTTCTATGGACAGATCTTAGAAATCATTAGGAGAGATATCGGGCTCAAAAGAGCCGGATCGGGTGAGCGCTTCCACGTTTTTCCAAAATTTCATGGTGGCGGGTTCGCCGGAAACCGCCTCTCCGGCGGCCGTGTCGCCGCCCGACGATAGCCATCACCTCAACAGAGGTGGTGGGGGATGGTGGCCGGCCAGGGAGATGGCTGGATGGCCGGGAAATAGCTTTGGAAAAGCTACAGGAAAATAAGTTTTCAGGGCTCTGGTTTCGGGCTTTAGAAGAAGATGAACAGTGCCATGAAATTAGATTCTATTTTAAAACAATTTCTGAATGAAAATATCTATCACTTTAAATAATTTGTGAAACATACCTAGAGGCTCCTACAGGAAAAATGATTAACATAGAAAATGTAGCCCTTGAAGTCTACTTTAATTCAAAATTGATTTCACTAGATTTGGAGTCCTGGTTAGACTACAGCACCCTTTTTGGTGAGGTCATTCCATAGGGCTGTCTTGACCTTAGAAAAATTCCCCACTCCGATCCAGTCATCAAAATAACTTGAAATTTGTAGTGTGGCCTAATCTTACCTATATCTAGGTGCTATCCAAAAATGAGAATTTTTGGAGAATGTTTTTCTATGGTTTTTAGTAAAATTCAATAATCCTAGCTCAATTTAATTAGATGGCTAAAAGACTTCCAAACCCTCCCAAATTTTGGTGAGTGGTCCCTGGGTTTATCATAAGGTTTTGATAAAAATTTCATCTCATTTGGAGATGTTTTGGTTAGGTTTGTGTCCAACCCTAGGTTGATCCGTATAGGATAATTTAAGATCAAACACCCCCTTGGTATTTGAGTGGCCATATCACCTCACCAGAGGCTGACATTTTGGTCACTGACTTTTTAGGGCATGACACACCCTCCAAGGGAGTTTAGAGTGGTTTGGTGTAGGGCAGCCCTGGAACCCTAGGGTAGGTACCTTAATGGGGATTTGTAGGGTTGTGAAGGTCATGGGATCAAATGACCTTGGACTGACTTGAAATTTGGTGGAGAGGACCATAGAGCTATTTAAGTCCTCTGGTGAAAATATTATGGTATTTGGAGATATTTAGCCCACCTCAAACCCTAACCCTAGTTTAGGTCACCAACCTTTATTTAAATTATTAAGCTATCAACTAAACTAAAAATCTAGTAAAATTTGGGTAGAGTAATGTTATGGTCCAAGTAGACATAATATAATTTTGTGGAGATTTTTGGGCAAATTTATACAGTACTTTATTTACAACTCTAATTATGCCCTAGATATTTGTTTTGATGATTCTGGAATTTATGTTCACTGGAATGTTATGAAATCTTGGATTAGTGCATATTATAGCATGATACTCCTTATGTAATTTTCTTGGAAATTTTATCTGATTATTTTGGGTACTTTATTCTTTAATGTGCTAAATGTGATATACAGTCAAAAATACAAATAGTGCCCAATTATTGATTGGAAAATTATGAAATTTGATCAATGGGTGTTTCAAATTATGATAGTCACCTAGTAATTTTCTCTGGAATTTTAAATGGATGAAAACAGTACCTCCTTCATTAAGTTATGAAAATTAGTATCTTACTTTAAAATAAATTCAGAGTTCAAATGATGGAGAAAAATTATGGTACTTGGTTTATGATGGTTTTAGGTCACTATGTAGCTTATATAATTTTCATGGGATTTTTGGATAAATATTTACAGTACTTCCTTCATGATACAGTAAAAATGGCCCAAAATGGTAAATTAAGAAATATAGGCATAAACATCTCTGGAATTTCTCAAAACTTGGAATTGCTGTTTAAATGTCTCATATGATTTTTACTGATTTTATGATGATTTATTATTGACTCATTAGTGCACTTCATGTTCATACAAGGGCATTTGGGATCTTAGAACAAATAAATTAAATGTCAAATGAAATAGGAAAATTATTATTTTCTGGATTTAGACTAATTAGGTCATAGTAGACCTCCAGTAAATATTATATGGGATTTGGAAGACAGTTGGGAGTACCACCCCTTGCATACCTCATAAAGATTAGAACGGTTTGCGTTTAGTAAAACTACAAAAGCTGAGCTAGAGTGGGTAATGAACTTGGAGATGAAATTTTGATAGTTTGCTAGTTTGGACAGGATGAGTTAAATCAAGTTCATTATTGGAAGTTAGGATGGTTAGGGGGTGAGGTTGACTAGTGATAGGTAGTGTTCGGGTTCGACGGAAGACCGTCCTCCCCGAGAAAAGGAAGAGTCAAAGCCACCCTAGGAATAGCCCACTGTAATGTGAGAAGGGAATGGGTTAAGGGAACCAATCAAGTATAATAAGTGCCTTGGAAAGGGAGTTTTGGGATTCACCCCATCATAGCTCCTAGTACCGCTGCGAGCCCTTCACAGGGTAACCCTCGGGAAGTCCAAGGTTAACCTTAAATCTTAGGAATAAAATGATCAAGAGTAACCCTAATAATAGTTGTACCTCACACCTACACTTGTACACTTAGGAAGAAGAAATGGCATGGGATGGGTAGAGTAGGTCCGTGGTCTAAGGGCCTACTAGTAGTGATGATGGTTGGTTTGTAATTGGGAAGTCCAGGGAGCGGGATGCTCGGGGACTTGGTATATGCTTGGTAGCCTAGAGAGCTGGAGGCTCGGTAATATGAGAACTTGTATAAATATAATTGTCATGATTGCATGTGCATAAAAGTGGTGGGTCATCGGTACTAGGCGATCGATCACACCGACAGCGGTACGTTGACTCGGCGAAAAGCCTGGTGTGTACAGCCAGCACAAGTACGCGGATACTCTAGGTTGTGTTCTTCTAGGGGCGTACGGAAGGGCTAGGCCTGGTAGTGTGGTTACCCGCCTAGGAGTGGGGGACCCGACTCACTGTCTCCGTTTGCCACAACGGAGGTTCCTGGGGGTGAAGCTAGCTGCCCGAACAGGGGGAATTAAAGGTCTGTGCGCATAGAGTCGTGTGGGTGTGTTGCACTTGCTTGTGCATTCCATAGCATAATTGTGTGTCATAGCATAAACATGCCACCTAACGTATAAAATGGTATGGGAAGTTTTATACGATAGGCCCTGCAAAACGACCCTTTGGTCTATAGGGGTAATCCCTATAAATCAATGGTTATATTTCTTGTTCTTTCACTTACTTGCCATTCCTTGCTGTTTGACAACCGACACCCCAACGTATAAGTGGTATGGGACACTCTATACGATGGGAGCCCTGCAAAAGATCCCTTAGCTTATGCGCTTCCGCGCATAAGTTAAGGTTACATTTCTTACTTTCTGTTGCTATCTTATTTACTATAGAATTGCTAGCATAGGCCCGCTGTCACCAGTTTATTTGACTTACTCTCCACCTTCATGTCCTTCCCTTTCTTCCTCTCCGCTCAGTACCTAGGAGCCATGGGGGAAGAGGTAGGGGATGATAGGGCTTAGTCTTTATGACTAACGGTTTTCGAACCACAACATTTTAGGTGCTCCATATGGAAAGGTCACGGGTATTGCAGTTCCTGACAGAGTCGACCCCGCGACCGTGTTACCATTGTCACCAACCGGGACATACATGGGTTAAATGCCCCTTGATGGGTGGGACCCCACCAGCTCAGCAACCAGGAGGCCGGAGACGTAGACGCAGACGTGGGTTGCGAGGTGGCGACGACAGGCCAAAAAGGAAGAAGCACCCAGAGATGCAGCACCAGCAGAGCACGGAGTCGGTGGAGATGGACCAGTCTAGCTTGGGTGCTCTCGGTTCGGTGACAGTTACGATGACGCTTAGTTTTAGTTTTGCTTCCGCGAGTGACTTGTAGTGAGGATATGATGTACTGGGCACAAGCCCTCCTTTGTACTCTGATATATTATTACTGTGGACACTCCCTTCGTGGAGATTTATTTATATACATGTGGTTATGTGGACTTGCTTTTACTTTATTATGCTACTATTCTACGATCGAAAAGGGCCGGCAGAATTGGCGTTTTGTAGTGGCGGCCTTCCCGTGAGTCGGTGCCACCGCAAAGCGGCAGTTCTGGGCTAAGACCCCGGTGTTTGAAAAGAAAAAAAAGGGGGGTCTTACAGTTTACAAGTTGTCAATGAAATAAAGAGCGACAGATCGTTACTCGTTACGGATTGGGGTTGAGAGAAAGCACAGATGCGCTCGATGGGCGACAGACCGCCTCACACAAAGATCAATTTTCATCTCTTTCTAAAGGTGGCGGACATTCTCAGACTCTGCCCGGATGCTAAACACTACTGCGAGGCGCGTAAGGTGTAAGAGATTCACTGTCAGGGACTTGCAGATTGCCTCAAACGTAGGAGACTTTTAGAAGAGGCTGGCGATGCGTCTTCTTCTTTAGAGCGTTTTGGACTCAGAAAATTTTTTGGATCACTCGATGGGAGAAGGTGACTCGTAGGAAGATTTTTGCAGAGCTCCGACGTGAGGAAAAAGAAAGCTAGCTTGGAGGAGAGTCCGTGAGCCTTTTTATAGGCATCAAGTGGTGGTTAAGGTAGTTATGTTGTTATCCGCACATCGTAACCACATAAATTACTAGGTGCGGACAATATTTAGTATAGTTTTTTTAATGCACATTGTTTTCATAATATTTTTATACGAATATCATTATTAATTAAATGAATTTTCCTCACTAATACTGACGGTTACGCCGTTGGTTACGTGGGCGGTTACCTACATAATGGACAACGACGTTCGCGATGGAACGATCAAACGGTGGAGGAGGGTAACCATCAACGATTCACGGGCGATGAGGAGCCCACCTCCTCTCCATTGCTGATTAGGGCCCTACTCCCCTCACTCCTTGGGCCACCAAACCAACAAAGCTTGATAAGAAATGGGCCTAAGGGAGAGCCCACCACCCTCTTTCCCTTCCCCTATTTCTCATTCCCAAGCCCAAGCCCACCAAGCTTCCCCCCCCCCCTTGGATGGCTGCCACTTAGGATCCCTAGGATGGTGCCACCTGGATGAGAAAGTGGAGGAGGAGGGGTGGAGCATCTCCCCTCTCAGTTTAGTCTCACACTAGGGAGAAAAAGGGCGGCCACCCTCCTCCTTAGAGTTGTCACGGTTTCGGTTCGGTTCCAGTTCTACTAAAACCGTGAACTAAACCGCTAAGGTAACAAATCTTTAAATTAGAACCAAAACCTTACTTGGTTTGACCGGTTCCGGTTCTGGTTCCAGTTCTAGAATAATTTTTAGAACTGTCATGTCAACGGTTCCGGTTAAGGTTCAACAAGAACCAAAACCAAACCGATCACTAACGGTTCGGTCCGGTTCTATGCAGTTTGGTCAGGTTCCAATCGTTCCAAAGTAGAACCAAAACTAAATTTGGCAAAATGAATTGAGGTGGTCAAAAACAAAAAACTAGAGGGAAAATGTAAATCAGTTCAGTTTTTTGCAAGGACTTCGAAGTCCGGGGTCCGAACGTAGGAATTTTGCATTACTTCAAGTGAGATTACTTTTTGTGTAATATAGTAAGTAGCACTGAAAGTTAAAAACTGAAATTACAAAACCATAAAATTACACCATACCGCACTGATCTTAAAGCGCGTCGATTTTAAATCGTACTAAATGATTTGGTTATAGAGTGACTTCGTTGGTTGCAAAACAACATAGTTTGCAGTGCTTTTTTAGCGGTGCAAAATCGACAAAATCATGCCACATCGTTTTCTTTAAGGGGGCATGATATTCCAATCATCGCCAATAAGTATAAGTTACTTTAATTATTCCAGAAAATTGTACGAGTAAAATTAAAAATATATTATATAATAGTATAAAAATAGAAACTGTATCGCAAAAACTGACTCCAAACCGCACCAATATCAAATCACACTGCACAGTTTTGGTATGATGCAGCTTTATTCGGTCCAAAACCAACCTCTTTTAGTGTGATTGCGATTTGGATCAAACCACGTCAGTTTCACTCATACTAGTAAGTATAAATATTATAGATAGATTATAAAAAAAATAACAATATAATAACATTTTTATTATTAACAAATTATAATAATAAATAGGTTGCGGTTCGGTTCGGTTCTGGTTCGGTCCGGCTCGGATCGGGTCTAAAAATCTTAGAACCGCTTGAGACTTGTATGTTACGGTTCCGGTTCCGGTTTCGGTCCGGATAATAAAATGAAAGAACCACACCCGGACCAATGATGTTCACGGTTCCAAAATTCAAATCGAAACCCAAATAATTCGCTAACGGTTCGGTTCGGTTCTTTGCGGTTCCAGTTCGATTTTTGGTTTTCAGTTTTAAGTGACAGCTCTGTTCCTCCTTTCCTATAAAAGGCCATGACCCCTCAGCTACTCCTCTCAACAGCTCAAAACGAGCTTACCCCACCTAGTCGGAACCCTAGTTCGCCTAAAAAGCCAACCCGAGCCCTCCTCCTCCGCCACCTTAATTGTAGCTCAGGCCAGCACCTCCCAAGCCGCACCACCACAGGTAGAAACTTTCTCCCTCCTCCTTCCTAAATGTTTTAATGTTCTGCATGTGCCTCCCGACGGCTAGAGCGCCGCCGACACCACTCGAGGCATGCTCCAGCTCGAATGGTGGCCCTAAGTGGTGAGCCTTGCCCAGCATCGGTAGTGACGCTGGGGAAGGGCTACACCACTGGGGATATCTTTCCCCGGTGGTGGAAGGTTGAGATGTAAGACCCTATTTTTTTCTTTTTAAACCTTTGGGGTCTTATGCACAGAACCATCGCTTTACGGTGACACCAACAAACCCGGGATGGTTGTCACTACAAAACGCTGATCCTGTCGGCCATACCGATCGTAGAAAAGTAGAATAATTATAATGAGTACATTAAAACTCAAATATAAGTCCACTAGAATCACATAAAAGAATAAATAAAGTACTAAAGAGGGCTCCTGCCCGATGCATTAAGATCCTCACTACAAGTCACTCAACGCGGAAGCAAATCTATAACAACTACTAATGATCGGGACTCACAGTCCCTGCTGGCTGGACTCTAATGCTAGACTGCCCCATCTCCATGCGCACCGACCTCTGGGGCCGCGTCTCCTGGTTCGGTTCCACGATCCCCTAAAATGATTTGGTCAATGACCGTTTAAAAAGACTAAGTCCTATCATCCCTCACCCCTCCCTCAATGGATCCTAGGTACCGAGCGGGGAGGAGGAAAGGGAAGGTAATGAAGGTGGAGAGTAATAAAGTAAGCAGGTGACGACGGAACTAGTCTATCATGAATATATAATCACAACAAGTATAAGTAAGCAGTAATAGGTAAGCAGTAGTAGGAAGCAGTATAACTATACACAAGAACAAGTGAGCAAGTGTAGTATGAAAAGGTAAACTAAGTACGTAACCGTGACCTATAGGAATGCCCATACAAACCTATAGACCAAGGGGTCGTTTTGCAAGGCCTATTGTATAAAGCGTCTCATACCACTTTATACAATAGGTGTCAGGGGTTGTATGCAATGATGATACTATGACATACAAGTATGACATGATGTGAATCATGCAAGTGCAACACACACACTCGACTCTGTGCACACAGAGCTTTAGTTCCCTCTTGAGCCTAACCTCCCAGGATACCTCCGTAGTGGCAAACAGAAGCGGTGGGTTGGGCCTCGCCCATCTCTAAACCGGTATCACACTACCAGTCAGACCTATCGTACGCCTTAACGTAGGTGCACTAAGCGGAGCTCTTACGTACTCTTGTCAGCTACACACCGGACTTTATTTGGCCAAGTCCTCTGAATCTATTATTGAACATGTTTGCATATTTATAAGCTTGTGAGGTAAGTACTGAAAATATACATCTAAAAATTATAATAAAATTCAGTTATGAGAATAATGACCTAAAACTTCCTCTGTTCAATTTACATAATTTTCCAGTAAATAGTGAGATCATAACAAACAAATGATTATCAAGGGTTAACCCATGTATTGCAAAGGAGGTACTAAAATTATTGTTCCAAAATATCCAATAAAATTCCCAGAGTCTCATGTTAACCCTATGACTACACTACCTAAGTTTCACAACTTTTCAGAGAGTTTTGACGAAGTGCTAAACTTTTCTTAATTTGATGAAGTGTTAAACCGCACTTGTCGAGTCAACGTATTGGCGTCGGTGCATCGACCCTCCAACATCGAAGACCCATCACCTTATAATTTATGCACATGCAACCTTATTGTATCAGCCACCGAGCCAAAGCCCCCGGACTAACCCGTCTGTCATAACCAACAACTGAGTCAAAGCTCCTCAGACTAACCCGTCCGTCACAACCAACAACTGAGCCAAAGAACCCCGGGCTAACCCAACTGTCACAAATATCTACCGAGCCTTCAACTCACCAGGCTACCCTGCCCATTTCCACAACCACCAAGCCTACCGCCCGTGTGACCCAACCTAACTTCCCGAGACACCGGGGTGTGAGAAAGTGAACCCCTAGTTATTCTAATTGCTCTTGAAGTTTATTATGCATACAGTTTAGGTTGGCCCAGGACTGCCCAAGGCATACCCCATGAAGGGCTCTTGAGGGCACTAGGAACTTATGATGGGCTGAAGCCCAAAGCTCCCTTTTGCAAGGTACTTACTATTATTGGTTAATACCTGATTCCCGATCCCTTTAATATTACTCTGGATCTAACCCTAGTGTATTTTGACCCTCTCTCTCCCTTCATAGGAAGGACGATCTTCGTCGATTTTGAGCACCACCTAATCCTAGTCAACCCAACATTCTACTCATCCCAACTTCCATTGATGTACTCAATTTCACTTTAGCCAAACTAGTAAACCACTAACCCCAATCCATATGTCCAATTCAAATGCTATCAGATTTTCTACAGATTTACTACATGTAGACCACCCTATGTTATATGATGTACATGATAGGAGGTACTCCAAATCTTCATCCAAAAGCCCTAAGATAATTAATGGGGGTTTATCATGACATATTAGCCTAAATCAAGAAACTTTGAATTTTCTTAATTTAACTGATATTTTATTTATTTTCCCCAAAAAATCCAAAAGCCCTAGTTTGAATATGAATTGGCTTTCACAGTCATGCAAAATGCTCCACAAAATTATGATAAATACTAAGTAGCTAATTGACAGTAAATTCAAGTCTCCCATTTTTTTGCAAGGTTAGGCCTCTGATCCAAAATTTGAAATGTAAACCCATAAATATCAATTAAAGAAACAAGTGTTGAAAATAGACTTCCAAAAATTATGAGAAAATTCAAGCATGATTAAAATGTCCTATAAACATTCTTGGCCAAGTTTTAAAATTTTCCAGTGAATAATGAACTCTAATTTTAATTTTGAACAACATTTCTTTTTCATAAATTAATGAAATAAATATAGAAATAATACTTCTAAATTTTTTGATAAAATTTCCTCATGAGCATATTAACCTAAGAACACCACTGAAAAAGTTCCACAATTTTCTAACAAACATTGAGCTCTGAATCTATTATTGAACATGTTTGCATATTTATAAGCTTGCGAGGTAAGTACTGAAAATATACATCTAAAAATTATAATAAAATTCAGGTATGAGCATAATGACCTAAAACTTCCTCTACCCAATTTACATAATTTTCAAGTGAACAGTAAGATCATAACAAACAAATGATTATCAAGGGCTAACCCATGTATTGCAAAGGAAGTACTAAAATTATTGTTCCAAAATTTCCAATAAAATTCCCAGAGTCGCATGTTAACCATATGACAACACTACCCAAGTTTCATAACTTTTCATAGAGTTTTGACGAAGTGCTAAACATTTCTTAATTTGGTGAAGTGTTAAACCGCACTTGCCGAGTCAACGTATTGGCGTCGATGCATTGACCCTCCAACACAGAAGACCCACCACCTTATAATTTATGCACATGTACCCTTATTGTATCAGCCACCGAGCCAAAGCCCCCCGGACTAACCCATCCATCACAACCAACAACCGAGCCAAAGCTCCCTGGACTAAACCGTCTGTCACAACCAACAACTGAGCCAAAGCTCCCCGAGCTAACCCATCCTTCACAAATATCTACCGAGCCTTCAGCTCGCCGGGTTATCCTGTCCATTTCCACAACCACTGAGCCTACCACCTGTATGATCCAACCTAACTTCCCGAGACACCGAGGTGTGAGAAAGTGAACCCCTAATTATTCTAGTTGCTCTTGAAGTTTATTATACCTACAGTTTAAGTTAGCCCAGGACTGCCCAAGGCATATCCCGTGAAGGGCTCTAGAGGGCACTAGGAACCTACGATGGGCTGAAGTCCAAAACTCCCTTTCGTAAGGCACTTACTATTATTGGTTAATACCTGATTCCTGATCCCTTTAATATTACTCTGGATCTAACCCTAGTGTGTTTTGACCATCTCTCTCCCTTCACAGGAAAGACGATCTTTGTCGATCCCGAGCACCACCTAATCCTAGTTAACCTAACATTTTACTCATCTCAACTTCCATTGATGTACTCAATTTCACTTTAGCCAAACTAGCAAACCATTAACACCAATCCATATGCCCAATTCAAATGCTATCAAATTTTCTGCAGATTTACTACATGCAGACCACCCTATGCTATATGAGGTACATGATAGGAGGTACTCCAAATCTTCATCCAAAAGCCCTAAGATAATTAATGGGGGTCTATCATGACATATTTAGCCTAAATCAAGAAACTTGGAATTTTCCTAATTTAACTGATATTTTATTTTTTTCTCCAAAAAATCCAAATGCCCTAGTTTGAATATGAAGTGGTTTTCATAGTCATACAAAATACTCCACAAAATTATGATAAATACTAGGCAGCTAATTGACAGTAAATTCAAGTCTCCCATTTTTTTTTGCAAGGTTAGGCCTCTGATCCAAAATTTTAAATGTAAACCCATAAATATCAATTAAAGAAACAAGTGATGTAAATAGACTTTAAAAAATTATGAGAAAATTCAAGCAGGACTAAAATGTGCTATAAACACCCCTGGCCAAGTTTCCAAATTTTCCAGTGAATAATGAACTCTAATTTTAATTTTGAACAATATTCATCTTTCATAAATTAATGAAATAAATACAAAAATAATACTTCTAAAATTTTTGATAAAATTTCCTCATGAGCATATTGACCTAATAACACCACTGAATAAGCTCCACAGTTTTCTAACAAGCATTGAGCTCTGAATCTATTATTTAACATGTTTGTATATTTATTTGCTTGTGAGATAAGTACTGAAAATATACATCTAAAAATTATAATAAAATTCAGGAATGAGCATAATGACCTAAAACTTCCTCTGCCCAATTTACATAATTTTCCAGTGAACAGTGAGATCATAACAAACAAATGATTATCAAGGGCTAACCCATGCATTGCAAAGGAGGTACTAAAATTATTGTTCCAAAATTTCAAATAAAATTCCCAGAGTCTCATGTTAACCATATGGCTACACTACCCAAGTTTCACAACTTTTCACAGAGTTTTGACGGAGTGCTAAACTTTTCTTAATTTTGCGAAGTGCTAAACCGCACTTGCCGAGTCAACGTATTGGCGTCAGTGCATCGACCCTCCAACACCGAAGACCCACCACCTTATAATTTATGCACATGCAACCTTATTGTATCAGCCACCGAGCCAAAGCCCCCCGGACTAACTCGTATGTCACAACCAACAATAGAGCCAAAGCTCCCCGGACTAACCCGTCCGTCACAACATAAAACCGAGTCAAAGCTCCCCGGACTAACCCGTCCATCACAAATATCTACCGAGCCTTAAGCTCGCCGGGCTACCCTGCCCATTTCCACAACCACCGAGCCTACCACCCGTATGACCCAACTTAACTTCCCGAGACACCGAGGTGTGAGAAAGTGAACCCCTAGTTATTCTAGTTGCTCTTGAAGTTTATTATGCCTACAGTTTAGGTTAGCCCAGAACTGCCCAAGGCATACCCCGTGAAGGGCTCTAGAGGGCACTAGGAACCTACGATGGGCTGAAGCCCAAAGCTCCCTTTCGCAAGGCACTTACTATTATTGGTTAATACCCGATTCCTGATCCCTTTAATATTACTCTGGATCTAACCCTAGTGTGTTTTGACCCTCTCTCTCCCTTCACAAGAAAGACGATCTTCGTCGATCCCAAGCACCACTTAATCCTAGTCAACCCAACATTCTAGTCATCCCAACTTCCATTGATGTACTCAATTTCACTTTTGCCAAACCAGCAAACCACTAACCCCAATCCATATACCCAATTCAAATGCTATCAGACTTTCTGCAGATTTACTACTTGTAGACCACCCTATGATATATGATGTACATGATAGGAGGTACTCCAAATCTTCATCCAAAAGACCTAAGATAATTAATGGGTGTCTATCATGACATATTTAGCCTAAATCCAGAAACTTGGAATTTTCCTAATTTAACTGATATTTTATTTATTTTCCCCAAAAAATCCAAATGCCCTAGTTTGAATATGAAGTGGATTTCACAGTCATGCAAAATGCTCCACAAAATTATGATAAATACTAGGAATCTAATTGACAGTAAATTCAAGTCTCCCATTTTTTTGCAAGGTTAGGCCTCTGATCCAAAATTTTAAATGTAAACTCATAAATATCAATTAAAGAAACAAGTGTTGCAAATAAACTTCCAAAAATTATGAGAAAATTCAAACATGACTAAAATATCTTATAAACTCTCCTGTCCAAGTTTCCAAATTTTCCAGTGAATAATGAATTCTAATTGTAATTTTGAAAAACATTCCTCTTTCATAAATTAATGAAATAAATACAGAAATAATACTTCTGAAATTTTTGATAAAATTTCCTCATGAGCATATTGACCAAAGAACATCACTGAATAAGTTCAAGTTCCACAATTTTCTAACAAGCATCGAGCTCTGAATCTATTATTTAACATGTGTGCATATTTATAAGCTTGTGAGGTAAGTACTGAAAATATACATCTAAAAATTATAACAAAATTCAGGTATGAGAATAATGACCTAAAACTTCCTCTTCCCAATTTACATAATTTTCCAGTGAATAGTGAGATTATAACAAACAAATGATTATCAAGTGCTAACCCATGTATTGCAAAGGAGGTACTAAAATTATTGTTCCAAAATTTCTAATTAAATTCTCAGAGTCTCATGTTAACCCTATGACTACACTACCCATGTTTCACAACTTTTCACAGAGTTTTGATGGCCTGACTTACATGTATAATATTTATGCCCTAAACTAGGGTTAGGGTTTTGGGGGGTTTAACAATCTCTAAATCCAATAATATTTTTACCAGAGGACCTTGACTATCCTAGAGTACTCTCTACCAAATTTCAAGCCTTTTCAAGGTCACATGACCCCATGACTTTCAAACCCTAGGTTAGCACACATAGGACCTACTCTAGAGTTCTAGGGCTCCACCTTCCAACTTCCATCAAATATCAGTGGAGGGAGGTTTTTATGTGCTAAAAAGGCTGAGTGCCAAGTTCCATCACCTTTGGATGAGGTTGGCCAACTCAAGAGCACTTAGAGCACTTAACCCTAATTTGACCTAAACAAGTCAATCTTTGCCTACACAAATACCCTATTAAATCAAACCCAAAAGGGGTGAAATTTTTATCAAAGCCTTACAATATCCCCCAAGATCACCCACAAAAATTTTGGGGGTTTTTGAGGTGTTTAAGGTATCTAATTAATTGTACATGGTTTATTAAATTTTTCCAAAAATTATAGAAAAAATATCTCCAAAAAATTCTATTTTTGTACATGACCTAGGTATAGGTTAGAATGAGTCCCTGTCCAAATTTTAGGTCATTTGGACAAGAGATGAAGTTGGGGCACTCATTTTAATCTCTGACTAATCCTAGGTATAGACCCCACCAAAATGAGTGCTCTGGTCAAACCAGACATCCAAATTAGTTCAAACAAATTTTAAATTAGAGTACACTCATAGGGATACAACTTTGGTGTTTACCATTTTTTCACTAGAGGTCTCTAAGTATTTTTAATAATTAATTTAAAATGACTGAAAACAGGAAGCAGAAAATCATTAAATAAAATAAAACATTTGATCTGCATGAATCTTGACGCATGATCCAACGACGCTTGGATCGTCTTAAACCTCCAGCCGACGGTCCCGATTACTTCTTCCTGGGCCAACTTCAATCCGCTGCTGCCGGCCACCCGGCCACCTGCCTGGCCGGCCACCACCTTCACCACCTCCGTTGAGGTGGTGGTTGTTGATTGGCGGTGACATGGCCGCCGGAGGGGCCGTCCCTGGCGATCCCGTAAGGTGGATTTTTCATGGAAAATCAGGAAAATGCCTTTCCAGACCGGGATCAATTGAGCCCGATTCACATCCCTAAAGATCCCTATGATCTACTCACAGAGAGAGAAGAGGAGGACCTTATTGGAGGCTTGGAGTCGCGTCGATCGCCGGGTTGCCACGGTGGTGGTGCCGCCGCCCGGGTTTCTGCAACAACACAGTGGAATGCCTTGTCTCCTTCAGGTGAAGTGTGTAAGCGGCTACCTTGAGTCCATTGGTGCTTTTAAAAGAGTGAAATGAGGGAGAGGAGAGGCCAAGCACCAATGGCCATTAATGGCCATCAATGGAGTTTTCGGCCAAGTGGTGGAAGGGGTGAACCTGGCATAGTATGGACAGAAAATGGCTGGAAACTCCTCTTCCCCAGAGGAGTTGAATCCAGCCATTAAGGGTGGACCTTAGCTTCCCTATTCCATGAATGGCTTTCTTCCTCCCCCTTTCTCTCTCCTCCATTAAGGGGTAAGGTGGAGTTTTCTCTCTCCTAGTCATCATGGCTGCACTTGCTCATCCCCTTAGCCTATTTTGTAACACCCCTATCCGTCACATAGCATATAGCAGTAGGTCCGGCCGGGGCCCGACGCCATATACCACGGACAGACCGGTGGGTTACTCAATGAGACCATTCAACCAATACACACGTCCTATACAGAGCATCTAGCGGAAGCAATTTATTAAGTTGCACAAGTAAGAACCCTGCCACAGGCACGAATGTCCACTAACAAAACCCAGTAGTAATGAACTACAAAATACACAAAAGTACTGGTCTTAAGGCCTTACAAGAGTTCACAATAGTTAAACAGTGTCTTATAAACTTCGGCTCGCAGGCCGGCCACATATGATTTAAACAGGAAAACAAACAAGGCCTTCAAGGGATGGCTCAACAACTTGGGCTTTGGCCCGCTATTTGTCGTTCGGCTCTGCAGCACCTGCAAGCACAATTCACCGCAACGGTGGCAAACAAGAATAACGGTCAGCTAAAGCTGACCAAATTATAACGATTCCGCCCCCAAACTCGGGGCGGCAAAGCTTCTTTCCTGCACTTGTAAGCCTAGCAAGTAATATAGTGAATAAGCACAACACCACAGGTGCGGGCTCACACGGCCACACACCCCGTGCTCTCAGAGCACTAACTTGGTGAACCCGGTCAAAACCGTGGTCTCACCACCATCCCTTGAATGACAAATCTCGTGAGCATTAAGTCTTTCCGGTCTAAGCCTAAGACTCGCACGACTATGCCAATGGCCAGTCACTTTTTCAGGTATCTGTTACCAAACCACATAGTCCGAGTCCGGTTCCACAAGCCCGTTGCTCACGCCGCACTGTCAATCTTAAGACAAGCGCGCGGGTCAAGCTTCGTCGGATCCCAAAGTCGTTCACACAAGCACATAACCCAGTTATGTTCAAGGTTGGCTCCCAGGCCACCAAGATGGCCGAAATGTGTTTTCGCCCAGTTTTCCGGGTGCGCCTTGGGGTTAATCCCCAAGGATCCCTGCTGCAATCTACCACGTAGAAACCCGAAAACAACCAAAGGCTCGGAGTCTTCTCCGGCCAACAATGCATAGCAAAACATCACCGATCCAGATCAACGTGTCCGAATAGGCTTCACACACCATACCTATGTCTGTTTCTCGATTTCGGACTCTAAATGCAAACAAGGGGGACTTTATATATCTACCCCAAGGAACACCGCAACTCACCGCACAGTAGCGGGAGAGGGTTTTCCCTATGCAAAAGAAGGAGAGCTTCACATGCTCAAGATGAGAATCGTTACCCTAGCGTTTCTGTTCAGCGCTACGACAATCCAGTCGGATTAAAAGCACCGTATCGGCCTCGCCTTCATGGATCTGTACTCAGATCGAGAATCAGAGCTCCGAAGCTCCACCAGCGGCCGGAGTTGACCTCCTTCTTCTTCCTAGCTCTCCCCTCTCTCTTAACTTTTAGAAAGAGAAGATGAAGATGAAATGAGGGGGTTCTAAGCCCTATTCCCGGGTATATCCCTGCAAAAACAACCCTGAACCGTTGGATCCCAAAATAAGGAAACGGACGGCCACGATTCACACTAAAAATGAACTTCCTGGGCCGAACCCGGCTTGCGACACGCCCGTGTCCAAGGCTGTGTGCCTCAATCGACACTGAAACCGTCGCGTCCCGAAAAGAACACGGGTACTCGACACGCCCGTGTCGGTATTGACATGCCCGTATCACCCAGTACACGCCCGTGTAGCTGGGCATGTTCCTCCAACGTCACAGGTCTAAAACGTCTAGAGCACGACACGTCCATGTAACATACCTGTGTCATATGCCGTGTGCTAGACACGCCCTGGGACACGCCTGTGTCCCAGGCGTGTAGCTGCCTTTGCACAACTCGCCAAACGACCCAAGCAGGACATGGGTATTCGACACGCTCGTGTCGAATTTGACATGCCCGTGTCGGACCCGAACACGCCTGGGCTCAGGTCGTGCATCCTCACTCAACGATCGTTGAGTGAAAGGCTTTGAGTGCCTGACACGCCCTGGGACACGCCCGTGTCCCACGCCGTGTTCACTGCCCCGACAATCGTTGACTATAATTTCGTCGATCACGCGACCATCGCCGAACCCGAGCACGACACGCCCCTGGGACATGCCCGTGTCCCAGGCCGTTTCACCTCTACCAAATCCAAGAATTTGCTCAAAACGCCACCCATCGCTCTTTTGAGTATTGGGGCGTTACAACTCTCTCCCTCTTCAATGAAATTCGTCCACGAAATTACCAAAGTAAAAGACCACAGAAAACCAAAAGCGGTACCTGAGTGAAATAACTCTGGGTACTCCTCAAGAATAGTCTGCTCCCGTTCCCAAGAGAGCTCCTCATGACCGCAATTGTCCCAACGGACCTTGACCACTCTGATCTCCTTGTTACGAAGTCGTTTGACTTCAGAGTCCTCAATACAAACGGACTTGACCCTAGTTGTCAACCATTGGTCCACCGGTACTTGATCAACTATGATCACCTGCGAAGGCTCTAGCACCGTCTTCCGCAACACTGAAATATGGAATACGTTGTGTAGACCACTTAACTCCACTGATAGCTTCAAACGGTAAGCTGCTTCACCGATCTGCTCCAGGACCTCAAATGGTCCAAGGTACCTTGGGCTCAGCTTCTTCAAGCGTCATACCCGTGAAACACCCTTGAACGGCTTAACTTCATATACACCCAATCGCCAACCGTGAACTCCACGTTCCGGTGCTTGGCATTGTAGTATTTAGCTTGTCTATCCTGAGCGATCAGCAAACGCTTCTGAATGGTTCGTACCAATGAAGTAGCGCTTTCCACCTCTTGCTTTTTGTACAACCTTGCCTCACCCGTTTCTAGCCACGACAACGGCGTGCGGCACTTTCTATTATATAGGGCATCGAAGGGCGCCATTTGTATGCTCGCTTAGTAGCTATTGTTGTACGCAAACTCCACCAAATACAGCTGGCATTCCTACTGCTTTCCGAAATCCAGAACGCACATGTGAAGCATGTCCTCCATCGTCCTGTTGACCCTCTCGGTCTGCCCATCCGTCTACGGATGAAAGGCTGTGCTAAATTTCAACTTAGTTCCCAGCATTTGCTGCACCAACTTCCAGTCATTGGACGTAAAATGCTCATCTCTATCACTCACGATGCTGCGGAGTACACCATGCAGTCTAACAATGTTAACCACGTACAACTTCGCCAGTTTCTCCACTGAATCATCCTTCCTATGCGAAATGAAGTGCGACACTTTTATTAACCGATCTACGATCACCCAGATGGCGTCGTTTCCCTGTTAAAAGTAACGAACAAACGACTAGAGTAGCGAACAAACGACTAGAAAACAAGCCAGAACTTTGAATAATTGAAATTTTTATTATCCAAAAAGATATCTTTTACAAAGGTATGGCCTCCCTTTTATAGAATGGAGGAGAGAGGATTGAATACAAACTAACAATGTGGGACTAAAGCTATACAACAGTTCCGAGCGGCTAGAACAACAGACCAGAACAAGCCGCGCGGTTAGACAATATTCTAACCGCCCGGCAATACCAGAAGCAGGAGAGAGATGCAGTTGGAGACCGCTAGACCGCCCGGTTTCCAACCCGCCGGAGATGAATCGTCAGACCGCTAGACACCACAGCAACAGTCTGGATATCAACCCGCCGGACACAAACCGCCAGACCGCCCGGTCTACAACCCGCCAGGCTCAAACCGCCAGACTGCCCGGTCTCATACTTCGATACTCCCCCTCAAGCTGGAGCATAGATATCATTCATGCCCAGGTTGTCACAGATATGGAAGAAGGAAGTAGAAACCGGCTTGGTGAAGATATCTGCCAACTCTTTGTCGGAGGTGACGAACAGAGTGCAAATCTGTCTCTTCAAGACCTCTTCTCGGATGAAATGGCAGTCGACCTCTATATGTTTCGTTCTCTCATGGAAGACCGAATTTTTGGATATGTATATAGCGGCCTTGTTGTCACAGAACATAGGCAGAGGATAGTCGTAGACCTCTCCTAGGTCAAGCATGAGAGCCCGCAACCATTTTAACTCACACGTGGTTGATGCCATACTCTGGTATTCGGCTTCTGCACTGGACCTTGAGACAACAGACTGCTTCTTGCTCTTCCAGCTCACAAGATTACCTCCAACAAATGTGCAAAAACCCGATGTAGATTTACGGTCACCTTTATCATCCGCATAGCTTGAATCTGAGTAGGCTTCAACTCTCAGATGACCACGCTTCTGAAAGAGTAGCCCTTTTCCTGGTGCTGCTTTGACATACTCTAGTATCTTCAAGGCGGACTGAAGATGACATTCCCTGGGAGCTTGCATGAACTGACTGACCTTGCCTACAACATAGGCAATGTCGGGTCTGGTCACCGTGAGATAAATGAGTTTGCCCACCAGACGTCTATACCTGGTGGCATCGGATATAAGAGGTGAGTCATCTGTCCACGTTTTGTCCTCTCCAGTGGCCATGGGATACCTGGCCGGTTTGGCACCGGTCAATCCTGCCTCTTGTAGAAGATCAAGAGCATACTTCCGTTGGGAGAGAACCAACGAGTCAGGCTTCCGATAGATTTCTATCCCCAAAAAATATTTCGGGGAGCTCATTTCCTTCGTGACTAAGTGTTGACGGAGGTGTTTCTTTGTCAAGTCCACCCCAGCCTGGTCATCGCCGGTAAGAAGAATATCATCCACATACACCGCCAAAACCACAAGGCCCGATGCGGTGTTGCAAATAAACAATGAGTGATCGGCTGAACTTCTTGTAAAGCCAATGACAGCCACAATGCCACTAAACTTGTCGAACCATGCCCGAGGGCTTTGTTTTAGGCCGTAGATGGCCTTCTTCAACTAGCATACACGTGTCTCCCCCCTGAGCAACATACCCAGGAGGTTGCTCCATATAGACATCCTCCTGAAGATCCCCATACAGAAAAGCATTCTTGACATCAAGCTGGGAAATAGCCCACTCCCTGTTGACGGCCACTGAAAGAAGAACCCGGATGGTGCTGAGGCGAGCAACCGGGGAGAAAGTATCAAAGTAGTCAACTCCATAAGTCTGAGTAAAGCCTTTGGCCACCAGCCGGGCTTTGTAACGATCCACAGTGCCGTCGGGGCGAAACTTCACAACGAACACCCAGCGGTAGCCAACCACATCAGTACCGATCGGTGGAGGAACAAGGGTCCAGGTACCCCTTTCATTAAGAGTGGAGATTTCCTCATCCATGGCAGATTTCCAATGAGGAATAACAAGAGCCTCTTGGTAAGTGCGGGGAGTTGTAGTAGCCGAGATAGCCAAAGCAAAGCACCTGCGAGAGGGAGTAAGCCGATCATAGGAAACAACAGCCGCAAGCGGGTGTTGGGTACACGCCCGCACCCCTTTGCGAAGAGCAATGGGAAGATCCAGGTCGTCTTGTGCCTCAGGGACCGGAGCGTCCGTGGCGGAGAAAGCTGGCCCGGGACTAGAGAGATGGCTGCGGAGAAGAAGGTGGGGGTATAATAGAGAGAGAAGGAGATGGAGGAGGAGATGACATGGGAGGGGAGATGTCGATATGCGTGGAAGGATCACTGAGAGATGGTGGAGAGTAAGAGACCGCAAGAGGAAGCGGGGATGGAGAAGAAAAGTAGGATGCATTTTCGAAGAAGGTGACGTCCGCGGAAACAAACTATTTGCGCAGAACGGGGTCAAAGCAACAATAGCCTTTTTGAGTGGTCGAATATCCCAAAAAGACACATTTTGTGAAACGGGGGGAAAGCTTGTCACGGGTAGCAGACGGAGCATGCACAAAGGCCGTACACCCAAAGATACGGAGAGAAAGAGGAAAAGGTTCCTTGTCCGGGTAGAGAATGGAGAAGGGGGTCTTGGCGTGGAGAACCGAAGAGGGAATGCGATTGATGAGATAGCAGGCAAGAAGAACAGCATAGCCCCAGTAGGAGCGAGGCACCTGCATCTGCGTCATTAGAGTGCGAGCGATATCAAGGAGGTGACGGTTTTTACGCTCCGCCACCCCATTTTGTTGGGAGGTGTAAACACAGCTGGTCTGATGAATAAGACCATGTTGCATACAAAAAGAGGAAAACTCATGACTGAGATATTCTTTTGCATTATCAGAGCGCAGCACTTTAATAGATAAAGAAAACTGAGTTTGAATCATATAGTAAAAAGATTGTCATACAGATAATAGTTCAGAGCGATCTTTTAAAAGATACACCCAGGTACATCTAGAGAAATCATCAATAAAAGTTACAAAGTAAGAACTACCCCGACCAATGGTGAGAGTAGGAGCAGGACCCCAGACATCAGAATGAATGAGATCAAAAGGGCGGGAGGAACCACGACCTTGCTTCGGCGGGAAGGAGGAGCGATGATGTTTGCCAAGCTGACACGCATCACAGTTGAGCGGAGGACTGGTCTGAGGTAAGTGGGGAAGAAGCTGACGAAGAATCCGAGGAGGAGGATGTCCAAGGCGAAGATGCCATTGAAGCAGATCAGTGGACGTGGAAGAGAAGGCGGACAGAGCGGAAACATTGTCGAGGAAGTAGAGGCCGCCACTCTCAGTCCCAGTAGTAATCGTCCGTTGGGTCCTCGGGTCCTGAAAACAACAAGAAGTAGGAGTAAATAATACAGAGCACTGAAGTTACTTGCATAAAGTAGTAACCGAGAGCAAATTGCAAGGGAACTTCGGGACATAGAGAGTGTCCACTAAGCGAAGCGACGAGGTGACTTGAACCATGCCAGTCCCGTGAACCGGGGAAGGGGAACCATCCGCAACAAGAACCGGGGGTAACCGATCATGCGTCTCTAGGAGAGAGAAGCAATAAGGGTTTCCGGTCATGTGATTTGTAGCACCAGAGTCAATCAGCCATTTACCTTGGGTAACGACGTGTGCACTACCTGAGGTCGTGGCCACATAAGCAGATGGCCGAGAGGAGGCGGAGGTTGAGGAAGAAGTATCACCGGAAGGACGAAGATGAGGATGTTTCTGCCAGCAGCGGTCAACAGAGTGGCCGGTACGACCATAGTGAGAGCAGAGAAACCTTGACGGACCGCGCGTGCCAGACTGGCTGCGGCCACTATTGCCACTCCGCTGAGCCTGGTGAGCATAGGAGTCCTGTGGAGGAGGGGAGGACAACAGAGGACGTTGGAGCAGGGAAGTGACAGCGGCGATGCGAGCTGCGGTGGCATCCAAGGTGGGAGAGTCTGCTTCGCCCAAGATCTGCTGGCGGATCATATCAAATGACTCAGGGAGTCGTAGAATATAACAAACAACCAGGAGTTCCTATAAAGTGTTTGTGCTGCTCGGCCAAGTCCGCGGAGAAAGGGCGATTCTGGAGGATTTCAGCTCCAAGAGCCTGAACTTGCTGATAAGCCGCAGTAGGAGACATGGAAGGGCGAGCGAAGAGATCCGCATAGAGAGTATAAATGCGGGATGTCTGAGCCCCCTTCGAGTAGAGAGCAGCAAGGTGAAGCCACGCGGTCTTAACTGTCTCATCATGGCGTATGACAGGAAGACATTCATAAGAGAGGCTGTTAGCCAACCACGTGCGGACAAGCGCATCACTGGCATCCCAGTCATCAAATTCAGCAGAGTCTGGAGGAGGAGGGTCATCGGTGAGATGATGACGTTTGCGCTGAGAGCGAAGAAGAAAGGTGAAAGAAACACTCCAATCTGGATAGTTGGAGCCAACAAGTTTAGAAACCATGCCAAGGTTGCCAGAGGAAGTAGGATGTGGAGCCGGAGTGGCGATAGGAGTGGTGGTAGTGGAGGTTTCAGAAAGAGCCATAGGTGAAAACACCGAGAAGCCGCGCGGTTAAAAGACAAGCCGCGCGGATAGGAAGAAGAGGGGCTGCGACGGTCACGATGTCAGACACCAGCGGCCAGAGAAGCCACGACCAAGCCGCAGATCCAAGCAGGGAAAGAAGTCGAACGGCTAGAAGATAGTCCGCGCGAACAGAAGGGAGGAACAAACAAGGCGAATAAGGCAGCAGGTCGCAGCGATCAAAGTAACAGGTCGCTGTGACCGACAGGTAGGATAGGGCGCAAGCAGGCGTAAGGGACAAACCGTGAGAACAGGTCGTGAGAAGAAGGGACAAACCGCGCGGACAGGGCGCAGAGAATCAGCAGGAGAAGATCGATGGCTCTGATACCCTGTTAAAAGTACCGAATAAACGACTAGAGTAGCGAACAAACGACTAGAAAACAAGCCAGAACTTTGAATAATTGAAATTTTTATTATCCAAAAAGATATCTTTTACAAAGGTATGACCTCCCTTTTATAGAATGGAGGAGAGAGGATAGAATACAAACTAACAATATGGGACTAAAGCTATACAACAGTTCCGAGCGGCTAGAACAACAGACCGGAACAAGCCGCGCGGTTAGACAATATTCTAACCGCCCGGCAATACTAGAAGCAAGAGAGAGATGCTGTTGGAGACCGCTAGACCGCCCTGTTTCCAACCCGCCGGAGATGAACCGTCAGACCGCTAGACACCACAGCAACAGTCTGGATATCAACCCGCCGGACACAAACCGCCAGACCGCCCGGTCTACAACCCGCCAGGCTCAAACCGCCAGACTGCCCGGTCTCATACTTCGACATTCCCTTCTGTGACCTTGGGATTGTGTAATTGCTCTTTTCCGTTAACTTGTTAAGTTCCCCATATCAATACAGAGTCGCAAACTCTCGTCCTTCTTCTTAACGAAAAGGACCGGTGCGCTCTAAGGCGATGAACCTGGACGTACATAACCCTGCTCCAATAACTGGTCGAGTTGAACCTTTAGCTCCGCCATTTCCTTAGGTACCAACCTATAAGTAGAGTGTGACACAGGTTTGGAACCTGACACAAACTCAATCGTGAAATCGATCTCTCGCTACGGTGGGGCTCTAGGGAGACCATCAGGGAAACACATCAAGATATTCGGATACACCCGAGATTCTATCCAATGTAGGCTTAGGCTTCGAAGCCTCCCATGGTGGCAGTAATGACACTTGTACGTCAAACTCCTGACTCCCAAACCGTAACCTAGCGACACAGACTCTCTCTCCGCGCGCATCGAACGACCACTAGCAATAACACATCCAAATTGTCCTCTACCATCGAAGGAGATACTCTGATGCACGATACAAATCCTTCGTGTTAGAAGCGAACTAAAACAAGCCGAAAATGGTATAACTGAAATTTTATTATAAGAAAAAGGTATCTATTACAAAGGTATGGCCTCCCTTATATAGAATGGAGGAGAGAAGAGAGAATACAAATAAGAGATGTGGGACTAAAAACACGCGGACTGTACAAACACAAACCGCATAAGCCGCGCGGTTAGACAGAAGGGCTAACCGCCCGGCCACTGCCAGAGAGAGAGACAAGCCGCCATGTGAGACCGTTAGACCGCCCGGTCTCCAAGTCGCCAGTGACAAACCGCTAGACCGCTTGGACCTCAGACCGCAACACAGCAACCAAACCGCTGAAGGCAAACCGTCAGATCGCTCGGTCAATAACCCACAAAGCTAGACCGACAGACCGCCCGGTCTCCAACTTCAACACTCTCCCTCAAGCTGGAGCATATATGTCGATCATGCCCAACTTGTCACATATATGAAGAAACTAGGCGGATACTGGCTTGGTGAAGATGTCAGCCAGCTCTTTTTCAGACGTGACGAAGGGGGTGCAAATTTGTTCCTTCAGAATCTCTTCACGAATGAAATGACAGTCGACCTCAATGTGCTTGGTTCTCTCATGGAAGACTGGATTTTTGGAGATGTATATAGCAGCCTTGTTGTCACAGAACATAGGTAGAGGATGGTTCTAGACCTCTCCTAAATCCAACATGAGAGCCCGTAGCAATTTTAGCTCACAAGTGGTCGATGCCATACTCCGATACTCTGCTTCAGCACTGGACCTGGAGACAACAGACTGCTTCTTGCTCTTCCAGCTTACCAGATTGCCCCCAACAAAGGTACAGAAACTAGAGGTAGACTTGCGGTCCCCTTTGTCATCAACATAACTCGCATCTGAGTATGCTTCAACCCTCAGATGATCATTCTTCTGAAAGAGCAATCCTTTCCCTGGAGCTGCTTTGACGTACTCCAAGATCCGCAAGGCGGACTGTAGATGGCACTCCCTGGGAGCTTGCATGAATTGACTCACCTTGCCCACAGCATAGGAAATGTCGGGCCTAGTCACGGTGAGGTATATGAGCTTATCAACCAGACGCCTGTACCGCGAAGCATCTGAAAGAAGAGGCGAATCATCTGTCCAGGTTTTGTCTTCTCCAACAGCCATGGAACATCGGGCAGGTTTGACCCCAGTCAATCCTGCTTCTTTTAAATTATCAAGGGCATACTTACGCTGAGAGAGGACTAAAGAGTTGGGCTTCCGAGAGATTTTGATCCCCAAAAAGTACTTCGGAGAACCCATATCTTTCGTGACCAGATGTTGGCGAAGATGCCGCTTTGTCAAGGCTACCCCTTCCTGGTCATCGCTAGTGAGAAGAATATCATCAACATATACTGCAAGAACCACCAGTCCGGAAGAGGTTTTGCGAATAAATAGAGAGTGATCAGTAGAGCTGCGAGCAAAACCAACAGCCGCCACGATGCTGCTGAACTTGTCAAACCAAGCTCGAGGGCTCTGCTTGAGGCCATAGATTGCCTTCTGTAGCCGGCATACTCGTGTCTCCCCCTGAGCAACATACCCAGGTGGTTGCTCCATGTAGACGGCCTCCTGAAGATCACCATAAAGGAAGACATTCTTGATGTAGCTGGGAAAGTGGCCAGTCTTTGTTGACCGCCACAGAGAGAAGGACCCGTATAGTGCTGAGACGAGCCACAGGAGAGAAGGTGTCAAAGTAATCAACCTCATAGGTCTGAGTAAAGCCCTTAGCCACCAGGCGAGCTTTATAACGGTCCACAGTGCCATCTGGGCCAAATTTGACCACAAAGACCCAGCGACAGCCAACAACATTTGTATCAAAGGGAGGAGGGACAAGAGTCCAGGTACCCCGCTCTGTTAGGGTCGATATTTCCTCATCCATGGCCATCTTCCAGTGAGCAATAGCAAGGGCCTCCTGGTAGGAACGAGGTGTGGTAGTGGAAGAGATAGCCAGCGCAAAGGCCCTGCGAGAAGATGTAAGACGATCATATGAAACAACAGCAGCAAGGGGGTGTAGGGTACAAGTCTGCACCCCTTTGTGAAGAGCTACAGGAAGATACAGGTCGGCGGGCTCTTCGGCATCCAGAGCATCCGTGGCAGAGAGAGCTGGCCCGGGAGGAGAGAGCGACGACAGCGGAGATGAGGGAGATGGAGGCGGAGAGAGAGGCGGGGGAGAGGAGTGGGCGGAGACGGAGGAGGGGCGGATATCACAGTAGGAGACGAGGGAACGAACGGAATAACAGGAGAATCAGAGGTGGGGGGGGAGAGACGAGGAGTCATCCGAGAAGTAGGAGGCATTTTCGAAGAAGGTAACGTCAACGGAGACGAATTGCTTACGAAGAACAGGGTCAAAGCAGCAGTAGCCTTTTTGAGTGGCGGAGTACCCCAGAAAGACACATTTGGTGGAGCGAGGGGAGAGCTTATCACGGGTGGCAGATGGGGCATGCACAAAAGCAGTGCACCCAAAGATTCGGAGAGGGAGAGGAAAAGGCTCCTTACCTGGATAAAGGATGGAAAAAGGGGTTTTTTCATTGAGAACGGAGGAGGGAATGTGATTGATGAGATAGCAGGCAAGAAGAACAGCATAGCCCCAATATGAGCGAGGGACATGCATTTGAGTCATCAATGTGCGAGCGACATCAAGGAGGTGACGGTTTTTGCGTTCCGCCACCCCATTTTGTTGGGATGTATAGACACAGCTTGTCTGATAAATAATGCCATGTTGCACACAGAAGGAGGTAAAAGCATGACTTAAGTACTCTTTTGCATTATCAGAGCGAAAAGTTTTAATACCAACACCAAACTGATTTTTGATTAAATGATAAAAGGAGGTCCATACATTAAAAAGTTCAGAGCGATCTCGTAAGAGATACACCCAAGTACATCTAGAAAAATCATCGATAAAGGTTACAAAATAAGAACTACCCCGACCAACAGTAAGGGTAGGAGCAGGCCCCCAGATATCAGAGTGGACTAGATCAAACAGACGAGTAGAGCCCCGACCTTGCTTCGGCGGGAAGGAGGAACGATGATGCTTGCCAAGTTGACATGCTTCACAGTTGAGAGGAGTATTGGAGGGAGGGAGGTGGGGTAGAAGCTGATGTAGAAGCCGTGATGGAGGATGACCGAGACGGAGATGCCACTGGAGAAGATCCGTACAAGAAGAAGAGAAGACGGACAAAGCGGAAACGTTGTCGAGGAAGTAGAGGCCGCCGCTCTCAGTCCTAGTAGCAATCGTCCGCTGGGAGCTCGGATCCTGAAAAGAACAAGAAGATGGAGTAAACATTACAGAACATTGAAGCTGCTTGCACAAACAAGTAACCGATAATAGATTGCACGGAAACTTGGGCACATAGAGAGTGTCCTCTAGCCGAAGGGACGGAGTAACAAGAACTACTCCCGACCCATGAACCGGGGAGGGAGAACCGTCTGCAATGAGGACCGGGGGCAACCGATCATGTTGTTCGAGGAGAGAGAAGCATTGAGGATTGCCCGTCATATGATTAGTTACTCCGGAGTCGATAAGCCATTTACCTTGAGTGACCACATGGGCACTACCTGAGGATGTGACCGCGGAAGCAGATGGCTTGGAAGAGGAGGCGGAAGAGTCACCCGAGGGGTGAAGATGGGGATGCTTCGTCCAGCAGCGGTCAGAAGTATGCCCGGTGAGGCCGCAGTGAGAGCAAAGGTAGCGGGAAGAAGGACGTCCGCCAGACTGATGACTGCGGCTACCAGAGCCACTCCGCTGATTTTGATGAGCATAGTTATCCGGTGGAGAAGGAGCGGGCAGAAGCGGGCGCTGAAGGAGAGAGGTGACAGCGGCGATGCGAGCAGCGGTGGCATCTAAAGTAGGATATTCCGCCTCACCCAGAATTTGTTGGCGGATCATGTCATAAGTGTCAGGAAGACGTAGCAGATAACACACAACCAGAAGCTCTTGGAAGTGCTTGTGTTGTTGAGCCAGATCCGCAGAAAAAGGGCGATTCTGAAGAATCTCAGCCCCAAGAGCTTGAACTTGTTGGTAGGCAGCAGCAGGAGACAAGGTAGGCCGGGAAAAGAGGTCTGCATACAACGTATAGATGCGGGACGTCTAAGCCCCTTTGGAGTATAGAGCAGCAAGATGAAGCCAAGCGACCTTCACCGTCTCATCATGACGGATGACGGGAAGGCACTCATCAGATAGACTTTTAGCGAGCCAAGTACGCACAAGCGCGTCACTCGCATCCCAGTCATCAAAGAGAGGTGAAGTGGTAGGAGGAGGGTCATCAACGAGATGGTGGCATTTGCGTTGCGAGCGAAGGAGAAAGGTGAAAGAGACGCTCAAATACGGGTAGTTGGAGCCGACAAGATTAGAAACGGTGCCAAGGTTCCCGGAAGGAGTAGGAGGTAGAGGCGGAGCCGGATTGGCAACTGGGGTGGCGGCAGGAGTGGTGGCAGTGGAAGCATCAGAAAGAGCCATAAGAGCAAACAACAGGAAGCCGCGCGGTTATGAAACAGGCCGCGCGGATAGGCAGAAGAAAAAAACTGCAGCGGTCAGGATGTCAAACACCAGCAGCCAGAAAGACCACGACCAAGCCGCAGTATCAAGCAGAGGGGTAGAAGTCGAGCGGCAAGCAGACAGTCCGCTCGAACAGAAGCACAAGAGAAGGCAAGGCACACGGCGATAGGTCGCGGCGAACAAGGCGACAGATCGCAGCGAACATGGCAACAAGTCGCGCACACAGAGGGCAACAACAAGGAGAGAAGGAGACTGCGCGGACAGGGCGCAAGCCGAAGAAGCAAGTCGCGCGGACAGAAAGGGCTCACAGATTCAGGAGGAAAAGATCGATCCCTCTGATACCATGTTAGAAGCGAACTAAAACAAGTCGGAAATGGTATAACTGAAATTTTATTATCATAAAAGGTATCTATTACAAAGGTATGGCCTCCCTTATATAGAATGGAGGAGAGAAGAGAGAATACAAATAAGAGATGTGGGACTAAAAACACGCGGACTGTACAAACACAAACCGCACAAGCCGCGCGGTTAGACAGAAGGGCTAACCGCCCGGCCACTGCCAGAGAGAGAGACAAGCTGTCATGTGAGACCGTTAGACCGTCCGGTCTCCAAGTCACCAGTGACAAACTACTAGACCGCTTGGAACTCAGACCGCAACACAACAACCAAACCGCTGAAGGCAAACCGTGAGACCGCTCGGTCAATAACCCACAAAGCCAGACCGACAGACCGCCCGGTCTCATACTTCAACACTTCGGACAAAAGGAGTGTGAAGTTCCCGTATCAAAACTATGCCCTTGCCGGATTTCAAAAAATCCAAAAAAAATCCTAGAACTTCCAGTCCTAAGCTAACACGCATAAGGTAATAGGTATAAGAAGCTAAATTGCTATCAATTAAACCATACCTGACATCCCGACGGTCAGCAACAAGACCTCCTACTGTCCAAGGATGTCCACTCTCGGTTGGGCTGGAGTATACAGTGACGCGGTGGACTCCACCGCCTTGCCCTTTTCCTCAAATGTTTACCCCGGCTTCTTCTTCTCGGACATTGGGCATCCACTCCGACAATCCCGGGCATAGTGTCTCGGCTTTCCACAGTTATAGCATGCACCCGGGGTTTGGCCTATAGTCGCTCCGGATGCGCTAAAGGAAGGGACTAGACCTGACATCCTAGCCTTCTTGTACCACCTACGGTACCCAGATTTTGAGGAGCTCGGCATTTTGGACACCGTCTCCTTTGCACTAGAGTCTTCAACTGCTCCTGCCAAAGCTTTCATTGTCTTCTGAGCACCCTCCCAACAATCTCGGGTAAAGTTCCCTTTCTTGACACAAGAATGGCAATTGTAAGTAGCCTGGCTAGTAGATGATCTAGCGTATTTTCTCAGTATTCTGCGGTAGGAAGTTTTTATAGGATCTGCCGGGTTTGGTACCCTATTCATTGGTATTTGATGAGTTTTCCTCAACTCTACTTCCAAAGTTCTGGCCGACTCCACCAAGGCTCGGAATCCCAATAGCTTTGGTCCTAGCAGTAGGATACGCAACTCGCATCGTAGACCATTATAAAATCTATCGACTATGGACTGCTCGCTTTCCCACTCAAAGCCTTGGTAGCGCCTTATCATAAGGAACATCTGCAAATATTCTTCAACTGAGTGTGCTCCCTGCAACACAATCATGTTCATCTGCTGCCCTAATGGGCCTCTAAATGTCATTTGCTCCATCACACCGCCCGGTGTTGGGGCCACCTCAGGGACAGAGGGTTTCACATTCCTTCCATGGTGCGCGTTGGTCACCGCGAACACCGCCTCAACTACCCTTCTTATGGTTTCCATAGAAGGAGGGGTCTCAGGCACGTCGTTGGGTGCAATACTTTTCTCAAAAAGTGTGCATTCAGACTGTCACGCGCCACTCTCGAACACCTATAGTCGTACAAAACACCAATAAGAGACCGAACAAAACTGCAAAAAGAAATTATAGGAACACGCAGGTTCCTCAAACATGTGTATTTTCATTCCTAAGTGGACATTCATGGGTTCTTTTCATGTTATAACGATGACGCACACACATGTGCTCACCACCCCTTAAAGTGAATTCGCCCACGAATTCATTTAAGTCTGACCGAAACCGGTAGTCTGATACCAAATTGTAACACCTCTATCCGTCACATAGCATATAGCAGTAGGTCCGGTCGGGGCCCGACACCATATACCACGGACAAACCGGTGGGTTACTCAATGAGACCATTCAACCAATACACACGTCCTACACAAAGCATCTAACGGAAGCAATTTATTAAGTTGCACAAGTAAGAACCCCGCCACAGGAACGAATGTCCACTAACAAAACCCAGTAAACTACAAAATACACAAAAGTACTGGCCTTAAGGCCTTACAAGAGTTCACAATAGTTAAATAGTGTCTTACAAACTTCGGCTCGCAGGCCGACCACACATGATTTAAAAAGGAAAACAAACAAGGCCTTAAAGGGCCAGCTCAGCAACTTGGGCTTTGGCCTGCTATTTGCCGCTCGGCTCCGCAGCACCTGCAAGCACAATTCACCGCAACGGTGGTAAATAAGAATAACGGTCAGCTAAAGCTGACCAAATTATAACGATTTCGCCCCCAAACTCGGGGCGGCAAAGCTTCTTCCCTGCACTTGTTAGTCTAGCAAGTAATATAGTGAATAAGCACAACACCACAGGTGCGGGCTCACACGACCACATACCCCGTGCTCTCAGGGCACTAACTTGGTGAACCCGGTCAAAACTGTGGTCTCACCACCATCCCTAGGACGGCAAATCTCGTGAGCATTCAGTCTTTCCAGTCTAAGCCTAACACTAGCATGACTATGCCAATGGCCAGTCCCTTTTTCAGGTATCTATCACCAAACCACATAGCCCGGGTCCGGTTCCACAAGCCCGTTGCTCACACCGCACTGTCAATCTTAAGACAAGCGCGCAGGTCAAGCTTCGCCGGATCCCAAATTCGTTCATACAAGCACATAACCCAGTTATGTTCAAGGTTGGCTCCCAGGCCACCAAGATGGCCGAAATGCGTTTTCGCCCAGTTTTCCGGGTGCGCCTTGGGGTTAATCCCCAATGATCCCTGCTGCAATCTACCACGTAGAAACTAAAAACAACCAAAGGCTCGGAGTCTTCTCTGGCCAACAATGCATAGCAAAACATCACCGATCCAGACCAACGTGTCCGGGTAGGCTTCATACACCATGCCTATGTCCGTTTCTCGATTTCGGACTCTAAATGCAAACAAGGGGGACTTTACATATCTACCCCAAGGAACACCGCAACTCACCGCACACTCGCGAGAGAGGGTTTTCCCTATGCAAAAGAAGAAGAGCTTCACATGCTCAAGATTAGAATCGTTACCCTAGCGTTTCTCTTCGACTCCGAAGCTCCGCCGGCGGCCGGAGTTGACCTCCTTCTTCTTCCTAGCTCTCCCCTCTCTCTTAACTTTTAGAAAGAGAAGATGAAGATGAAATGAGGGTTCTTAAGCAATATTACCGGGTATATCCCAACAAGAACAGCCCTGAACCGTTGGATCCCAAAATAAGGAAACGGACGGCCACGATTCGCACTAAAAATGAACTTCCTGGGCCGAACACGGCTTGCGACACGCCCATGTCCAAGGCCGTGTGTCTCAATCGACACTGAAATCGTCGCATCTCGAAAAGAACACGGGTACTCGACACGCCCATGTCGGGATTGACACGCCCGTGTCACCCAGTACATGCCCGTGTCGCTGGGCGTGTTCCTCCAATGACACAGGTCCAAAATGTCCAGAGCACGACACGGCCATGTGACACGCTCGTGTCATATGTGGTGTGCTAGATACGCCCTTGGACATGCCTGTGTCCCAGGCCGTGTAGCTGCCTTAACACAACTCGCCAAATGACCCGAGCAGGATACGGGTATTCGACACGCCTGTGTCGGACCCGAACACACCTGGGCTCAGTCCGTGCGTCCTCACTAAAAGATCGTTGAGTGAAAGGCTTTGAGTGCCTGACATGCCCTGGGACACGCCCGTGTCCCAGGTCGTTTTCACTGCCCCGACGATCGTTGACTGCAATTTCGTCGACCACGCGACCATCGCCGAACCCGAGCACGACACGCCCCTGGGACTCGCCCGTGTCCCAGGCCGTGTCACCTCTACCAAATCCCAGACTTTGCTCAAAATGCCACCCATTGCTCTTTTGAGTTTTTGGGCGTTACATATTTGCAGGCCAATAATTCAACCATCATATAATTAGGAGGTGGTTAGCCCAAATGGAAAAAGGGCTTGAGCTTGGGTTAGCCCATTTGAGCTAAGTTTGACCTAACCTAGACTAGAGTTAACCTTGGTCAATTTGACCTTTTGGGTTGACCCCAATGGGTCCTTGGTGACCCATTGGACTCCCCTATGGTCTAGGTAGGGTTGGGTAGAGTTGACTTGGCACTTTGGGGGTCACTTGACCCTTAGGAAGGGTACTTTGACCAAGTTAGGGCTAGAGTTGACTTTGGTCAACATGACCATTTGGGTTGACCCCAAGGGATCCTTAGTGACCCATTGGATTCCCCTAAGGTCTAGGAAGGGTTTTGTAGGTTTAACTTTGCACTTTGAAGGTCACTTGCCCCTCTGTTAGGGCACTTTGACCACTTTAGGGCTAGGGTTGACTTGGATCAACCCAGGCTCTAAGGCTGCCCCCAATGGATCTTTGGTGACCCATTGACTTCACCTTAGGTCTAGGATGACCCAAATAGGGTTGGTTGGGCACATTGCCCTTAGTTAGGGTACCTTGCCCAATTTAGGACTAGGATGATCCTAGGTCAACTTGGCCACCCAGAGTTGACTCCAATGGACCCTTAGGGCCTTTCAATAGATTGGTGAGGTTGTGGTGGGGTCTTGGAGTCATGTTGAAGCCCCATGATCATCCCAACCTAGTGTTTAGAAGTCTATTATTTGCAGGCCATAGTGATCTCACCTACATTCCTAGGTCCACTTGGTCTTCCTAGGATTTTGTCATGACCTAGTCATGACAAAACCACTCCTAGGGATCTATCTGTCTGAGGGATGTTACATCTAGTCCCTTTACGAACTCCTCGGAGACGAAATTATGTGACACCCCTATATCCACCAAAGTGTGGGCAGGTTTGCTGCACACCATAACTATTCTTGTTTATTTCGATAAGGTTAGGTAACTAAACCTAGGGTTTTCTTTCCTAGTATGCTACTGTTGTTTGTTGTTTCAAAAGTTTCAAAAGTAAATAACAACAGAAAATTACTAGCATACCTGCAATCACCCTGCCCGGGTCCCGAGGTGGAGCCAAGTTCAGAGCATACACCTGCTCTCCCTCCTGCCTCCAATCTCTGCCCTGGAAACCACGTCTCTTCCACGGCCTCGTCCTGCAAACTGTTGAGCGGGCGGGGCAGCCTGTGGTACCGGTAAAGGTACTCCTCTTATAGGGCAATTCCTCTGAATGTGTCATACCTGACGATAGTTATAGCACTCGGGCGGGGGAAGTGCCACACCTCCAGGCCTTTGTATCTCCCGCATCTGAAGAGGTTGAGGGGCCAATACCACCGGCTCCTGTCTCGCCTCCTGGCGGGGTTAGTCCTCCGCCCTTCTCTCATAAGCAAAGCGGCTCCTCCGCTGATCATTCCTTCCTCCTTGAACCTAATCCTCAGTTGGCCTCTTCCGGTCTCGAGTCGTGTGCCAATCAGCCTCCATCCTCTTTGACATTTCCAGAATCCGTGGTATAGGCTCGTCGGATATGAACAAAAGAGCCTGTCTCAAATCCTCTTGAAGGCCCTTATAGAACCTCTTGGTATACCCCGCTTCGTCCAGCTGATAGGAGTCCGTAAATCATGCTAAGTGATTGAACTCCTGGTGGTACTCCACCACAGTCCTGTTGCCCTGCCTCAACTGTAGGAACCTATCTTCTAGCTCATCTCTTGCCGACTATGGGACATAGTGCTCTAACAGTGCAGCCCTGAACTCCTCCCAAGTGATGTCAGCAACCTCTCAATCTACAAATGTCATATCTAGAAGAGTCTTCCACCACCTCTTGGCATGAGACTCCAAGCAGGAGACCACTAGAGGTACCCTCTCCTCCCACGGGCACCGTATCCCTGTCAGCATCTCGAACATGATATCGAGTCATTCTTCCATCTGCACTGCCGACTCCATCCCCATGTAGGATGGGGGAGAGAGTACTCGGAAGATGCTCAACCAATTGGCCCCCGAGTTTGGCCGCGGAGCCGGAGCTTGTTGGGCCCTGAAAGCCTCCAAAATGGTTGTCAAAGTCTGCCTCATCTCCGACTGTAGAAATGGATTGGGAGACGGGGGAGGTGGTGCAACATTCATAGTTTGTTGAGCTCGGCCCTGAGGTGTAGGATGTACCGGGGGCTGCATAACAAAGGCCAATTATAAGAAATCTGACCTAACCTAGTCAAAAGTGGACAATTACATGTGATCCACAATATAGGCACACCACAGCTTCCGCTGCTTAGTTTGTCCCCAAACTAAACTCGAGCGGGGGTGACCCAGGGTTAGTGGACTTTTACTTTTCCGATCGAGGTTTCGCTTTGATACTAGTTTATAAGACCCCATTTTTTCCTTTTAAACCACCGAAGTCTTATGCCCAGAACAGCCGTTTTGGGGTGACACCAACACACCCGGGATAGTCATTACTACAAAATGTTGATCCTGTCGGCCATACTGATCGTAGAAAAGTAGAATAATTATAAAGAGTACATTAAAACTCAAATATAAGGACACCAGAATCACATATATATAATATAAGTCTCCACGAAAGGAGAGTCCACAGAAAAGAATAAACAAAGTACTAAAGAGGGCTTCTGCCCGATACATCAAGATCATCACTACAAGTAACTCAACGTGAAAGCAAATCTATAACAACTACTAATGATCGGTGTTGGGTACATTGGAAAATGTGTACCTGATTTGAAGAAGTCTCACTTAGCTCAATGATACACATCAAGGTGTATTTGATGTTATTTTGAGTTTATATGTGTAGGTTAAGGATATGCTAAAATAAAGGAAAAAGTTTCTAAGTCCATATGTCGACACTTAAGAAAGCCTGTGTCGACACTTGGAAAAGCAGTGTCGACACTTGAAGCAACTGTGTCGACACACAGAATTTATTAGACGACATCAATTGTGTCGACACCGGTAGGTAGTATCGACACACAGAAAAATTAGTCGACATCATCTGTGTCGACACCGGCAGGCAGTGTCGACACACAGAAATATTAATCGACATCAACTGTGTCGACACCGGGAGGCAGTGTCGACACACAGATGTATTAGTCGACATCAAATGTGTCGACACCTGGAGGCTGTGTCGACACACAGAATTCTGTGACTACATCAACTGTGTCGACACACAGGACTTGTGTCGACACACAGCAGAGTTTCAACAATGTTGTTTGCTGTGTAGTAAAGAAGTGTCTGTGTCGACGCAAAGAAGTTGTGTCGACACACTCTACAGATGCAGTGTCAAGAAGCAGTGTTGACACCAAAGGAGCTATGTTGACATCACCAAAGCCTGTGTCGACACTTAATCTACTTGTGTCGACACTTAATCTACTTGTGTCGACACATAATGACAATCGGTCTCGACGCTTTGCTGACAAAGACAAAGGTTCAAGAGCTGACTGGAGACTTGACAGTTGTGTATTCCAACAAGTTTACTGAAGCTGTCAGACTTGTCAGAAGTTGGTTAGAAACCGGATCAGCCGGTTACGATGGTGAAGTCTATATATAGATGGATTCTGTCAAATCAACAACAACGTGAACAACAATAACAACCACACGAATAACTATTGAAGTATTGATCATTGATCAAGGAAGTGCACATCACACAGAAGAAGATTTTCGTGAGAAGATCTAAGGAGAATTCAAGAAGGAATTCTGAAGAATCTTCAGAAGTTCTGGAGAGAGAGAGAGATCTCCAACTGTTGAAGTAAAGGAGGAGACATTTACAAGTCTCTTAAGAAGCAGATCTTGAACTAATTTGCTAAGAAGGATTTAGATCTATTCTGAAATCTAAGAAGGTAGCTGCCAGCCAGTCAACTTCAAAGGAGATCAACCCTACTGAATTCAGATTCAAGAAGCTTTGAAGAAAGCTAAGAACAGGTTGATTTCAGCCATCAGTTTTATCAAGAAGCTGATCAAGAAACCTTTTATCCCTTCTCTCTCAACAAGGGTAAGAGTCCATCTAAAACACTTATCAAATTTTGTAGGATCTTTTCAAGGATCTGAGTTATAAGCCTATATTATAAAGGCTGAGTGTAGGAGATATAGATCTCTGAGTGGTAGGGCTTTTGAGCATGAGTGTAGGAGAAATTATTCTCTGAGTTGTAGGCCTTATGGGAAGGCTGAGGTAGGGCTGTTAGCCTGAGCTGTAGGAGTGTGGTTACACTCTGAGTTATAGGAACCTTATAGGGTTCTGAGTTATAGGAACCTTTCAGGGTTCTGAGCTGTAAGATCTATGGATCTGAGAAGAAGGAAGAAGTTAGGCCGAATCTAGCACACTGCTAGATAGGTGAAAGGGGAAAATGGATGTACCAAGACCTTGGGGAACCACTATAAACCTGTGTGCAATCTGTGATATATGTGTGATATTGAATTCTGTGTTGTGATTGCTGTAGAATAGTTAGATTCTATTTTAAGATCTGAATAATTATTCTGCCTTAAGTAAAAAAGAAAAGAACCTATTCACCCCCCCCCCCTCTAGGTGTTTGGGTTATCTTGAAATCAATTATATCAAGTGGTATCAAAGGGAGGTTCCTCAAAGAAGGACTTAACAGTCTGAGTAAGATCCATAAGGCAGATTCAAGATCAAGAAAATGGGTTCAGGAGAAAATCATAAGGAACTACATTCTATGAAATTACCCATATGCAGGAAAGAGATTTTTGGAATATGGAAAAAAGGGTCAGGCTTTTCATGGAGGCTTCTGAGCAAGGATTTACATTACTGTAATGGAAGGTCCTTATGTTCCAATGAAGTTGTCAGTTCTAGATGCAAATCAAAGAACTCTTAAAGATTTTTCAAAGATGACTAAGGAAGAGATCATCCTAGCAACTATGGATAAAAGAGCCCAGAATATCATAGTAAGTGCAATAGATGATTCAACCTTTCAAATTTTGATTCACTGCAAGACCTCCAAGGAAATGTGGGACACTTTGATAGTCTACATGGAGGGGTCTGAAGAAGTCAGACAAGATAGAAAATCTATGTTGAACCAGGAATATGAGAGTTTCAGACAAGGAAAGTTAGATGGTATAACTGAGTGTTATAAAAAGTTCTATAGAATAGTAAATGAGTTGATGTCCTATGGAAGGATCTTCAGTACATATGAACTAAATGATAAATTCCTAAGATCCTTGACAAAGGATTGAGACACTAAGATTTGTGCCATTAGGGAAGTGGCCAAACTTGCAGATATCTCTCCTCCAACTTTGTTTGGAAAATTGTTGTCATATGAGATGCAACTGATGACTAGGAAAGAGGAAGAGAAAAGTGCTAAAGGGGAGAATAAAGAAAAGTCTGTGGCCTTCAAGGTAGAAGCCACTAGGAAGAATGGGAGGATGTCTCCATCACCTCCTGAGATTGTGGCTGAAATTACTTCAGATAATTCAGACAACAAAAGTTCAGACAGCAGTGACTCAGATAAAGACTTTGCTGCCTTCACAAGGCAGTTTCAGATATTCCTGAAGAAGAAGCAGTGGAATTCAAGGCCCTCCACATCTAAGCCTGTGGATGACTATTATCAAAAGAGGAAGTCATCAAGGAAGGACAGGAGCAGGTCTAAGCCTAGCAAATCTACAATATCAAAGATAGTTTGCTACTGCTGTAATAGGCCTGAACATGTTGTGGCTGAGTGTCCAGACAAAAGAAAGGAGTCTGCTGATAAAAGGAAGACTCAACAAAAGAGCAAGAAGGAGAAATCCTTTGTTACTAAGAAGGAGAAGAGCTTGACAGACCAATCATCTTCAGAGTCTGAATCTGAAGCTGAGGCATACATTGGCCTATATGCAGCAGATGAAGAAGATGAGTTTATGCAATTGCTGAACTCTATCTATGAACAAGAAGACCATCAGTGCATGGGACTGATGGCTGTATCAGAAGAAGACAAGTGTCAGGATCAGCCTGGTCCTAGTAAGGTACAATGTATTTCTAGAAATTCAGATTGTAGTATTGGCACAGAGTCAGCTACATCTGCATCAAGTGATGTGGATGGGTCTGAGTCTGAAGGTGATATTCATCAGCTGATAGATGAACATGGTGACTTGTTGCAGGCACTAAAGAAAAGCAAAAACCTGGTCAAAACTCAGGCTAAGGAAATTGTAGATCTTAAGATGGCTGCATCTTACTTAGAGAAAGAGTTGGATCAAAAAATAAATGAGATTGCCAAACTGAAAACTATAACTATTATTTAGATGGGCACAATCACATACAAAAATGATCTAATTAAAAGTCTGGAAGTCAGACTTCAAAAGAAAAAAAGATTTGGTGGCTAGTTATTCCAAGCCAAAATCAGTTTTACCCTTAATAGATGAGTTTGTGGCTCAAAAGGGTAAGGCTGGAATAGGATTTAAAGGTAACACCAGGGCTGTCCAATTCAAGAGAAAGGGCAAAGCCTCAGTCCAGCCACTGAATTTTAAAGTCCCTATAGTTTTTAGAAAGGTACAAGTGCCTTCTAACAAGTATGACCTTGAGAATACTCATGGTCATAGTAAGACTGAAGTTCTGAATGACAAGGGTGTTTATGTCAATAAGGCAGCCCATGTTCATAAACCCCATATTCTTAAGAAAATAGTGGGTGTAGCTGCAGCAGTACCAGCACATAACAAAAGATTTGCTGTCAAGCACACTGCCAAAAATGTATTTAAAAATAGATACAACAAATATGAATGTTGGTGCTATGACAAGACATGTCATTATGCCATAGATTGCTGGCACAATACTAGTGTCAGGAAGAACAACAATCTACCTGTTAGAAGAGCTGCAGGTAGATTTGTTAAGTATGAAGCTAGCTTGAACCAAGGACCCAAGACTTACTTGGGTTCTAAGGAGTGGTAATTCTTTATTGTAGATGAGTCCAAGTCACTATGCCCCTATATGGTACTTGGACAGTGGATGTTCCAGGCACATGACTGGAACAAAGGGGTTGTTGAAGGAGTACTTACCTATCATAAATGGGTCTAAAATAATCTTTGGTGGTTCTAAAAAGGGAATCATCAAAGGATTTGGTAACCTTTCTAATAACCAGATTACTATCACTCAAGTGGCCTATGTGAAGGGTTTGAAACACAACCTTATTAGCATAAGTCAGCTGAGTGATTTAGAATATGACATTTCATTTATTAAGAATGGTTGTCATATCAAAAGATCAAGTGATCAAGAGGTCATATTGATAGGATATAGAAAAAGGAATGTGTATTGTCTTAACTTTGAATGTGAGAACAATGGTTCTCCTATTTGTCTTGTAGCTGATGAGAGAGCCTCTCATTGTGTCAAATGGCACAAGAGGCTGGACCATCTCAACTACAAAATAATTGGTCATCTCTTTAGTAAAGAGTTAGTAAGGAATGATCCAAAAGTTAAGTGTATAAAGGATGGGATATGCTCAGCTTATCAAAAAGGCAAGCAGACAAAATCCTCCTTTCATAGCCTTGAAAACAAGGATTCAGTGAGGTGTCTATACCTCTTATATATGGATCTTTTTGGTCCTATGCCAGTTCATAGTCTAGGTAGGAAGGTCTACACTTTTGTGATGGTAGATGACTATTCTAGATATTCCTGGGTGTTCTTTCTGAGACAAAAATCAGAAACCCCAAATGTTTTATATAGTTTTGTCAAGCAAATTCAGAATGAACTTGACAGTACAATGGTCAAAATCAGAAGTGACCATGGCACTGAATTTCAATCTGAAAGTATGACAAGACTGTGTGAAGAATTTGGGATTTTTCAAGAATTCTCCTCACCTAGAACACCACAGCAAAATGGTATTGCTGAAAGGAAAAAATAGAACATTGATTGAGGCTGGTAGAACTCTATTGAGTGACACTTCTCTCCCAGAATATTTCTAGGTTGAGGCAGTAAATACTGCATGTCATGTGATCAATAGGGCATCTATCACCAAAAGCCACAAAAAGACTCCCTATGAGATCATGAAGGGTAGAAAACCAAACTTATCCTATTTTAGGATCTTTGGTTGCAAGTGTTATGTCCTTAACAATAGCAAGTCTTATCTAACTAAGTTTGCTGCCAAATCTCAAGATGGGATATTTGTTGGGTACAGCAACAATAGTAAGGCTTATAGAGTCTACAACTTGATTACTCAAGTTGTAGAAGAGTCTGTACATGTTGTCTTTGATGAAACAAGACTGATTAACAGTGAGTTGCCTTGTAGCTCATGCAGTTCTACAGGTATTAATGAGAAAATGGACAAGCTTACCATTACAGAAGAAATAACTGAAATACAGGGAGTGGAAAATGATGACTACTATCCAGGGGGAGTACAGGACTCCCTAGATGTTGTTGAAAACCAAGAGGTGCAGCACATTGAAGAGACAGGAGAGGTTCAACCTGAAGAAAATCTACCCCCAACTATTAGACACTTAAAGGATCATCCAGCAAATCAGATAATTGGTGATCTAAGACATGGAGTGCAAACCAGAAGCAGGAACTTGAACACAGTGCTTTGCTCAAGCTTCCTATCTCAACTGGAGCCAAAGAAATTTGAAGAAGCTATTCTAGACCCACAATGGATTGATGTCATGCAAGAGGAGCTGAATCAGTTCAGAAGGTGCAAGGTCTGGGAGTTAGTTCCTAAACCAAAATACCACAACATCATTGGAACAAAGTGGATCTTTAGGCACAAACTGGGTGAGAATGGGATCATTGTGAAGAATAAAGCAAGACTTATTGTAAAAGGATACATGCAGGAAGAGGGTATTGACTTTGATCAAACCTTTGCCCCAGTAGCAAGACTGGAAGCAATTAGGATATTCCTTGCCAATGCAGCATATCAAGGCTTCATGGTATTCCAAATGGATGTAAAATCAGCATTCCTAAATGGAAATCTAAAAGAAGAAGTCTATGTAGAGCAGCCCTCAGGTTTTGTTGATTCTCTCAAACCTGATTATGTTTATAGACTTAGAAAAGCTTTGTATGGGTTAAAGCAAGCCCCAAGGGCTTGGTATGAAACTCTGTCTACTTTCCTTTTTGAGAACAAATTCTCAAGGGGGAAAATAGACAAAACTCTATTCCTAAGGGAATCCAAAGCAAAGATAATCTTAGTCCAGATTTATGTAGATGACATAATATTTGGGTTTACAGAAAGCAACATTTGCAAGAAGTTTGCCAAACTTATGCAAGGGAAGTTTGAGATGGGCAGCATGGGAGAACTTAAGTTCTTCTTGGGACTTCAAGTAAGACAGACTGATGATGGCTTGTCCATATCTCAGTCTAAGTTCACCAAGGAGTTAATTAAAAAATATGGTATGGAATCATCCTCCACCATGAGAACTCCTATGGGAACAAGTATGCCTATATGCAAAGATGATACAGGTAAACCTGTAGATGAGTCTTTGTATAGAGGAATAATGGGCTCTCTTCTATATCTAACTGCTAGTAGACCAGACATTATGTATGCAACATGTGTCTGTGTTAGGTACCAATCATGCCCTAAATAATCTCATTATACTGCAGTAAAAAGGATTTTGAGATATCTAAAGGGCACACCTAATCTAGGCCTTTGGTACCCTAGGAATGGAGATTTTCTACTGACATGCTATTCAGATGCAGACTTTGCAGGTTGCAAAGAAGATAGAAAAAGCACAACAAGCACCTGTCAATTTCTAGGAGGAAGATTGGTGTCTTGGAGTAGTAAGAAACAGACTAGTATGGCAATTTCCACAGCTAAGTCTGAATATGTGGCAGTAGGAAATTGCTGTGCACAGCTGTTATGGATTAAGCACCAGTTAAAAGACAATGGTATTCAAGTAAGTAGAACACCTTTGTTTTGTGATTCTACTAGTGCTATTTCTATTGCTAATAATCCTGTTTCACATAGTAGGACTAAGCATATAGAAATTAGATACCATTTTCTTAGAGAACATGTCGAGAAAGAGGACATCTCACTAGTATTTATCAAAATAGATTATCAGATTGCAGATGTGTTTACTAAGCCTCTAGATGAAACTAAATTAAATAAATTTAAAATTGAATTAGGTATGTTGAACATAGATTAGTTTAATAAATTTGGATAAGTAAATCTGTGTCGACACTTTAGTAAAACTGTGTCGACACATCCAGAGATGTGGTGTCGACACTTCAGTAAGTGGTGTCGACACATCCAGAAATTGTATTGACACTTACAAATAGAGTCGACACAGAATTTCTGATGAACTTCTATGTTTGTCTAGTATCGACATATCATCAGTAGGTGTCGACACATAGTAGTCAACGCCGTTGTCGAGACATTAGAAGTATGTGTCGACACATTTCAACAGTGTCAACACATTTAGTCAGTTTTTGCCCGCCTTTTGATCTTCTTTGTTTAGAGGGGTATAAATAAGTCAAGAACATATTCTGTCGACACGCTCTCCAGGTTTTCGAGACTAAAACCTTGTGTCGACAAACTCTCTTCTCTTAATCCAAGTTTTCTCACCATCCCAATGGCGCCAAAGATTGAAGATAATATTAACGAAGGATATGAGGTGGTTCGTCATGCCTTTGATGATGCGGAGTCAGAGATTAAAGGGGTCATTACACTGTTTGGTGAAAGTGGTTTGGAGTTTCTGATATCCGAACCAACCAAGATTTGGAAGAAGGAGGTTTTTGAGTTCTTTGGTGCAGTAACAGTAGACTCAACTGGATTTAAGATTAAATCAACAGTTCATGGAGCAAGAGTCAAACTGAACTTGAAAAGTTTGAGAAAAATTCTTCATCTTCCAAGAACTCAGGATGAAGAAGAAGTACCAGTATCAAAAACAAGGGAGGCACTACAATGGTGTGGATTGGATCCCACCTTGAAGATTGGAGCAGCAATTAACAGGAAAGGGATGAATCAGTAAGGCAAATTCCTTTCAGAAGTGGTAGGAAAGGTTATTTTGTGTAAGCAAGGGGGATATGATAGGATTTCTTCCTATATGTTCAACCTCATGACAAGGATAATTTTTAAACTCAACACAGATTGGTCTGTAGTACTGTTTGAAAAGATTAAGGAAGGCATCAAGAAGCCTAATTTGGCTAGAATAATGAGTCTATACTTGGATGGAGAAATTCCAGAAGTAATGAACCAGATTCCTGGTTCTAAAATCAATCATATGAGAAGAATGGACATCGGGATTATTTCCAGATGGGATAGGGTCCTATCAAAGGACATACCTGATATAGAGAGACAAGAGGCTGTAGTGAAATCACTTGTACAGGACCTTACTGAGACTGTACAAGTGCAGGAAAAAATAGTTAATGCACAAGTGCAGGGGGAGCTAAATACTACACATATACTAGAAGAAGAATCAACTCACTTGGCAAGTGAAATAGAATCACAAACAGTCATTGAAACATCTCATGCTCATATTTCAACCCAAGATGCTATCATGGAGGATACATCTGGAGCTGCTGATGCTCCTGAGAAAGTAGTATCTGTAACACCCCTATCCGTCGCATAGCATATAGCAGTAGGTCCGGTCGGGGCCCGATGCCATATACTACGGACAGACCGGAAGGTTACGAATATGGACAACCATTCCAACCAATTTAACAACAACGTCCTACACAACGCATTCTAACGGAAGCATTTTTAAGTTAAACAAAGAACCCATGTAGGCATGAATGTCCACTAGTAATAAATACCACAAAGGAATGACGAACATGAAAATACACAAAAGAGTTCACGGCCTTAAGGCCTTACAAAAGTGTTCGCTTAACAAGATAGCGTCTTTCATACATCGGCTCGCAGGCCGGCCATACATGAATGAACGGGAAAACATAACAAATTAGGCCTTCGAGGGCCGGCACAGCAACAAGGGCTTTAGCCCGCTATTTCCCGCTCGGCTCCGCAGCACCTGCAAGCAACAAACCACCGCCCGGTGGCAAACAATAGCAACGGTCAGCAAAGCTGACCAAATTGTAACGATCCCGCCCCCACAATCGGGGCGGGGATGCTCTTTCCCTGCACTTTATTAGTATAGGCATTTATAAAAGGTAATTGCACATCACCATAGGCGTAGGCTCGCACGGCCACACACCCCGTGCACTCAGGGCACATTCTCGGCGAACCGGCCAACGTCACGTCAATTCAAGCCATAGACGTTCCCGATCCACCACCGCCTCTAGGACGGTCATCCATATGAGCAATTTGTCTCCTTAGCCTTGGTCACGACAATTTAAGCCATAGACCGCCGAAGACCCTCGTCCATGCCAACGGTCCTACCGAACGACATAGACCGGGTACGGTTCCGCTTGACCCGTGCTCATACCGCAACGACAATTTAAGCCATATGCGCAGGTCAAGACTCGCCGAGTCCCGTTTCCGCTACAAAATCACATAACCCAGTTATGTTCACGTTGGCTCCCCGGCCTCCGTGTTGGCAAAACCCGCTTTTGCCCAATTTTCCGGGTGCACCTTAGAGTTAATCTCTAAGATTCCCTGATGCAATCTACCACGTAGAAAAACCCGAAAACACCCAAACATCCGGAGTCTTGCCCGGTTCAAATGCAATGCAACATCACCGATTCGGACCAACACGTCCGAATAGGCTTCACACACAATGCCTATGTCCGTTTACGCATACGGACTCTACACAAGGGGGACTTCACATATCTACCCCAAGGAGCGCTCCAACTCTTCGCTCACTCGCGAGAGCGGGCTTCCTATGCAAGGAAAAGAGGGCTTCACATGCCCAAGATAAAGAATCGTTACCCTTGCGTTCTTCCGCGGCGCCATCGCAAACTACGCGGCTAGAAAGCTTCACAACGTCGTCGCCTCCGCGGATCTGGGCTCAGATCGCGATTTGGAGCTTCGAACCTCCTCCGGCGGTCGGATTTTGGCCTCACACCACCAAGGGAGCTCTCCCCTCTCTCTAGAATGTAGAAAGAGAAACTCAAGTTGAAATGAGGGTTTCTCCCCCCATTTCCCGGCTAATAACCCCCCAGGAGCAGCCCCCACCGTCAGATCCAGATCCAAGGGAATGAACGGCCGAGATTAGATCCAAAATAATAAAACCTGGGCCGAACACAGGTTGGCACACGGCCGTGTGCCTGGCCGTGTAGCTCATTCGCCGATCGACACGGGTCCTGACACGGCCGTGTGCCACGGGCCGTGTTACCTGGAGCTTTAGGAATGATCGTTGGGCTTCATGAACACGGCTTCGAACACGGCCGTGTTCGAGGCCGTGTGCCCCACACACGGCTTGAGACATGGCCGTGTGTCTCAGGCTGTGTCCTTCTCTGACTCGAGACTGCACAAAACCACCAAAGACCACTGAACATGGGTAGGCACACGGCCGTGTGCCTGGCCGTGTGCCCCTGTTCAGACCTCCAAAAGTGCTGTTTGATCGCCCCGCGATCATCTCCGAGGTTGGGGTCTTACAACTCCCTCCCCCTTAAGAGAATTTCGTCCCGAAATTAAGAACAGAGACTACACACAAAAAAAGTAAACATAACGAGTACCTGAGGGGAACAACTCGGGGTACTTCTCGCGCATTGACTGCTCTCGCTCCCAAGAGAGCTCCTCGCGTCTGCAGTTATCCCAACGGACCTTCACCATTCTGATTTCCTTGTTCCGAAGCCGCTTGACTTCGAAATCCTCAATAGATATGGGCTTGACTTTCGTTGTCAATCCTTCCTCAACCGGTACTTGGTCGGCCGCTAACACCTGCGAAGGCTCTTGCACTGCCTTCCGCAAAACCGAGATGTGGAATACATCGTGCAAAGCACTTAACTCTGCTGATAACCTCAACCTATAAGCTGCTTCTCCGATCCGCTCCAGAATCTCAAATGGCCCAAGGTATCTCGGACTCAACTTTTTCAAGCGTCGAATCCGTGAGACACCCTTGAACAGCTTGATCTTCAAGTACACCCAATCACCAACACTGAATTCCACGTTCCTATGCTTGGCATTATAATACTTGGCTTGCCTATCCTGGGCAATCCGAAACCGCTCCCGTATAGTATGCACTAAGGAAGTGGCATCTTCAATGTCTTGACGCTGATAAAGCTTGGACTCACCCGTTTCTAACCACGACAACGGCGTGCGACATTTTCTTCCGTAAAGAGCTTCGAACGGCGCCATCTGAATGCTTGCTTGATAACTATTGTTATAAGCAAATTCGACCAAGCATAGGTGGTCCTCCCACCTCTTACCGAAGTCCAACGTACACATGCGGAGCATGTCTTCCAAGGTTCTGTTGACTCTCTCGGTCTGGCCATCCGTCTGCGGATGAAACGCCGTGCTAAACTTCAGTTTGGAGCCCAACATTTGATGCACTAGCCTCCAGTCATTGGACGTGAAACGCCCATCGCGATCACTCACAATACTGCGGGGCACCCCGTGCAAGCGCACAATGCTATCCACATAGAGCTTTGCCAACTTCTCTACTGGATCATCCTTCCTCATTGGTAAGAAATGCGACACATTCGTCAATCTGTCAACGATCACCCAAATGGCATCGTTTCCCTTCTGCGATCTTGGCAATCCATGCACAAAATCCATGGATATGTCATCGAATTTCCACTCCGGTATAGGCAAGGACTTCAGAAATCCGCCCGGCTTTTGGCACTCCGCCTTCACCAAGGCGCACGCTTGACATTTGGCCACATACAACGCCACATCTTTCTTAAGTCCCGGCCACCAAAACAACTTTTTAAGATCACGATACATCTTCGTGCTCCCTGGGTGGATTGAGTACTTGGTATGATGAGCCTCGTACATCAACTCCGCCCGGAGGTTGCCCCCACTTGGGACGCACAAACGATGATCCTTCCTTAATAACCCATCTTCTACCGAGAACTGGGAATTTGACCCATCCAGAGCGGCCTCCAAAAGCTCCTTCATGGAGTCATCCAACTCCAATGCCTGCCGAACCCGGTCAGCCAGGTCATACTGTACCTCTGTCCAGTTTAACATTGCCTTGGCGCTCGACTGCTTGTCAACGCAACAGATCTCAAGTTTCTCCAACTCCCGTACTAGCCGCTCATCATGCACCGACAACCAGTTGGCTTGGGCGGGAGCCCTGCGGCTCAGCGCATCCGCAACTGCGTTGCCCTTCCCGGGTACATAATGTATCTTGAAAGTGTAGTCCCCCAGGAACTCCATCCACCTCCTCTGCCTCATATTGAGATCCTTTTGATCCAATAAGTATTTTAGGCTCTTGTGATCGGTGTATATGTCGACCCTTACTCCGTATAGGTAGTGCCTCCACAACTTGAGTGCAAATATCACGACCGCCAACTCCAAGTCGTGCACCGGATAATTTTTTTCATGCACCTTTAGCTGACGCGATCCATACGCTATCACGCTACCATGCTGCAACAACACGCAGCCCAAACCACTACCCGAAGCATCGCTATACACCTCAAAGCCCTCGGTTCCACTCGGCGAACTGAGCACTGGCGTCGTGGTCAACCGTCTCTTCAGCTCCTCGAAAGCCTGCACGCACTCTTGCGTCCATAAGAATCTCTGATCCTTCCTGGTCAACTTTGTGAGAGGTAACGCTATTCGCGAGAAGTTCTCTACGAAGCGCCTGTAATAGCCGGCAAGCCCAAGGAAACTACGGACTTCCGCTACCGAAGACAACACAGGCCACTCCCGTATCGCAACTATCTTCGCCGGATCCACCGCTATACCTTCCCCACTCACTATATGACCAAGGAACGCTACCGAGGGTAGCCAGAACTCGCACTTGGAGAACTTTGCGTAAAGCTCATTACTCCTCAAAGTCTCTAACACCAAATGCAAATGCTTGAAGTGGTCTTCTTCGCACTGCGAGTACACCAAAATATCGTCAATAAAGACGATCACAAAGCGATCCAGGAAATCTCTGAACGTCCTGTTCATCAGATCCATAAACACCGATGGCGCATTCGTCAGTCCAAACGGCATGACCGTGAACTCGAAATGCCCATACCTCGTACTGAACGCCGTCTTCGGGATATCACACTCCCTGATCCTCAGCTGATAGTACCCCGACTTCAAGTCCAACTTGGAGTATACAGACGATCCGACTAACTGATCAAAGAGATCATCAATCCTTGGGATCGGGTACTTGTTCTTCTCCGTCAACTTGTTCAATTCTCTGTAGTCGATGCACAGCCGCATACTACCGTCCTTCTTTTTAACAAAGAGGACCGGTGCGCTCCAAGGCGACGAACTTGGACGCACATAACCTTGCTCCATCAGCTCCTCCAGCTGAACCTTCAACTCTGCCATCTCCTTTGGCGCCAACCTATAAGGAGCACGTGACACGGGTTTGGCACCCGGCACGAGCTCGATCGTAAAATCAATCTCTTGCTGCGGTGGGGCTCCAGGAAGGCTATCTGGGAACACATCTGGGTACTCGCATACCACGGGGATCTCATCTAAAGTGGACTTCAGCTTTGCAGCCTCCACTAATGCGAAGAACAGCTCTGCACCAGCACAAACCGCCTTCACCACCTGAAGAGCAGACATCAGTGTCTTGCTCGACCCCTTAAGCCCCTCGAAAGTAGTCTCCCGCCCTACACCCAGCTTGACCTCCTTACGGTCGCAATCGATCCAAGCCTTCTGCTCTGACAGCCAATCCATTCCAAAGATAACATCGAACTCTACTAACGGCAATAATGACGCTAGCAAGTCGAACTCTTGGCTCCCTATGTGAACCTTCACGGCGCACACTCTGTCCGCACGCATCGAGCACCCATTCGGTAGCAACACATCTAACTTGTCCTTCGCCATCGAATAAGGGACTCCGATGCGCGATATAAACTGTTCGGACAAGAAAGAATGCGAAGCACCAGTGTCGAACAGTGCCCGTGCCGGACTATCGCTAATTACCACAAAGCCTAAGCAAAAGACATTAGCTTAACAAGCAATAGGTAATAGTATTCTCAAGTCAACTTGCATAAATTAACACATACCTGTCACCACATCCGCTTGCTTGATGGCCTCCTGCTGGCCCAAGTTGTAGACTCTAGGCTGAGTCGGAGCATAGTGGGACGCGGTCGACTCCACCGCTTTGCCCTTTTCCTCGTAGGTAGCTCCTTGTTTCCTTTCGGACTTTGAGCGTCCACTCCAGCAGTCACGGGCAAAGTGCCCCGGTTTTCCACACGTGAAACAAGCGCCCGGGGTTCGATTGGTAGTTGCCCCCGAGGCACCTACAGAAGGAGCTGGACCCGACGTCCTAGACTTCTTAGAGAATCTGCGGTAGCCCGACTTCGACGTAGTCGGCGCCTTGAACTCTGATCTCTTGCCACCAGATTCCCTCTCCTTCTTCGCTTGCACGTTTCTCATATCCTTCTCCAAGGACCGGGCCGAACTGACCAGGGTCATGAAACCCTACGCCTTGGGCCCCGATAGCAGCAACCTCAAATCATCCCTTAGCCCTTCATAAAAGCGGCTCGTCTTGCGCTCCTCGTCTGCGAAGGTAGCGCCGGCATATCTCCCCAACCGAGTAAACTCGTGGAGGTATTCATCAACGGTGCTATCACCCTGCACCAACTTCTGGAATTCGCTCTCTAGCGCGATCCTCTGCGCCGAGGGGAGGTATCGAGCCATAAATAGTCTCACAAACTCCTCCATCGGGACTTCGGCCAATGGCCTTCCCCTCAACTGATGCAGCTCTAGGCCCTCCCACCATAGTCTTGCGTCCCCATCCAAAAGGAACGTCGCTATAGTGGTCTTCTGCCACTCTTCAGTTTCCGTCGCAGTCATCACCCTGTTGACCCTTGAGAGCCAATCCTCTGCTTGGGTCGGGGTTTCTGCCCCCGTGAACACCGGTGGATGAAAGCCCATGACATGCTTCAGTTGTCTTTTAGTTGCTCTCCGCGGCAACTCTGGCTCCAACACAACCTGCTCAACCCTCCTTTGCTCTGTCGTCTGAAGCGGTACTTGCTCCACAGCAGGAGCAGGCTGCTGCACCTGCCTTGCAGGCTGCGCATTAATCATTGCCATGACCGCTTCCGCCACCAACCTAATGGTCTCGGCAGACAAAGGTGTTGCAGGCGTATCGCTTGGCGCACTGCTCGCCTCAGAACCTGGCCGTTCAGACGGCCCAGCGCCACTTCTGGTCACCTATATTCGTGCAAAAACACCGATAAGCGACCAAACACTACTGCAAACAGCAATTAAAGGAACACGCAGGTTCCTCAACAAGTGTATTTTCATTCCTAAGTGGACATTCATGGGTTCTTTTTCATGTTATAACGATGACGCACGTGACCGTGCTCACCACCCCTTAAAAGAATTCGTCCACGAATTCATTTAAGCTTGACTGAAACCAGTAGTCTGATACCAATTTGTAACACCCCTATCCGTCGCATAGCATATAGCAGTAGGTCCGGCCGGGGCCCGATGCCATATACTACGGACAGACCGGAAGGTTACGAATATGGACAACCATTCCAACCAATTTAACAACAACGTCCTACACAACGCATTCTAACGGAAGCATTTTTAAGTTAAACAAAGAACCCATGTAGGCATGAATGTCCACTAGTAATAAATACCACAAAGGAATGACGAACATGAAAATACACAAAAGAGTTCACGGCCTTAAGGCCTTACAAAAGTGTTCGCTTAACAAGATAGCGTCTTTCATACATCGGCTCGCAGGCCGGCCATACATGAATGAACGGGAAAAACATAACAAATTAGGCCTTCGAGGGCCGGCACAGCAACAAGGGCTTTAGCCCGCTATTTCCCGCTCGGCTCCGCAGCACCTACAAGCAACAAACCACCGCCCGGTGGCAAACAATAGCAACGGTCAGCAAAGCTGACCAAATTGTAACGATCCCGCCCCCACAATCGGGGCGGGGATGCTCTTTCCCTGCACTTTATTAGTATAGGCATTTATAAAAGGTAATTGCACATCACCACAGGCGTAGGCTCGCACGGCCACACACCCCGTGCACTCAGGGCACATTCTCGGCGAACCGGCCAACGTCACGTCAATTCAAGCCATAGACGTTCCCGATCCACCACCGCCTCTAGGACGGTCATCCATATGAGCAATTTGTCTCCTTAGCCTTGGTCACGACAATTTAAGCCATAGACCGCCGAAGACCCTCATCCATGCCAACGGTCCTACCGAACGACATAGACCGGGTACGGTTCCGCTTGACCCGTGCTCATACCGCAACGACAATTTAAGCCATATGCGCAGGTCAAGACTCGCCGAGTCCCGTTTCCGCTACAAAATCACATAACCCAGTTATGTTCACGTTGGCTCCCCGGCCTCCGTGTTGGCAAAACCCGCTTTTGCCCAGTTTTCCGGGTGCACCTTAGAGTTAATCTCTAAGATTCCCTGATGCAATCTACCACGTAGAAAAACCCGAAAACACCCAAACATCCGGAGTCTTGCCCGGTTCAAATGCAATGCAACATCACCGATTCGGACCAACACGTCCGAATAGGCTTCACACACAATGCCTATGTCCGTTTACGCATACGGACTCTACACAAGGGGGACTTCACATATCTACCCCAAGGAGCGCTCCAACTCTTCGCTCACTCGCGAGAGCGGGCTTCCTATGCAAGGAAAAGAGGGCTTCACATGCCCAAGATAAAGAATCGTTACTCTTGCGTTCTTCCGCGGCGCCATCGCAAACTATGCGGCTAGAAAGCTTCGCAACGTCGTCGCCTCCGCGGATCTGGGCTCGGATCGCGATTTGGAGCTTCGAACCTCCTCCGGCGGTCGGATTTTGGCCTCACACCACCAAGGGAGCTCTCCCCTCTCTCTAGAATGTAGAAAGAGAAACTCAAGTTGAAATGAGGGTTTCTCCCCCCATTTCCCGGCTAATAACCCCCCAGGAGCAGCCCCCACCGTCAGATCCAGATCCAAGGGAATGAACGGCCGAGATTAGATCCAAAATAATAAAACCTGGGCCGAACACGGGTTGGCACACGGCCGTGTGCCTGGCCGTGTAGCTCATTCGCCGATCGACACGGGTCCTGACACGGCCGTGTGCCACGGGCCGTGTTACCTGGAGCTTCAGGAACGATCGTCGGGCTTCATGAACACGGCTTCGAACACGGCCGTGTTCGAGGCCGTGTGCCCCACACACGGCTTGAGACATGGCCGTGTGTCTCAGGCCGTGTCCTTCTCTGACTCGAGACTGCACAAAACCATCAAAGACCACTGAACACGGGTAGGCACACGGCCGTGTGCCTGGCCGTGTGCCCCTGTTCAGACCTCCAAAAGTGCTGTTTGATCGCCCCGCGATCATCTCAGAGGTTGGGGTCTTACAGTATCACCAGTTCACACTCAACAGGAGTTCACTCTTGAAGAATTGTTTCCTGACATTGAGGGAGCAGCAAATAAGGAGGAGCAAGTGAGGATTGAGGTGGAGCAGGCTGACATTGAGGGGGAGCAGCATAGGACTGAGAAGGAGCTGCCTCCTAGTCCTAAAGAAAGAGTTAATATATCCAGTACCTCTGCTTCAGAAGATGAGGAGATTGCAAGTGTCAAGAAAAGAAAACTGATGGTTTTCAAGAGACGAAGCCAGAGCTATAAGAATGCTTTGCAAACTACTACTCCACAACCTGCCCCAGAGGCTGATTACAGCTCTTTAGTGGTGGCTTTGAAAATTAAATTAGATGAGCAAAGAATGGCTCTAGAGAAGTATGTGGATGAAAGCCATAAGTCACTACAATTTGATTTGGCTCAGGATATCAAATCCATCAGATTTGGAGTCAATCTCCATAAGAAAGAGATGACAAATTGCTTTCACAAGGGGGGCAATGCTGTAGTATTTCTAGCAAAGCAGCAAGCAGAAGTCAAGGCTAAAGTAGATGACATTGCTATTAAACAAGGCTATGTCCTTGAAAATCAGATTAGAATGAATGACAATCTGACTGAATCTCATAATGAGATAGTAACTAATATAAATAATACAGTCACTGCAATGACTGAAGCAAGAGCCAAAGAGAAAGAGGAGTTTGATAAGAAGCTACAGGATACCTTAGCCTCATTTCAGACAGAACTTACTACTTCTCAGAAATCAATATCTGACAAGCTTCTTAAGTTAAAATCATTTTATAAAGATAGTGTAAATTTTCTTGATGGCCAAATAAGATTTCAAAAAGATGACTTAAAAGATCACATTGAAAGAGAAGTCATAAAGGGGGAGAGAGTATTAGTCAATGCAGGCTCAGATCATGCCAAATGGATATCCAATAGCATCAGAGCCACTTTGGGATATCCACCCCTTTGTGATGATGACAATGTTACTGAGTCTGGTGTGCAACCTGCTTATGTTGGAGGTGATCAACCTGAAGTTGCTCAGATCATCTACCCTCTAGTAGATTTTAATATGATTCAACAATAGGTTCAGACAATGTACAGTCCTCTACAGGAAGTTGAAAATGTTATTATAGAGAAAGTTGAAATGCCAGAAGCTGCCTTGAAAGCTCGGCAAAAAGCTCAACTTTCAAAGAAAAGATTCAGAGAACAGGCTGAGTTAAAGCCTGATTTTGAGCAGTGGAGCCCCACTTCAAAAAATATAATTTTGTCTGCCTGAAAAGCTGTGAAAGATCAAGTTCATGAAAGAGGCAAGTGGTATAATAAACAAGAATGGCAGAAGTATGAGGCAAGGCAGGAAGCCATTGTGCAACATAGAAGAAAGGCTAAGATTGGGAAGCTACCTCCTAATGCTCAGGAGCCTAGCAAGTACTTCCCTAAGCCTTTTGATTATTTTGAAAGGCAAAGGATAAAGGCTGAAGTTCAGAAGAAGGCAGAGTTGAAAGGAAAGAAGAATATTGATGATGCAAAACCTCCTATGCAAGCTCAGATTAAGCCAGGAAAAGGCATAGTCATCAAGGAGCCTGATCAGCCTTAGGATAGATTTACTAGATTTTGCAAGAACAATGTAATATTTAGTATTAAGGAAATCTATGTAATCAGTTGTTTAGAAACTTTTTGATAAGTATAAACAAAATAATGTTTCATAATTCATTGAGCTTGTTTTATTATTTTGTATTGTCATATTGGTATATGTTTTGTTTATAAGTTGCCATGTCATATAATGCTTATATACATCATAATGTTTGTTTATTATAAGTGGTGTATATCATTGACTAAAGGGTTATGACTTCTCCAAATAGGGGGAGATTGTTGGGTACATTGGAAAATGTGTACCTGATTTGAAGAAGTCTCACTTCGCTCAATGATATACATCAAGGTGTATTTGATGTTATTTTGAGTTTATATGTGCATGTTAAGGATATGCGAAAATGAAGGAAAAAGTTTCTAAGTCCATATGTCGACACTTAAGAAAGCCTGTGTCGACACTTGGAAAAGCTGTGTCGACACCTGAAGCAACTGTGTCGACATACAGAATTTATTAGTCGACATCAACTGTGTCGACACCGGCAGGCAGTGTCGACACGCAGAAATATTAGTTGACATCAACTGTGTCGACACCGGCAGGCAGTGTCGACACACAGAAATATTAGTCGACATCAACTGTGTCGACATCGGGAGGCAGTGTCGACACACAGATGTATTAGTCGACATCAAATGTGTCGACACCTGGAGGCTGTGTCAACACACAGAATTTTGTGACTACATCAACTTTGTCGACACACGGGACTTATGTCGACACACAACAGAGTTTCAACAATGTTATTTGCTGTGTAGTAAAGAAGTGTCTGTGTCGACACAAAGAAGCTGTGTCGATACACTCTACAGATGCAGTGTCAAGAAGCAGTGTCGACACCAAAGGAGATATGTTGACATCACCAAAGCCTGTATCGACACTTAATCTACTTATGTCGACACATAATGACAATTAGTCTCGACGTTTTGTTGACAAAGACAAAGGTTCAAGACCTGACTGGAGACTTGACAGCTGTGTATTCCAACAAGTTTACTGAAGCTATCAGACTTGTCAGAAGTTTGTTAGAAACCGGATCAGCCGGTTACCATGGATGAAGTCTATATATATATATATGGATTCTGTCAAATCAACAACAACGTGAACAACAATAACAACCACACGAACAACTATTAAAGTATTGATCATTGATCAAGGAAGTGCACGTCACACAGAAGAAGATTTTCGTGAGAAGATCTAAGGAGAATTCAAGCAAGAATTCTGAAGAAACTTCAGAAGTTCTGAGAGAGAGAGAGAGATCTCCAACTATTGAAGTAAAGGAGGAGACATTTACAAGTCTCTTAAGAAGCAGATCTTGAACTAATCTGCTAAGAAGGATTCAGATTTATTCTGAAATCTAAGAAGAAAGTTGTCAGCACGTCAACTTCAAAGGAGATCAACCCTACTGAGTTCAGATTCAAGAAGCTTTGAAGAAAGCTAAGAACTGGTTGATTTCAGCCATCAGTTTTATCAAGAAGCTGATCAAGAAACCTTTTATCCTTTCTCTCTCAACAAGGGTAAGAGTCCATCTAAAACACTTATCAAATTTTGTATGATCTTTTCAAGGATCTGAGTTGTAAGCCTATATTATAAAGGCTGAGTATAGGAGATATAGATCTCTGAGTGGTAGGGCTTTTGAGCCTGAGTGTAGGAGAAATTATTCTCTGAATTGTAGGCCTTGTGGGAAGGCTGAGGTAGGGCTGTTAGCCTGAGCTGTAGGAGTGTGGTTACACTCTGAGTTGTAGGTGTAAGACCCCCCCCCCCTTTTTTTTCTTTTTCAACCACCGAGGTCTTAGCCCAGAATTGCCGCTTTGCGGTGACACCGACTCATGGGAAGGCCGCCACTACAAAACGCCAATTCTGCCGACCCTTTTCAATCACAAAGAGAGAGAAGTAAGTATACATAAAATATAAACAAGTCAACATAAACATGTACGAATAGAAAATCACAATTAGTCCATCAATAGATAATAACAGAAAATAGAAGTACTGCAAAGATACAGTTCAGATGAAATGTAGATAAACGGGCTCGAGCCCGGTACATCAGAGTCCTCACTACAAATCACTCATCGCGGAAGCTATAAAAAACACTAATCACCCACGGAGCTGGTCGCAGGTGCACCGGTGCTAGACTGACCCACCTCCATGCGCACCGTACTCCGCTGGTGCTGGTCTCTGGACTGCTGGTCCCTGTCTCCCATCCGGAGCTCCTGTAATGTTGTGGTTCGAAAACCATTAGTCATAAAGACTAAGCCCTATCTTCCCCTACCCCTCCCCCCACAGCTCCTAAGCACCGAGCGGAGAGGAGGAAAGGGAAGCTACAAAGATGGAGAGTAATCAAGCAGATGACAATGGAGCTAATCTAACAACTATCATGGTGTATAAACAACTATCTAGAATAAAGTACATCTAGCAATTCTACGGTAGTAAGTAATAAAGTAGACATGTATTAAGTAGCAAATATATAAGAAGGCAGATAGAGAACAAATAAGTAAATAAGTAAGTAACCTTAACTTATAGAATGCCCATACAAAATTATAAGTTAAGGGGGCTTCTGCAAGGCTCACATCGTATAAAAAGTCCCATACCGATTTATACATTGGGGATTCGGTTGTATGCAAATATGAGTGTAATGATATGCTATGCCATGATTCATGCAAGTGCAACTCACGCACACGACTCTATGCGCACAGACCTTTAGTTCCCCCTGTTCGGGCAGCTAGCTTCACTCCTAGGAACCTCCATAGTGGCAAACGGAGACAGTGGGTCGAGCCCCCCACTCCTAGGCAGGTATCCACACTACCGGGCCTAGCCCTTCCGTATGTCCCTAGAAGAACACAACCTAGAGTATCTGCGTACTTGTGTTGGCTATATCCGTCAAACTTTCTTTGGCTAAGTGTCCCACACCGCCGAGTCAACGCACCGATGTCAGTGTGAATGACAATCAAATACCGAAGACCCACCACCTTTATTCTGTACTCAAACCCTCGAGCCATCGGCTCCCCGGACTGTCCCGTCCGTGCATCTACCTTCAGAGCTACCGTCTAAATGGCAACCAAACCAACCTATTCTACCTCCCTAGCTACCGGGGTGTGTGAAAGTGCAACCCTAGTTATACTAGTTGCTCTTTTAATTTATTATTCCTACGGTTTACGTTAGCCCAGGACTGCCCCCGGTATTCCCCGTGAAGAGCTCTCAAAGAGCACTAGGAACTATGATGGTAGCTGAAGCCCACCGTTCCCTTTCACAAAGAACTTATTGTTATTGGTTATTCTCCCTTTACCCGATCCATTTTTAAGTTACTTTAGATCTATCCCTAGAGTATTAAGACTCTTCCTCTCCTACCCGGGGTGGACGATCTTTCGTCGTTCCCGAACGCCACTTAACACTAGTCAATCTCACACTCTACTTATCCTGACTTCCAATAATGAACTTAAACTTAACTTGCCCTATCCAAACCAGCAACTACCAAAATTCCATCTCCCCAAGTTCATTACCCACTCTAGTTCAGTTTCTGTGATTTTACTATATGCAGACCGTCCTAAGATACATGAGGTATATAAGGGGAGGTACTCCAAATTGTCTTCAGAATCTCCTATAATGTTTACTGGAGGTATATCATGACACAATATAACTAAGTCAAAGATTTCCAAATTTTTCCTATTATCAGGCATTTAATTTATTTATTCTAAGCCTCTCAATGCCCTAGTATGAACATGAAGTGCACTAATGAGCCAACAATAAATCATCATAAAATCAGTAAAAATCCTATGAGGCATTTAAGCAGTAATTCCAAATTTTGAGAAATTTCAGAGGTGTTTAGGCCCATATTTTCTAATTTACCATTTTAGGTCACTTCTACCATATTATGAAGTAAGTACTGTAAATATGTACCAAAAAATCACAATAAAATTACAGAAGCTTTTTGGTGACCTAAAACTATCAGAAACCAAGTCCCATGATTTTTCTCTAATATTTTGGGCTCAGAATTTATTTTAATGTAAAATACTAATTTCCTAGCTTAGTGAAGGAGGTACTATTTTTAATTATCTAAAAGTCCTGAGAAGATTACAAGGTGACTATCATGGTTTGAAACACCCACTGACCAAAGTTCATAATTTTCCAATTAATAATTGGGCATTATTTGTATTTTTGACTACATATCCCAAATGGTAAGTTAAAGAAGCAAGTACCCAAAATAATCAGATAAAACTCCCAAAAAAAATACAGAAGGTATAACATGATACAAGATGCCCTAATCCAAGATTTCATAACTTTCCAGTGAACAAAATTCCAGAATCATCAAAATAAATATCTAGGTCGCAACTAGAGTTGTGAATGAAGTACTGTATAAATTAACCCAAAAATCTCAACAAAATTATATTATGGCCATTTAGATTAGAAAATCACTCTGCCTAAATTTTATTTGATTTTTAGTTCATTTGTTAGCATAATAGTTCAAATTAAGATTGGTGCCCTAAACTAGCGTTAGGATTTTAGGTGGCCTAACTATCTCCAAATCTCCTAATATTTTGTCCAGAGAACTATAATTGTCCTATGGTTCTCTCCACCAAATTTCAAGTCAGTCCAAGGTCATTTGACCCCATGACCTTCACAACCCTACAAATCCCCATTAAGGGACCTACCCTAGGGTTCTAGGGCTACCCTACACCAAACCATCCCAAAATCCTTTGGAGGGTGTGTCATGCCCTAAAAAGTCAGTGACCAAAATATCAACCTCTGTTGAGGTGATCCGACCACTCAAATTACCAAGGGGGTGATTTACCCTAATTAGCCCTTTATGGGGCCAACTAGGGTTGAGTAAAACCCTAGTCAAAACACCTCCAAATGAGGTGAAAATTTTTCCAGTGTCCTATTATTTCCTCTAAGGCCACCCACCAAAATTTGGGGGGGGGGGGGTTGAGGTGCTTAGGACACTTGATTAAAATACACATGATTTATTAAATTTTTCTAAAAACTTTAGAAAATGTTTTCTAAAAATCCTAATTTTTGGACAGCATTTAGATATAGGTAAGATTAGGCCACATCCCAAATTTCAAGTCATTTTAATGACTGGATTGGAGTGGGGAATTTTTCTAAGGTCAGGACAGCCCTATGGATAGACCTCACCAAAATGAGTGCTGAGGTCTATCCAGTGGTCCAAATCACTTGAAACAAAATTTAAAACTTCCTAGTCTCATAGAGCTACAATATTGGTGTTGACAACTGTTCTGTAGGAGCCTCTAAGTATTTTTGGAAATTAATGCAAGTTACAGGCAGAAACATTACAGAAAATATATAGAAATTACTTTAATCAATATGTTTGCACAGATCTTAAGGGTTGATCCGTCGGCTGGGAGGTTGTCTTCAACCTCCAGCCGACGTTCTAGATAACACGCACCTGGGATCACTTCTCCCTCCCACAGCCAGCCATCCAGCCTCCTCCCTGGCCGGCCACCGCCACCACCACCTCCGTTGAGGCAGTGGCAATCGCCGGGCGGCGGCGTGGCCCCCGGAGAGGCTTTTTCCGGCGAGCCCGAGACTTCATTTTTTGCGGAAAAATCGGGAAGAGAAGCTCTTCCGATCGGGCTCAATTGAGCCCGAATCTTAATCCTAAGGAAGCTAAGATCTACCTGTAGAGAGAGAGGAGGGGAGGACCTTGTTCGTGGGCTGGAGGCATGCAGACCGTCGGGATGTCATTGGTGCGGTGGTGGCATCGCCGGAATTCTCAATAGCACAATGGGAGGCTCGAAAACTTCTGGTAAAAGCTGGGAAAAACCTCCTCTTGGGCCTCTGAGGGTGTTTAAAGGCTTGGTAAGGGAGGGGGAACGACCAAAAGCTGGTGGCCATTAATGTCCCATTATAGCTTGGCTCGGCCATGGTGGTGGGGGTGCTGAAACGGCTCTGTGACAGCTAGCTAACGACTGTAAACTCCTCCTCTTCCCTAGAGGAGTTGAATCCAGCCGTAAAAGGGGAGGGGAAGGGCTGCCAAGGTGTCAAGTGCCATTACTGGCTATGAAGGCCGGGCTCGGCCATGGCCGTAACTGCTCCTTTTGCAAAACCGACGGTCCACGTGGCATGGCTTCACTTGACCGGTCAACCTTCTTTAAAATAAGACTTAATTGGGTATTATTAAAAGAAAACGGCCCACTCCTAGACCGGCCCGGTTCAGCTGAACCAGCACCCAGCCCAAAACCAATCTGCCAGAAAAAAATTCTAAGTACAATGGCGTTGAGTGAGCTCAGCTCACTCAACGCCATCCAAGATATGACGTTGAGTGAGCTCTGCTCACTTAACTCCATCCCAGACTATGGCATAGAGTGAGCTCAGCTCACTCAACGCCATCCGAATTATGGCGTTGAGTGAGCTCTGCTCACTCAACGCCACCAGAATATGTCCTTTTTAAAAGATGGCGTTGAGTGAGCTTAGCTCACTCAACGCCATCTAGATTATGGCATTGAGTGAGCTCTGCTCACTCAACGCCATCCAGACAACACCAAATGGCGTTGAGTGCGGTCAGTGCACTCAACGCCGTTCAACTTATGCCGTTGAGTGCACTCAACGCACTCAACGCCATCCCGCCTGACAATTTACGGCATTGAGTGAGCTAAGCTCACTCAACGCCATCCATTCTACGGCGTTGAGTGAGCTCAGCTCACTCAACGCCAACCAGACGACACCAGATGGCATTGAGTGCAGTCTGTGTACTCAACGCCATCTAGCTTATGGCTTTGAGTGAGCTAAGCTCACTCAACGCCATCCAGACTACGGTGTTGAGTGATCTTAGCTCACTCAATGCCATTCCAAGGTCACGGGCGTGACGGATCGGTCACAGGCGTGTCAGTCCCATGTTGAAATTTCTGAGCTCGTCGATCATCTTTCTGAGGTCGACGATAGTCGAAGGGGTCACGCCCTAGGTCACGGGCATGACGGGTCGGTCACGGGCGTGACCACCCCTTGACTCGAAATCTTGGTCGATAAACTTCAATTCCTGGGTTTCCTAGGGTTCTGTTATGACAAAACCACTTCGAGGGGTCTAGCCGGAAATTGGATGTTATAGTAGGAACCTTATAGGGTTCTGAGTTGTATGAACCTTTCAGGGTTCTGAGCTGTAAGATCTGTGGATCTGAGAAGAAGGAAAAAGTTAGGCTGAATCTAGCACACTGCTAGATAGGTGAAGGGGGAGAGTGGATGTACCCAGACCTTGGGGAACCACTATAAACCTGTGTGCAATCTGTGATGTATGTGTGATTGTGAATTCTGTGATGTGATTGTTATAGAATAGTTAGATTCTATTTTAAGATCTGAATAATTATTCTGCCTTAAGTAAAAAAGAAAAGAACCTATTCACCCCCCCCCCTCCTCTAGGTGTTTGGGTTATCTTGAAATCAATTCTATCAATCGGGACTCACAGTCCCTGCTGGCTGGACTCCAGTGCTAGACTGCCCCGTCTCTGTCCGCACTGACCTCTGGGGTTGCTGTACAACCCCATATTTGCTGGGTGGGATCCGGAGACACCACTGAGGAATTGGGCTAGCCTCAGGCTAGCCTTGGGTTAACCCTAATGCATACTTATGGAGTTTTCATCCTTAAAGGCTCCCGCCTGGCAGTGGGCGATATCGTTCGCGCCACGACAGGCTTCGGGTCCAAAGCCAGAGGAGCTTCCGCCCTGAAGGAGCTCCCGCCAAGGGCAGGCGAAAGCTGGGGAAACCAGAGCAGATAGTCGAGCCCCGGCAGAGAGATCGTCGACCGACCAGGGCAGGCGAGAAGGCCTTAGGTGAACCTTCATTCGCAATGGCATCATGACCACCTAGCGCGAGAACCTTCCTGGCAGGAGTTCTCGCCAAGGCGGGCCTAGAGGGGACCCAGCGAGAGCCTTCTAGGCCGGGGGTCTCGCCAAGTGGGCCCACGTGGTGGGACCCGGAGTCCAGAGGAGATTATTTTATTATTATCCCAAGGTAAAATTACCCAAATGCCCTTGGGATGACAGCGGGATTTGGCTATTGGCAGACCCCTCAAGGGTATTTCAGTATTTTCAGGTCAAAGGAAGACTATAAAAAGACCCATAGGGGCTCTTTAGAAGGCAGGGCTTTCATTACTCTTCAACTCTAGTGCCTTCTGAGGAGCTCCCAGCCCAGCATTTGGCTTTGGAGGGGAAGCTCTCAGAGATCTTCTGGGTGTGTGGTGGGACCTCCCAGCTGAGGCTTTGGGTCAGTCTTTTGACCTTAGCAGCCAGTCAAGGGTCGAGATAAGAGAGAAGTAGGCGTCGGCTGCACTTTGGTTTGTGAACATTCGTTGGGGTCAATTTTGACTTCAACAGTTCTGGTGCGGTGAGCGTGGAAGCAGTCGGTGTAAGAAAATCTCGAGTTAAGTCCCATGGCAGGAGGCGAAGGTGAAGGATCAGGCGCAGGAGGATCCCCCACCCGGGTGGACGATGCGACGAAGAAGATGTTTGAGGACTTCAGGCGAGAAGTCATGCAGACGATCAGCTTGGCCTTCTCGGCAAGGAATGAGTGGGAGATGCCGCAGGTTCCGGTGGAGGTGGTTCCGTTGTTAGGCGAGAACGCTCCAGGGCAGTGCCCCGGGAAGGAAGTCCCGGTGGAGGCAGGCGAGAGGGACGTAGCCGCGCGGGAGCTTTTCCCAGGCCAGCGTCCCGAGAAGGAGCTTCCGGCGGATCTGGGCGAGAAGGAGGCGACAGTGCGGGAACTCTTCCCCGGGCATGGTCTCGCAGATCGGTCCAGCCAACCGAGGTCGCGAGACGTGCCGTCTCGCCAGGCGGGAGGCGAGACCCCCTTTAGTGAGCTCATTGTCTCGGCTCCAGTGCCGGAGGGGTTCTGGGAGCCGGACATGACCTACTACACCGGGAAGGATGACCCGGTTCAGCACGTGCAATGGTTTGAGGACGTGGTGTCCATCAGACAAATGTCGGATGCCTTCAAGTGTAGGCTTTTTGCCATCACTCTGAAAGAGAAGGCCAGGGACTGGTTCCACCAGTTGCCGGCGAGTTCCATCTACAGCTTTGAGGATCTGCGCAGGGGTTTTCTGTTGAGGTTCTCAACTTCGAAAAAAAGGAAGAAGGAGGTTGAGTGCCTGTTCGCAGTGAGGCAGAAGCCGGAGGAGACGCTGGGTCACTATGTGGACCGTTTCCAAGAGGAGGTTCTCTTGGTCCAGGAGGTCCCAGGGTATGCGCTGATGCTTGCCTTCACCCTGGGGCTGAGACCAGGGTTTTTCAGCATGGAGTTGAAGAGGGTGCCCCCTCTCTCTTTTGAGGAGCTCATGGAGAGGGCGGCGAAGGAGATAGACTTTGAGAGGGCAAACCCTGCGTTTGCGAGGAAGCTGGCCAGGTTGGCCGAGGATGATGTGAAGGAGCCGGTAGTGGGAAGGCAGAGAGAGCAGAGGGAGCAGAGGGAGCCGAGGGAAGATAGGAGAAGAGAAGAGCCCCGAGGGCAGGGACAGCAGCATGGGGGGGGGGGCCAGGGAGCCGAACAACTGACTGGGTTGGAGGCCTCAGGAGGGTCGCCCCCAGGGCCAAGGAGGACTTCAGGGAAGAGATAACTTCTGGGAGCAAAGAAGGCTGGAGCAGGGAGGATGGCGACAAGGACCAAGGGGTCATTTCCCACCACCGCAGGAGGCCATGGAGGTGGGAAGAGGAAGAGGAGGAAGAATTCGGGGAGCCGGAAGAAGGGGAGGAGGAGAAGGAAGAGGGGGCAGGGTGGCGTTGCCCTATTGTGACTTCCATCAGGAGGAAGGTCACGCAACGGCCACCTGCCCAGAGTTTCTGGAGATAAGAGGGGCCAGAGGGGCCGGAAGGCAAGACCCGCCTGTAAGGATCGTCGAAGTACAGCGAGAAGAGGCTGACGACAGGTGTGAAGACAGGGTAGACGTGGGGACCCGAGGAGGGATCGGAGTGATCCATGGGGGAGTGGGGATCGAGGCAACCCGCAAGGGGAGCCTTCAAACCATGTTTCGCCGAGGGGTCGCCTCAACCTCCCTGGCTCCCCCCCCCCCCCCCAGAGGAGAAGATCACCTTCTCATCCGCGGATATGCCAGACTACGAGGATCCGTTCTGCGACGCGCTTGTGATCCAGACAGCGATAGAAAACTACACCGTCTCCCGGATACTGGTGGACAATGGGAGCTCGGTGAATGTGATCTTCAAGAAGGCCTTCGATGAGATGAGGGTGGAAGGAAAAAGGGTCCTGGCTTCTGATGGACCGCTTTTTGGCTTCTCCGGAGAAAGGAAAGAAGTGGAAGGGGGAGTGGGCCTGCATGTGAGGCTTGGGGGCGTCTCACGGAACTGTCGGTTCGTGATCGTAGACGCCCCGAGTAGTTACAATGCCATCTTTGGACGTCCCCTCATCAGCGCCTTTCGCTGCGTACCCTCCTCATACCACCAATGCCTCAAGTTCAACAATGGAGGGGCGCAGGTTAGGATCAGGGGGGATCCGAAGATGGCAAGGCAGTGCTATGTGACGGCGGTTAACACCGTGTCGTGGATGGCGGAGGCAGAGGAGTTGGAGAAGGAGATGGCTGAGCAGGAAGGGGTTGGGGAAGGGGAGATAAGCCTGGGAGAGGCAATGGAGGTTGTTGAGGAGATGGCGGAGGTGGAGGAGATCAGCCTAGAAGAGGCGAGAGGGATAATGGATGAAGAAGAGCAGAGGCAGGAGGAGAGCCTGGAGGAGGCGATGGAAGTTGATAAGGTTGGGGGAGAGGAGCTCGAGTTTGAGCAGGAAGAGGCAAGGGTAAGTTAGGAGCGGTCGGGGCTTGAGCCGGCCGAAGAAGTGGTGGAGATGGAGGTGCTTACAAGAGCGGGGGAGGTGCAAAGGGTTCGGATCAGTGGAGGCTTGAGCCTCATGGATCAGGAGCGGATGCGAGCCTGCATCCAAAGCAACGCCGACATCTTCGCTTGGAGCGCGACAGACATGTCGGGCATCAACGCGGACGTGGCCTGTCATCGCTTGAACCTGGATCCCAGAGCCCGCCCCATACGCCAAAAGATGAGGGCCATCGCCACCAAGCTAGAAGCCCCCATCCGAGAGGAGGTCAAAAAGCTCCTGGACGCAGGCTTCATCTCAGAGATCCAGTATCCAGGCTGGATCTCCAACGTGGTAATGGTAAAGAAGGGAGGAGGAAAATGGCGCATGTGTATTGATTTTTCTTTATTAAATAAATCATGTCCCAAGGATTGCTACCCCTTGCCTCGAATCGATGCGCTGGTTGACTCAGCCGTCGGTTTTTCTCTTATGAGTTTTTAGATGCATTTTCAGGTTACCATCAGATCCGGATGCACCCTCCTAATGTCAAGGATGTTTCCTTCATCACAAGAGAGGGATGCTTCAGCTATAAGATGATGCCCTTCGGGTTGAAGAACGCAGGGGCAACGTACCAACGCATGATGGATCGAATCTTTCGAGATCAAAGGGGAAGGAACCTGGAGGTCTACGTGGACGACCTCATGGTCAAGAGCAAGTGTGTTGACTCCCACTTGCGGGACTTGGAGGAAACGTTTGCCACCCTGCGAAGGTTCAAGATGAGGTTGAATCCCTTGAAGTGCGTCTTCGGGGCAAGTCGCGGGAAATTCCTCGGACACCTCTTGACCCCCGCGAGGGTAGAACCTAACCCCGATAAGGTTAAGGCTATTCTAGACCTGGAATCACCTCGCAGTGCCAAAGAGGTCCAGCGCTTGACCGGGAAGTTGGCCGGGCTAAGCAGGTTCCTCTCTCGGTCAGGGGATAGGTGTTCCTCTTTCTTTAAAGTACTTCGTGGTAACCAAGTGTTCGAATGGACGGCCGAATGTGAAGAGGCATTTCAGGGGCTGAAGAGGCAACTCTCCCGAGCTCCGTTACTTCAAAGCCCGAAGGAAGGGGAGGACCTAGCCTTGTATCTCGGAGTGGGGGGTAGAGGCAGTGAGCTCCGTCTTGGTTAGGGAGGAGGGGAAGAAGCAGTTACCCGTCTATTATGTAAGCCGAATCTTAAAAAAGGCGGAGCTCCGATACCCCATCCTGGAGAAGCTAGCGTATGCTTTGGTCATCTCAGCTAGGAAGCTTCGCCCTTACTTTCAGGCGCACTCGATTAGGGTGGTAACCGACCATCCTCTTCGCAAGGTCTTTGAGGGGGTGGAGCATTCAGGAATGTTGGCAAAGTGGTCCATCGAGCTAAGCGAGTTTGACATTTCTTTCGTCCCAAGGCTCTCCATCAAAGCCCAAGCCGTGGCGGACTTTTTGGCGGATTAAGTCACCGAGGCCGAGGAAGAAGAGCCGAGGCCGTCGGAGGCATGGAAGATGATGGTCGATGGAGCCTCAGGAAGGCACTCCCTGGGAGGAGGTATGGTACTGGTAAGTCCCCAAGGGGTTACCATAGAACAAGCAGTGGCCTTCCACTTCCCTGTAACCAATAATCAGGCGGAGTACGAAGCCGTGATAGCCGGTCTCCGACTGGCAAAGGAGTTGGAAATTCAGGATGTGGAGGCCTTCACAGACTCAATGGTGGTGGCATCGCAGATCCGAGGGGAGTTCGAGGCCCGGGAGCCTACCCTCGCGAGATATCTATCAAAGGTAAGAACTATCATTGGAGGTTTCCGTTCTTTTTCTATTCAACATGTTCCCAGGGAGGAAAGCATGGCAGCTGACCGATTAGCAAAGTTCGGGCCTCGGGGTGGAGGTACCCTAACCGAACTATTTCGGCCGGCCATTGAAGAGGGGGAGGTGATGGAGGTGAATCGGCGGTCCTCATGGGTAGATCCGTTGGTGACCTTCTTGACCACAGGAGGACTGTCGGAAGAAGTCAAGGATGCCAAGAGCTTCAGGCATAAGGCGGCTCATTATCTGATGCTGGAAGGGAGCTTGCATCGGAAGATGTTGTCAGGACTCCTCGCGAGATGCGTGACCGAGGAGGAAGTCCCAGGGATCCTGGAAGAGGTGCATTCTGGGGAATGCGGCAGTCATTCAGGGGGAAAGACATTGGAAGCAAGGGTGATAAGGCAAGGATATTTCTGGCGGACTTTGAGGAAGGATACAGCTGAGTTCGCAAGGAGGTGTCGGAAGTGCCAAGTACATGCTCCCCTCCAGCTCTTGCCCGCCCAAAGGCTTCGAAGCATCACGGCGCCATGGCCCTTCTCCATTTGGGGAATGGACCTGGTTGGACCCTTTCCTCCAGCTAGCGGGCAGAGGAGATTCCTCCTAGTTATGATTGACTACTTCTCCAAGTGGTTGGAGATCAAGCCGTTAGCCAAGGTAACCTCCCAGGTCATCAGGAACTTCGTTTGGGGGGAAATCGTTTGCAGGCACGGATTGCCTCAAGCGATAGTGACAGACAACGGTCCTCAGTTTGCCAGTGAAGAATTCATCAGTTTCTGCACCCAATTGGGGATTGACCTCAGGTTCGCCTCTGTCCATCATCCTCGGAGCAATGGCCAGGTGGAGGCGGCCAACAAGATCATTGTCAGCTTGCTCAAAAAGAAGGTGGAGAACCTGAAGGGTAACTGGGTGGAACAGCTCCCTTTCGTTCTGTGGGCCTTGCGAACGACTCCGAACACGGCCACAGGGGAGACCCCCTTCAAGCTCTCTCATGGGTGTGAAGCTGTCCTCCCGGTGGAGTTCGAGGTTCGGTCCCCAAGGGTCGCGGCCGCGGCTGAGGGAAGCGAAGCTTGGAGGTTGGAGAATGAGGAAGGGTTGCGCCTCTCATTAGATATGGTGAAAGAGCTGCGGGATGTTGCCGCCATCAGGCAAGAAGAAGTAAAACGGCGAATGGCTCGGTACTTCGATAAGCACATCAGAGTCAAGCAATTCGCCGAGGGGGATCTAGTACTGAAAAAGGTCGACGCTGCAGGAAGGTCGGCCGCGGTTGGTAAGCTCAACCTTAGCTGGGAAGGGCCTTATATAGTAGAGAAGGCTCTGGTTAACGGAGGCTTCTATCTCCAGGATGCGGAGGGAAGGACCTTGAGTCACACCTGGAATGGTGACGATCTGAAGCGCTTCTACCCGTAAGAGGGAAAGAAGGATTGTAATGTTATAAACAACCATTGCATTTTCAATAAGTTTATTCCAGAATGTTGACTATCTCTGAGTATGCAATCTTTATGTTTTTTGTTTTAACTGGCTATGACTCCTCATCTCAATGATGGAAAAGGCCTGGTTGAAGGAATCTTCATCAACACCCCGAGCTCGGCTCGGCCCCAGGTAGACCCGCTGTGCAGGCTCTCATCAAGCTGGTAGGTCCGAAGGCTCGCCTGTGGGGGAAAGGTTGGCTCTTGCGATACTTTGTTCTTAGCCACTTCTACGACACCCCGAGCTTGGCTCGGCCCCAGGTAGACCCGCTGCGCAGGCTCTCATCAAGCTGGCAGGTCCGAAGGCTCGCCTGTGGGGGAAAGGTTGGCTCTTGCGATACTTTGTTCTTAGCCACTTCAACGACACCCCGAGCTCGGCTCGGCCCTAGGTAGACCCGCTGCGCAGGCTCTCATCTAGTTGGCAGGTCCGAAGGCTCGCCTGTGGGGGAGAGGTTTGGTTATCTTCATCAACACCCCGAGCTCGGCTCGGCCCCAGGTAGACCCGCTGCGCAGGCTCTCATCTAGCTGGCAGGTCCGAAGGCTCGCCTGTGGGGGAGAGGTTTGGTTATCTTCATCAACACCCTGAGCTCGGCTCGGCCCCAGGTAGACCCGCTGCGCAGGCTCTCATTAAGCTGGCAGGTCCGAAGGCTCGCCTGTGGGGGAAAGGTTGGCTCTTGCGATACTTTGTTCTTAGCCACTTCTACGACACCCCGAGCTCGGCTCGGCCCCAGGTAGACCCGCTGCGCAGGCTCTCATCTAGCTGGCAGGTCCGAAGGCTCGCCTGTGGGGGAGAGGTTTGGTTATCTTCATCAACACCCCGAGCTCGGCTCGGCCCCAGGTAGACCCGCTGCGCAGGCTCTCATCTAGCTGGCAGGTCCGAAGGCTCGCCTGTGGGGGAGAGGTTTGGTTATCTTCATCAACACCCCGAGCTCTGCTCGGCCCCAGGTAGACCCGCTGCGCAGGCTCTCATCAAGCTGGCAGGTCCGAAGGCTCGCCTGTGGGGGAAAGGTTGGCTCTTGCGATACTTTGTTCTTAGCCACTTCTACGACACCCCGAGCTCGGCTCGGCCCCAGGTAGACCCGCTGCGCAGGCTCTCATCTAGCTGGCAGGTCCGAAGGCTCGCCTGTGGGGGAGAGGTTTGGTTATCTTCATCAACACCCCGAGCTCGGCTCGGCCCCAAGTAGACCCGCTGCGCAGGCTCTCATCTAGCTGGCAGGTCCGAAGGCTCGCCTGTGGGGGAGAGGTTTGGTTATCTTCATCAACACCCCGAGCTCGGCTCGGCCCCAGGTAGACCCGCTGCGCAGGCTCTCATCAAGCTGGCAGGTCCGAAGGCTCGCCTGTGGGGGAAAGGTTGGCTCTTGCGATACTTTGTTCTTAGCCACTTCTACGACACCCCGAGCTCGGCTCGGCCCCAGGTAGACCCGATGCGCAGGCTCTCATCTAGCTGGCAGGTCCGAAGGCTCGCCTGTGGGGGAGAGGTTTTGTTATCTTCATCAACACCCCGAGCTCGGCTCGGCCCCAGGTAGACCCGCTGCGCAGGCTCTCATCTAGCTGGCAGGTCCGAAGGCTCGCCTGTGGGGGAGAGGTTTGGTTATCTTCATCAACACCCCGAGCTCGGCTCGGCCCCAGGTAGACCCGCTGCGCAGGCTCTCATCAAGCTGGCAGGTCCGAAGGCTCGCCTGTGGGGGAAAGGTTGGCTCTTGCGATACTTTGTTCTTAGCCACTTCTACGACACCCCGAGCTCGGCTCGGCCCCAGGTAGACCCGCTGCGCAGGCTCTCATCTAGCTGGCAGGTCCGAAGGCTCGCCTGTGGGGGAGAGGTTTGGTTATCTTCATCAACACCCCGAGCTCGGCTCGGCCCCAGGTAGACCCGCTGCGCAGGCTCTCATCTAGCTGGCAGGTCCGAAGGCTCGCCTGTGGGGGAGAGGTTTGGTTATCTTCATCAACACCCCGAGCTCGGCTCGGCCCCAGGTAGACCCGCTGCGCAGGCTCTCATCAAGCTGGCAGGTCCGAAGGCTCGCCTGTGGGGGAAAGGTTGGCTCTTGCGATACTTTGTTCTTAGCCACTTCTACGACACCTCGAGCTCGGCTCGGCCCCAGGTAGACCCGCTGCGCAGGCTCTCATCTAGCTGGCAGGTCCAAAGGCTCGCCTGTGGGGGAGAGGTTTGGTTATCTTCATCAACACCCCGAGCTCGGCTCGGCCCCAGGTAGACCCGCTGCGCAGGCTCTCATCTAGCTGGCAGGTCCGAAGGCTCGCCTGTGGGGGAGAGGTTTGGTTATCTTCATCAACACCCCGAGCTCGGCTCGGCCCCAGGTAGACCCGCTGCGCAGGCTCTCATCAAGCTGGCAGGTCCGAAGGCTCGCCTGTGGGGGAAAGGTTGGCTCTTGCGATACTTTGTTCTTAGCCACTTCTACGACACCCCGAGCTCGGCTCGGCCCCAGGTAAACCCGCTGCGCAGGCTCTCATCTAGCTGGCAGGTCCGAAGGCTCGCCTGTGGGGGAGAGGTTTGGTTATCTTCATCAACACCCCGAGCTCGGCTCGGCCCCAGGTAGACCCGCTGCGCAGGCTCTCATCTAGCTGGCAGGTTCGAAGGCTCGCCTGTGGGGGAGAGGTTTGGTTATCTTCATCAACACCCCGAGCTCGGCTCGGCCCCAGGTAGACCCGCTGCGCAGGCTCTCATCAAGCTGGCAGGTCCGAAGGCTCGCCTGTGGGGGAAAGGTTGGCTCTTGCGATACTTTGTTCTTAGCCACTTCTACGACACCCCGAGCTCGGCTCGGCCCCAGGTTGACCCGCTGCGCAGGCTCCCATCAAGCTGGCAGGTCCGAAGGCTCGCCTGCGGGGGATAGGTGGAGTCCTTGACTTTTTGATCCTTGGTTCTTGGTTGGTAGTTACTACGTTACAACGAGCTCGGCTCGAACCCCGGTAGACCCGCTGCGCAGGCTCCCATATAAGCTAGCAGGTCCGACGGCTCGCCGGTGGGATAGGGGTTTAATTGGTCGGAAAAATATGTGAGCAGGGCCCTGGCCTAGACCGGAGGCAAGGCCCTAAAGGTCTCGGCTCAGAGGTCTCAGCCAGTAAAGGCCTCGGTTTGGAGGTCTCGGCCAGTAAGGGTCTCGGCTCAAAGGTCTCGGCCCAGAGGTCTCAGCCAGTAAAGGCCTCGGTTTGGAGGTCTCGGCCAGTAAGGGTCTCGGCTCAAAGGTCTCGGCCAGTAAAGGTCTCGGTCAAAGGGGGGTTCTCGCAAAAGGAGGCTCCCGGCGGACCTGGGCAGGACGGCTTAATTGACGGCGCGAGGTTCCCGCCTAACTGATCTCTGAGAAAGATTACCCTAAAGAGACTAAGGGTCTCGGCGGAAGCTCGCGCGGAAGCCATTCGGCAGAATAATATACTTTCAAGCACACACTGACAATGAAAAATGAAACATTACTTTACATAAAATTAATTACAAAAGCCGGAGCCTCTCGCTCATTACAAGAGAAACAAAAAAGAAAAAAGAAGCTTAGGGGGACGCGCTGTAACTCCCGCTGGTGCTCTCGCTTGAATTATCGCCAGAGCTCGCTTCAGATGTCTCGCCAGCGGCGGTAGAAGACCTCGGGATGTCTGAGGGAGGCGAGTCCGGCGCGCCTGGAGGTTTGGGAACTGGATCATAGAGCCAAGGAAGGAGTTGGAGAGCGTCGATAGTCGCGCCGTCCTCCCGAAGCAGTTTGACGTCTCGCAGCGTCTCGAGCGTCAGCTTGACGGTTGCCTGAGCGTTGGCTTACAGCAGCTTGTCAACGTCGTACTCTGAGAGGTAACGACTCCGCAGCCTCGCATCTAGCTCCGGAGGCGGGACCTTCGCCATCTCAGCGCGAAGCTGTTCCCTCAGGAGGACGCTCTCGCAGCGCGCGTTGGCCAGCTCTGCGCGAAGCTCCTTGACTTAGGCAGAATCCTGTGAAAAAAGAGTTCAGTCTGGAAACATCGCGCAGTCGTAACTTTGAGAAACGAGAGCAAGGGTTCAGGAGGGTATCGCTTACCTCAGTCGCGGGGCGTAGAGACAGCGCCAGTCGAGCATCCGCAAGCTCCTGTTGAGCTCTCGCGAGTTCTTCTCCCGCGGTGTGCGCTCGAGCCACCGCGTCCTCCCTTGCCTTACGCATATCGGTGAAATTCTTGTCGAGGGTGATGCTACGGCGCGCACACATATGCGCAAGCTCGAACCCGCGCAATAGAGCCCGGATGGCATCAAAGGCTAGAAGGCGGGTGGACATCTGGTCAAACACGCTGGCATCCTCTCGGCTGTAAAGGCCATATCCAAGCGAGAAGGCCTCGCCAGTCACATCTTCCCCCTCCGCCCAGCTGGGAAGGAGCGTCGTAACCTTGATTAAGTTTGACTCGGGGTCCCATTCCATCTGAGGCTTCCCCTCCGCGTCGGCGTACTTCACGCCGAAACCAAAGTTCCTGTGCCCTTTCGGCACCTCCCGGGGCGGAGCTCGGGCGGAGGTTTCGGCGGCGAGCACTTCTCCCCCAGCCTCGCTTGCGGCCGGTGGGTTCCCAGTGGAAGCCTCGGCGCGGCTCTTGGCGGCGGCATCCATCTCGCTGGCCCTTTGGAGGATCGCTTCGAAGGAGCTGCCTGCGGGAAGGGGTTGGACAGGCGAGACGGCCGGGGCTTTCCCCTTCTCGAGAGCAGATGGTTTGGGCCTCTTCAGCATTCGGAGAGGAGGAAGGGTGACCTTCCGCTTCTTGGCTGGTGGCGGCAAAGGAGGGGCTGGATCGTTTCGGCAGGCGCTGGCGCTAGCTTCCGCGAGCGCAAGGGAGCCTCTCGCGGCCAGACCCTCGACACCCCGGCCTTCAGCGAAGGGTTGGCGCAGAGGGACCTCCCGCTCTCCTGCAAAGTTAAAACACTTCAGTGCAAGAAGATCTTTGATAAAAGAGGGAATCTGAGGCGAGACCGTACCTTCGCCCGAGTGAACGAGTGGGAGGGAGTCGACGTCTCGCCTGAGGTAGGGGACATCGAACTCCTTGGTTCCAAAGAATTCCAGGATTGCGCTCTCGCGCGATCCCAGAGTAGGTGGTTTGTAGGCAGCGTCCTCGTACTGAACGGGCTGAAGCTGGACGTTGCCGAAGTCCCCGCTGACATAGACGAATTTCTCGCCCCAGTGATGGTGCTTGTTGGCGAGACCGGTAACCTCGAGCAGTTGCCCGGAGAAGAAAACCACCCCTCCCTTGGCGCGGAAGTTGAATAGCTTCCGGAAGATGGGCAAACTGAACTCGATCCTCTCGGATCGCATATAGCATATGAATGCTATAAGGATCGCGACTGAGTTCGGGTTCAGTTGGGCGGGAACCACCCCATAGTAACGAAGAGCAAGCCGAACCTCCGGCCAAAGGGGAAGGCGGAAGCCCACCTCGAAATGCTCAAGGGGGATGGCGAGTTCTCCCGCCTCCGGAGTATTCACCTTATCGTGATTACCCGGGTTCCGCGCCGAGAAGCCAGCGGGGATGTAGCGGTCAACGATCAGGTTATATTCGTCTAGGGTGAGCTTGCAGGAAGGGAAGAGGTGTTTTTGGAAAGCTTCCGCGCAGTGGGCGCGACCCTTGTTCTCGCCAGGCATGGTGGGTTTGCGAGTGAGAGCGAGAGCTGAAAAGAGGTCGAAGCGGAAGCAAGAACGCGAGAGCAAGGAAGGAAGGCTGAGGTTCCGGATCGAAGAAGTAAATGCGGTTGGTAGACTTCTCTATTTATAGGGAATCGTAATCATCATGGATCCATCCGACAGAGAGAGAAAGTGACAGCGGAGTACAGCTGTCAGAATCCGGGCTAACGGCGCCTCGATTTTCCCCCTCGGGATGACAGCGGTCAACGGTCGTTCCTGGTTTCGACGCAACTATCTGGATTGGCGCAAGCCTCCTAGATTGGCGTAAGCCTCCTAGATTGGCGCAAGCCTCCTAGATTGGCGCAAGCCTCCTAGATTGGCGTAAGCCTCCTAGATTGGCGCAAGCCTCCTAGATTGGCGCAAGCCTCCTAGATTGGTGCAAGCATCCTAGATTGGTGTAAGCGTCTTAATTTAAAAGCCTCACAGAGCAATAAAAAGAAAAGAAAAGAGAGACATTGGTAACAGTGAGGTTCTCGCCAACGAAAGTTGGATAAACCTAATTAACAGTAATGTTTATTACAGATACATTGATAAAAGAGATTCAAGCGAGAAGTCTAATAGGGCTTCCAATACCATCGTCCTCGTTCTCGCCGCCTAGTTCTTGGAGGCACCAGCGGATTGAAATAAGACGATAGGGTGGTACACCCAAGGTTGATCCGCCTGGCATGATCTCGGATCTGCGAGATGCATCTCCCTGGCGAAGACTCGGCGGAAGGCCCTCCCGGACGATCAGCCTAGCCTAAGAAGAAATCCCGCTCCAGAGTCTCCAACCTTTGCTCCACAGATTCGCGGAACGCTTTTGCCGCGGCAGAGTGAGCACGATCTCGCCGGATGAGCCTGGCCAGGATAGCCGAGATCTTCTTCCTCCTCCCCTTCGCACTCCCGGCGCTGTTCAATATTCCTTCTATCTCGCCAGACGAAGGGAGGGGAGAATCTTCCTCTTCTTCATCGTCATCATCTTCATCATCATCTTCTTCTTCCCGGTTGGCTTCCGACCGCAAGCCGGGATCACCTGCAAAGGAAACGCACGAGAATTTTGGTCAAGGCATGACAATCAACAGTCCAGAAAAGTTTCGCATACCTGCGGTTGGGCGAGAACCGTCAACCAAAGTTGGACGAGAAGGCCCGGCCCCTCCGTTGGTTCCATAAAGGAGGTGAAGAGGCTTGCCCAGCCCCGGGCGGAAGGGCTCGCGCACGATGGTCCCGACCTGGCCAGAAGCTCGTGGGGAGTTGTCTTCTCCCAAGAGATGATCGGCATCCTTGGGAGTAGCGGAGGGATCAGAGGCCGTCCCTCCCGCCTGCAGGGTAGGATTGGTCACCAAGGGAGGCAATTCCACAGTTCTCGCTTCTACTTCCCTGGCGGTTAGGCCCGGGTCGGCGGGAGCGGGCACTGCGAGAAGACAGTTCAGAAAAGAAAAGGCAGGGTTGACATATGACAGTAGCAAAACGTACCTATCGTTTCGGTCTCGGCTGAAGGAATTGCGTCCGAGACCCGTGTTTGGTCCTTGGGGGAATGAGCGGGCAGGTTCGAAGAACTTGGCGGGATCTCGGCGTCATCGTTAGGAGCGGATTCCTGCGAAAGCTTACTTTAACCATCGGATCTAGTGCACAATCAGCTCGGTAGGCACGGTTGAAAGGCTTACCTTCTGCGGGGAAGGATCCCCCGCAGGATTGGGAGTGGGGGAAGGAGGATCCCTGTTCTCGCGAGAAAGGTCCCGCCGGACCACCTTCGCCCTTTTCTTTTCCTTCTTCTTCGGCTCGGAAGGCCCGGCGGTTGAAGTCTTTCTCGCTAACCATGGAGCCACCGCCGCACAGTTAGCCAAGGCCCGCGCTTGGGCAGCGGCTAACCAGTCTTGGAGGTCTTGCGGAAGTGGTTTGGCAGCACATTTGGGATGCATGGTAAGCTCGCGCAAAAATCCCTGAGGCGAGAGCTCAGTTGGAAAACCGTACTTCAAGGGCAGGGCGTATGGACGCCTATCAGTGCATATTTATAGCCGCAGTAGGACCCACCAAAAGATTCCCTCGGTAGGCGGGCACGTGTCCAGCGAATATTTTGGGGGTTGGACTTGTCTTGTCGAGCGCAGGGCTAGCTCGAAAAGAGCGGGGATTGTGTACAACCCCATATTCGCTGGGTGGGACCCAGAGACACCACAGAGGAATTGGGCTAGCCTCAGGCTAGCCTTGGGTTAACCCTAAGGCATACTTATGGAGTTTTCGTCCTTAAAGGCTCCCGCCTAGCAGTGGGCGATATCGTTCGCGCCACGACAGGCTTCGGGTCCAAAGCCAGAGGAGCTTCCGCCCTGAAAGAGCTCCCGCCAAGGGCAGGCGAAAGTTGGGGAAACCAGAGCAGATAGTCGAGCCCCCGGCAGAGAGATCGTCGACCGACCAAGGCAGGCGAGAAGGCCTTAGGTGAACCTTCATTCGCAATGGCATCATGACCACCTAGCGCGAGAACCTTCCTGGTAGGAGTTCTCGCCATGGCGGGCCTAGAGGGGACCCAGCGAGAGCCTTCTAGGCCGGGGGTCTCGCCAAGTGGGCCCACGTGGTGGGACCCGGAGTCTAGAGGAGATTATTTTATTATTATCCCGAGGTAAAATTATCCAAATGCCCTTGGGATGACAGCGGGATTTGGCTATTGGCAGACCCCTCAGGGGTATTTCAGTATTTTCAGGTCAAAGGAAGACTATAAAAAGACCCATAGGGGCTCTTTGGAAGGCATGGCTTTCATTACTCTCCAACTCTAGTGCCTTCTGAGGAGCTCCCAGCCCAGCATTTGGCTTTGAAGGGGAAGCTCTCAGAGATCTTTCGGGTGTGTGGTGGGACCTCCCAGCTGAGGCTTTGGGTCAGTCTTTTGACCTTAGCAGCCAGTCAAGGGTCGAGATAAGAGAGAAGTAGGCGTCGGCTGCACTTTGGTTTGTGAACATTCGTTGGGGTCAATTTTGGCTTCAACAGTTGCGTCTCCTGGTTCGGCTCCATGATCCCCTAAAATGATTTGGTCAACGACCGTAAGTATAAAAAGACTAAGTCTTATCATCCCCCACCACTCCCCCAATGGCTCCTAGGCACCGAGCGGGGAGGAGGAAAGGGAAGGTAATGAAGGTGGAGAGTAACAAAGTAAGCAAGTGACGGCGAAACTAGTCTATCATGAATATATAATCACAGCAAGTATAAATAAGTAACAATAAGTAAGAAGAAGTAGGAAGTAATATAACTATACACAAGAACAAGTGAGCAAGTGTAGTATGAAAAGGTAAACTAAGTAAGTAACCATGACCTATAGGAATGCTCATACAAACCTATAGACCAAGGGGTCATTTTGCAAGGCCTATTATATAATGCGTCTCATACCACTTTATATAATAGGTGTAAGGGGTTATATGCAATGATGATGTTATGACATGCAAGTATGTCATGATGTGAATCATGCAAGTGCAACACACACACTCGACTTTGTGCACACAGAGCTTTAGTTTCCCCTTTTTGGAGCCTAACCTCCCAGGATACCTCCGTAGTGGCAAACGGAAGCAGTGGGTTGGGCCTCACCCACCTCTAAACCGATATCACACTACACAATCAGACCTATTATACCTCTCAACGCTGGTGCACTAAGCAGAGCTCCTGCGTACTCTTGTCGGCTACGCACCAGACTTTATTTGGCCAAGTGCTAAACCACACTTGCCGAGTCAACATAATGGTATCGGTGTGACGACTCTCCAATACCGAAGACCCGCCACCTTATATCTTATGCACATACAACAATAATGTATTTTCCACCGAGCCAAAGCTCCCCGGACAATCCCGTCCGTCACAAATATCTATCGAGCCAAAGCTCCCCAGACTAACCAGTCCATCTCAAAACCATCTGAGCCATCGGCTCGTTAGGCTAACCTGCCCGACACCAAAACCACCGAGCCTACCTCCCGTGTGACCCAACCTAACTCCCGCAACCCCGGGAAGTGTGAGTGTAAGTGTAACCCTAGATTATTTCTAATTACTCTTATAATCCATTTAGTCTTACGGTTTACGTTACCCTTGGACTGCCCAAGGCATTCCCCGTGAAGGGCTCTCGAGGGCACTAGGAACTACGATAAGCTGAAGCTCAAAGCTTCCTTTCGCAAGGCACTTACTGTTAATTGTTAATACCCGATTCCCGATCCCTTTTAATATTATTATGTATCTAACCCTAGTGTATTTGACTTTTCTTCCTCGCAGGAAAGACGATATTTCGTCGATCCCACACACCACTTAACACAAATCAACCCTGCACTATCCTCATCATGATTCCTAATGATGGACTTATTTCCACTCACCAAAACCAATAAACCATCAAACTCAAACTCCCTAAGCTCATTTCACATGTTATCCCATTTTTCTGTAGTTTTACTATACGCAGACCAACCTAAGCTATATGGTGTACATGATAGGAGGTACTCCAAATTTTCATTCAAATGCCCTAAAATATTTATTGGGGGCCTAACATGACATATTTAGCCTAAATCCAGAAACTTGGAATTTTCCTAGATAATTTGGCATTTAATTAATTTTTCCAAAAATTGGTCCATGGGTGATTTGAACATGAGGTACTAAATTTACTTAAGATCTATCCATACAAAAATTTTGAACACTATAAGACTATAAGATATTAGTGAATACCAAATTACATAGATTTTCATAAAGTAATTATTCTCTAAATAATTAAACCAAGTTAATTCAACTAATTAGAGGTAATGAAGAAAGTACCATAAATACTAGTCCACAAATTATATAAAAATTAATATAGATCTATTATGATCATAAAACCTTACTGACTAAGTTTCATGCAATTCTAAGATCAGTAAACCACATCTAAAAATGCCTCAATAAAATCCATCATGGTGCACTTTGTGAAGGAACATCCTTGTAATCTCAACTAAATAATATGAAATAATTTTTCCAAGCTTCTTTATGCTCTAGAAAGTCCTCTAGCTAAGTAACACAATTTTCTAGCAAGCTATAGTATTTATCTTATATTTATCAAAGTAAGGTGCACTAGTTTTTACTTTACACATGATGTAGTAAGAAGAAATGTTCAACTATTCCAAATAATTTACTAGTGCACCTAAATGATATTTGATTAGCTTTACCAGAGTTTCAAATCACTCTAAGACATTTAAACCATAGTTACATCAATATCATCAAAAAGGGCAAGATGAAGGTTATAGCTACAAGAATGAGCTACTGTTATCTAAACACCCTATCATAAATTCCAGAGGTTAATAGCATTATAACATTACCCCTACCAAAATATCATAAAGATCCAAAGTCATATGACCCATTAAATATTCCCCAAGATGTATAGACCTAAAAACTTACCAAGTGGTTTGAGTGGGGTGCATGTGTACCAATACCACCAAATCCCTTCCTAGGGCATTTCACCACCCCATGATCACATGAACTACACACCAAGTCCATCCAAGGGCATATCACCCCATGCCCTTCACAAATCCCCAAAGTTAAACCATGGGGTTTGAACTAGGGTCCTAGGGCAAATTCACCCTAATTCACCCCATAATCTATGGGAGGGTGTTTACTGACATAACACATCAGAGGACCAAGTATCAACCTCTTTTGAGGTGATTTGACCCCTTAAACCCACAAGGGACACTATGATCTAATTACCTCGTTTTGGTCCAACTTAGGGTTTGCTTATTTCCAAACTAAATAATCTCAAAATGGGATGAAAATTTATACAGAGTCTTATGATGACCCTAAGGACCGCTCACCAAAATTTGGGAGGGTTTGGAGTTCATTAGACCTTTTAAATAATTCATACATGGATTATTAAATTTCTACAAAAACTTTTGGAAAATGTTTCTAAAAATTCCCATTTTTGGATATGTTCTAGGTATAGGTAAGAGTGACCCCCATCCAAAATTTCAAGTAATTTGGATGGTTGTATTGATGGGGCACTCAAAATAGTCTCTGATCTAGCTTAGGTATAGACCTCACCAAAATGAGTGCTCTGGTCAAACCACTTATCCAAATGGGTTGAAACCAATTTTAAATTAACGTAGACCCATAGAGATGCAATTTTCATGTTGACCATTTCCTCTGATTAAGCCTCTAAGTATTTTTTTAAAATTCCTAAGATGATTGATTTTTAAGGGCAGAAAATACATTAAATATAATATATATAACTTGATATTACACAGATCTTGACGCAAATCCGACGATTGCTTGTTTTTTTCTTCCTCCAATCGACGAGTGAGATTTACCCGACCTGGAGCATCTTCCAACCCTATTTCCCGGCCACCCGACCACCTCCCTGGTCAGCCACCGTTGCTGCCACCTTCGTTGAGGTAGGGGCTATCGCCTGGCGGCGGCACGGCCGCCGGAGGGCCCTTTTCCGGCAAACCCGACGCATGGATTTTTTTCCCCATAAAACAAGGAAAACAAAAGCTTTGATCGGGCTCAATTGAGCCCGATCCTTATTCTATAAGAATCCTAGGATCTATCCACAGAGGAAGGAGAGGAGGAGGACCTTCTTGGAGGGCTGGAGGCAGGTCGATCTTCGAGTTGCCATGGACGGTGGTGGTGCTTTTTCATTCTCTGCAACTACACTATATAAGGGATCGAATTCTTCAGGTAAATGATGGGAAAGGCTCCTCTCAGGCCACTGATGGTGTTTAAAGCCACAGTTGGGGAGGGGAGAGGCCACTAAATGGCCATTGAAAGCTTGGCTCGGCCATGATAATTCTCCTCCCCTAGTCACTGTCATGGCCGGGAAAACCCTTGGCCTTCTCCTAACTTTCCATGGGAGATGATTTTATCAAGAAAAGAGGGCCTTTGGCATTCCAAGCCATGAATGACCTTCACTCCCCACTTTCTCTCTCCTCCATTAAAGGGGAAAAATAGAGTTTTCTCTCTCCTAGTAATCAAAGCCAATTTTGATCTCTCCTCCAGCCTATTGGCACCCCACTAATCCATATGAATAATAAAAATGAGGTTAGCCCAAGTGGGGGAAATGGGTTTGAGCTTGGGTTAGCCCATTTGGGATAATTTGACCTAACACTATTGTAGAGTTGACCTTGGTCAACATGACCATTTTGGTTGACCCCAATGGGTCCTTAGTGACCCATTGGCCTCCCCTAAGGTCTAGAAAGACTTGGGTAGAGTTGGTTAGACATCTTGGGGGTCACTTGACCCTTAGTTATGACACTTTGACCTTTTTGGGGTTAGGGTTGACTTGGGTCAACTTAGCCTCTTTGGTTGACCCCAAGGGATCCTTGGTGACCCATTGGCCTTCCTTAGGGCTTGGGAAGGTCTAGGTGGATCCCTTTGGCCAAGGGGAGGTTAGTTGACCATGTATGAGCTTAGTTTGACCTTATTAGGGTTTGGATTGACTTTGGTCAACTTGACCATTTTAGTTGACCCTAGTGGGTCCCTATAGCTCTAATGGACCCTCTAACAGGTTAGTGATGTTGTGGTGGGGTCATGGTGTCATGGTGAAGCCTTATGGTCATCCGTAAGCTAGTAATTGAAATTCTACTATTTGCTGACATAGGTGGTTCACACACTAACTCCCCAGTTCACCCCATCCTTTTGACACTTCTCAGGGTTTTGTCATGACCCAGTCATGACAAAACCATCCTAGGGGTCTAGAAGTCTGAGGGATGTTACACAAGGTGCCGCCGAAAAAGGTCGCTCTGGCGGCACCAGAAAACAGAGTAATTCTTTTTTATTTTTCTGCGGTTGTGGCCAGAGGCGGCAGGCCACCGGACCACCACAAGAGAATAGCTCAACCTCGGCGCATCGGCTGGGGTGGTTTTGTGGCTAGGGCAGTCACCGGAGAGACTTGGTGGCGTGGTGGCATTGGGAGAAGAGCCGGCCGCCATCCTGCTCTCGGTTTAGTAAATTTTGACGGTGGCCGGCGGCGGTAGGCCGCCAGACCACCGCCCAAGAGGCCGTCGGCCCCCAATGAGTTGATCGGGAGCAGCACTGACGTTTAGTAATGGCTGGCCGACAGCGGCATAAGGCCACCGCCTTCTCTCTGATAAGATAAAATCGTCGCCGTCCAATCTCGGTGATGAGATGGATGGCAGAGATTACCTAGATTCCCACCCGCCTCAACTTCTGTGCCCCCACAGCGGATTCGTGTCCAACCGCTGTGGGTAAAAATCTAGTTATTTTCCTATCCGGCGCAATCCTGGGCGCAAGATCGAGCCTGATCTGGCTATGTGAAAACGAGATTTTAAACAGATTTTTGTATAATTTTTATAAAAAAAATCTAGGTTCATAGGGAAAAAGTGTTCAACAGGAAAATTATTCATCTTGTAGAGGGCTTCTTCCACAAAATTTTTGAGAATTTTTGGAGTTGATTTGGTATTTTAAAAGTCCAAATAATTTTATTTGGCAAATTTTAAGTCCCAAAATTGCTCAAATTTTTTTGGAAAAATTACTAGACTTATTTTAGGCTCCCCCAAGGGTTGTATCAAAATTTGAGAACATTGAGATAAAAAATTAAAGATTTTCCGATTTATTGGAGGCTAAGGTCACGCTCGGAAATTGATGCTCTCAATTTTTCGAAAATAAAAATTGGAGTGTGCGACTACCTTTGTAAATTGAATAATAAATTCAATTATTTTATTAATGAGAGTGTTTGGGGCAAGTGCCCAAGCTCTGAGTGTTTCAAGGTTTCGTGAAACCGTCGAGCTCCTCGTTTTTCTTTTATAAAGACTCTCAGGTAACTTTAGCAGGCTCGGAAGATGAGAGTACAAGCAATTGAACTGTTAATTATTTTCGACGAATAATAAAGATGTGACTCCTAATAAATCCTCCAAGTCCGATTAAGCAATAATTTAAAAGGGCACAACTGAACTATTATCGGACCTTAATAATTGGTGAAACCCAAAGAAGCCTCCTAAAAACTAAAATGGAACTGAACATGCCTCCTGAGAACGGAAATGGAACTGAACATGTCTCCTGAGAACGGAGATGAAACTGAGCATGCCTCCCGAGGATGGAGATAGAGCTGAAGCCTCCTGAATGGAGTGATTGAACTACTAATCATTTTCTTTATGTTTTATTCTAGTCTCGTATTGGTCCAGTTCATTTATTTATTTCTTTTCAGTACTTTAGTCTCGTACTAGTCATGACTATTTACTTTCAGTTCAATTCATTTCTTTTAAGTATTATTCTTGTCTCGTACTGGTCCAGTGTCTTTCAGTACTTACTTTCAGTTTAGTTTTTTTAGTTCAGTACTACTCCAGTTTCATACTAGTCATATTTCATTACAGCATTTCAATTATGCAGCTTATACTAACAACAGTTTCTATTACAACACATTCGTTTCTACAATTTACTATTTTAAGCTCGGGTCCTGCTCTGACGGCTAGTTATTTGATAGGTTGAGCCTTAGTTGGGATAACAGGAGTTGAGATGTTCCTTCTAAATTAACCCCAAATAAAGCGCTCTCACGCTCCTTATCAAAAGTCGAGCCAAGTGTCGTTTGCCCGAATTATTTAAAGCATAGTAGGGCAAGCCACTGTGAACCTGGTGTATGCTAACAAAATTGATAAATTTGATTGCTTGTAAATTATTTGCGGTAAATTGTGGTGGGTCAGTCACTTCCGCAAATCGATCGTACTGGTGTGGGAAGTTCGACGATTCAAGGCGATATGGAGATGAGTACCATGGGTGACCAACCGTTATGTTTTTCCCCATTGGGTTTCCTCCGTTGGTCGGGCAAAATTTTGAATCGTCGGATGTTGCTCACATCAAGGAGTACACGGAGATGTACGTTAGGGCCTTGGCTGGGTAGTATGACTACCCCTATAAGTGGTAGGACTGACTACTGTCACCGACAGCCATATCGGGGAGGCACGTGGCGCTCGCTACCCTGCTTGAAGAGAATCAGTCCATAATATGTCGATATAGGGAATGTTATGTAGCTGTGAATGGATGCGGTGCATGCACGGCTGTGAATGCATGTGGTGCGTGCGCGGTTGTGAATGTCTGCGGTGCGTGCGCGGCTGTGAATGTATGCGATATTTGCATTGGTTGTGAATACCTGTTGTACTGCTGTGCTAATAGAGCTTAAATTAAAAATGACGTATATTACTACTGTTATCCCAGTTATACTCTACTGCAACTCCTTTTATGATTGCTCCAAGCTTATATATGAAATATTGTACTAACTCTCTCTTACTTCAACTATCTACTTTTGTTGGGTATGTGCGCTCGTCCTCAGGATATGGATCCGGGGAGGAGATTTGATTCCACTTAACTCTGTGACTAATAGTTATTTTAATAACCATTCATAGGAGAGAGACCACTGTAGTGACCAGCTGTCGCAGGATGATACGCCAGTTGATGGGACTACTCGAGCAGAGGCACCCCTATCATCTCCAAAGTTTCGAGACGTGAGTACTAGCAAGTAGAGTTGAAAGAGAAAAGAGTTGTTAGTTATAATACTTTTATAGCATACGGGATTCGTGCATAAATAGTGGCTTCGGCCTTTTGCACTTCTTTTTAAATATATATTGTTATATATATTTGTTATGCCTTTCTGTTAATGCTTCTGCTAAACTATGTGATGTGATGTGAATGTTATGGTTCAAGCCGAGCAAGACGGCCAACTAGTGCTTAATAGTGTTGGTTGACACCCCTTAAGGAATACTGGGTGGATGTCTTGGGCAAGTAAGATCACCTCTGGCCCGGCCCGGGCAAAGGTTGGGGGGGTCTTGCATCGTGTATCTTAACCAGAGGAGTAAGAGAAAGGAATATTCATATCTCTTTCACACACTCTCTCCCACTTTCGCTCTCTCTTCAAGTTTGGGAAAGAAAAGAAAGGGAGAAGAAGTCTGATCCAACTCTTTGAAGAGCTATTGGAGGAGTTCTTGAGATTGGAATCACGAGCCGAGGCTAGATCCATCAAGAGGATGGCGTTGCAAACGTTTTCATTCATATCAAATCCATGTTCATGTCTCCTAAAGGATCTTCAAGGGTAATGATTCTCCTTTTGGATAGGTGAAGTTCTTATTTGGCATGTTTGCATGGAAACCCTCACCAATTGGTGAAGAACAAAAAGTTTCAAAAGGTTTGATACAGAGTATCCATGATATAATTGCATATAGAATTTGGAATCGAAGTACGAAATATACATGTTGTGTGAAGCTCATCTAGACAAGTTGGTCTTGATTGGTGATGATTGTTTTGCGTGCCGGAGAAGACTCCGTAGTTAAACGTGTAGTTATATGGTCTGAGGGTGTACAGATTGCTGCAGATAGTCCTGTAGGTGTACTCCAGGAAAACACCCAAAGTTGTAGCAGAATCAAAGCTCTTTTTGATATCGCCCCGCAGTAGGGTAACCATTGGCGGTAGCTCCCGGAGAGATATTTATTGGAGGTGCGAAGCCTAGGTCCTGGGGATTGGGTGCATAACATCAGGAAGCGTTAAAGGCCTGGAGAGCCCAGCTTGTTGGCCATGAGAGCCGACCATTTGAGATGATACTGGTTATCAAATTAACAAAATGATGTGAAGTCGTACTCGTGTCGTGACAATGTGATTCTGACAATTTGAGCATGAGAAATGTTGATCCTAACCGCCCCTTACTGTTTGGTGAAGAGGTAGCTCCTCGACGTACCATTTGATTTTAGGAGAGTCCGTAAGGCATGGTGGCCTTGACGGTAAAAGCTCAATGTTGAACCATCAAGTCTGGGGCTGTGGACGGTCACGCATGCCAACGTCTATGGTGGTTGATATATAGATATACTATCATTCTACTTGTTTGTAGGAAAGAAACACCATCGCCCTGAGTGAGAGGTGGGGTAGTTATAAATTTTCAGTTAAAGTTACCGTTGTTTTGTTTGTCACGTCTTCGTGGACTGTACTTGTGCAGGTATTAGAGAGCCAAACGGGAAGTAGCGGGTTGAAGCCCTTTCACTATGTTGGCTGGCCCTCGAAGGCCCAAGTGCTTGTGTATAGTTTTTCTTTCAAGTGTTGTTGGTTTGCGTGCTGATGTAAGTAAAATATTTATTTATGTAAACAGTTGTGAGGCCTTAATGCCAAAACTATTTGTGTATATGTCATTCATGTGGTTTTGTTTGTGGACATTCCTAAGGGTGGGTTCTTCTTATTTAAAAGCTTCCACTAGAATGTAACCCTGAGTTAGGATACGTGGATGTTTTGGTTTCAATGCGTAACTCCACTGACTGTCCGTGGAATATGGTGTGGGGCCCCGACGAGACCTTCTGTTATATTTTTCGTGGCGAATTGGGGTATTACAACACCCATGGTTGTAATAGAAAACAAATGCTCTGTTGATATCGCCCAACTATTGTATTATCATCGGTGATAGCTAACTAGACAGAATCCAGTGTTGCTGATGATTGTTCGAGAAGCCTATGTCATGGGAATAAGGTGTGTAGCCTGTTACGATGAAAGGCATGATGTGCCTAGCTTTGGTGGCCTTGTATGCTGACCTTGTGAGATAACATTGGTTATTATATTAACGGGCCAAAGTGAAGCCGTACCCACATCGTGCTAGTTGTTCGCGGTGATTGAGTCAGGCAAAGCTGATCCGAACCCGTCGGTGAAGTCGTACCCACATCGTGCTAGTTGTTCGCGATGCTGGAGCTGTTTGTTTATGTGTTTGTTTACCCTCATTTTATAAAAACGGCGGATCTAAAAACCATGAGCTTTTTATAGCGCTACCCACCCGCGCTCGCGAGAAATTTTTCAGTCTGTGCCCCGGACGGCGTCCAGGATTATCCCGAGATACAATAGAACCTTAAATAGGTGCAAATTGCTCGCGAGATACAACAGGCGTGAGATACAAATTTGCTTATGTGGCATGCTGCCATTGGTCCCGGACACCGTCCGAGTACCGGATGGTAAAATTTCGCCGCACACTGTTTTTTTTTGTGATTGTTAACCGCAACATGTAATTGTCTAGTCGCACCCCAAAATCTGCTAATTTTTTGCGCCTTTTCAAAATACGCCTTGTACATGCAATTTTAGGAAAAGTGCTCAACACGAAAGTTGTAGATCTCGGTGTACTTTGGAAATATGCCCAGGTTTTGCGCCTTTCAGAAATACGCCTTGTACATTTTTTAGGAAAAATGTTCAACACGAAAGTTGTAGATCTTGTCGAGATCTACAACTTTCGTGTTGAACACTTTTCCTGAAATTGCATGTATAAGACGTTTTTCGAAAATGTGCGAAAAGTTAGGAGATTTTGGGGTGCGACTAACCAATACCGGGTTTCGCGTTGAACACTTTTTTTTGGATTTCTCCTTCGCAAATCAACACCAGTCGATGGGTATCGTCTTCCCCAACTCGTCGATCGCCCTCTTCTTCCCGATGCCCATGCTGCCCGATCGTCTGGTCTTCCCTGACGGATCGTCATTGATACTCTCGCGCGCTCCTTCGGTATGGCATCTCCTTCGCAATCTACTCTGGCAGATCAACGGCCCTGGTGCAGATAGAGGACATCTCCTCCGACAGATCGACGACCATTTTCTTGTTCTCCCCGCGATGCTCTAGCTCGACGCTCGCCTGTTGCAGATCGGCGGCTTCTCCTCCAACAGATTGACGGCCTTTTTTTTTTATTTCTCCTTCGCGATTCAACACCGGCCGACGGGTCTCGTCTTCCCCAACTCGCTGATCTCCCTCTTCTTCCCGATGCCCATGCTTCCCGCTCGCCTGGTCTTCCTCGATGGGTCGTCATCGATACTCTCGCGCGCTCCTTCGGCACGACATCTCCTCAGCAATCTCCTCCGGTCAATCGATGATCCTGGTACAGATAGACGACATCTCGTCCGGCAGATCGACGACCATTTTCTTGTTCTCCCCGCGATGCTCTAGCTCGTCGCTCGCCTGCTGTAGATCGGCGGCTTCTCCTCCAACAGATCGACGACCCTGGTGCAGATTGACGGCATCTCCTTCGCAATCCCCTCCCGCTGATCCACGGCCACTCGACTGGTTCTCTTTCCCTCGATGCCCTAGCTCGCCACCTGTCTGGTTCTCCTCCAGAGGTCGACGGCCACTCGACTCTCTTCACCCTGGATGCCCTAGCTTTCTGAGCCCTGTTTTCAATTTAAAAAAGCGGGCAGTTGGGGGCGGGCCTTGATAAACTATCTATAGACCACCACGGAATAACCACAAATACAAACCTAAAAGAAAATATTTCCTACGCAAAAATTATGCTAGGAAACCTTATCTAAATAAAGATAAACACGTTCGAAAGTATGATAGACGAAGGAATTATAGTAAAACCTTAGCAAGTTTTACTTGTGGCTTTACTGAACATCTAGCCCGTGAATGTAACAAAAGACATAACATACCTAACAAACAAGCTGTCTTTATAAACTGTACAAATGAGGATTTAATACAAATTGATGAAATCATTAGTGACACGGAAAGTGTTTACAACATTATTAGTATTAATGACCAAGACGATAGGTACCTCTCTAGCTCCGATAGCAACACAGAAGCACTACCCAGAGAACTAGTTGAATTCGATAGAAAGTGTCGCGATTCTTACGAAGATAATTTATCTAAACTAGATCTCCTCAACAAATACTTAAAACAGTTATGACAACCTGTGAACATAGTTTAAAACATAATAGTGGGAGTAATGATAAACCATGTGTTTATTGTTTTCAATACCCCACTCTAGCATTACGATATCAATGCACCATATGCTTAATAGAAACTTGTAAATTTTGTCTCGAAGAAAAACACCCTGCAACATCCATCACACAACTCCCATCACAAAGGCCAGTTCAGATAGATATTATTGAGTTAAGGATACTAGAAATAGAAAACCAATTAAGCAATCTCCACTTACAAGTCTTCACCATACAAAAAGAAATAACAAACTTATTTACTCTTTTTTACTTATGGCTCTCCTTCGTGATTCAACACCGGCCGACGGGTCTCGTTTTCCCCAACTCGCCGATCGCCCTCTTCTTCCTGATGCCCATGCTCCTCGCTCGCAATACAAAAAAACCAACATATATATATATACATACATATATATACATATATATATATATATACATACATATATATATATATATATATATATACATACATATATATACATATATATATATATATATATATATATATATATATATACATACATATATATATATGTATATATATATATATATGTATATATATATACGTCTATCTATATATACATCTATCTATATATACTGATAGGCTCCACCTTAATTTATAAGAATGAAAGAGACCCCCCATGATCCCCACCAAGGGAGATCATGGGAGGGCCCACCTTGCCCCCATGATCTCTCATGGAGATCATGGGGGGTGGGCCCCATCTCCTCCCCTCTCCCGCGGAGGGAACCGCCGCCGGCGGCTCCCCCCGGCCGGCCACGGCCATGGCCCGCGGCCATGGCCGGCCGCGGCCATGGCCGGCCGCGGCCATGGCCGGCCGCAGGCCATGGCCGGCTCGCGGCCATGGCCGGCCGCGGCCATGGCCGGCTCGCGGCCATGGCCGGCCGCGGCCATGGCCGGCTCGCGGCCATGGCCGGCTCGCGGCCATGGCCGGCCGCGGCCATGGCCGGCTCGCGGCCATGGCCGGCCGCGGCCATGGCCGGCTCGCGGCCATGGCCGGCCGCGGCCATGGCCGGCTCGCGGCCATGGCCGGCCGCGGCCATGGCCGGCTCGCGGCCATGGCCGGCCGCGGCCATGGCCGGCTCGCGGCCATGGCCGGCCTCGGCCATGGCCGGCCGCGGCCAGGGCCGGCCGCCGCCGTACCCGGCCGCCTCCTCGCCGCCGGCGTCGTCCGGGCGGCCCCGCCACGGGAGGACCTCCCCACCGTCCGATCAAAAGGGAGGCTCTACCGGCCGTCCGATCGGGGCAAAACCACCCACTAACCCACTATGTTAGTGGTGGGGCCCGCCATAACTTCCCCCTAGAGCCTATAAAAGGACCCCAGGGGCTTCTCATTTCCTAACTTTCTCCTCCTACGCTTCCCCCTTCTTCTTCTTCCTCAGGTGGGAGCTCTCCCGTTTTCTCTGCCAACGGCCGCCCCTCGCCGTCAACCACCGGTGGCCGCCTCTCGCCGCCAACCACCGACGGCCACCCGCAACCTCCAGCGGCCACCAACGGATATTAACACCCGCCAACAGCTACCAGAACCCGTCATCGGTTATTGGCACCCCATCAGAGCCCAGTTACAAGGGGAACACTCCAAAGACCGAGGAAGACGCACAAAGGAAGCTACGACAACCCCAGGACACGCGTCGCCTCCGAGCACGTGCAACTGAAGTACCTCGCGCCTTTCCACCATCCAAGTCCCGTTGGCGCGGCAGTCTGTTGCCCACCAACGAGTACATATACTCTCTCTCCTCAAGATTGTAACGGGAGCGGCCTGTCGCCCCGGTTTCCCCCATCAAACTGTAAAACTCCAGCAAACTAGTGGATTTTGATCAGCACCGACCCGGTCACGTGGTTTTTTACCCGGTTGAAGGGTTTTCCACGTCAAAACTTCCCGTGTCCATCCCTCACTCTTCAATTGACTGTGTGCGCGCTCGACCGCTCCGAGAGCTAAGGCGGCCCAAGAATATCCGGCCCGACCGGAGCATCGAGTTAGACCGCAACAGTTTGGCGCCGTCTGTGGGAACATTCCCAATATCCTTCACAGAGCAAGTTCATCACAATGGCAAAGAGGAGTGCTCGCTTAACCGAAGGACCCGCACTTGGCGGACACACTGAGCCTGCACGGTCTCCCTCTCCGGTAGACGCACCGCTAACCACGGGAACAACCCTAGCTCCCGCGCCAGCCCTGGAAGGACGTGTCCGCCAGATGGAAGAACTGCAAACCGAAATGATCACCTTACTTCGAAATTTGGGAGCACCAACCGTTCTCTCACTGCTGAATCCGACACCAGAATCCCAGCGAAGAAAAGAGCAAACTAATACAGGACAAGAAGAGTGGCGTCAGCTTGCCCCTCGAAGGCAAGACCCATCAGGAAATGGGGGGCAGCATCTACCTCAAGGATACTCACCTCCCAGCACCATCCACGTCGATGCAACCCATGCGGCACAGAATAAGCCGACATTCCACCACCTAAAGATGCTTCAGCCATTTGAACAAGTTGTCTTACTACCGTCAGAAGGACTACCTGCCCCTGCCAAGCCGGGCCCACACAGAGAATACGACATAGAAAAAGAATTCTCAAGCACAAATAGCTCCCCCGTGCCTGCAGCATCACTCCAGGAAATGTATGGACACTACCCCACACGTCCTCGTCATGAAGAAAGCACTGGAAACACAACGGCCCCTGGCACCTCTGCCACAAAGCAGGAACCAGATGAATATCTACCTAACAATAACTCACCTAGTTCCTGCACAGCCACGAGCGCGGCAATCCGTAGTTTCAATGGGACAGGCAACCCACTCGTACACCTGAAGCACTTTGAAGCCATCATGCACACTCGCAAGGCCTCAGATCAACTCATGATCCGAGTATTTGCAGCAACACTAACAGGAGAAGCTCGGACTTGGCTTCAATCCCTACAAAGAGAAGATACTGACAGCTACATCGAGCTTGCCGCCCTCTTCATCAAAAGGTTCATGACGATCGAAAAGCCCTCACCAGAAAATATGAGATCAGGCAGAAGACAGAAGAGGAAGAAAGAAGGTGAACCAACCCATACAATGCGAAAAGAACGACGCCAGAAGCGGAGTCGCCCCAACGGTAGTCAGCATAGCCCCCCGAGAAAGGGGAGACAACCTTCACTCCAGGAATACACCCCTCCGAGTACCGCCTGCGCTAATGTGGTGTATGCAATCCAGAATGATTCATCATTTCAACAACCAAGAGCACCGCGACCGAACCCCAAGGCAGACCAGGCAAGATACTGCGAATATCACCGAAGTCACGGCCACAACACGAACGAATGCAAGGGACTAAAAGAAGAAGTCCAACGACTGACCAACTTAGGAACAGTTGATCAATTCATATCAAGAAGAAGACCACCTAACAACCAGAGCACAAGATGCACGACGGTCGAGATTGGCAAACCACCCGTCAAACTGAATCAGGTTCTAATAGACAAGGAAGTCACTACCAACATACAGTTTTTACCAACTCTGCTTCAGCTCAAGCTCACCGCCGGATATCTCAAACTGACATCTGCAAACGCTCGTGTCCTCGGGGATCACCCAGTACCAATCATCGGCACCATCACTCTACCAGTCACCCTCAAAGATGCACACCGACAGACATCCTACGACGTGCAGTTCGTCGTCATCCAAGCTGATTCCGACTGCACAGCAATACTCCAGCAGTCACTTTGGGATGTCTTCCAATCCTGTTCTAGCCACCTCCATCCTTAAGTCGTTTCCTTAATTTGTTTATTATGTTTATTAAATATTATAGAAATTCGCTCATCTGAGCTTACACGAACTATCCAAATGGCCTATATCTCGCCTTAAACTATTTTAACCAGGGGACCAACCCCGGGCAGGCTATCCCCGTTCTCAAATTACTTCATTCATTTACATTATGTCTCCCTTTACCCATCTTAACAGTACAAGAATCGAAAAGATGACTCGCCCACACAAAGATCTTGCAATCAGATGAAACATATGACGATGTTCCACGCAACACCGTGGGGGCCTGCCCCCCTCACGAAGAAGCCGCGGGCCTGTCTCGCGCAAAAAGCCGTGGACCTGTTCCACGCAACACCGTGGGGGCCTGCCCCCCTCACGAAGAAGCCGCGGGCCTGTCTCGCGCGAAAAGCCGTGGGCCTGTTCCACGCAACACCGTGGGGGCCTGCCCCCCTCACGAAGAAGTCGCGGGCCTGTCTCGCGCGAAAAGCCGTGGACCTGTTCCACGCAACACCGTGGGGGCCTGCCCCCCTCACGAAGAAGCCGCGGGCCTGTCTCGCGCGAAAAGCCGTGGGCCTGTTCCACGCAACACCGTGGGGGCCTGCCCCCCTCACGAAGAAGCCGCGGGCCTGTCTCGCGCGAAAAGCCGTGGACCTGTTCCACGCAACACCGTGGGGGCCTGCCCCCCTCACGAAGAAGCCGCGGGCCTGTCTCGCGCGAAAAGCCGTGGGCCTGTTCCACGCAACACCATGGGGGCCTGCCCCCCCTCACGAAGAAGCCGCAGGCCTGTCCCACGCAAAAAGCCGTGGACCTGCTCCACGCAACACCATGAGGACTCGGCTCCCTCACAAAGAAGCCCTCATGCAAACTACGCCGCGAGTCAGGACCACACATTAAACCATGGGTCATCCCCATACAAATACACCGTGACAAAGATCAACTCCCACCAACAACTATCTCATGCCAAAATACATCTGTACGACATACAAGTAAGGTTATCATAGCAAATAATGAATGAGAGCCCTAACGGCCACAATCTCAAAAGCTGTAACAGAAGCAAATAACTACAAATAAATGACAAAACAGACAAAAACAGATAGGCACCACAGCTACTCGTCATCAGCATCTGAGCTAGAACGCTCATCATCTGAGACGTCCGCAAAGCTGAAACTAGAAATATCACACCCAAGATGCTTCCCTATGAAGCAAAAGGCCTTCGAAACACCACGACGAAGCGCTAACTGGCGCATGTCATCCATCTGAGGCTCAACTTCCTTAGACCAAATGTCATCACGAACCTCCTCCGCGATCAGGCTACGATCCCGCATATAGTCCAAGGACTCCAGGTACTCCGCAAGGCCTGCGGCCTTCAGTTCTGATGTACGGTCATCCGAAGATAACATCTCCACCTGCGCCTTCGCCGCACAAAGCTGGGTCTCAAGGCCTGCAACCTCATCTCGCGCCGCATGCAACTGAGTCTCCAAGCCAGATATCTCCTCCCGCGCATGTTTTAACATCTGGGCAGTCCTCTCCACCACGGCTTTCTCCACATCCAAGGAAGCACGCACGTCTTCTAACTCAGACTTCAACTCTGACCCAACTCGATGGTACCGCGCGATGTCCCGGTCATGTTCTTCCTTGAGAGAAGAAAGTGAACCCATCGACAGTCGAAGCTTCTCCTGCAGAGCAAGATAACCATCCTTCAGACTCACGTAATGATCATTCCAGGTAACCGCTATCTGCGCCTGAGTCTCGATCTGCAAAAGGAGAACACGTAATTAGCCGCCTTCAAACAAAAAATAGAAGGAAAAGGAAGGAACAATGAGCCACCAACTTACCGCATCACTCATCGCCTTCAAAGAGGAAGACATTCGAGGAACTGATGCGCTAGCAAGCGCCCGTGGAGTCGGGGAAGCAGGCAATTGCGTCTCTGGGACTGAATCATCAGAGGCTACCACCACAATGTCGACATCACTATCGGGGGTCATAACCGTTTTTCTCTTACGGCCTCCTCCCTGAGAAGACGACACCACCCGTCCTGTGCCAATAGAAATACCACATCCCAGCAATCTCCTCTCTTCGACAAACGCATATATGTTGAAAAGACGGTTAGCCAATTCACGAGGCTCGGAAAATCCCAGCACAGGAGAGAAGTCTCGCTCCCTCCCTTTCACACGGCGACAACGATCGGGAAGCGCATTCCACACCTCAGGAAGACCCCAGGAATTCTTCACATATCCAAACAAAGTGTTACCATGACGGCGATCTTTGCGAGACTCAAGCTCCAGCCAAACCTTGTTGCTGCGCACCTCGATCCGCTCGCCACCATCAAAGCGCACATCACACCAATCACGGAACTGGTCCAGAGAAAAAGAGCCCCCGTGCTCACGAAAAAAAGCAATCAAGCCCATGATGCGAGTCACCCCGGTTGGGGCAAACTGGGAAATAGGAACTCCGCAAAACTTCAGAATCTCCACCACCTCGTCACAGGGAGGAAGACGAAAACCAGATCTGAGCGACACTTCGCAGACAGTCAACCAGCCACGGGGAGGATTTTGGACCCGCTCCTCGGGACGCGGGATCCTCACTTCCAAGTCAGAAGGAAGCCCAAACTTTGTTCTCCAAATAGCCACACCATCTTCGGTCAAAGAAGAGCGCAGACGCATGGGACCAGCGGAGCGTTTCGATACCTGCACACCGCAAAAAATTAGTTAATTCAAAATGGTGAAATCGCGCACACAACCCTCTCCATGACCATGCACGGCCTGCACGCAAACACCGCTTGCACGCACGCGCACGCACCGTCTCACCAAGCCCAGCAAACACGCGGCCGGCACACGCACGGACAGCACGCGCGCACGCCCGTGCGCATGACATCCGCACGCGGGGCCTACGCGCGCGGCCAGCACGCGCGCAACCTGCGCGCGCGGCCTGCGCGCGCGCGGCCTGCGCGCGCGCGACTGGCGCCCGCGCGGCCTGCGCGCAGGACCAGCGCGCGCGGCCTGCGCGCAAGGCCAGCGCGCGCGGCCAGCGCGCAAGGCCAGCGCGCGCGGCCTGCGCGCAAGGCCAGCGCGCGCGGCCTGCGCGCAAGCCCTGCGCGCGCGGCCAGCGCGCGCGGCCAGCGCGCGCGGCCTGCGCGCGCGGCCAGCGCGCGCGGCCTGCGCGCGCGGCCTGCGCGCGCCGCCTACGCACGCGCCCCGCGCGCGCCGCCTACGCACGCGCCCCGCGCGCGCCGCCTGCGCGCGCGCGGTCTGCGTGCGCGGCGTGACGGCGCGCGCTCGGTCCCTCTCCCGCGACGGTGGCACGCCATCGATTCCTACGCCCTGCCGGCCCCTGCGCAAGCTCGTCCGACGTCCGCTTTCCAAACCAGCGCGAACCAACATACCTTGGAGCCGTTCACCATCGCCGCCATCCCAGATTCCACGCCGGCAATCACCACCGCAACCAGAGTCAAAAAATCTCTCCCCGTGCTCGCTTCCCTCCCAACTGAAAGAGATTTGGGGGGCAATTGATAGGCTCCACCTTAATTTATAAGAATGAAAGAGACCCCCCATGATCCCCACCAAGGGAGATCATGGGAGGGCCCACCTTGCCCCCATGATCTCTCATGGAGATCATGGGGGGTGGGCCCCATCTCCTCCCCTCTCCCGCGGAGGGAACCGCCGCCGGCGGCTCCCCCCGGCCGGCCACGGCCATGGCCCGCGGCCATGGCCGGCCGCGGCCATGGCCGGCCGCGGCCATGGCCGGCATGCGGCCATGGCCGGCCGCAGGCCATGGCCGGCTCGCGGCCATGGCCGGCCGCGGCCATGGCCGGCTCGCGGCCATGGCCGGCCGCGGCCATGGCCGGCCGCGGCCATGGCCGGCCGCGGCCATGGCCGGCCGCGGCCATGGCCGGCTCGCGGCCATGGCCGGCCGCGGCCATGGCCGGCCGCGGCCATGGCCGGCTCGCGGCCATGGCCGGCCGCGGCCATGGCCGGCTCGCGGCCATGGCCGGCCGCGGCCATGGCCGGCTCGCGGCCATGGCCGGCCGCGGCCATGGCCGGCTCGCGGCCATGGCCGGCCGCGGCCATGGCCGGCTCGCGGCCATGGCCGGCCGCGGCCATGGCCGGCTCGCGGCCATGGCCGGCCGCGGCCATGGCCGGCTCGCGGCCATGGCCGGCCGCGGCCATGGCCGGCTCGCGGCCATGGCCGGCCGCGGCCATGGCCGGCTCGCGGCCAGGGCCGGCCGCCGCCGTACCCGGCCGCCTCCTCGCCGCCGGCGTCGTCCGGGCGGCCCCGCCACGGGAGGACCTCCCCACCGTCCGATCAAAAGGGAGGCTCTACCGGCCGTCCGATCGAGGCAAGACCACCCACTAACCCACTATGTTAGTGGTGGGGCCCGCCATAACTTCCCCCTGGAGCCTATAAAAGGACCCCAGGGGCTTCTCATTTCCTAACTTTCTCCTCCTACGCTTCCCCCTTCTTCTTCTTCCTCAGGTGGGAGCTCTCCCGTTTTCTCTGCCAACGGCCGCCCCTCGCCGTCAACCACCGGTGGCCGCCTCTCGCCGCCAACCACCGACGGCCACCCGCAACCTCCAGCGGCCACCAACGGATATTAACACCCGCCAACAGCTACCAGAACCCGTCATCGGTTATTGGCACCCCATCAGAGCCCAGTTACAAGGGGAACACTCCAAAGACCGAGGAAGACGCACAAAGGAAGCTACGACAACCCCAGGACACGCGTCGCCTCCGAGCACGTGCAACTGAAGTACCTCGCGCCTTTCCACCATCCAAGTCCCGTTGGCGCGGCAGTCTGTTGCCCACCAACGAGTACATATACTCTCTCTCCTCAAGATTGTAACGGGAGCGGCCTGTCGCCCCGGTTTCCCCCATCAAACTGTAAAACTCCAGCAAACTAGTGGATTTTGATCGGCACCGACCCGGTCACGTGGTTTTTTACCCGGTTGAAGGGTTTTCCACGTCAAAACTTCCCGTGTCCATCCCTCACTCTTCAATTGACTGTGTGCGCGCTCGACCGCTCCGAGAGCTAAGGCGGCCCAAGAATATCCGGCCCGACCGGAGCATCGAGTTAGACCGCAACATATACATATATATATATATATATACATACATATACATACATATATATATATATACATACATATATATATATACATACATATATATATATATATACATACATATATATATATACATACATATATATATATGGATTTCTCCTTCGCGATTCAACACCGGCCGACGGGTATCGAATTCCCCAACTCGTCGATCGCCCTCTTCTTCCCGATGCCCATGCTCCCCGCTCGCCTGGTCTTCCCCGACGGGTCGTCATCGATACTCTCGCGCGCTCCTTTGGCACGACATCTCCTCCGCAATCTTCTCTAGCAGATCAATGGCCCTGGTGCAGATAGATGACATCTCCTTCGGCAGATCGACGACCATTTTCTTATTCTCCCCACAATGCTCTAACTCGCCGCTCGCCTGTTGCATATCATCGACTTCTCCTCCGGCAGATCGACGACCATTTTTTTTGGAGTTCTCCTTCGCGATTCAACAACGTCTGACGGGTCTCGTCTTCCCCAACTCGCTAATCGACCTCTTCTTCCTGATGCCCATGCTCCTCACTTGCATGGTCTTCCCCAACGGGTCATCATTGATACTCTCGCGTGCTCCTTCGGCACGACATCTCCTCCGTAATCTCCTCCTGCAGATCGACAATCCTGGTGCAGATAGACGACATCTCCTCTGGCAGATCGATGACCATTTTCTTGTTCTCCCCGCGACGCTCTAGCTCGCCGCTCGCCTGTTGCATATCGATGGCTTCTCCTCCGGCAGATTGACGGCCCTGGTGCATATTGACGACATCTCCTCCGCAATCCCCTCCCGCAGATCCACGGCCACTCGACTAGATCTCTTCCCCTCGATGCCCTAGCTCGCCGCCCGCCTGGTTCTCCTCCAGTGGTCGACGACCACTTGACTCTCTTCACCCTGGAAAATTGGTGGTGGGGAATGATCCAACTCTTAAAAACCGACTGATGCAGTTGTACCATGTGAGCTCCTTGGGAGGCCATTCGAGAATTTCTGCTACATATCAGCGCATGAAACGAGTGTTGTTTTGGAAGAGAATGAAACCGGAAATCTATGAGTATATTCAGCAATGTGTTGTGTGCCAACAATGTAAAGCTGACAATCAACGACCCATGGGGTTGCATCAACCATTGCCTATTCCGGAGCGAATATGGCAAGACATATCCTTGGACTTCATAGAGGGGTTACCCAAAAGCCAAGGACAGGCGACTATTTTGGTGGTTGTGGATAGACTTAGCAAGCAAGCCCACTTTATCGCCATGCATCATCCGTACACGGCCGAGTCAGTGTCTCAAGTATTCCTAGACTCCGTGGTCCGTTTGCATGGACTGCTGGCGACCATTGTTAGTGACCGCAACAACGTCTTTCTTAGAAATTTTTGGCAAGAACTGTTTCGGGTGCTCCAAGTTCAACTATATATGTCAACGGCGTATCACCCTCAGTCTGATGGTCAGACGGAGGTGGTGAACCAATGTGTGGAAGGTTGTTTATGCTGCATGTGCTTTGAAAAGCCTAAGAGTTGGGCTAGCTAGATACCTCTGGCCGAATGGTGGTACAACACTTCCTATCACAGCGCCATTCAGATGTTACCATATGAGGTGGTGTACGACCAAGAACCCACGACATTCCCACAATACTTTGAAGGCACGACAAAAATAAGCTCGGTGGATCACTCCGTGACTGCACGGGATCAAGTGATTACTATGCTCAAAGATAATATAGCAAGATCTTAGAACCGCATGAAGACATTGGCGGACACGAAGTGTCGTGAGCTTGTTTTGGAAGTATGGGAGTGGGCTTGGGTGCGGTTGCAACCTTATCGACAATTCACATTACGCGGACATCAGATTCATAATCTTTCACCCAAGTTCTTTGGACCCTTTCTGGTGTGTGAACGGATTGGGCCAGTGGCGTATAAGTTGGATCAACCGGAGAGCGCCAAGATACACCACACTTTTCATATATCACAGTTGAAGAAGCATGCAGGGCAACCAAGTGGACAAGGACAACCTTTACCAGAGACAGCGAACGATGAGGGCAATCCACTTTGGAACCGCGAGCGATTTTGGATCGGCGCATCACCAATAGAGATGGTCGGATCGTGACACAACTCCTTATTCAATGGGCCAATGGAACTCCGGAGGAGGCCACATGGGAGGACTTATGGCGACTTCGCGAGCGTTGGCCGGATTGAGTTCATTGAGGACAAGGAACTTTTATGGGGAATGCAATGATATGTTCTATTTGGTATCTTTTAATTTTTATGCATTCTTAGGGGTATGTTGGTCTTTTGGGAAGTTAGGGTTGTGTTTAAGTTGTCGGTTTGGGGGATGAACCGGGCATGTTGAATGTTGTATGTGTTGCTGTGTATGTTGGTGGCTGTGACGGGAGCATCTCACCTGCACTTCCTTCCGATCTGTTCAGGTGTGAACCTTAGGATCGAGTATCTGTTAGCTGTGGTTGTATGTTCTTGTCATTTCTTTTCTTAGTGAATCCATCGGTGATGTGCTTCTTCCAGTATTATCTTGTTGTACTGTTATTATTGTGATTTGGGAAGGTAATTGGTTGATCGCCGGTTTAGTTTACATCAGTTTCTTTAGTAGAACAAAAAAGGGTTAACACTGTGCATGATGTACGACAGACCTGTCAGAGATAGTTTGGAAGGAGGGAGTGATGTTATGAGTTTCACACCTAGTTATCTGTCATGGACTCATGGGGCTCTACACCCTGTTATCCTTTAGGTTTTTATGATTATTTTTTTTGTCTTTTATGTATTAAGTATGTTTGGTTTTCTGTTAAAAAATTTTTCGAGTCATTAATGTCATGGATTAAGTCTCCTTGTATCATCGGGTATGAGATTGTGATAGTTTTCTCTCTCTCTCTCCCGAGCACAACCCATCTAAGAAGTTGCGGTTCTGATTTCGCCGTACCTCCACCACCCCCATCTCCTCCTCCACCGAAGCCAGTGACGTGTTATAGTCCTGCCCATAACAATAGCTTTAACATTTTCATGGAAATTTTGTTTTATCCTTCCTATGTTTTTCATGCTTTTGACGGTCTATTTGAACTACCATTCTACAGTTAATGAGGCTGGGTATATTTTAGTTTAACTATTAGACATAGAATATGTGGCTAAAGAAAATATCATGATTTACAGCATTAAGTAATTTATGCCAATTCAAGTTGTATGTACCTTTTAACCAACATTCTCTTGTCGTGAATAGGAGAACGAAGAGTATTAATTAATGTGATTCCTACTCATATAATCGAGGTAAGATAAAGGGAGAAATTTTTTTTGAGATCGCTACTATAAAACAGATAAAAATATTGCGAGACTTGTATATCATTCATAAAGATGTCACATCTAGATATTTGGTGAAGACTGTTAAGAAGAAATGGAAAGAGCCCAATATGAAAAGTCTCTTTTGGAGCCCATGTATATTCTCTTTAGTCCCACATCAAAAGATTGAAGTTCTCTCCTCCCCTCTCTTCCTATATATATGTATGCATATATGTACCTATTGTAATACAAGTTGGCGAAATTAATAAAAATGGATTATTTTTCTCTCTATTCTGCTTTTCTTTACATGGTATCAGAGAGATAATTGGTCCATTTGATCGGCTCTAACCGCACCCCTTGAGCGATTACCCTTTTCTTACCCGCCGCTTGTCTCAATCCGCTGCCCGCCTGCTTGTGCGGTTACAGTTTCTCCTAACCACACCCCCTTCTCTTCCTTCGCCCATCTCATCTCATCCCCACCTCTCTCCCTTTAAAGGAATTTCTCTGGGCCCCACTCCTCTTCACCCGCTCTGTTTGTTCGCTACTCCCTGCGGTATGCTCCTCGCTCCGGATTTCTTCTCGCGATCTGCTTGTCGCGCACGAACTTGTTTTTGTTACACGGACTCCTTGCCGATCTGTCGACCTGCTCTTGTCGCACGATCTGCCCGCGGCTTGCCCCTTCTCTGCAGTTCACCGCGGACTGTCAGTTTCTCCTCTAGCTGTCGTCTGCTCTCTGTAAGCGCTGTGTTATATCGCAGACTCTTCTATCCGTTATAGCCTCATGCGGATTCCTCTACCCGCTACTCTCTCCTCTCTCTCTATTCGCGACTTCTCTATTCGCATGAGTCACCGTGCTCCTCTATTTGCGGCCTTCTATATTTGTCGCGACTTTCTCTATTCGCGGCCTCCTCTGTTCGCTGAAAGCTTAGTTGTTGTTCCCACAACTGTCTGGCCGCCGACCTCTCTTCCTTGCCACTTGGTGTTCTCTGTTTGTCGCGGACTGTTTCCCTATGCTCACTAGTTGCGTGCTACTGCTTCTCTTCATAGGTCAGGTGTTGCTCTTTCTTCTCTAGCCACAACTCTTCTGCCTGCTGCGAACCTGTCTAGCTGCTGCGAGCTCTGCCTCCTGCGAACTCCTCTACCCGCTGCAAGCTTCTTCGCGGATTGCTGCTCTTCTCTACTCTACTCGCCAGACCGCTCTTCTCTTGACGCAATGGACTCAACGACTGCTTCTTCTCCTCCCGCTCGTGCTGCTGCTCCTTCTCCTGAAGTTCGTGATGAACATAGGATCACCACCATTTCTCTCAGCGGAAAACATAATTTTGTGGAATGAGGGCACTCTGTTCGGCGAGTTCTCCAGACCAAAGGTCTTCTTCATCATATTACTCGGGATGCTTCCAATGTCCCTACTGAAGAATGGCTCCGTGATGACGGTCGGGTCTAATTCTAGATTCTCAATTCCATGGACTCGAGCCATACCTTATAGCCATTTATCATGAGACGACCAAGGCGATGTGAGATGATCTTCACTCTTTCTACTCTGGCAAAGATAGCTACTGCATTTGTTTGATATCATCTCTGCGCTTCAAACACTGGATACCGGTATAACGGGCAATTTGACCTCCTTCGTTGCCAAACCTAAATTCTGGTGGAGGCCCGAATCCAACATTAGCCTCCTTCCAAAGATCTCGCTACACAACAGACACAAAATGAAGCTGTTGGGATTGCTATGATGATGGTCTGTGTTCCTCAACATCTTCACAGTGTAGGGCTCAGATTCTTTCCTCTTCTATAACGCCCTCTTTGTCTGATGTTTGTTCTATGCTGCTCAAGGTTACCTCACCATCCGAGGTCCCTGGAAATTTCTCTCCGGCTCTCCTCCAGCATGTTTAATAATAGAAGTAAACGACAAAAACAATTTTTAAAGATAAGTAGATGATGAATGTCCAAGACGTTGATGTCAACGATGAACATCCTCAGTACTAGGATTGTGGATCGAAGAGAGAGCCTGAGAGAGTAACCTCTGCTCTAAGAAGCACAAGTCTTCCCGGTTTCTACCACTACCAATGTTCTGCCTTGTATCCATATCTTGAAAGCATAATAGTTATGGGAAAAATTTACAGAAAAATTTATGGATTTTGTAATATTACTTGTTGAATCGGTCTCTGTGGAGTTTGACCCTTGGGAAAATGGGTGGTCGCGCACCTACTCTGCTCCTGCAAGAAAACGACAAGAAAGTGAAGAACAAAGGACTAGACCAAGGGCCCGGCACGGAGGTCCCACCACAATCCCGAAAGATCTCAGAGCGCTTCCCCTCCTTAGCCAAAAGGCCGGGCTAAGGTACCTCAGAAAGTACGAGAAGACTAGGAGACAAGTGTCCTTTTCTGAGGTACCCCTTGGGTCCTATTTATAGGAAACTGAAAATGGCCTGCGAATAGCCTACCTCTGTTGGTCTAAAATTACTGAAGACCCCTTGGGCTGGCCTGCCAACAGCCAAGCGCCGTTTTTTAGAAAGGCTAGGGGCAGACCACTGGGGGCGGGATGGCCATTGGATCCTCTACTCGGCAAGGGCGGCGAATACGAGTTCGCCGGGCGAGTACCCCGCTTTGGCGAGTGCAGGCTCGGCTCTTGCCCCTGGCGAGTCAGTGACCGGGCTTAGCTCCAAAAACCCTGAGCTCGGCCCGACGATCGCCGAGCTCAGCACGACGATTGCCGAGCTCGGGCTTGGCAAAAGACCCTGTACGGACCATGAGGCGGTCTGGACCGGCCGGTCTTGCTTTCGTGGACCCATTCGCCGGATACGGGGTTGCACATAATCCCCGCTCTTTGCGAGATTGGGACAAGCTCGGAAAGATACATCCAACCCCGCAGGATTCGACGAGTGGGGGGCATTCGTCGGAAAGGAATCTTCTGGTAGGTCCCACGGATAGCTATATATATGTACCCCTGCGCACCTGACTGGTCTTTACCCTTCCTTGAGTTCTGTTAAGATGTCGCTTCCCAAGGAAGTCCTAGAGCGACTCGCACGCTCCCGCGAGGAGATCGCAGCTCAAGCTGCGGGCTTGACCAGCCTAGAGGTTCCTGCTCGCCGATTTGCTGATTTCGGCTCGGCCAAGCGGGCGAAGCCCTTTCCTCCGGGCCGAACCTATTCTAGCCGATCTTATGGTGGCCTTGGGGGACAGGGCTGGCTCCTCCAATCAGTCGGCTTCCAGTTCCCCTGATAAAAACCTTGTGACGCTTTCTTTCGACCGGGTGGATGGTGGCGAGGCATCCACTCCGCGGGCTAAGAGTACTCTTGACAGCTCGCAGAAAAGGGGTTCCGAAGCCAAGGAACCGGACTTGCAGAAGTTAGCGTCGCTGAGTCGCCTCCCTTCTCGGCAACCATCCCCTGATTCCATAGTCGTGGGGGAAGGCGTCGGGCATATCCCTGTCCCCGGCTCTCAACCCATCCATCGGGAATTTCTGCATAGACGTGGCAAGGACCTGTGCCACTTCTCTCCTCGCGTCAACCTGGAGGAGCCAGGCTCGCGCGGTAAGTCTTCAACTCTATACTCTTCTGTTCTGGGGGTGCCTACTCTTTTAACTGTCTTTCAATTCTTCATGCAGACCCTCTCGGACGGACTGAGGACGGCGAGTCCGTGGATCGACCTCCTTACTCACCTCTCCCTTCTCCAAGCGCTCTGGACGCCTTCTTGGACCCCGAACTGGGCATCCCTGAGCGTGCAAAATGGGAGCGGAAGGTTCTCAAGAAACTGGTGCGCGAGCTCCACGACCTGCGGAAGGACAACAACATGCTGCTGTGGGAGTGCTCGTGGCTTGTGAACGGGGCGGGGGTACCCTTGGCGTTCGAGGAGGCGTCTTCCTTAGTGCTGATGGATGAGATTGATGAGAACTTGCGGGTGGTGAATAGGAACATGGGGCGGATTCGCGAGCTTCACGCACGGCAACCTGCGATGGCGGGTCGGCGAGACCGGGGAGAATAGAACGGCTCTTCTGTCAGCCGACCAGTACTCGCCCTCGCCCTCGCAAGATCCTCGCGTCTTCATTTTTCCTTACTTGGAACGATTTATCTATCTGTAATAATTTAAACTAATTTTATGCGACCTCGCATATATGTAGATGCATTTTCAATATCCTAGTAAGTGCCTTTTCGGATTCCCCCTTCTGGGGCCGGGCTAACTCGCGGGATTCGGCGAGCAGGAGGTGGCGAGGCGGCGTGAAGGGACCAGGCTGATCGGCCGGCTCGCCCTCGCCCTTCTCTATCTTTCTTTCTTTCTCTATAAATAGGCCCTTTACCTACCCCCTGGGTACGCTTTTATTGCTTTTGAATCCTTGCCTCCTTTCTGTCATCCCGAGCTCGCATCTTCCTTTCGTTTGCGAGAATGGTTAAGACTAACCCTGACGCGGATGGCCGGTCCAAGTGCGCCCGACACTTCATCGACCACTGCTTCTTCGAGGGGCATATCATCGAGGAGGAGCTCGCCGAATTCTCGGCTGAATTCGTTCCTCCCGGCTTCCAGGCTCGTAGGCCCGCCGAGCACGAAGCCATTAACTCCTTCCCGGAGGGTGAGCTCGCCTTCCCCATCTCGCACTTTGAGGTGGGGCTGTGCCTCCCCCTCTGGCTAGAGATCCGCCAAATCTTGAAATACTATGGCGCGGTGCCCGCGCAGCTGAATTCTAACGCCATCGCTATGATGGTGGCGTTCGCATGTTTCCTCCGCCGAGAGCGGATTGAGTTCAACCTTATGGTTTTCCGTAAGTTCTTCTCCTACAAGGCCACCCCTGATGGGGTCGCCTACTTCGGCGGATCCCTCATCAAGGTTCGCGAGCTCGCGAACAAGAACCACAACTGGATGACCCGGCTCGTCTTTATCAAGGGCGAGCTTGGCAACATCCCCTTCCGTCCCCTGCAGAAAAGCGAGGACATATACCGTCCTCCTTCCCTGTCCGGCAGCGATGCCGACCTCCATAAATTTTTCCTCCACCAAGACTTCGAGGTCGCCTACCTCCGCCGCGGCCTCGACTCGCTCCAACCCGTTCTCCCTGGTGAAGGTATACCTCGCCTTATCTCCTCGCGAACTTTGTCAAAGTAAACAGCATTTCTGATCAAGCCTTTTTTTCTGCAGGGGAGCGGCTTCTGCCGGAGCACCCGCCGTTTGCCGACCCGGGGATATTTTCAGATCCCCTAGAGCTGGCCCGGGCAGCGGCAGCGGCCTGCCGAGATGAACAAGCGCGAGGTTAACCCCCGGGCAGGAAGCGCTTGGATCTCGGGGGGTCAAGCTCGCGCCCTGATCCTCCGCCCCCGAGGAAGAAGGCTAAGGTGGTCTCGCGGGCGCGGCTGCAACACCCTTCGTCGCCCGTCCGATTTATGAGCTCGCCGGAGGCTTTTTCCGACGAGCCTCCGATGAGTCCGCTGAAAGAAGTGTCCTCCCCCCGCGGGGAGAAGGAGAAGAAGAAAAAAGGGACTTCCCCCTCATATTCCGTCGAGGAAGTCGTCCTTCACGAGCTCGGCCTGCCGAAGGATCACCCCCACTTCGGTAAGGGAGGAAGAAGCAAGGACATGGCCGGCGAGCCAATTCTGAAGTGGGATGAGGGGGCCCACCGGGTCTCCGTCTCTACTCGCGCCCCCTCCTGGGGAGCTCGCCGGCCTCCCACTAGCCATGCCTTTGCCCTCGGCTTCGGTCTCTACGGCCGCGACAGCGCTGAGTCGTACAAGAAGCTAACCCCCAGCCAGCTTGGCCATGAGGGGTTGCAAGCCCACCTGCGGTCCTTCGAGCTTCATCATATGATGGTTCGCCGTGGCTTCCAGCTCAGCAACGCCCTGCTGACCGTCGAGCAGGAGCGTGACCTGGCGAAGGAGAGCGCAGCTGACGCGGAAAGACGGTTCGGCGTTGCCGACGCTCTACTCGCAAAAGCTGCCGACGGCTTGGTAATCACTGGATATCCATGCTCATCTCACTTAGAAGAGATTCTTCTTTCGCTTGCTCTGAACTCTGGTTTCGCAGGATGCCGAAGCTGTCAACGCGTTGCGAGGCGAGGTGGCTTAGCTGCAAGCTCGGCTCGCCGAGCGAGAAGCTCTTCTTATCGAGCAGGAGACGCGCTCCTGCGAGCAAGAGGCTGTTGCTGCCCAGCTGAGGGTGGAGGTGGAGGTGTTGAAGGAGAAGAACAAAGGGCTCCACAGCGAGGTCCTCCGCCAGGCCGAAGCTCTTCTTCCTCCGGGCGTCAGCGAGCTACCCGTCCCCTGCAGGAGGCCTCGGGTCTTTGGCGAGGCTGATGTCTCGGAGCGGCTGCGAGTCAACTCCATCGAGTCTGCCGAGTGCCTCCTAAAGGCCATGAGGGGGACATGGATTCTGGCGAAAGGCTGCGAAGAGGTCGCCGTCCGGGATCTTCTGTCGACCTTGTTCCCACCCAGCCCGCACAGCGAGAAGGAAGACAGCTTCAGCTCGCTCTTCGCGGGGGTGAGAGAAAAGGACGCTCAGCTCGATGGCGAGGAGGATCGTCGTTCAGGGGAGGAAGATGCGAGCTGACCGGGCTCCTCCGTTTTACTTTTTTTCCTCTCTCTTGTATTTTGCCTAGGCAAGCCTCACCTTGTAACTGTAATAAAAAAGAAACAATTTTTGCATAATTTTTTCGTCTCCTTTTTACGCTTACTTGCGACGCTGCACCCACACGTATGATATCTCCTTAGGCAGTCCTGCTGAGTCCGACCTCGTCTATAGAATGCTTGGGAGAACTGTCCCCCCCCCCTTTGGGTCTGAAGCGGGACCAGGAATTCCTTAGTAACGAGCCGGAGTGGACAGGGTATCCCGAGCTCGCCGTCTAGGCTGGCGAGCTCGCCCCTGGGTGCTTTCTCGGGCCAACTCCCGGGCTCAGCTCTAAGGTCGTCACGACATCCACCGAAGTTCGGTCGCGTCAGCTAGGTGGAAGTCTAGCAGGGGAGTGACGAGACCTAACCCCAGAGCGAGAAGACTTAGAAAGATTTGCCTTTCCCGGGTGCTACCACCGGGCCAATCAGCTAGGTGAGAGCTTGAGGGTGGGTGTTGAACATCCTCCGGGCTCAGTCCCAGGGTCATAGCGATGTCCATCGAAACTCAGCCGTGCCAACTGGGTGGAAGCCTGACAGGGGAGTGACGAGACCTAACCCCAGAGCGATAAGACTTAGAAACATTTGCCTTTCCCGGGTGCTACCACCGGGCCAATCAGCTTGGTGAGAGCCTGAGGGCGGGTGTTGAACATCCTCTGGGCTCAGCCCCAGGGTCATAGCGATGTCCATCGAAACTCAGCCGTGCCAACTGGGTGGAAGCCTAGCAGGGGAGTGACAAGACCTAACCCTAGAGCGAGAAGACTTAGAAACATTTGCCTTTCCCGGGTGCTACCACCGGGCCAATCAGCTAGGTGAGAGCCTGAGGGAGGGTGTTGAACATCCTCCGGGCTCAGCCCCAGGGTCATAGTGATATCCATCGAAACTCAGTCGTGCCAACTGGGTGGAAGCCTAGCAGGGGAGTGACGAGACCTAACCCCAGAGCGAGAAGACTTAGAAACATTTGCCTTTCCCGGGTGCTACCACCGGGCCAATCAGCTAGGTGAGAGCCTGAGGGAGGGTGTTGAACATCCTCCGGGCTCAGCCCCAGGGTCATAGCGATGTCCATCGAAACTCAGCCGTGCCAACTGGGTGGAAGCCTGGCAGGGGAGTGACAAGACCTAACCCCAGAGCGAGAAGACTTAGAAACATTTTCCTTTCCCGGGTGCTACCACCGGGCCAATCAGCTAGGTGAGAGCCTGAGGGCGGGTGTTGAACATCCTCCGGGCTCAGCCCTAGGGTCATAGCGATGTCCATCGAAACTCAGTCGTGCCAACTGGGTGGAAGCCTGGTAGGGGAGTGACGAGACCTAACCCCAGAGCGAGAAGACTTAGAAACATTTGCGAGCCCTCCTGCCATCATAGTTTTGCAAAAGCACAAGATACGATAATGAGATTCGTTTTTATTCATGGAACAAGAGTACCTACAATATTTTCAAGGATAAAAACATTTCAGATCATCGCCACTCCAAGTGTGGCTGAGGGTGTCCCCTTTTATATCCTGGAGGCGATACCCCCCTGATTTCAAGACCTCCTGTACAATGTAGGGTCCCTCCCAATTGGGATGGAGTTTTCCCACAGCGGCTGATCTCCCTGCCGTGTCCACTTTCTTCAGGACAAGATCCCCCTCCGCGAATTGCTTGACACGGACGTGCTTGTCGAAGTACTTGGCCATCCTTCACTTGGCCTCCTCCTGTCTAACAGTGGACAAGTCACGCAGCTCCTCCACCATATCAAGGGAGAGTCGAAGCTCCTCCTCATTTTCTGATCTCCACTCTTCCCTTCCTGCCTCCGCCTCGGCGACCCGGGGTGTCTGGACCTCGAACTCGACGGGTAGAACGGCTTCGCAGCCGTGAGAGAGTTTAAAAGGCGTCTCTCCCGTGGTCGTATTGGGAGTGGTCCTCAGGGCCCAAAGGACTGAAGGGAGTTGTTCCACCCAACTCCCCCTCAGATTTTCCACTTTCTTTTTTAAGAGGTTCACTATTATTTTGTTGGCCGCCTCTACCTGCCCGTTGCTCCTGGGATGGTGGACCGAGGCGAACCGAAGGTCAATCCCCAGCTGTTCGCAGAAGCGAATGAACTCCGTGCTGGCGAACTGAGGTCTGTTATCTGTGACGATAGCCTGTGGTAGCCCGTGCCTGCAGATGATCTCCCCCCAAATGAAATTCCTGATCACCTGGGAGGTTACCTTGGCTAGGGCCTTCACCTCCAGCCACTTAGAAAAATAATCGATCATGACCAACAGAAACCTTCTCTGCCCGCTAGCCTGAGGAAAAGGCCCTACGAGGTCCAATCCCCATATGGTGAAGGGCCATGGTGCCATGATGCTTCTTAGTCTCTGAGCCGGCTGTAGCTGGAGCAGGGCATAGAGCTGGCACTTATGACATTTTTTGTGAACTCGGTTGTATCCTGACCGAGGGTGGGCCAGAAGTACCCCTGCCTGATGATTCTCCCTTCCAGGGTCCAACTCCCCGAATGACTTCCACATTCGCCGGAATGGACCTCCTCCAAAATTCTATGCACCTCCTATTCGGCCACGCAACGAGCCAGCATCCTCGAGAGGGTCTTGCGGTACAGCTGCCCCTCGCGCAGGAGGTAGTATGCTGCCTTGTGTTTGATCCCTCTTCGGTCCATCCCCTCTGGGTACTCTCCTGTGGACAGAAAGGTGATGAGGGGGTCCTTTCATGAGGGGTGTTGCTCCACTTCCATTAGTTCCCTCTCTTTGATGGAAGGTTGGAAGAGATTTTTGATGGTGCCCCCCACTCGGGGGCCGTGCTTTGCCAGCTGGTCTACCTGCTCATTTTCCTCTCGAGGCACGTGTTTGATGGAGAAGGTCTGGAAGGTCCCGATAATTCCTTTCACCTTTGTCAGATAGAACTGCAGGGTGGGCTCCCTGGCCTCAAACTCCCCATTGATCTGGGAAGCCACTACCATGGAGTCAGTGAGGACCTCTACATCATGCACCCCCAACTCCCTTGCACGGCGCAGACCTGCGATTACAGCTTCGTATTCGGCCTGATTATTAGTGATAGGGAAATGTATTATCACGGTTTGCTCGATTCTTGTCCCCTGGGGGCTTTCCAAGATGACTCCAATCCCCAAAGAATGTCTCCCCGAGGCACCGTCCACCATGACTTTCCAAGGGACCGGGCGAGTGAGTTGCTCCTCCGCCACCTCGACCACGTAATCTGCTAGGAAATCAGCCATAGCGCGGGCTTTGATCAAGAGGCGGGGAACGAATGAGATGTCGAACTCGCTCAGTTTCACCGACCTTTTGGCTAACCTTCCTGAATGCTCTACCCCCTCAAAGATGTTGCGGAGGGGGTGGTCAGTCACCACTCGGATCGAGTGTGCCTGAAAATAAGGTCGGATCCTCCGGGCCGAGATGATTAGGGCGAAGGCCAGCTTCTCCAAGATGGGATACCGAAGCTCAGCCTTCCTCAGTACCAGGCTCATATAATAAACGGGGAGTTGCTTTTTCCCCTCTTCCCGGATCAAAACCGAGCTTAGGGCCTCTGCCCCGACCCTCAGATATAAAAATAGGTCCTCCCCCCTTTGGGCCCTTGGAGAAGGGGGGCCTGGGTTAGCTGTTTCTTTAAGGCCTGAAATGCCTCCTTGCCCTCCGAGGTCCATTCAAACTTCCGACCCCCTCTCAAGGTTTTGAAAAACGAGGAGCACTTATCCCCGGCCTGGGAGAGGAACCTGCTACACCCCACCAACTTCCCTGTCAACCACTGTACCTCCTTAGCATTTTGCGGTGACCTCAGTTCCACGATCGCCCTTACCTTATCCGGATTAGGCTCCACACCAGCAGGGGTGAGGAGATGCCCCAGGAACTTCCCCCTGCTTGCCCCGAAGATACACTTCAGGGGGTTCAATCTCATCTTGTATTTGTGGAGAGTGGCAAAAGTCTCTTCCAAGTCCCGGAGGTGGGAATCAACGTCCAAACTTGTGATCATGAGGTCGTCCACGTACACCTCCAGATTTCTCCCCTTCTACTCTCGGAAGACCCTGTTCATCATTTTTTGGTAGGTCGCCCCCGTATTTTTTAGCCCGAATGGCATCATTTTATAGCAATGGCATCCATCCCCTGTGATGAACGAGACATCTTTGACGTCGGGGGGGGGGGGGGGGTGCATTCAAATTTGGTGATAACCTAAAAAAGCATCCAGAAAGCTCATTACAGGGAAACCGACGGCTGAGTCAACCAGCGCGTCGATCCGAGATAAGGGATAACAATCTTTTGGGCATGATTTATTAAGAAGAGAAAATTCAATACACATCCTCCACGGGTCGTCTCCTTTTTTAACCATTACAATGTTGGAGACCCATTCGGGGTATTGGATTTCGGATACAAAACCAGCCTTGAGGAGCTTGGCGACTTCCTCCCTGATGGGCTCGGCGAGCTTGTCCGCGATGGACCTCTTCTTCTGCTGGATGGGGCGAGCCTCCGGGTCCAGGTTGAGGCGATGGCAGGCCACATTGGGATCGATCCCCGACATCTCTGCGGTGCTCCAGGTGAAGATGTCCACATTCTTTTGGATGCACTCCAGCATCCTGCCTTGATCCTCCGGGGTCAGTCCTCCGCTGATGCGGACCTTCTCCACCCGGCCTCCGATGATGAGAACCTCCATCTCCACCACCTCCTCTGTTGCCTCCAGACGAGACTGCTCCCCCCATTCCTCTGCACCCCCCCCCTCCGGGGGCGAGGATCGCTTCCTCATCTTCCTCCACGGCCATTGCCTCGGCCGGTTCTCGGGCCTCTTCCGCGACCTCCACCTGGACGCGACACTCATCCACCATCTCTTCTCCGCTAGCTTCCTGCTCCAGCTCCTCCAACCTCCGCTCCATCTCATCGGCCCCCTCCAGCCAAGAGACGGAGTTCACTGCCGAAACGTAGCACTCCCTTGCTTCCTTAGGATCTCCTCGGACCCGGATCTGGACCCCCTCGACATTGAACTTTAGGCACTGGTGGAAGGACGAGGGGATGCAGCGGAAGGCGTTGATGAGGGGTCTTTCGAAGATGGCACTGTAGCTGCTGGGGGCGTCTACGATGAGAACTTGCAGTTACGTGACTGCCCCCCCAGAGTGACATTGAGTCCCACTCCTCCCTTGACTTCTTTCCTCTCCCCCGAGAAGCCGAACAGGGGCCCGTCCGAGGCCAACACCCTTCTGGCCTCTACTTTCATCGCGTCAAACGCCCTCTTGAAGATGACGTTGACCGAGCTCCCATTGTCGATGAGGATCCGGGAGACGGTAAAATCCTCGATGGCTGTCTGGATGACCAGCGCATCGCAAAAGGGGTCCTCGTGACCCGGCATATCCTCCCTAGAGAAGGTGATTTTCTCATTCGGGGGCGGAGACTGGGATGTGGAGCCAATGCTCCTTCGGTACATGGTGTGGATGCTTAACTTACGGGAAGCCTCGATCCCAGCCCCCCATGGATCGCTCCGATCCTTCCTCGGGTGCCCATATCAACCCGGTCTTCACACCGATCTTCCTCCATCCGAGGCCAGATCTCCTCTATCCGCACTTCCTATTGGTTTTGTCATTGTTGCTCCCTGTTTCCTCTCATCTCGAGGAACTCCGGGAACGTGGATGTGAGGTGCCCTTTCTCTTGATGGAAATTACAATAGGGCAGGTCCACCCTGACCACCCTCCTTCTTCTCCACTGTCCTCTCCTACTCCCCCTCATGGAAATTTTCATTGCCTCCTCCTGGTCGGGGAGAGGGGGTCTCTGGCCCTGCCTACCTCCCTGGGGGTTGAACTGCCCCCGACCACTCTGGCGGTTATCTCCTCCCTGATAACCCCTCAGTGGTGCCTAATCCTGCCACTCCGGTATCCATCCCAAACGGTTGTCCTGCTCCGTATGCCCCCACCTGGGCTGTGGCTGCTGTTGCGGCTGCTCCTGCGACTGCTCCCTCTGCCGGGGCTCAACCCTCCTCTCCTCCTGAGCTCGACCACCCCTTGGCCTCTCCTCCTCCACGGCCCACTTGGCCAACCTCCGCGCAAACTCTGGGTGCGCTGCCTCCATATCAGCCTCTCTGGCTGCCCTCTCCAAGAGTGCCTCAAAAGATACTAGAGGTGATCTCTTCAGTTCCATCGCGAAGAACCCAGACTGGAGACCCATGGTGAAGGCCACCATCATGGTGTGCCTTGGCATCTCCTGCACTTGGGACAGTTCATCCTGGAATCTGTCCAGATAGCTCCCCAGGGTTTCCCCCGTCCTCTGCTTGATGCGGAACAAAGACTCCGCCTCCTTCTTTCTCTTCTTGGAAGTGGTAAATCTCAACATGAACCCCCGTCGCAGGTCCTCGAAGTAGTAGACAGACCCGGTCAGGAGTTGGTGGAACCACTCTCTTGCCTTCTCCCTGAAGGTGATGGTGAAGAGTCTGCACTTGAAGCCATTCGACATCTGTCGGATAGAGACCATGTCCTCGAACCATTGGATGTGGTGGACCGGGTCTCCTCTCCCGGACTAGTAGGACATCTCCGGCTCGCGAAACCCCTCTGGAACTGGGGCGGAGAAACGAACTCGCTGAAGGGGCTCCCCCCCTCAGGCGGGCGAGGTGGGAACTCCCTCCCTGCTGTCTCGCCGAAGTGGTACTCGGTAGCCGAGTCGGGGAACAGGACTCGCCCCTAGAACTCACGCTCGCCCCTCTCGGCGGGCTCCTTCCCTGGTCGCCTGAGCGGCGCGTCGTCGCCGAGCGCGGGAGCGGCGACCACCGAGACTGCCGGTGTCGTGCTCTCGGCTCGCATGCCGAGTGCTGTCCTGACGAACCCGAGGATCTCCTCCCTGAGCTCCGCTGGCACACCCGGCACTGGGGGTGGGGGAGGGGGTGGCGAGTTGCCCCTGCCTGATCCTTGTCCTTCTTCTCTGGCCATCGAACCTGTAGAAGATTTTCTCTGCTGACCACTTTCCACGCTCACCGCACCAAAATGTTAAAACCGAAAAATCGGTCTCTGTGGAGTTCGACCCTTGGGGAAAGGGGTGGTTGCGCACCTACTCCGCTCCTGCAAGAAAATGACAAGAAGTGAAGAACAAAGGACTAGACCAAGGGCCCGGCGCGGAGGTCCCACCACAATCCCGAAAGATCTCAGAGCGCTTCCCCTCCTTAGCCAAAAGGTCGGGCTAAGGTACCTCAGAAAGCACGAGAAGACTGGGAGACAAGTGTCCTTTTCTGAGGTACCCCTTGGGTCCTATTTATAGGAAACTGAAAATGGCCTGCGAATAGCCTACCTCTGCTGGTCTGAAATTACTGAAGACCCCTTAGGCTGGCCTGCCAACAGCCAAGCTCCGCTGTTTAGAGAGGCTAGGGGCAGACCACTGGGGGAGGGATGGCCATTGGATCCTCTACTCGGCAAGGGCGGCGAATGCGAGTTCGCCGGGCGAGTACCCCGCTTTGGCGAGTGCAGGCTCGGCTCTTGCCCCTGGCGAGTCAACGACCGGGCTTAGCTCCAAAAACCCTGAGCTCGGCCCGACGATCGCCGAGCTCGGCACGACGATTGCAGAGCTCGGGCTCGGCAAAGGACCCTGTACGGACCATTTGGCGGTCTAGACCGGCCGGTCTGGATTTCGTGGACCCACTCGCCGGATACGGGGTTGTACATTACTGATAGAAAGTAAATTCCGAGGATATGAAAGAATATGCATTATATATGCAAGAGGGATAGTAGGGGAGCATATTATTTTTCCCTTGCCCGCAATAAAGCACATAGAGTCGTTTACAAAAATGACTTTTCCAAGGTCAGATAAAGTAGTTTAGGAAACAAAACTTGACAAACCAGTTATATGATCGGTTGTTCCTTGGTCAATTATCCAATTAGCGTGAGGGGGGGGGGGGTGATGGATGCAATATATGTACTGGGTATACCTGAAGCTGGAGGAGACAACCGATCGCTCTAAGATAATAGTAGGTGCTCAAGAGCATCAAGCTCATCAACTAACAATTCACCAGAGGTGTTTAGGAATAACAGTCTCCTCATGGATTGCAGTGGTATAGACAATATCTTGGGATTGGAAACCCAACTGACCAGCACCACCCTGACCAAGAGCACGATGTAGCATCCCAAAATTCGAACCCTACCAATTGAACCACCTATGAGATCTAGTTATTTCCATCGATCTATTTTGATGAGTCTATTTGGGGCCGGTAAGAGCTTGTCAGTCTGGTGAACCGATTACAAATGGTTTACCCGAACCTTGAGCTACAGTGACTCAAACATGTTTTTTTGAGTAAATGAATTTATAATGGATTCCGATTAGTGTTGTTGCACTCGTAAGGTCAATATGAACTCAACGACGTTCATTTCGTCACAATCCGAATTCTGATGCATATTTATGGAGTTGACTGAAATAAATTATTTTGAGATATGTGATGACCCCGATATGACTTTTGAGCTGATGACATTAAAATCGACCTCAGTTGATCTTGTTAGACTCGTAAAGTTAATACGAGTCCAATGGAATTGTCCGGGCTCAATTTCGATGAATATCAAAGAATTTGACATTCAGACACATGCAATTTTTAAGGTTCGTAATTATCCAAAATGTTGAAATCGAGCAAACAGTCTTAAAATTGACCCCAGTAAGTTTTGTTGGACTCTTAGTAACAGTACGAGTCCAACGGAGTCATCCCGATGTGATTTCGACATCGTCAGAGCAATTTTCGATGTTTAAGTCAAGTTGGGCCGCCAACTCTCTGAGAAGCATTAAATGAGCAAATGAATTTTGAATTAACCTCTAATCATTCTGGTGAATGCGTGTGTCAACGAGACCATTGTAATGAATCCGTCCGAGACAGATTTCGAGTTCCCTAGAATAATTTACGAGATTTTAAGTAAAACGGACTAAGAGCATCTCCAATGGGGATCTCTATATTTAGTGATCCTCATTCTACCATGTTATCTAAATATAAAGAACATGGTTAGAACAACTCCAACCATGTTCTCTATATTTAGAGAACATGATGTATTTTTGTTTATTTTAGGTATTTTAGGTTTATTTAAAATATATTTTAGGTTTTTATAATATGTATACATGTATTTTAGATTTATATAAAATATATTTTAGGTTTATATAATATATAATATGTATTATTTTATTTTTTTTACATGTAATTAATGTTTATTAAAAAAATTTTAATTTTAAATTTGATTGGTCTCGAAGTAACGGGAAGAGCGTCGTTGATCTTATCGCCCGACGAGAGCAGCGAATGGTTTGATTGATAGAAAGCCAGGAGGGGAGATGAGTACACTCAAATCCCCAGAACTGGGGCGGTGAGTGCACTCAAAGCCCTAGAACTGGGGCTGTGAGTGCACTCAAAGCCGCAGAACTGGGGCTTTGAGTGCACTCACGGCCGCAGAACACTCAAAGCCCCAGTTCTGGGGCTTTCAGTGCACTCAAAGACGCATAACTTGGGCTGTGAGTGCACTCGAAGCCCCAGAACAAATCTCTCGGTCTGTTAGGATGCCTCAGCTGCATACATCACTGCACTTCCACTTGGCACCTATTGTAATGATAAGCGACTCGTCTCGCCGTGATCTTATCTTGGATTCTCAATACTTTTGTCGCTCCATCCCCGCAGGGGCAGAGAACCCGCCGTCGTCTCGGCTGTGCTACCGGAAGCTCTGGGGAAGTCGGAATAGGAGAGCACTCATCTTGGGATGGGCTTACTACTTAGATGCTTTCAGCAGTTATCCGCTCCGCACTTGGCTACCAAGCGTTTACCGTGGGCACGATAACTGGTACACCAGAGGTGCGTCCTTCCCGGTCCTCTCGTATTTGGGAAAGGTCCTCTCAATGCTCTAACGCCCGCACCGGATATGGACCGAACTGTCTCACGACGTTCTGAACCTAGCTCACGTACCGCTTTAATGAGCGAACAGCCCAATACTTGGAACATACTACATCCCCAGGTGGCGAAGAGCCGACACCGAGGTGCCAAACCTTCCTGTCGACATGAACTCTTGGGGAAGATCAGCCTGTTATCCCTCGAGTAACTTTTATCCGTTGAGCGACGGCCCTTCCACTCGGCACCGTCGGATCACTAAGGCCGACTTTCGTCCCTGCTCGACGGGTGGGTCTTGCAGTCAAGCTCCCTTATGCCCTTGCACTCGAGGGCCAATCTCCGTCCGGCCCGAGGAAACCTTTGCACGCTTCCGTTACCTTTTGGGAGGCCTACGCCCCATAGAAACTATCTACCTTATCTGGTGTACCAGTTATCGTGCCCACGGTAAATGCTGGGTAGCCAAGTGCGGAGAAGATAACTGCTGAAAGCATCTAAGTAGTAAACCCACCCCAAGATGAGTGCTCTCCTATTCCGACTTCCCCAGAGTTTACGGTAGCACAGCCGAGACAGCGGCGGGTTCTCTGCCCCTGCGGGGATGGAGCGACAGAAGTATTGAGAATCCAAGATAAGGTCACGACGAGACGAGCCGCTTATCATTACGATAGGTGCCAAGTGGAAGTGCAGTGATGTATGCAGCTGAGGCATCCTAACAGACCGAAAGATTTGTTCTGGGGCTTTGAGTGCACTCACAGCCCTAGTTCTGCAGCTTTGAGTGCACTCAAAGCCCCAGAATAGGGGCGGGATTAAATAGTGGCAGGATTAAAAATTGCGGGAGGCGACCTGGCGGTATTATTTTATTTTTTTACATATTATTAAGGTTTTAAAATTTTTTAAAATTTTAAATTTGATTAGTCGCTAAAATACAATAAACATTACATTACTGTAATAAAAATATTACATTAAGCATTACTTAATTTAAATGAAAATATTACATTTAGAATTTAAACTAAAATTCTGGAAGGTCATCACTGGGCTCTATCCGAATTCCATGCGCGCCTTCCCCTTGTCGTTTTTCTCCATACCCGGGTATTCCATAGACGCTTCCTCCATATTGGCTTCCTCCTTGTTGGTCTCCTACGAATTGAGGTCCTCCAAATTGGCTTCCCCCGTATTGAATTTCTCGGTAGTGGCTGTCTCGGTACTGACTTCCTTCAAATTCAAGTCCTCTGAATTGCGACCCTCCAAATTGAGGTCTGTCGTGTGGGCGGCCTTCATACTGACTTCCTCCATAACCACTACCTCCATACATGCCTCCTTCATATTCAGTTCCTTGGAGCGATGAAGATTCTCCAAAAAGTTGTTTTCTAATGTTTATATTCATAATTTCTTATTTTTTTGTCGAAAATACTGTCGCTCCAGAGTTCTTTTGATATTATCCAAATCTATCATCATGATATCGTGATCTTGTTTAGCGTTCTGAACATCTAATTTTCTTTTTTCATTTTTTGCCTTTAACCTCATGAGCAGACATATCGTTTGCTCGTTGTTTTTGCCCTCTCTTTAAAACCTCTAGGATTTCTTCATTTTTTAGTATGGGCCTCAATATCAAAACCCTTAACACTCAATTGTCTCCTTCTCTTCTTTTCTTGCTTTCTCCTAGTAGGTCGATTATTGGAAGTTGAGATTGGAGATTCTTCATCCCCAGTACTATCAGGATTCATGTTATTGCTATATGCATTTAAGTCTATTCCTCTCCGTTGACTGAGAGTGTTAGAACCTAATATTGGTGACTTGTCAATATTTTGAGAGTTCATACCTTTTGTAGACCCTGGCGTGTCCATCCACTTCTCTATATTTTTTAAGATATTTCAAACATGCTCGAACATGAAACATTTCTTCTCTTTTGAATCAGAGGCTTATAACATTTTGACTTCATTGAGCTACCAAAAATTTATTTTAATCACACATTATTTAAGGAATTTAGATATTTAAATTCTAAAAAATACTTATAATATCAAGTTCATATGCACCGCTTGGGTTTCGTTGTTCTATTTATCGAATACATCCTCGGAATTTGCTTGTACTTGCCAAAAAGGACCAACGACAAGAAAGAGATTTTGGGGTTCTCTGTCCTACGCGAGTTTGAGGTCTTGTATTGTGAAAAATGGTTGAAACTCTTTCCCACATTCTGTGCTCTTTTTGATTACTCCTCATAACTGGGTCTTCCGAGACCTCAAGCCAAGCATAACATAGTGCTTGATCTTCTTTGGGGGAGAATGCTAGCCCACGGTTGACATACATGACGACAAGTAAAGACAGTAGAGAGGGCTTGATTTTGGAGATAGAGTGATGAGAACTTAGAGAGAGTGCTGGAATGGGTACTTATAGAGAGTGCTGGAATGGATACTTATGAAAAAATAAGGCTCCAATGCTGGGAGAGGGCATTCAATGCTGGGAAAAAACAAAGCTCCGGATTTGATGTTGATAGGATTGATGAGACAAAAGAGAGGCTTGAGTGGAGAGGGAATCCAATGCTAGGGAGAAGACATCCAATGCTGGGAAAAACAAGGCTCCGAATTTGATGTTGATAGGATTGATGAGATAAAAGAGAGGCTTCAGTGGAGAGGGAATCCAATGCTTGGGAGAAGGCATCCGATACTGGGAAAAAACAAGGCTCCGGATTTGATGTTGACAGGATTGATGAGACAAAAGAGAGGCTTGAGTGGAGAGGGAATCCAATACTTGGGAGAAGACATCCAATGTTAGGAAAAAACAAGGCTCCAGATTTGACGTTGACAGGATTGGTGAGACAAAAGAGAGGCTTGAGTGGAGAGGGAATCCAATGCTTGGGAGAAGACATGCAATGCTGGGAAAAAACAAGGCTCCGGATTTGATGTTGACAGGATTGATGAGACAAAAGAGAGGCTTGAGTGGAGAGGGAATCCAATGCTTGAGAGAAGGCATCCAATGTTGGGAAAAAACAAGGCTCCGGATTTGATGTTGGCAGGATTGATGACACAAAAGAGAGGCTTGAGGGGAGAGGGAATCCAATGCTTGAGGATCCAATGCTGACGATCTATATAAATGCCACTTTAAGATAGACAATCATACTTTCAAAACAATACTTCCCTCTTTAAAAAAATGAACTATGGAGAAGGGTCATCCCATTTGCGATCTTCATCATCTTCTGATGATGATGAATATGATCAAACACTTCTCAAGTGGGAAAAAGACGTTAATAAATGAGAGAAAGAAGATGAAGTTTTAGCTCGCATGTATCCCTCTAACAATGCCATAATCGCAGCTCAACTTCAAGAAGATGCACGTCCGCGATGCAGAGGTTCAATACTTGGCCACGTGGTAATCAGTCAGGGGAGGATTGAAGGCAACACTAGACTTTGGAATGCTTACTTCTCTGAGCACCCCACATATGTGGAAACTTTTTTTGACGAAGATTTCGCATGCGAAAGAATCCTTTCCTTCGCATTGTCACTACAGTGCAGGAGCACGACAATTTCTTCGTTCAAAAGAAGGATGATGTTGGTAAGCCTGGACTATCAACAATACAAAAAATTACAGCAGCATTTCGTATGTTAGCATACGAAACATCAACTGATAATTGCGATGAATACATTCAAATTGACGAGTCAACTGTGATTCAATGCTTGAAAAGATTTTGCAGGGCAATTGTACAATTATACAAAGATGAATATTTGAGGTATCCCAATGCAAATGATGTAACAAGATTACTACAGAAAGGTGAAGAATGAGGTTTTTCAGGAATGTTGGGAAGCCTAGATTGTATGCATTGACAATGGAAGAATTGCCCAACGGCATGAACAGACCAATATTCAGGACGTCATGGTGGCCCTACAATCATTCTCGAGGCAGTAACATCATATGACCTGTGGTTATGACATGCATTTTTTGGCTTACCTGGCTCTATCAATGATATTATTGTCTTGTAGTCATCCAATTTATTTGCAAACTTAACACAAGATATCACGCCTCCTACTAATTATACAATATTGGGTAAAAATTATGATTTTGGTTATTATTTAGCCGATAGTATCTATCCGAAATGGTCAACACTAGTTTAAATAATTTCTCAGACACAAGATAAAAAAACAACATTTCGCAATGATGCAAGAGGCATGCCAAAAAGATGTAGAACGAGCATTTGAAGTTCTTCAATCACGTTTTGCAATTATTAAGGGGCCATGTTATTTTTTGGATAAACATGTGTTACACGATATCACGACTGCTTGCATTATAATGCACAATATGATTATCGAAGACGAGTGAGATGAAAATGAAGATGTTGTTATTTCTCCACCGCCACCAACTCAAAATGTTGAAGAGATGGACACAAGTGAAATCAAAAGATTTCGGTAGTTCCTAAATCGACATAAAAAAATCAGAGACAAAGAGACACATTTCACACTTCGAGATGCACTGATTGAACATTTGTGGGCACGACATGGTAATGAAACAATGTAATTTGAATGTATTTGATTTATGTATTTGAATGTAATTTGAAAAATTATATGCATTTGAATTTGAATGTATTTGAATTTATGTAGAATTTTATTTAGTAAATCACGTTCTCTTCCTCTTTGTATGATCAATAATAATTATAAAGTATGCAATATTTGTCTCGTTTTGTAGGTCCCGAAAAAACAAATTTATTGGTATATTATATGTCAAGATTGGAAAAATATTTTAGCGGCTACGCAAGAATATTGTGTAATACAATTTTTTCTTAAATATAATAATTAAATAATTTTAAAAAAATACAAAAAGTAAAAACGGAGGCCCGACATTTCCTCTTCCCCTCCTCTAAATTTAGAGGAGTTTAATAGTAAAAACGTCTTCTCCTTCTTTTTGTATGACAAATAATAATTAGAATGTATTTAATATTAGTCTCGTTTTGTAGGTCTCAAAAAGTCAATTTTATTGATATATTATATGTTATAATTGAAAAATTATTTTAATGAATATAGAGATTATAAATTACTATCAAAGTTTCTTAAATTAACTAATTTTTTTTTTAAAAATAAAACATAAAAAAAGCAGGCGGGCTCTTCCTCCTCTAAAAATTTAGAGGAGAGAGGAAAAATGCAGCCGCCTCTATATTTAGAGACAGAAATGCCGAAGCATTGGAGGGCAACCGTTTGTCATTTATAAGAAATGCCAAACAGTAGGAGTTGCTCTAAGCGCTTCCTATATCTTATAATAATTTAGGAGATTTTAACCTAAAATCACTATTCCCTGATCTCTTACCCAATCAAACAAATCAAGCCCCTCTTCTTCCCGCAGGCCAATACTTTCACCAAATCGTGGAACTAGTTCCAGCCGAGACCACCTTTTCTTCTCCGTCTCCGGCGAGCACCTCCCACGCAGTCGAGACCCCCACCTCCTCTGTTTAAGTCAAATTGCGAGATTTTTTATTTTTTATTTTTTTTTGATTTCTCCTTCGCGATTCAACACCGGCCGACGGGTCTCGTCTTCCCCAACTCGCCGATCTCCCTCTTCTTCCCGATGCCCATGCTCCCCGCTCGCCTGGTCTTCCCGGACGGGTCGTCATCGATACTCTCGCGCGCTCCTTCGGCACAGCATCTCCTCCGCAATCTCCTCCGGCAGATCGACGGCCATTTTCTTGTTCTCCCCGCGATGCTCTAGCTCGCCGCTCGCCTGTTGCAGATCGGCGGCTTCTCCTCCGGCAGATCGACGGCCCTGGTGCAGATTGACGGCATCTCCTCCGCAATCCCCTCCCGCAGATCCACGGCCACTCGACTGGTTCTCTTCCCCTCGATGCCCTAGCTCGCCGCCGGCCTGGTTCTCCTCCAGAGGTCGACGGCCACTCGACTCTCTTCACCCTGGATGCCCTAGCTTTCTGAGCCCTGTTTTTCTACCAAATAGCCTGCAACTCTATCATTAGAGCTTTTCTGAGAGCTCTTTCCAACAACTTTACTCCATTCCCCAGAGCTGTCGCAAACAGAACCGGGGTTCTCACTTTGTCACATCCGGTACTTTACCTAAGGCTGCGTTCGTTTGGGATTCCTAAAACCCAATTTCAGCATTTTGATTTTGGGTTTCCTTCTAAAAGTCTCGCTTCCCGATTCCTCACACTACCCCCTCCCGACACCCGTCGTCTACCCTTCTTTCTCCCGCGAATAGGCAACGACTCTTCACGATACCATCTTTTTGTCGCCCTTTTTGTTTTCTTCATTTTCTCCTGTTTTCGTCCTTAATCTCTTCCAGATCAGAGGAAGAATGTAGTGTTTGTGAATTAATCTGACCATTCTTGGACTCTAGGAAATAGTCTGGTTCTAATCTCGCCATTTTACAGCTTCCTTTTCTATTGTCCTCTTTGCTGTCTTCTTCTTCTCTTGCTCTGTTTTGGGAGAGTAGAAATAAAAACAAAAAAGAGGAGTAAGAAAGAGGGGCAAGAAACAAATAGAAAGAGAATTTGGTTTGCTTCACTTCTTCTTTCTCACGTCCGGAACTACGGGTTTGGAAGGTAACTACGGGTTTGCGCCAGTCTCTACCTTTTTTCTGAAGATAATATATTGCACCAGGACAAAACACGCCCGTTCTTGTAGAGAGAACGGAACAACTGACACATTCAGCCCTAATTCCCTCGTTGTCAGCTCTTTCTGTCGAGCCCATTCACCCTCAGCCCCTTTTGCTACAAGTTCTAACCCTCCCTTTTCTCTTCCTGCAGGAGTTTGGGTCACAACACCTTCTTAGTTCTTTATTTTAGCTCTCATTCAGTATTATTGTTGATTGTTCCAAGTTACCGCTGTTTGAGAATTACTTTGTTTTGTGATTGATTGGTCGTTTGAGACCCGATAACGTCATGGAGAAGTTATCTGAGCTGAGCATCGTATGTGATAATTGGGCATCGGCTGCCCCAGGCCTCGCAAAAAATCTTGGAATTCTTGATCTGGACCAGGTATGACATGGATTCTTGTACTTGATTTTTTGTTCATAATCTCTTTCTGATATGTTTTATTTGGTATCTTGTAATTTTTATGCTTTCTTAGGGGTATGTTGGTCTTTTTGGGAAGTTAGGGTTGTGTTTAAGTTGCCGGTTTGGGGGATGAACCGGGCATGTTGAATGTTGTATGTGTTGCTGTGTATGTTGGTGGCTGCGACGGGAGCATCTCCCCTGCACTTCCTTCCGATCTGTTCAGGTGTGAACCTTAGGATCGAGTATCTGTTAGCTGTGGTTGTATGTTCTTGTCATTTCTTTTCTTAGTGAATCCATCGGTGCTGTGCTGCTTCCAGTATTATCTTGCTGTACTGTTATTATTGAGATTTGAGAAGGTAATCGGTTGATCGCTGATTTAGTTTACATCAAGGTATCCGAGTTTTTTTTCCGGCGTCCAACTATGCTAGTCTCCGACGCCACGCGATCCAAGGACCAACAATCCGAGATGGATAACCTCAAGCAAGGGCAAGAAGACTTAGCCCGCTCCGTTCAGGCCATCGGGGAGGAGCTGCGCACCATGATGTCGTGCTGGAAGGGGGAACGAGGAAGTGAGAACGGGCCGGGGCAGTCGCCGGACTGTTGTGCGACAGCAACCGCCGCTACTCAGATTGCGAACCTATTCCCGCGATTGGAGTTTCCCAGGTTCACCGGGGATAATTTACTCGGATGGATTTACCGCTGCGATCAGTTCTTTGATATTGACGACACGCTGGACGACATGAAGGTGAAAATCACATCGGTACACATGGAGGGCAAGGCTTTGTTTTGGCACCAAGCGTTTATGAAAGCTCGGCTTACGCGGCAGTGGCCTACGTGGGAGGAGTACAACCGGGCATTGCATGGAAGATTTGGGCCGGTATTGTTCGATGATCCTATGGCCGAGCTGAAGAATTTGCGCCAACGCACGTCCGTACAAGCCTACTTAGATGAGTTTTATTTACTTCTTCACCGGGTTTTTGTGTCGGAAGAACACGCTATCAGTTTCCGCGTAGCGGGTTTAAAGGATGAGATTCAATACGATGTTCGCATGTTCCAACCCAAGTCCTTGCAAGACGTTTTCTCACTTGCACAGCTTTAAGAACAGCAACTCACCGGTCACACAGGCAGGGTCGACCGCCCTATTGAGCAACACAATCGAGAGGAGCTAGCTGGACATACCTCTCGACCCGGATTACGCAATACCAGCGGTAGCCAATGGACCACGCCGGATCGTGCATCTCCAACGGTAAACCCAATTCAGCGGGCAGCCGTTCCTAGGGGGCGCAAAATGTCTTCTGCGGAGGTTGATGAAAAACGAAGGAAGGGCATGTGTTTTTTGTGCGGTCGACCGTATACACCGGGCCACAAATGCCCTAACCGGCGGCAGACGTATGCGTTGGAAGTTATCGTCGAGGATGTGCAAGATGAGGAGCCCGAAGTTGAACTTGAGGAGGTGCTTGAGGTTGAGGAAGAAGCGGTGGACCAACTGGCTCCACATTTATCGATGCACGTGCTCACCGTAATGCCACACTACCATACTATGCGGGTCACGGCGTCGCATCAAGGCCAACCCATTCATGTTCTCATTGATTCGGGTAGCACCCATAATTTCCTTGACAAGGGGACGGCGCGACGGCTCCACTGCGCTCTCACACCCATTAATTCATTTTCTGTAGCGGTGGCCGACGGGAAAAAAATATGGAGTGCACACAAAGTGGTTGATTTTCAATGGCGGATGCAAGGTGTGATGTTTACGTCCGACATGCTGATTTTACCGTTAGGGGGGTGTGATGTGGTGGTAGGCGTGTTGATCACTTTGGGTCCGGTCTATTGGGATTTCTTCAACCTTTAGATGGAGTTTTCAAGACAAGGCAAGAAGTTCGCTCTCCGCGGAAGGGCAATGAGATCTGGGGTAAAGATCACGGTGTGAACAAGTTGGTAACCGAGGGCCAAATTTGCATGTTGGCCTTGCGTACTCTGCCGGCCAGTCCAGGACCACAACCAGAGGAGGATTCAATGAAACTGCCCACATGGCAAGTCTCCGGACTGCCACCCGAACAGGCCGAACAACAACTGCTAGGCGATTTGTTACATCAGTTCAAGGATCTATTTGTGGAACCGCAAGGCTTGCCATCGAGAAGAAAATTGGAACACCGCATCGTATTAAAAGACGAGGACATCGACATTAACTTGCGTCCGTACCGATATCCACCTCTTCAAAAATCTGAAATTGAACGTTTAATTGGGGAGATGCTGAGCACGGGGGTGATCCGACACAGTTGTAGCCCTTCCGCTTCGTCGGCGGTACTTGTTAAGAAGCAGGACGGGTTGTGGTGTCTTTGTGTGGATTATCGGCGCCTCAATCAACACACAATAAAGGATAAATTTCTGATTCCTCTAATCGAGGAACTGATTGATTAGCTTCACGACGCAGTTTACTTCTCCAAGTTGGATCTTCGGGTCGGATACCACCAAGTTCGGATGACGGAGGAGGACGTGCACAGGACGACATTCCGTACTCACCAGAGCCACTACGAATTCCTGGTCATGCCGTTTGGCTTGACCAACGCGCCATCCACATTTCAGAACCTCATGAATCGCATATTCCAAGGTCAACTTCGGAAATTTATATTAATTTTCTTTGATGACATTCTTATTTTCAGTACATCTTGGGAGGAACATTTGAACCATTTGACATTCACATTCAACACCTTGCGGTCCAACCACCTCGTATTGCGACGGAGTAAATGTGAATTTGGATTGCCGCAAGTGCACTACTTGGGACATGTGCTATCGGGTCATGGGGTAGCAACGGATCTCGCAAAGATACAAGCAATGTTAGAATGGCCTACGCCGACATCACTCAGAAAAGTCCGGGGATTCCTTGGCCTAACCGGATATTATCGCCGCTTTATTCAAAATTATGGGATGATTGCACGCCCTCTTACAAATGTGTTAAAACGGCGTACATTCAAGTGGACGACAATCGCGGACGCCGTCTTTCAGTCTTTGAAGATGGCGGTCTCTAACCCGCCAGTTTTTCAGTTGCCGGATTTCCAACAACCGTTCGCGGTGGAGACGGACGCATCGGATACGGGGGTGGGGGCTGTCTTGCTCCAAAAGGAGCGACCTATAGCTTATTTCAGCCAGGCGTTGGGAGCTAAAAATGCGGTGTTGTCTACCTATGAAAAAGAGTTGCTTGCCATGGTGTTGGCGGTCCAAAAGTGACGACACTATCTGTTGGGCTACACGTTTGTGATCCGTACGGATCACCAGAGCTTGAAGTTTATGCTTGAACAGAAATTAGCTACACCGGCCCAACAACGTCACCTTACCAAGCTCATGGGATATGATTTCTCGGTCCAATATAAGCGAGGTAAAGAAAATGTATGTGCGGACGTTTTGTCACGAGTGCATGAAGCGCCGGAGGCCATGTTGCACGTTATCTCCATCCTCCAATCAGATATGCTCCAGCTTATAAAAGAGTCGTGGCGGACGGATGCGCGGCTTCAAGAAATCATCATGGCGAAGAATGGAATGCGGCAGATTATCCTAAATATTCATGGGAAAATGGCGTTCTCAAACGGAAGGGAAAATTGGTGGTGGGGAATGATCCAACTCTTAAAAACCGACTGATGCAGTTGTTTCATGCGAGCTCCTTGGGAGGCCATTCGAGAATTTCCGCTACATATCAGCGCATGAAACGAGTGTTGTTTTGGAAGAGAATGAAACCGGAAATCTATGAGTATATTCAACAGTGTGTTGTGTGCCAACAATGTAAAGCTGACAATCAACGACCCATGGGGTTGCTTCAACCATTGCCTATTTCGGAGCGAATATGGCAAGACATATCCTTGGACTTCATAGAGGGGTTACCCAAAAGCCAAGGCAAGGCGACTATTTTGGTGGCTGTGGATAGACTTAGCAAGCAAGCCCACTTTATCGCCATGCATCATCCGTACACGATCGAGTCAGTGGCTCAAGTATTCCTAGACTCCGTGGTCCGTTTGCATGGACTGCCGACGACCATCGTCAGTGACCGCGACAACGTCTTCCTTAGCAATTTTTGGCAAGAACTGTTTCGGGTGCTCCAAGTTCAACTAAATATATCAACGACGTATCACCCTCAGTCCGATGGCCAGACGGAGGTGGTGAACCGATGTGTGGAAGGCTATTTACGCTGCATATGCTTTGAAAAACCTAAGAGTTGGGCTAGCTGGATACCCCTGGCCGAATGGTGGTACAACACTTCCTATCACAACGCCATCCGGATGTCACCATATGAGGTGGTGTACGGCCAAGAACCCACGACATTCCCACCATACTTTGAAGGCACGACAAAAATAAGCTCGGTGGATCGCTCCTTGACTGCACGGGATCAAGTGATGACTATGCTCAAAGATAATCTAGCAAGAGCTCAGAACCGCATGAAGACATTGACGGACACGAAGCGCCGTGAGCATGTTTTGGAAGTAGGGGAGTGGGCTTGGGTGCGGTTGCAACCTTATCGACAAGTCACATTACGCGGACATCAGATTCATAAGCTTTCACCCAAGTTCTTTGGACCCTTTCTGGTGCGTGAACGGATTGGGCCAGTGGCGTATAAGTTGGATCTACCGGAGAGCGCCAAGATACACCACACTTTTCATATATCACAGTTGAAGAAGCATGCGGGGCAACCAAGTAGACAAGGACAACCTTTACCTGAGACGGTGAACGATGAGGGCAATCCACTTTTGGAACCGCGGACGATTTTTGATCAGCGCATCACCAATAGAGATGGTCGGGTCGTGACGCAACTCCTTATTCAGTGGGCCAATGGAACTCCGGAGGAGGCCACATGGGAGGACTTATGGCGACTTCACGAGCGTTGGCCGGATCGAGTTCCTTGAGGACAAGGAACTTTTGATGGGGAATGCAATGATATGTTTTATTTGGTATCTTGTAATTTTTATGCTTTCTTAGGGGTATGTTGGTCTTTTTGGGAAGTTAGGGTTGTGTTTAAGTTGTCGGTTTGGGGGATGAACCGGGCATGTTGAATGTGTTGCTGTGTATGTTGGTGGCTGCGACGGGAGCATCTCCCCTTCACTTCCTTCCTATCTGTTCAGGTGTGAACCTTAGGATCGAGTATCTGTTAGCTGTGGTTGTATGTTCTTGTCATTGTTTTTCTTAGTGAATCCATCGGTGCTGTGCTGCTTCCAGTATTATCTTGCTGTACTGTTATTATTGTGATTTGGGAAGGTAATTGGTTGATCGCCGGTTTAGTTTACATCAGTTTCTTTAGTAGAACGAAAAAGGGCTAACACTGTGCATGATGTGCGGTAGACCTGTCAGAGATAGTTTGGAAGGAGGGAGCGATGCTATGAGTTTCGCACCTAGTTATCTGTCATGGACTCATGGGGCTCTACACCCGGTTATCCTTTAGGTTATTATTATTAAATTTTTTGTCTTTTATGTATTAAGTATGTTTGGTCTTCTGTTAAAAATCTTTTCGAGTCATTAATGCCATGGATTGAGTCCCTTGTATCATCTAGTATGAGATTGTGATAGCTTTCTCTCTCTCCCGAGCGCAACCCATCTAAGCAGCTGCGGTTCTGATTTCGTAGTACCTCCACCACCCCCATCTCCTCCTCCACCGAAGCCAGTGACGTGTTATAGCCGTGCCCATAACAATAGCTTTAACGTTTTCATGGAAATTTAGTTTTATCCTTCCTATGTTATTCATGCTTTTTACGGTCTATTTGAACTACCATTCTACAGTTAATGAGGCTGGGTATATTTTAGTTTAACTATTAGACATAGAATATGTGGCTAAAGAAAATATCATGATTTATAGCATTAAGTAATTTATGCCAATTCAAGTTGTATGTACCTTTTGAACAACATTCTTTTGTCGTGAATAGGAGAATGAAGAGTATTAATAAATGTGATTCCTACTCATATAATCGAGGTAAGATACAGGGAGAAAAAAAGTAAGAGATCGCTACTATCAAACAGATAAAAATATTGCGAGACTTGTATATCATTCATAAAGATGTCACATCTAGATATTTGGTGAAGACTGTTAAGAAGAAATGGAAAGAGCCCAATATGAAAAGCTTATTCTTGGAGCCCATGTATATTCTCTTTAGTCCCACATCATAAGATTGAAGTTCTCTCCTCCCCTCTCTTCCTATATATATGTATGCATACATGTACCCATTGTAATACAAGTTGGAGAAATTAATAAAAATGGATTATTTTTCTCTTTATTCTGCTTTTCTTTACATGGTATCAGAAAGACAATTGGTCCATTTGATCGGCTCTAACCGCACCCCTTGAGCGGTTACCCTTTTCTTACCCGCCGCCTGTCTCAATCCGCTGCCCGCCTGCTTGTGCGGTTACGGTTTCTCCTAACCGCACCCCCTTCTCTTCCTTCGTCCATCTCGTCTCATCCCCACCTCTCTCCCTTTATAGGAATTTCTCTGGGCCCCACTCCTCTTCAGCCGCTCTGTTTGTTCGCTACTCCCCGCGGTCTCCTCCTCGCTCCGGTTTTCTTCTCGCGATCTACTTGTCGCCCGCGAACTTGTTTTTGTCACTCAGACTCCTTGCTGATCTGCCGACCTGCTCCTGTCGCGCGATCTGCCCGCGGCTTGCCCCTTCTCTGCTGTTCACTGCGGACCGCCGGTTTCTCCTCTAGTTGTCGACCGCTCTCTGTAACCGTTGTGTTATCGCGCAGACTCTTCTATCCGCTATAGCCTCCTGCGGATTCCTCTACCCGCTACTCTCTCCTCTCTCTATTCGCGATTTCTCTATTCGCATGAGTCACCGTGCTCCTCTATTTGCGGCCTTCTGTATTTGCCGCGACTTGCTCTATTCACGGCCTCCTCTATTTGCTGAAAGCTTAGTTGTTGTTCCCACAACTGTCTGGCCGCCGACCTCTCTTCCTTGCCACTTGGTGTTCTCTGTTCGCCGCGGACTGTTTCCCTATGCTCACTAGTCGCGTGCTACTGCTTCTCTTCATAGGTCGCGTGCTGCTCTTTCTTATCTAGCCACAACTCTTCTGCCTGCTGCGAACCTGTCTAGCCGCTGCGAGCTCTGCCTCCTGCGAACTCCTCTACCCGCTGCGAGCTTCTCCGCGGATTGCTGCTCTTCTCTACTCTACTCGCCAGCCCGCTCTCTTCTATTCACCAGACCGCTCTTCTCTTGACGTCATGGACTCAACGACTGCTTCTTCTCCTCCCGCTCGTGCCGCTGCTCCTTCTCCTGAAGTTCGTGATGAGCTTAGGATCACCACCATTTCTCTGAGCAGGAAACATAACTTTGTGGAATGAGTGCACTCTGTTCGGCGAGTTCTCCAGACCAAAGGTCTTCTTCATCATCTTACTCGGGATGCTTCCACTGCCCCTACTGACGAATGGCTCCGTGATGACGATCGGGTCCAATTCTGGATTCTCAATTCCATGGACTCGAGCCATACCTTATAGCCTTGTATCATGAGACAGCCAAGGCGATGTGGGAGGATCTTCACTCTCTCTACTCTGGCAAAGATAGCTTACTGCATTTGTTTGATATCATCTCTCCGATTCAAACACTGGAACCCGGTACAACGGGCGATTTGACCTCCTTCGTTGCTAAACCTAAACTCTAGTGGAGGCCCGAATCCAACATCAACCTTCTTCCACAGACCTCGCTACACAACAGACACAAAATGAAGCTGTTGAGATTGCTATGATGATGACCCGCGTTCCTCTACATCTTAACAGTGTAGGGATCAGATTCTTTCCTCTTCTATAACGCCCTCTCTGTCCGATGTTTGTTCTATGTTGCTCAAGGTTACCTCACCATCCGAGGTCCCTGGAAATTTCTCTCCGGCTCTCCTCCAGCATGTTTAATAATAGAAGTAAACAAAGAAAATAATTTTTAAAGATAAGTAGATGATGGATGTCCAAGACGCTGATGTCAACGATGAACATCCTCAATACTAGGATTGCGGATCGAAGAGAGAGCCTGAGAGAGTAACCTCTGCTCCAAGAAGCACAAGTCTTTCCGGTTCCTACCACTACCAATGTTCTGCCTTGTATCCATATCTTGAAAAGCATAATAGTTAAGGGAAAAATTTACAGAAAAATTTATGGATTTTGTAATATTACTGATAGAAAGTAAATTCCGAGGAAATGAAAGAATATGCATCATATATGCAAGAGGGATAGTAGGGGAGCATATAATTTTTCCCTTGCCCGCAATAAAGCACATAGAGTCGTTGACAAAAATGACTTTTTCAAGGCCAGATAAAATAGTTTAGGAAACAAAACTTGACAAGCCAGTTATATGATCGGTAGTTCCTTGGTCAATTATCCAATTAGCGTGGGGGGGGGGGGTGATGGATGCAATATATGCACTGGGTATACCTGAAGCTGGAGGAGACAACCGATCGCTCTAAGATCATAGTAGGTGCTCAAGAGCATCAAGCTTATCAACTGACAATTCACCAGAGGTGTTTAGGAATAACAGTCTCCTCATGGATTGCAGTGGTATAGACAACATCTTGGGATTGGGAACCCAACTGACGAGCACCACCGTGACTAAGAGCACGATGTAACATCCCAAAATTCGAACCCTACTAATTGAACCACCTATGAGATCTAGTTATTTCTATCGATCTCTTTTGATGAGTCTATTTGTGGCTGGTGAGACCTTGTCGGTCCGGTGAACCGATTACAAATCGTTTACCCGAACCTTGAGCTACAGTGACTCAAACATGTTTTTTTGAGTAAATGAATTCAGAATGGATTCCGATTAGTGTTGTTGCACTCGTAAGATCAATATGAACTCAACGACGTTCATTTCGTCACAATTCGAATTCTGATGCATATTTATGGAGTTGTCTGAAATAAATTATTTTGAGATATGTGATGACCCCGATATGACTTTTGAGCTGATGACATTAAAATCGACCTCAGTTGATCTCGTTAGACTCGTAAAGTTAATACGAGTCCAACGGAATTGTCCGGGCTCAATTTCGATGAATATGAAAGAATTTGACATTCAGACACAATTTTTAAGGTTCGTATTTATCCAAAATGTTGAAATCGAGCAAACAGTCTTAAAATTGACCCCAGTAGGTTCTGTTGGACTCTTAACAACAGTACGAGTCCAACGGAGTCATCCCTATGTGATTTCGACATCGTCAAAGCAATTTTCGATGTTTAAGTCAAATTGGGCCGCAAACTCTCTGAGAAGCATTAAATGAGCAAACGAACTTTGAATTAACCTTTGATCATTCTGGTGGATGCGTGTGTCAACGAGACCATTGTAATGAATCCGTCCGAGACCGATTTCGAGTTCCCTAGAATAATTTACGAGATTTTAAGTAAAACGGACTAAGGGCCTCCTATATCTTATAATAATTTGCGAGATTTTTACCTAAAATAACTATTCTCTCATCTCTTACCCAATATAACAAATCAACCCCCTCTTCTTCCCTATAGTAGGCCAATGCTTTCACCAAATCGTGGAACTGAGCTCCCTTCTCTAGTTCCAGCCGAGATCTCTACCTTCTCTTCTCCGGTGAGCACCTCCCACGCAGTCGAGACTCCCACCTCCTCTCCTCATGCAAGCAACTCCAAAGGCCGTCCGATCACCACAAATTCTCCATTGGCAAAATCAAGAGCTTCTCCATCACCTACTCTGAGATCCAACCACCTTTTCCCCTAGCTTCGACAACTTCCCCTCCATGAGCGAAATGAAGGAGTCCCTACAGCCCTAGGTCGTCAAGATGATGAAACTATGAGGCGGTTTCCTTCCATTCGGGATTATGAAGTCATGCTCAAAGAATGGTTGGAATTCTCTTATGCTATTTCGAGTGTGCTGGAAATCTACAGTTTGCTTTTGTTAGTTCCCTAAAGTTTGCTCAGCGGGACAAATTTCAAGCTCTTTCTTAGGACATAGTTTATTTTGTGTTAATTCTAGTGCTCAACATGTAAAGAAGGTTTTTACTCTCTTTAAAGTTTGCTTTCGCATGAAAGCCCGTTCGTCATGCAACTTGATTAAAGATGCATACACTTGTCGATTGAAGTTGAGTAGTACAATTGATGAGTCTGTAGCCCCATTGGATCCTGGATCTGGTGAAGCCTGTGCTTTCTTTCTTGATAGTATTGGTGATGATCTATTTATTGAAGTGTATGACTCGAAGGGGAAGTCATGTGGAAAAATTGTAGTTCAAGTTGCTAGTATTTCTGGTGTTAGTGAAAAGACTTGCAGGATGCCTATTTATCTTGAACCTGATCATCTACTTGTGGGTCAAATGCAACTATATAATTGAGCTACACTTCGAGCTCAGATGAGAATAACACAGAGTGTGGATCTATGGCAGAAACAATAGCTTATGCCGTTTTTATGTAAGTTGCAATGAATGCTCAACAGTTTCAACAAAGAAATTTGACGTTGCATGGATAGGAGCGACGGACAAATGCCGCCTCCGCGATAATTGGTTAACATGCTTGGACATCCAGTGAGTTCCTTCCTTCCACCCTCTGAATCTTAGATCCTAGGTTCTTGATTATTAGAGGCTCTCCCTTGTATGCCTCGTTTTTCCGGCGACCCATGGACACCCGAGCTTTGCCGTGCTCGGGGTGGCCATGGATCATATAGGGTGGGACTTACGATCACTCTCCGCGAGTCACAAGGCGTGACACATACGGTCATAAATAATATTGAATCGCGTGATCGAGATAACAACGATCACGCGTCGGTAAATAATATTGAAGCGTGCGACTGAAATATCGATGTTCGCACGATCGTAGATAATATTGAATCGCACGATCGAAATAACGATGATCATGCGACGGTAAATAATATTGAAGCGTGCAACTTAAATAACGACGATCACGTGGTGGAAAATAACATTTTATCGACAGATCAAAATAACGATTATCATGCAACGATAAATAATATTGAAGCGCGCAGTCGAACTAATGGCGATCGCGCGGTGAAAAATAATATCAAATCGCATGGTGGAAAATACTATTAAATTGTGTGATCAAAATAGCGACGATTATGTGATTGAGAATAATATTGAAATGCGCTCGTCGTGCCTAATTTCCGAGGGGGGATGTCTTACACACGACCATGTTCTCTAGTTCTGCTACCAGGTGGGGCAAGGTGAGTGTATGATCTGAAACAATAATTACATAGATAACCTTTTTTGCCACAATAATCACATAAAGGAGCAAGGTTGTCCGACGTCCCACGATCAAAACTCGCAAAGACAGAGTGATCAGTAGTCATCAGGGCAGAACAATCATATTCATGTTGCAACTTAGATATCGCTGTCGATCTTCATTACTCAAAATCATGTAGAATGTCTGAGAGAGGTAAGCAGTGAACGATGGAGAATGTGAGTTCACATATTATTAAACTCCATGTTCAATCCCCATCAAGAACACATTGACTCTGTGACAATCCTCTTTCAATTGAACAACATAAAAACATCCGTCAATGCGGGGGAAGGGAGTCCAATAGTCTGTTTACTGGAATAGGAAGTAGATGCCCTAGGTCAAATGCCGAGTATAATGATTTTTGGAGGACTACAAGAGGACTATGGAAGCACTGCGAATGATAGGAATATGATCGGCTTCCATGAACTGCACATCACCCTCAAGGAATCAACGTCTGGGTGCACATGGACTGGCTCAGGCGAATGAGTTTGAGTGACTTATGAGGAGGATCAACGAGATTGATGGCAACCGGGAGGATCGGTGAGACCAACGAGATCAACGCAAGCAGTTTCTACATGTTAGACGGGCTTTCAACATTTACTCGTTCACAGGAGAGGTTCATGCTCTCTGATGCCAAGTTGTCGTGAATATGATAGTGAAAGTGTACTGATTAGTGTGAATCCTTCCCAACATTTACTTGGGATATATGATAAAAGGAGAACAAAAAATGACAAGATTGCCAAGATTACAAAAAATTACATAACAACACAACAACAACACTCAAGGCTTTATCCCATTATAGTGGGGTCGGCTATATGGATTCTTTGTCGCCATTGTGCCCTATCTTTTGTCATAATCTCACTAATGCCTAAGTACACCATGTCTTTCCTTACAGTTTCATTCCAAGTCTTTATTGGTTTACCCCTCCCTCGTTTAACATGTCTAGTGACTAGACTCTCACAACTCCTAACAGGTGCCTCTAATGGTCTCCTTTGTACGTGTCCAAACCATCTTAGACGAGCTTCTCGCATCTTCTCTGCAATTGGTGCTACCCCTGTCTTATCCCTGATACTTTCATTCCTAATTTTATCCAATCTCGTGTGTCCACACATCCACCTAAGCATTCTCATCTCCGCAACTCCCATTTTTTGCTCATGTACACAATTCACTGCCCAACACTCAGAACCATAGAGCATCGCGGGTCTAATTGCAGTACGATAAAACTTGCCCTTAAGTTTTAGTGGTACTTTACGATCACATAAGATCCCTGATGCGCCTCTCCACTTCAACCAAGCTGCTTGGATTCTATGTGTCACTTCTTTATCAATACCTTCGCCCTTTTGAACTATCGATCCAAGATATTTAAAACACTCACTACGGGAAATATCTTGATCACCCAACTTAATAACGAACTCATCTGTTGTTGCGGAGCCGAGTGAGAGGGAGGGGAGCGGAGAGATAAGAGACGAGAGATAGAGAGGGGAGGTAGAGAGAGAGGGGATTAGGGATAGAGAAGAGAAAACATAACATTCATCCGAGATGGTTCTAATACAAGTCTTAAACGTCCTCTTATAGTGATGATGAACGAATACAAAAGGAAATAACTTAATTTAGGAAATACAAATTGCTAAAAATGACGCAAACAAATAAAGCAACAAATAACGCCCATAATTGGCGCAAACAAATAAAGAAACAAATAACTTCCCGTAATTGATTAATTATCTCCCGCGGTAATTGCGGTCCCCTCCGATATACGCGCTCGACGCATGTAAACTTTCCAAAGAGGCTCGTCGTCGTGTAGCTCTGTAACAATGCCACCGTCTGGAAAATGTGCCTTGTTCTCAAGGCAGTTGTCGGGGAACTGGCGGCGGAAATCATCCCTGGGGAGCCACGTTGCGTCTGAGTCAGGGTGCCCAGTCCAAGCCACCAGAACTTCGTCGTTCGTAGGGTCCCCTGTGGTGCGACATCGTCGATTGAGGATCGAGGCGGGGTAGTAAGGCGCGTCTCCGGAAAGGTCAAGGTCGGCCGGAAGGCGATCCGCGGTGGCGTGCTCGCCCACCGCGCGTCGCAGCCGCGAAACATGGAAGACCGGGTGGATGCGGCTCCCGTCCGGAAGGTGAATGCGGTAGGCTACTGCTCCGATGCGTGCAAGGACCTTGAATGGCCCGAAGAAGCGGGCGACCAATTTTGTGCATGGTCGTCGGGCCACCGAAAGCTGGCAGTATAAGTGGAGTTTGATGAAGACCTTGTCCCCTACTTCAAAAGAGAGATCCCGCCGTTTCCTGTTGGCGAAAGAGACCATCTTCTGCTGGGCCCGTCGGAGGTGGTGCTTCAATTGATCCAAAATAGTATCCCGGTCGCGCAGAGCCGATGCCAGGCTCTCCACTTGGCACTCCCCTGGAAGGTGGCGAACGATGGACGGAGGGGAACGACGTAAAAGGCCTCAAACGGGGTGATGCCGGCCGCCTGGTTGTGGGCGGTGTTGTACGAGTACTCGGCCTACCCGAGGCACTTGGCCCAGCTACGCGACTGCTCTCGCACGAAGCAACGGAGATATGTCTCCAAGCACCGATTGAGCACCTCTGACTGGCCGTCGGTCTGGGGATGGTATGTCGTGCTCATGCGGAGACGTGTGCCATGCAGGCGAAATAGTGTAGTCCAAAAGGCGCTCAAGAAGAGCGGGTCTCGGTCGCTGATGATCGATCGGGGAAACCCGTGAAGGCGTACAACCCCCTGAATGAAGCTGTCGGCGACTGTGGCTGCCGTGTAAGGATGACGGAGGGGAATGAAGTGCGCATACTTCGAGAGCCGGTCTACTACGACTAAGATGCAGTCGAATCCCTGAGAGCAGGGAAGCCGAGTGATGTAGTCCATGGCGACATCGTCCCAAATGCGGTCGGGAATAGGCAGCGGCTGGAGTAGACCCCCCAGAAAAACGGCTTCGTACTTGGCCTTCTGGCAGATGAGGCAGGCGGCCACGAAGGCTTTGACCTGTCGGAACATGTGAGGCCAATAAAGTGAGGCCGCCAGCCGTCGATGCGTCCGGTACGCCCCACATGTCCTCCTGTCGGTGATGCATGGAACTCAGCCAGTAATCGAGGAATGCTCGGGGAGGAGGGGCAAGCACGAGGCGGCCTTTGAAGAGTAGGCAGCCGTCTACCAAGGAGAACAGTGTCATCTATGATGAGGACCGTCCAAATCTTGTTCAGTGCCTGGTATGCCTTCACTTCCTTTTGAAGGGTGTCCGCGTCCTCCCACACCGGCCGGGAGATGGCTGCAAGCATGGGGTTGCGTGAGAGAGCGTCGGCTTTGCGGTTCGCCTTTCCTGGCCGGAACTCGATGCTGAAGTCATAGCCAGTAGCTTGGCCACCCACACTTGCTGAGCGGGCGTGACAATCTTCTGCTGGAGGAGGTAGCGAAGGCTATGGTGGTCGGTGCGAACTACGAATCGTCGGCCTAGTAGGTAGGGCCGCCAATGTTGTACCGCGAGGACGAGGCCCATGGGCTCGTTCTCGTATGCTGATCGGCTGCGAATGGTGTCCGAGAATGCGCGGCTGAAATAGGCCATCGGGCGGCCGGCTTGCATGAGAACAACCCCCACGCCAACGCCCGATGCGTCGCACTCCACGAGGAAGGGTTGGGAAAAATCCGGCATAGCTAGCACTGGGGCCCGAACCAAGGCCTGTTGGAGAGCGGTGAAAGCGGCGGCGGTCGCTGCCGACCATTCGAAGGGGCCTTCGACCGCTTTCTTGAGAAGCTGGGTGAGGGGCCGGGCTATCGTGCCGTATCCCTGAATGAACCGCCGATAGTACCCCGTCAGGCCCAGGAATCTTCGCACATCACGGAGAGACGACGGGGTTGGCCACCGGATGACCGCCTCGATCTTGTCGCTATCCATCGCAACTCCTGCCGCGGAGTTGGTATGCCCCAAGTAACACACCTCTGGAACCCCGAAAGAGCACTTCGTCGGGTGGAGTTTGAGGTGGTGGTGCTGGAGAGTTGCCAATGTTTGTCGGACGTGCTGTAGGTGTTCCTGCCACGAAGAACTGTAGACCAAGATGTCATCGAAAAAAAAGTATATGGCGGCGAAGTACCAGGCGGAATATGTCGTTTATCGTGGCCTGAAAGGTTGCTGGTGCGTTGGTCAGGCCGAAAGGCATAACCAGGAACTCATAGTGGCCGTCATGGGTCCGGAAGGCCGTCTTGGCGGCATCCGCCGACCGAATGCGAATCTGGTGGTAGCCGACACGAAGGTCCAACTTGGTGAAAACGGTGGTGCTGTGGAGGTCATCCAGAAGCTCCTGGATCACCGGTATCGGGTACTTATCTGGAACGATTGCTTTGTTGAGCTCCCGATAGTCCACACAAAAGCTCCAGCTGCCGTCCTTCTTTCTGACCAAGAGTTCCGGGCTAGAAAAGGGGCTCGCATTGGGGGGGATGAGGCCCCCTATCAGCATGTCGTGGACGAGCCTCTCGATCTCGTCCTTCTGCACGTGCCCATACCGATAAGGGCGAACTGATACCGCCGACACGCCGGGTTGGAGAGGGATGGCATGGTCGTGTGACCGGGCTGGTGGTAAGCCTGATGGTGCCGTGAAGAGGTCCGCAAACTCCGACAGGAGGTCCTGCATATCCGGAGGTGGTGCCGGGGTCGGTGGGGCCACGTCCGTGATAGACCAGAGCCATGCTGAAAACTCGACGTTCGTCGTCCTCTGAATCGTGCGGGAGGAGACGGGAGCACAAATTAGGGCTGAATCCCCCACCAGGCAACACTCCCGACCGTCCTGGAGAAACCGCATCGTCATAGTTTTCCAGTTGACTCGCACGGCCCCCAGTGTGCAGAGCCACGCCACTCCTAAGATAGCGTCGATTCCGCCGAGGCCGAAGATGTAGAAATTCGCCATCACCGAGTGAGGGCCCATTGAAAGGGGAACGAAGGGGAAACGGCCCTGGACCGCTCGCCGGCGGCCATCGCCCAAACTGACCATGAAGTCTGGCGCGGGTTCCATCGGTAGTCGGAGCTGGTGTGCCAGATGAGCGGAGAGGAAATTATGGCTCGCCCCGTTGTCCATCATGACAATAATGTGGCGGTCGCCCAGTTTGCCGATCAATTTCATTGTTTGCGGCCTAGAAATGCCACCCACGGAAAAACAAGGAAGCTCCAAATGATTGAAAGCCGTGACGCCTGTGCCGTCGATGGCGTCCTCCTCTGTGATCTCTAGGTCCTCGAAATTGGCCAAGGTGATCTCTGGTTCGGCATCGCCGATGATGGCCCGAAACTCCTTGACCGTGCAGATGTGGGTCGGGGAGTAGGGTTGCCGGCAGCGGAAACACAACCCTTTGCGACGGAGCTCATCGAACTCATGATTGGAGAACCGCTGAGGGGCGGCTGAACGAGCTAGCCGAGCAGCTGGGGCAACCCGAGAGGATGGCGGCTCTGGGGTGGTGGTCTGCCAAGACCGGCCCCCCGGCGGGTGCCTGCCCGGAGGTGGTGTGTGTCGAGGAGCCAAATCCTCCTCTACGAGGCGGGCCATGTCGAGGGCTTCGGACACCGTCCGGGGGTTATGCGTGCGAAGTCGGGAGCGGATGTTGGGCAAGAGGCCCTACATGAAGAAGCCGAGGTAGTGATCCGGTGGTAAGCCTGGAACATGGGTGACGAGGGCCACGAACTCATCGATGTAGTCATCTAGTGTACCGAGTTGGCGTACCCCACACAGTCGTTCGATAGTGGTGCCCGAGTAGTGGGTGTCGTAGCGACCTATCATCTCTTGCTTGAGTGCCGACCATGAGATGGACAGGTTGGTCTGGCGGAGCCATCGGGCCCAATGTAGGGCGGAGCCGTCGAGTCCCACGACGGCAGTAGAGACCTTGTCATGGTCGGGAGTGTGATTGAGGTTGAAATACTGTTCCGCTTTGGCGATCCACCCCATCGGATCTACGTCGGCGAAGCTAGGGAGGTCCAAGGAAAGGGTCAGATGGCCAGGGGGCGGCGGGGCCGGGGTCTCCCCGATGGGCGGAAACGGTGGCGCCCCGAGGAGGGACCCGCCGGGGCCCGAGCCCGCGGATCCGCTGGTGGACGAAGCGGCGGACGGTTGGAGCGCATCATACTTGGCATGAAGGGTGAGGATGGAGGGATGCATGGAGGCGACAAGGGCTTCTTGGGCTTCGACGCGGCGGAGGGCCTCAGCAGCGGTGTCCTCCTGCTGAAGATCCACAGTTGAACGAGTGTTGGGGGCCATGAGGGCGAACGGGAAACAACGGCCTACTAGGAGGCAATAGTGGCGGCCGAGCACTCAACGTCGCGGGGAAGACGTCCGCGAAATGCGGCGGCGAACGGCTGCGGCGGTACGGGACAAGGGGGGGCTGGTTCTCCGGCGGCCGGAGACGGGCGGAGAGGGCAGGTCAGACCACTTTGTTGCGGAGCCGAGTGAGAGGGAGGGGAGCGGAGAGATAAGAGACGAGAGATAGAGAGGGGAGGTAGAGAGAGAGAGGGGATTAGGGATAGAGAAGAGAAAACATAACATTCATCCGAGATGGTTCTAATACAAGGCTTACACGTCCTCTTATAGTGATGATGAGCGAATACAAAAGGAAATAACTTAATTTAGGAAATATAAATTACTAAAAATGACGCAAGCAAATAAAGCAACAAATAACGCCCATAATTGGCGCAAACCAATAAAAAAACAAATAATGTCCCGTAATTGATTAATTATCTCCTGTGGTAATGGCGGTCCCCTCCGATATACGCGCTCGACGCGTGTAAACTTTCCAAAGAGACTCGTCGTCGTGTAGCTCTGTAACATCTGTCCTTCTTGTACTGCTAAATTTAAGCTCCATATACTCCATTTTTGCCCTGCTCAACCTAAAACCTTTCTTTTCTAAAATATCTTGCCAAGATTCAAGTTTTGCGTTTACACCCTCGCGCCTCTCATCAACCAAAATGTTATCATCCTCAAACAATAAGCTCCAAGGTATTGCTTGTTGGTTATGTGTGGTGAGCTCATCTAAGATAAGGGTAAATTACAAAAAAATTACATGATTACAAAAATTACAATAATGTTATTATATAACATACTTGAGACTTCATGCTATTTCAAATGTTCTTACCTTAGAAGAGAACTGTTTTTGTTCTTTACTCAAGGAATTTATTTATATATTTTATAGTTGTATGCTGGTCTTAGATTAGTTTTGTCGATCTACAAGAAGTTGGCCATTAACAACAACACTCAATCCTTTATCCCAGTATAGTGGGGTCGGCTATATGAATCCTTTGTCGCATTGTGCCCTATCTTTACTCATAATCTCACTAATGCCTAAGAAGTTGGCCATTATGTCATAAATTTTATATCTCATTATTGATTACATTTTGAGGTATCCTTATCCTTAATCACAATTTTGTTACCAATTTTCACATTATTGATTAGATTGAACTTGCGAAGAAACTACTGCATGAAGGCCAATGTCATCTCTTTGCCAATTGGGCTGATCAAGGTGTTGATGACGAAAAAAAGAAGTGCTTCTTTGCTCAGGTTAAGTTTTTCAATTTTTGATAAACTATGCTGCTATTGAGCATATACATGCTTTGCAATACAGATTGATAAATAATCTTTTGTAGAGAGGCTAACATTAGCAGTGCCATTTATTAATATGATATATATATTTTTTTGTTTTGCATTCTTGCATTGGTTGTGTTCTAATAGAATGTGCACATATAAAAAAATTATTTGCATAAAGATTCGTGGTTGAATGAAGGGGAAACTTCCATCCTAATAAATTTCGATTTCCACCTCACCGAGATGTATTTATCTTTGACACTTTTCCTTATTGTGTTCCCTTTACTACATCTTTCATAATTGTTTTGAAAGAGTCATATCTGAAACCTTCAGGAGAAAGTTAGTCTTGAGGGAATACAAATTCTTTCTGAACTGAAGTCTGGTAGGTTCTTAAAAAAATTCTGCTAAACCATACTTATCTCAATTCTGGGGAAATTAATTGTTTTCTAGTGCAATTGTTATTATCTTTCTATAGGAAATCAAAGTGTAGTATATTCAAGCTAATGCGATCCACTTGCTTTCATGCAGGTGATTTACATGATAAAACTTTTGCATATCAGTTTTTCTTTGACATTTTTGTACTTTTTTCATTAATCAATATTTCTTTAAGCTTTTGTTGTTAAATTATGCCCACTTGTGTAGGTGTCCCGGTTGAATGGAAATTATCCTGGTGGCCTGTCTGCATATATTCAAAATGCGAGGCATCTTTTAGCAGATTCAAAAGCAGGGAAAAATCCATTTGAGGGCTTCATTCCATCTGTAAGATGTTTAAATTTTTTTATAGTTGGCACTTGAACAACATCGTGATAGAGGGGTGTTGCGGTGGGCGAGGGGGAAGAGGCGGCAACGCTTATGCGAGAGCCGGACGGGGAAGAGGGAGACAGTACACGGCTAGTGCAAATAGGGGGGACCGCTGAGTCGGTTCCTCCCCTCTTTAATTTCAAAGCCCAATAATTCCAAGCACAATAATCAAGTCCACACATCTCCCTTATATAGGGGGAGACCAAATAAGCTGATCGGCGGTACAAAACATAAATAAAACGCTAGTAAATAAAATGCGAAAGATAATCAGATACAAGGCCCGCCAAATGCTGCTCGAGGCTCAAGCCATCTCCGTTCCTTGCGCGCGCCTAGTATAAACGCGCGTGAAGCGCCTTCCTTCGACCGGATCCGCCCCGTTCGTATCACGCTGGTCCTTACAATTCACATAACTTGACTTTTTCCCTTCCGTTGAGACTTTCTATGGTGACTAATTTTAATGTCTGCAGCTCATAAGTTTATTCAGTATTCTTGTTGTAAATTATCATAATTAAACTTTTCACCAATTAGCATCAGTAAATAGTTAAGTCTGCAAGTTTGAATTTGATTATGAAATGCTTTGCAGGTTCCATCAGGGGAAGTTCTAACCTTTGGTGATGATAACTTCGTCATGTTTGAAGAGGCGGGTGTCAAAGAAGCACGCAAAGCGGCTTTTGTTCTTGTTGCAGGAGGCCTTGGAGAACGCCTTGGGTACAATCGAATTAAGGTAGATGAAAATTGTAGATTCAATATGATGTATTTTCATTGTCAATTTTCTTATCCCATGTAGAAGGTGATAGCTGTTTCTTTGCTAAACAACTGCGCTAATCTGAAAATTAATCAGATTTTGTTGCATCATTATTATTTTTTAATTAAAGATCCTCACGTAGCTTATTTTAAATGATAATTCATCATTATTGATTATTGGGGATTTGCAATACAGGTGTCTCTTCCTTCCGAAACCACAACAGGCACCTGCTTCTTACAACATTATATAGAGAGCGTCCTTGTTCTACAAGAGGCCAGCTGCAAACTATTACAAGGTCTGCAAAATGCTTATTTTGTGAATGATAACTCTATGAAAACCTATAAAATACCTATTCTCAGCAAGTTATCTCTGTTTAAGTGTTCTTTTTACTGAAACTTACCATGAACTTGAATAATCTCCTATCTCATGGAGAGAATGCATTGCTTTCTATTTAATACCTTCTTTGATTTTTATTTGGATGCCTAGTGTTTATAAAGTCATACTCAAGTATTTACGTTCTTCAATGATCTAAAATGCAAATTGTGGATGCCATTTGAATGCAAAACGTTACGGAGAAAGTGTAATAGTTTTTCTTATTTCATCAAGGGCAATGAGTCCTATTTATACACGATGATGCACATCTTAATCAAAATTCAAAAGTAAAAACATAAAAAGTTAATCTGATGGGGATCATGTCACACATGGATCTACGTGACTATCAAAGAGGTTTATCTTGTGTGGATCAACAATGCATGCTTTTCAGTTAATGTTTTTGTAATTTTGTTTTATATTTTAGTTTGTGTTATGATTACACCGTCACTTATCTTGTTATATTATTATTATAGTAGTATTATATAATTTTAGTCGAGTCTTATGTATGGAGTCGAGTTATAGTCTAGGAAGCACCGATACGGGTACCGGTACCAGGTATGATACGTATCCGGTATGGCGGTACGCCAAAATTAAAATAACAAGGTTTTACGGTCCATGCCTCCTGAGAACCGGGACGTGGGCCCAGGCATGCCTCAACCATCACCTTGTAATTCCGCACTTATCCCGACACCGTAACAGGGCCGCGACCCATACACCCCAATCCGTCTCCGCATCTATTTAACCTTAGCGGCGGGATGTTGAGGTCGGGATTTGAACCCGCGACCCCCTCGACGAGAGAACTTCCATGATCTCTCGTCACCAACTGAGTCGCGGGTTCTCTCGTCGAGGGTTCAAATCCCGGCCTCAACATCCCGCCGACAAGGTTAAATAGATGCGAAGACGGGTTGGGGTGTATGGGCCGCGACTTAGTTGGTGATGAGAGATCATGAAAGTTCTCTTATAAAGGGGGCCGCGGGTTCAAATCCTGGCCTCAACATCCCGCCGCTAAGATTAAATAGATGCGGAGATGGGTTGGGGTGTATGGGCCGCGACCTTGTTACGGTGCCTGGATAGGTGCGGAATTGTCGGGTGATGGTTGAGACTTGCCTGGGCTCACATCCTGATCCTCAGGAGGCGTGGACCATAACATAATGATACTGGTACAACAGGATACATTGTATTAAATATAATAAATATATATATATATATATCACAAATGCAATTATAAATTCTCAAAACATGAAACATGCAACAAAATGCTTTGATTTACTCTGCAAACAACAAATTATTTAAACTACATTGTTGTGTTGTGCAAACGGGAAATTATTAAAATTGTTGTGTTGAGGAAACTATTGAAATTACTGTGCTGAGAAAATTATTGAAATTGTTGTGCAAATATTGAAACAGGAAATTGAGATTAGAAAATAATTAGGAAGCTGTCCAAGTATTGAAACAGGAAATTGAATTCAAGAAATAATAATAATAAGAAGAAGAAGAGGCAGATAGTTGGTGGCTTACAATCAAGAGAAGTAGATGAGAAGCAGGCGAGATTAGCGGCTTTAATCAACGGAAGCAGACGAGATTAGCGGCTTTGATTGAGAGAAGAAAACGAGATCAACGACTTCGATCGAGAGAAGCAGACGATATCAACGGCTTCGATTGAGAGAAGAAGACAAGAGTAGATTGCGACTTACGATCGAGAGAAGCAGACGACGACAAATAGCGACGTACGATCGAGAGAAGCTGACAATATTAGTGGCTTCGAACGAGAGGCAAACAAGAGCAGGTAGCCACTTACAATAGAGAAGCAGAGGAGAGCAAATAGCGGCTTATGATCAAGATCGATATTAGGGAAGATAGCGACACATCGAGCTGCCCGGTACGCGTACCCGTACCGAAAACGCACCCGGTACGGGTACACACCTAAAAATGTCGTGTCCGTGCTTCCTAGGTCATAGTGTTTTTTGTGTTTTGAATATCTTATGTTTTTCTTTATGTATTTACAATGTTGCCATTGTGGTCTTTTAAATAGACCCTTGGAGTTATGTAGGAAGGTATCAATGAATTGAAGTTAAATCTATTTCCTATGCCCTTGTGAGATTTGTGGTAGCCCTCTCCTCTAACGAGCAAGCCCCGCTTAGGCAATCGCAGTTCCAGCTCCGTAGTATCTCCATCTTTCTCATCTCCGGTCATCCTCTACCTTCGCCTCCGACAACCTCTCTGGTGAGCACTTAACAGTTTATTTTGCATTTCGATTGGAGAATTATGACCGTCCGTGTTGACTCTTATGTTTATAGATAAGGAGAAATGATTTGAGGGGATCAAAAGTTGGAAAGAAGATTTCAGCCTTTAGTTAGCCGGTGCTAAAGCCAAAATTAGGTGCGATGCCTAGAGTCATTACCCCCTTCCCTTGCATTGGCCGGCCACCTTCCTTCCCTCCAAATCCCACTTCCGTCCACCACTCCCAAGCCGCCGGCCACATCCCTTGTCCGGCCAGCTCTCCTCCACCACCACTTCATCCTCCCATAGCTACCTAATAACCATCCCACTACCCACAAAACACCATAAATACCTATTAGCAATATATATCCCCCTCCACTAACTCATAACCACTTTATCCCATTATTAAAAACTTCCCTTAACTGTCACCTTTCCTCCTTCCTCCCCATAATCCATGTTATCCCTCTACCGAGAGCCCTTCCCTGCAATTTGAACCCATGTCTCAGGCAGTTCTCTCCCCCAATCCCAAACGCCAGTTATCCCTTTCAGGTACCCAAACGAGCCATTTCCCTCTCCTAATTCCCACAGCCGAATACTTCCCCTCTCCACGAAGCCGATTAATTTCCACATCAATTCCTGTTTCATCCCCTTCTTCCAGGAGCACAAATCCTGCCACTGGAGATCAACCTTCCCCATTTCCCCACTCTCATCCTGCACCCAATCCCTTGTCCAGTTTGAAACTGTTCAATTACCCTCCTTTCCCATTCCAGCCCAGTGTAACACCAGATCCCCCAATTCAGGTTCTATGCAGCCACCATTCCAGTTTCTGCCGCTGCCAGAACCTTCCAATCCACTGAAAACTGCCGTCTAGTCATCCTACTCCCCTCCAAAGGTCTAGATTCTATCGGTCCGCCTCCACTTCTCCATTCACCGGCCACTCATCCTTCATCCTCCGAGGCTTCTATCCCATGATCATTGTACATTCATTTATGGTTGTAAAGTTTGTGTTGGATCTCATGTTTATTCTTGGTTTATTGAGATATTATCTTATAATGCCAAGACATATTGTGATTTGCAGGACGTTGGTTGTTTATGCATTGTTTTCTCTCTTGTTTTTGCACACTTAAACACATTTCCTTGTTTAGATCTTTACTTTAATATGAGTTATTATTTCGTATTATTTATAGTTGTCATTGTTGCAAGTTTCAGTTTGATAAATCTATCATTTACTTAGTTGTTTCTAGAGGCGACCTTTACTTTGCTAGGTCCTTCATTCGCCACAATATCATTAAGATTAATTACAAATGTCCAAAATTTTATCCATACTTGTGCTCTAGGATTGATGACTCCATTAAATGAGAATCAGCTGTCAATGAATGTTTAATAAGTTGTTAACATATGTCGGACATCTATACTATAGTTATTGTTTATATTGTCAGGATTGATGAATCCACTGTATAACTATCTATCTATATTATAGTTATTAGTTATATTATTGAAACCTTACAATGTTCTCTTTTTTTGGAAGCCTTTTGCTTTAAGTGGTTTTGGCGGACATGGAATGCCTCCTTGTGGATTTTTTTTTGCACCGCATCCATTATATTTGAGTTGCTAATGATCAAGTTGCATTAAAACATTTAGGATTAATGTGGAATAATGGTGAATGGTATACAGTGATTCCAACTATTCTGTAAACAAATCATTTCAGTGATGAAATAATGTCCCTTTTCAAGTAAATAAAATTGGAATTATTTTAGGAGCTAGAATTCATAAGAGCAAGTGATACTTCACGAGTGATGTCACTTTTGCATTGCACATGTCTATATACTACGTTGTCTTATTGGCATTTTGGTAATATTTAATGTATATTGACTCTCACCCATATACGGGATTGAGAGAGTGTCTTAAGTTCATCTTTGTTTTTTTAGGACCGTCACATTTGGAGAGAGGCTTCAAGAGGGAACTAACCCTCGGAAGCTGGGCGCAGGCATGTTTCACGAGTTGTATCTATGTACTTTTATTTCAATGTAATTTTGATTTGATGGCCGACTGTCTAGACCCCCTCTCCCCCACCCCACCCCACCCACTATTAGGGTTTTGGCTAGTAACTAATTTTTTCTCCATTCTTACGATTCAACTGCTACATCACAGATACATTGTAGAGATTTGTCAAGCGGCTTTCGCAGTACCGTACTTCTAACATTTTGCGATTCCGATTTAATTCCTCCAATGATTTTTGATTTTGAGCACCTTCTGCACAACATCATCCCAATCACGTGACCGACATGAACTCTTACTCGGCTTGTTCGTCTTCCGCATCTCAACATTCAACAGTAGCTTCACCTTATGCTTATTGCAGATTATCGCGCTGCCGTCTGCCTCTCATTGTCTTTTTCATTTCTCCGTCTACCTCGTCTCTCCATCTTTTGCCAACAACAGAGGCCACCCTGAAGACTTGCTCCTACCACACTCATCGGCCTCCCGCCAGCAGCCGACTGACGCAAAGAAACTTCTTGCATCCACACAACAATTGTCTCGCGCGGTTTCAGTGCCCCTCACGTTTATTCAACGCCATCTACACCCCTGATTCCTCCGGTCCATGCTAATTGTAACACCCCCCACATGTATCTGCCATATAGTATATTTTCGGTCTAGCCCCACAATTTACAATCTTACCAAAAAGGTATTGAAAAGTGATAAATTATCAATCACAATAAACAACGATCACAAAGCACACAATTGCAAAGTGAAATTTATAAACGGAAGAGAGTCCATGAATTGCACTAATACAAAAAAACCAAAAAGTAGGAGTCTGTTACAGTCTGACTTCCGTAACAGCTGTAATTTGCCGGAATAGTGGTCGGAGGCGGTGACGATGGTGATGGAGGATACAACGAAACATTAATCGCGGCTGACTAAGCAAGGTTGCTCGTTAGAGGAGAGAGCCATCAAGATCTCACAACAAGGGGATAAGAACTAGACTTCATTCATTCCTACTTGATACAAGACTCTAAGGGTCTATTTATAGAACCCCCGGGCGGCACACCCGTAAATACATGAAGATGCATAAAATATTAAAATACACTAATATAATGAGACTCGACTCCTAATGCAAACTCAATACATATAATATGATAAATGACGAATGATCCAAAAGCAATCCTTAACATCTCATCCGCCCTTGAAATCGAGCTTGCCCTCAAGCTCAAAGTCCACATGGTGACCGGATCATCTGGAAGCTTGATCTCCCGCCGGAACAATGCATGATATCGCGTAGCGACGACGACGACGTCGGTGAGTAGCGACGCCGCCTTTGGAAAGACGAGCGGTAATGTCTTCAGCAAGGTTGGTGGAGCGGTGATGAGCAGCAACATCAAGTAGGTCGGAGGAGCGATGGTCGGCAGAAGGAACAGATCTGAAGGCGGTGAGGTGGTCGGAGGCAGGAACGGGTCCCTTGGGGTCGACTGAGCGGTGGTCTGAAGGCGGTGAGGTGTTTGCCGCCTTTGGAAAGACGAGCGACGAAAGTAATGACTTCAATATGGTTGGTGGAGCGGTGATGAGCAGCAACAACAAGTAGGTCGGGGGACTGATAGTCAGCAGAACCGCAGGAGGAACGAATCTGAAGGCGGTAAGGTGGTCGGAGGCAGGAACGGGTCCCTTGGGGTCGGCGGAGCAGGGGCCAGCGGAGCAAGTGCTGACAAAAGATGCGGTGAGTTTACCGGGGCAAGTGGAGACGAAGCTAGCAGAGCAATAACTGGCCTCAGCGGCGGAGTGGCGACTGTATGGACTGGTGGCGGCGGTGAGGACCGGCTGAGCAAGTGCTGGCAGAAGAAGCGTCGACATAGCTGGGGGAACAATCGCCTCAAAGAGCGGTGGGGTGTCAGCAATTGGCGAAGATGGCGAGAAGAGACGCAAATAATGAAAGTGAAATCTTCGGCGGAATTGCTGCTATCAAATTATCAAGTTTGTGGCGGAGCGCGATCATGGCGTCCTGACGACGTGCTTCGGCGTCCCGAATGCGGGCGTCCCGGAGGCGGGCGTCCCATGAGATCATCATTTTCTCGATCGAGCGGAAGGCAACAATCTCTGCGGCAACCGGCAGTAAGCTTGCGCTCCATGATAAATGATTAATTACCGGCTGGATTAAGAGCGAGGTTGCTCTGAATAGTGAATACAATTTTAATAAAATTGAATATAAGGTTGGAGGAAAATAAGAAAAAAAGCTGGCTCCACATGAGGCTTTAAAATTAAGCTGATGTGGCTCGATATTATTAAAGGCTTGGGTTTGTTGTGTGGTGGGCTCCAGAAAAACAGGCGCAAGGCTCAATAAAAATCGGGCGCGGTCGAGAGTCTCAAGGGAGGGGGGGGGGGCGAGGGGCTTGGTGTTGGATGTCTATAGGGAGGTGCCGACGGTATACATTTGCGCAGAGGGGTCGACGGGAGGGTGAGTTGAAGCACGCCGGTTCGATGCGGTGCAGGTCGTTGTCGATTCGAGCGGGGAAAGCGCGTCATAAAGAAGAACACTGGTCATGAGCCGTCGTGGGTCGGCAGAGCTTTGAGAGGAGAAAGCTCCGACCAACAAAGAAGACATGAATCATCAATTCGGCTGGAAGAAGAGCAGCGACTGCCAGTCTCTTCAGAAGGGCTGCAAGTCGACATGCTTGTCGTGCGGTGGATTTGAACAACTGTGGTGCAGGTTGGGGAAGTAGTGAAGTAGCGGTTGACTGTTGGAGGAGGCAACGTTGACCGGAGGTGAGAAAAACAGTAACTGATGGACTGGAGGATCCGATCAAGAGGGGAGAGGGTAGGATTGTTGGCGTGCATCGACGGAAGAGGTCCGAGGAGTCTCTGATACCAAGTTGTTACGGTCTTACTTCTGTAACAACGGTAACTCGCCAGAATAGCGGTCGGAGGTGGTGATGATGGTGGTGGAGGATACAATGGAGCCTTAATCGCGACTGCCTAAGCGAGGTTGCTTGTTTGAGGAGAGAGCCACCAAGATCTCACAACAAGGGGATAAGAACTATACTTCATTCATTCCTATTTGATACAAGACTCTAAGGGTCTATTTATAGAACCCCCGTGTGGCACACCCGCAAATATATGAAGATGCATAAAATATTAAAAAAATACTAATATAATAAGATTCGACTCCTAATGCAAACTCAATACATATAAAATTATAAACGACGAAGGATCCGAAAGCATTTCGTAACACAGTTTAAAGGTTTCAAGGCCCTTGCAGTCATCCAACAACAATATGAAATACAAAGTTCGGATCAGAAGCCCGATACATCAAAATAGAAACACTTGGAAATCAAGCAAACACTGCATGAAGCTTGAAGCCATTCTTCGGTCGACTATTCATAATCTTGCCCGCTAAACATTGCATAACAAATACAACGAGAGAAAAATGTGGGTCAGCTGAAAACTGACCAACAATAATGTAACAATTTTCCTTCTTCCGAGCATCTTAGCGGTTCCTAAGTACTTCACTCCCCTGCAGAGCAACACTTCACAAATACAACAATAACATGTAAAGCGAGTAAAACAACATAAATCATGAAAGGTGTTTCAAACAAAAGACATTTTCTCATGACAACCATCCCCGAAGTTACAATATGTAAAAAGATCTACAATCGCGGCTGCCTAAGCGAGGTTGTTACCGGTTGATAAGAACTATACTTCATTCATTCCTATTTGTAAAAAGATCTACAACCCCGTGTGACACACCGCAAATTATCATGATTAAAAAAATACTAGGATATGAATAAGATTCGACTCCTAATGCAAACTCAATACATATAAAATTAAAACGACGACGAAGGATCCGAAAGCGTTCCGTAACACAGTTTATAGGTTTCAAGGCCCTTGCAGTCATCCAACAACAATATGAAATACAAAGTTCAGGATCAGAAGCCCGATACATCAAAATAGAAACACTTGGAAATCAAGCAAACACTGCATGAAGCTTGAAGCCATTCTTCGGTCGACTATTCATAATCTTGCCCGCTAAACATTGCATAACAAATACAATGAGAGAAAAATGTGGGTCAGCTGAAAACTGACCAACAATAATGTAACAATTTTCCTTCTTCCGAGCATCTTAGCGGTACCTAAGTACTTCACTCCCCTGCAGAGTAACACTTCACAAATACAACAATAACATGTAAAGCGAGTAAAACAACATAAATCATGAAAGGTGTTTCAAACAAAAGACATTTTCTCATGACAACCATGCCCGAAGTTACAATATGTAAAAAGATCTACAATGTTACCGGTTGATATATGTAAAAAGATTACAAGTACAATGTTATCATGAACTAGGATATGAAAATCCCATTCATGCAACCCTATCTTGAGTAGTGAACTTGATGGGATTTCATCCGATCGTGCATTTGGAGGCGCGGGACCCACGTTCGTCTATTCCCGCAGGAACGCTTGATCGGACCGCCGATCCGACTCCGCGGTTGCGTCCGGAACGTCGCTGCGAGTCGAAATTATATATTTATGTATTTTATTTGGATTTATATGTTGTTATTTAGAGGCCGAACCCATCGGCCAATCATAGCCGTTGATGGTGAAGCCCTAGGGTTTTATTTCTTATAAATAGGAGTTGTGGGCTGGTTTAGGGGATTGCTGAAGTTGGAGAGTCATCTTCCTCACTTCCGGTGGTCTCCCGCGGTGCCGACGCCGTGGACCCTTGGTGCCGACGCCTTGGGGTAAGTTTTCTTCCTCCTTCCCTCCCCCTTCCGCCGCTCTACCACAGCCCACCACCCTCCCGCTGTCCCGCCCAGCAGCAGCCGACCGAACCCCCCCTTCTTCCTCCTCCCCGGCCGCCACCCAACCCCGCCCTTCCCCGCCTGAAACCGCCCAGCCTCGGCCGGTTTTCCGCCCAGATCCGGGCGGCCGATTACCCTCCGCCTCCGCCTCCCTCCAGCCGGCCACGCAGCCCCCCCCTTTCCTCCGCCTCCTACCAGCCCGCCTAACCCACACCCCCCCTACTCCAACTCCGTGGATCCACCGCCCATTAATCCCTCTACCATTAACCCCTCCGATCCGGGTCTACCGACCCCGATCTACCCTCCCTAAGCCGGATCCGGCCATCTATTACCGGATCCACCCTCCCCGAGTCCGGATCTACGTGCTCCTATCCGGATCTACTCCATCGCCCTCCGATTCCGTTATTTGCCACCAAAACAGCCCCCACCCGCCTTTGCTACCTCCGTTGCCACCCTCGGCACCCGATCCACGCATCCGGGCTTATCACCTCCATTGCCCTAAACCAGCCCGCTAGTTGTGAGTTTTATTTTCGTGATTTGGATTGTTGTATTTGCAATATTATTATTGGAAACTTCATATTTTGTTTGGCTCTAGTTTGTAGCGCCTTGTGTCAATTGATTACTAATTTGCAGGGGGACCGATTCGCCGCACGCTTTGCCTTGGCCCTCCGAGCGGAGGAAAGCCAACTATAATCGCCAAAATTAAATTATATTTGTTTTCTTTGTTTTCGCTTAATTTTGTGGTGCCAAAATTATTATTGCTCATAACATTCGTCGCCGTCACTGACGGTCGTGTCGCATGTAGAGTCTAGATTGTGCACCCACGGCCTACCCTACATCAATTGGTATCAGAGCGCAAGGTTTGGGCCACTTGCATGCTCCGTAGTGGTAGGAATTATAGAGTCAGCATGGCTGAACCACAGATCACCGATGACCGAGCGACGAGCTCGAACTCGAACGCCGCTTTTGCGGAGTTCCAGCGACTTGTCTTAGATCGTCTTGACACCATAGGGGCCCAGTTTGACGAGGTGCGCCATGATCTCACTGAAGTGAACCGTCGCTTAGGCCACTTAGAGGACGCTAGGGAAACACCGACACAGCACGCCGAATCACTTGAGGACGACCCCGATCCTCCGCTACGTTATGACCAGCGCCAGAGAGATGGTCATCCATATGCAGACCGCCCCCGTCGTGACCCTCACCACCGAGTCCCAGCCCCGCCGGTTAGGCGACATCCTGACCCGGTGCGTGAGAGGCCCCTACCTCCACGGGACGATTACCGTATGCCTCGTCGGCCTCCGCATGAGCCCAGAGACCGAGGGCCCCCACTTGGCCCCCGAGACTACCACCATGACGAGTACTATCCTCCAGGTCGGAGAGAGCGCGGTCCCCCACCCGCTCGACACGACTACTTTCAGGATGACTACCCCGAGGAGTACCCCGACCCACGGAGAGGTGGTCACTACCTTGACATTACTCGTCGTATCCGACTCGACGCCCCTTCGTTCGATGGTCGGCTAGATCCGAAAGCCTTCAGCGACTGGCTTTTGGATATGGATCACTATTTCGAGTGGTACGACATGAGCGACGAGCGGTGCGTCCGGTTCGCGAAGATGAAGTTGGTCGGGCAAGCCAAGGTGTTTTGGATCAGTGTTGAGAGAGCCCTAGAGCGGGATGGTTATTACCCCATCACCAGATGGGATGAGATGAAGGAGCGACTGAAAGAGAAGTACCTCCCCGCATCATATCGTGGGCAACTGTTTGAGCAGCTGCAGAACTTACGGCAGGGGACCCTTACCGTTGCCGAGTACATGGCCCGCTTCGATGAGTTGATCGTTAGGAGTGACGTTTCCGAGGAGCCTATTGCCACTGCCTCTCGCTTCAAGGCTGGCCTTCGTGCCGATATTCGGAGAGAGTTGATTCCCCACCGTTTGGAGACTGTTGACCAGATATTCCAGCTCTCCCTTGAGTACGAGCAGTACCTGCGTTCGTCTAGTACGAGGCAGTTCACCCCCCGGACTGATTCCTCGACATTTAAGAAACCCGCTCCGCCCCAGACCACTCCAGCTGCACCCTCACGTATCCCCGCGGATGCGAAGGGTAAAGCCATAGCCACTGATGATCAGCGGTCTGGAGGCATTGTATGCTTTAGATGTTCTGGCAGAGGCCACGTGGCGGCGCGGTGCCCCACGCGGAACCTGCTAGTTGAGGGTGAGGAACAACAAGGTTTAGAGGAGGAAGAGGAGGCCCCAGAGGAAGTTAGAGCCGCAGTCGAGGAGGGTTGGGAGAGTGACGCCGAGCGATCGTTAGAGGTAGGAGTGATTCGACGCCTCTTGCACACCCCCCGTGTGGATGAGGACTGGCGACGCACGACTATCTTCTACACCTACTTTCCTAGCGCAGGCGGACCCTGCAAACTAGCCATTGATAGTGGGAGTTGCGTGAATATCGTAGCCCAGAAGGCACTTGACCGTATGCAGGTGAGGGCAGAGCCTCACCCCCATCCGTACCGTGTCGTCTGGGTTGACAAGACGGCGATTCAGGTCACCCAGCGCTGCTTAGTCCCGCTCACTATCGCGTCCTTTCAGGACAAGGTTTGGTGCGATGTCATTCCCATGGACGTCGCCCACGTGTTGCTCGGCCGCCCCTGGCTCTTTGATCGTGATGTTACGTGCTTCGGTCGCTCGAACACATATGTCTTTTATGATAAGGGGCGGAAGATCACGTTGACACCCACCCAGCCCCGAGATCGACCTAAGGGTGTGGTAGAGCCATCTGTGAGCACGAGCGCCTCGCGGCCCCTGCATATTCTGAGGCGAGGCGAGTTCCTACGAGATAGTGCCGAGTCCGACGTTATTTATGTGGTTGCCGCCACCCAGGTTGCCGTGGACGGCCCAGTTGATTTCCCTCCCGCGGTGCGCCCCTTGTTAGGAGAGTTTACGGACATTATGCCAGACGAGCTCCCCGATGAGCTGCCTCCCCCGCGGGACATTCAGCATGCCATTGATTTAGTCCCGGGAGCTTCCCTCCCGAACCTGCCCCACTACCGTATGCACCCGGATGAGCACGCTGAGCTCAAACGGCAGGTCGACGAGCTTCTCCGGAAGCAGTTCATTCGTGAGAGCATGAGTCCTTGTGCGGTCCCTGCCCTTCTTACTCCTAAGAAGGATGGTAGTTGGCGTATGTGCATCGACAGCCGCGCCATTAATAAGATCACGGTCAAGTATCGTTTTCCTATTCCACGACTCGATGATTTACTAGACACTATGTCGGGTGCCCAGATCTTCTCCAAGATCGACCTCCGCAGTGGGTACCACCAGATTCGAGTTCGTGAAGGGGACGAGTGGAAGACCGCATTTAAGACCAAGGACGGTCTGTATGAGTGGTTAGTTATGCCATTCGGGCTATCTAACGCCCCGAGCACGTTTATGCGTGTGATGACGCAGGTGTTGCGGCCCTACATGGGCAAGTTTCTGGTAGTGTACTTTGATGACATACTAGTCTACAGCCAGACACAGGCCGCTCACCTCGATCATCTGAGACTTCTCTTTGGCACCCTTCGCCAAGAGAAACTGTATGTGAACCTGAAGAAGTGCGCCTTCCTCTCCGAGTCCGTTCACTTCCTGGGCTTTATCATTTCCTCCACCGGAGTCTCCGTGGATCCTGAGAAGGTCAAATCTATCCGAGATTGGCCCGTGCCTAAGAATATCCACGAGGCTCGCAGCTTTCACGGCCTTGCCACCTTCTACAGGAGGTTTGTCCAGGGGTTCAGCTCGATCATGGCCCCCTTCACGAGCTGTCTCAAGAAGGGAGAGTTTCAGTGGACCCCCGCAGCCACTAAAGCCTTTGAGGAGATTAAGGAGAGGTTGACGACAGCTCCCGTCCTACGATTGCCAGATTTTAGTCGCGCTTTTGAGGTCGCCTGCGACGCCTCGGGTATCGGTATAGGTGGCGTGCTGAGCCAAGAGGGACACCCAGTTTCTTACTTTAGTGAGAAATTGAATGAAGCTAAGCAAAAGTACTCGAACTACGATCGAGAATTTTACGCTATTGTCCAGTCTCTGCGCTATTGGCGACACTATCTCCTCCCCCGGGAGTTCGTGTTGTACTCCGACCACCAGGCCCTCCGTTACCTCGATTCACAACGCAAGTTGGGCCACCGCCATGCGAAGTGGGTCGAGTATCTGCAGGATTTCCATTATGTTCTCAAGCACCGCGCGGGTGTTGAGAACAAGCCGGCTGACGCGTTGAGTCGCCGCGTATCCCTATTGCAGACAATGACGGCGAGTGTGCAGGGCCTTGAGCGACTGATGCTCGATTACCCCACGTGTCCTGACTTTGGCGAGATTTACACCGCCTTGTCCCGAGACCCACCCGACCCCGTTGAGGGATACCAGATTTACGAGGGATATCTGTACCGGGGTTCTCGCCTGTGCGTTCCTCAGACGTCTTACCGAGACTATCTGATTTGGGAACTGCACGCGGGCGGAGCCGCGGGTCACTTCGGCGGGATAAGTCTATAGCCATTGTTGAGGACCGTCTCTACTGGCCCAGCCTCAAGAAGGACGTAGCTCGAGTTGTGCGCCACTGCCGTATCTGCCAGACGGCCAAGGGAAGTAAACAGAACACTGGCCTTTATACACCCCTACCTGTTCCACACCGCCCTTGGGAAGACATCAGCATGGACTTTGTTCTCGGACTCCCCCGCACCTTACGGAAACACGATTCCATCTTTGTGGTGGTTGACCGTTTTTCGAAAATGGCCCACTTCATTGCTTGCCGCAAGACGGCAGATGCAACCCACGTTGCATCTATATTCATGAGGGATGTCTTTCGGTTGCATGGTCTACCCAAGTCGATTGTGTCCGACCGTGATGTGAGATTCATGAGTTATTTTTGGAAAACCCTGTGGCACAAGACTGGTACTACCCTTAGGTTTTCCTCCGCATATCACCCACAGACGGACGGTCAGACTGAGGTAGTGAATAGGAGTCTAGGGAATCTGTTGCGGTGTCTAGCTGGAGAGCATGTAGGTAGTTGGGATTTAGATTTGCCGATCGCCGAGTTTGCATATAATAGTTCGGTCAATAGGTCCACTGGGCTGAGCCCATTCCATATAGTGTCAGGATATGACCCCAGGAAACCCATTGACCTTATCCCAAGCCCGTTAGAGTCCCGGCCTAGTGAGTCCGCAGAGTCATTTGCACAACACCTGCATGAGTTGCATGAGTCGGTCCGCCGACGCATTATTATGAGCAATGAAAATTATAAGGCCCACGCGGATAAACGAAAGCGGGAACGTATTTTTAATGTTGGCGATCAGGTGATGGTACGAATCCGCTCGGAGAGGCTCCCTTCTGGGCCTGCCAAAAAGCTAAGCGCCAGGCGAATGGGCCCTTTCTCGGTTGTTAATCGGATTGGGACAAATGCCTACAGGCTGGATATCCCAGCAAATATGGGGATTCACCCAGTATTTAATGTTGAGGATCTAACACCCTATCACGAGCCTCATGACTATGTGGACCCGGGCAGTGGAGGCGACCCACTCCCTCACTCCTTGCCTCCCGTCCCCACCACCCCACCCATGTCGAGCAGCCACCTCAGTCCACCCATTGCCCATATCCCTCCTCCTGGACAGTCGTCGTCTATGGTTCCGCCGTCGGCGTCACCGATCACTCCGGGCCCCACCATGAGAGAGTTGAGAGATGAGAGCATTACTGAGATCAGATCCCACCAGATTGTCCCCACCACAGACGGGCCACGTCTTCGCTACTTGGTTCATTGGCGCGGCCCCCCGACGCGGACGACACTTGGATACTACCAGCTGAGCTTGCTCAACTCGCCCCCGGGCTTCGACTCCAGTACGATCGTCTCCATTCTTCGGAGATGAATGCTTTTCAGTCGGGGGGAGTTGATGGGATTTCATCCGATCGTGCATTTGGAGGCGCGGGACCCACGTTCGTCTATTCCCGCAGGAACGCTTGATCGGACCGCCGATCCGACTCCGCGGTTGCGTCCGGAACGTCGCTGCGAGTCGAAATTATATATTTATGTATTTTATTTGGATTTATATGTTGTTATTTAGAGGCCGAACCCATCGGCCAATCATAGCCGTTGATGGTGAAGCCCTAGGGTTTTATTTCTTATAAATAGGGAGTTGTGGGCTGGTTTAGGGGGATTGCTGAAGTTGGAGAGTCATCTTCCTCACTTCCGGTGGTCTCCCGCGGTGCCGACGCCGTGGACCCTTGGTGCCGACGCCTTGGGGTAAGTTTTCTTCCTCCTTCCCTCCCCCTTCCGCCGCTCTACCACAGCCCACCACCCTCCCGCTGTCCCGCCCAGCAGCAACCGACCGAACCCCCCCTTCTTCCTCCTCCCCGGCCGCCACCCAACCCCGCCCTTCCCCGCCTGAAACCGCCCAGCCTCGGCCGGTTTCCGCCCAGATCCGGGCGGCCGATTACCCTCCGCCTCCGCCTCCCTCCAGCCGGCCACGCAGCCCCCCCCTTTCCGCCTCCTACCAGCCCGCCTAACCCACACCCCCCCTACTCCAACTCCGTGGATCCACCGCCCATTAATCCCTCTACCATTAACCCCTCCGATCCGGGTCTACCGACCCCGATCTACCCTCCCTAAGCCGGATCCGGCCATCTATTACCGGATCCACCCTCCCCGAGTCCGGATCTACGTGCTCCTATCCGGATCTACTCCATCGCCCTCCGATTCCGTTATTTGCCACCAAAACAGCCCCCACCCGCCTTTGCTACCTCCGTTGCCACCCTCGGCACCCGATCCACGCATCCGGGCTTATCACCTCCATTGCCCTAAACCAGCCCGCTAGTTGTGAGTTTTATTTTCGTGATTTGGATTGTTGTATTTGCAATATTATTATTGGAAACTTCATATTTTGTTTGGCTCTAGTTTGTAGCGCCTTGTGTCAATTGATTACTAATTTGCAGGGGGACCGATTCGCCGCACGCTTTGCCTTGGCCCTCCGAGCGGAGGAAAGCCAACTATAATCGCCAAAATTAAATTATATTGTTTTCTTTGTTTTCGCTTAATTTTGTGGTGCCAAAATTATTATTGCTCATAACATTCGTCGCCGTCACTGACGGTCGTGTCGCATGTAGAGTCTAGATTGTGCACCCACGGCCTACCCTACATCAGAACTACCATGCCCTAAGTTACCACATCACAATCAAGACATCCTCCTCATAGTGCTCTCATGACACCCAATTCAATTAGGCACACAAACCCAATCACATTTGAGCGTATGAACCTTACCTCGATTATAAACGTTCTCGCCTCCCCTGATTATAGACATACGAACCTGGATATATCAAAATTTAATGTATTCTCGCATTAGGGCAGTTCTGCCATCCCAAATACAAATGATGCTCACGTTTGTGTTTGTATTTCGCAAACATATATAGTTTCCTACAAGATAACACAATCCTCTTTGTCAATCTCATGGTCGTGGACGTTCACACCCATCCCGACAATTTGCAAACACGATCGCGTATCCTACGTGATAAGCTAATCCTCTCCAATCATATGGCTAAGGACGTTCTCTCCCTTCACAACATTTCATATACACCGTAGGGTCTAAGCACGAAAAACTGGACCCAGACAATTAAATTCTAGCCGCACAGGGCTCTCCATGATTCTCAATACATCACACATTCACATGTTGGGACAAAGTTCTCTTTGCACCAGCATACTAATCTTATCATTACTTGCCCGCCAACAACACCCAAAGCATAAACAACATATCTCCATCTATTCGCTACTTGGTATTCACATTCACCAATGTGGTACACCCAAAATCGGGATTTCAACCTACAACTTTAATCCTTCAACATATGCACAAGATCACAAATTCAGTCCCGATCTCTTTCCCTCCAAAGCAAGCACACGACGAATAGACGGATTATTATCCTTTAGCACATCTAAGTCTCTCCTATATGAGTGTTACAAGCAAACATCACCAGATCAACTAAAAAAAGCTTTTCTCGGCTTCACACATTATATCCTAGCTCGGAATCGAACATCGCTTACATGTATCTAAACATGACGAGGTCGCAATTCCATGCCCTGTGGTCATACTGTCCGTTGTATCCGTCACTCCATTAATTATTGAGAGTGAGAATTATCAATGCAATCATAAGGAAAACATGAAAAACATGTCTTAAGCCCGCGAGAGGAGGATCATTACCTTATTCCCTCTGCGCTCGACCATGGAAACTCCACAAGAGAGGGATCACAAAGATCAGAAGGAGACGATCTATGCTTTCACGAATTCGGATTACCGATCCAAGCCTCAAAATTTGATAGGGATCAGCCGCGATCACGTGATCGATGTCGGCGGGACCCGCTTTTGCATATTTGCATGAGATGCATTGATCGAATTGGTGATCCGAGACCGTGAGCGCGCCCAGAGCGCTATTTTACTACTTGTATGTATTTTGTTTTTTTATTTGGACTGGTATTTAGTATTTTAGGCACCAGACGTAACAACCAATCATAACTTTTCAAGCAGGGTGCCCAACCGCCCCTCTCATTATAAATAGGGGCGGAAGATTTCATTTTTAGGCATTGCTTGTATTGTTTGAGAATGCAGACCGACAATCAATCGCGGTGCGACGCCGTGGAACCCATGGTGCGACGTCCTGGTCTTGTTTCCTGAAATTATCCTTTTCGTTTCCTGTTTATCCTCCTGTGAATCCCATCAGTTCCCATGATTTTCCCAATTAACCGCAAGGCCTACGAGATCTTCCTCCTTGCTATTCAACTTGTTCCAGGTCGCTAGCCTAACATCCCATCGATTCCATCGCAGAACCCACTACCAGTAATCCCGCTGCTCGCCTTTTCATCTTCCCCTTACACGATGGAAGGAACAGAGCCTCTAGCCGCACTTCCTCCAAATGCCGTAAACTTCTTCCGTGGTTTTCTCGCCGTGCATCTCCGTCTTCCTCTTCTCAAGTCGCCAGTCTTGTTCATCTTCTCCATTAACCGATCCTCTTCTATGCGACCACTCTAATCCAGTCTTCCCTATCCTCCATCAACATCAAACCATAACTCCCACAAACCAGTCCGCCAATTCCAACCAATCCCTTTTCTCCTTTATAATCAACAACCAACAATCTTTCCCCTTCCAGATCCAGCAGAACCGTCCACTCCAGTCACGAAGACCCATCGATTCCCCTCCAGATCACAACCCAACAACCCTTCTACTCATACCTCTAGTGGATCTGAAATTGTTTGTCATTAGAGCACCGTATTCATCTTGTGGGCCCACGATTGCCGCTGTCACCAGTTTCCTCTTGCTTATGAGTATTTTGTATTGTGTTTTTTTCTCTTGTATTGAATATTGGATGGATATGCCATAATTGCTTGGGTAACAGAACTTGTCGCACTATTGTTTTTTTTTCTATTTCTTATAAGTTATCATTGGTGACGTTGTAGTGGAAAACACTCTTAGTAGGAGTGAGCGTGATTTTGCTTGAGTACTTGAAATTAAAATTCACATTATGGTAAATTTGCTATGCATATAAAATCATCATTGCTAAGTTTTATTTTTGGATTAAATTAAAATTGTGCAAGCATCATTTTGGTTGAGGTTGTTGGCCCCGTCTTGCATCATTCGCCTAGGATTGCATTAACGTCGGCACAGCCATGTCACACTTCCCGTTTTGCGTTAGTTGGTCTCCTACTTCCTCCACGCTCATCCTCTTCTCTCTTAAAACTCTAACAAATGAGAATGAATGGATAAGTGACCCTCATCCATGACCTAAAGTGGCCAGCAGAGCCTTTAAACCGCGAATCAATAGAAGCCACGATCAACAACTCAAAAACGAGCACGACAGAACAATTTATGCCGACCCTTTGAAGTCACCCATTGACGCTCTAGGAAAACGTGCGGCTCTGTTGATAAGGGTCACAATGGTCACACGCTGTAGTACAAAACATGTAATTGGCATGCCCTTTGAAGTATTCATAACACAACATTAGAATTCAGGCCTCAGGTCACACGCCGGGTGCCCCCAACAAGGGTTGATACGCACCAGAGTAAATGATTGCTCTATGAATAACCAATGCGATTACATGTCCAAGTACATGCCGTGTACTAAGCTGTGTAATTCTTGGCATGGCCAGTAGCCAAAGCAACATAATGTAGGAAGGAGTACACTCTGCAAAACTCCAAATTGAGGCCCGAAGCATGCTACGACACACACAACGACAATGCACCCTTAGCCGAAGTATGAGAAAACAAGACATTACAAACCTACCCATTTGAAAAGAATTTCATCCTGAAATTAAGTGCAATGCACCACAACGACACAAATCTCTCAAGACACTAACTTTCCGCATCACCGATGATGCAAACCCAACACGATCCAAAGTGTTCAGCAGCGAAACAATAGATAAACTACATGTAGCATTGCTCTCGGTCCAAAAGATGCTAGCTCAAATCCTCTCTCCAACGGCTCTAAAAGTAAGCATGTTAAATAAATACTACATCTACAATATGCACGACAATGACAATAAAATATAGGGAAGCACATTACATTAAACAAAGATATACGTAAATCAACATTCAATATCATACTTGTTACAACATCCTGCAAATGCTACAGTCCCAAAAGGTTTAGGTGGCTCAAAAATAGGATGCTAGAGACTCCACTTGCCCTTTCCCAATGGACACCATCAGTTCCTGACACGCTTCATCTCTAGATGGCGCCCCGCCACGACAGTGACTCACATTGTGTTCAACCTTGCCGCATTGGTGACAGGTGGGTGGTCCCTTACCGTGTTAATCATCCGAGACAATTTATTTCCTACCATCTGGTATCTCTTCCGCCCATCTCTGTTTTCTTACTTCTGATGCCGTGGAAGCTTCTTAGGTTCAATGTTCTTCGCTAGCGCTCTTTTGCGTTGTTGAGTATTCAAAATGTTAAGCTCCAAACTCCGGGCCGACTCCACTAGTGCACTATAACCCGCTGGCTTGATACCTATCAACAGTTATCTCAATTAATTGCGCAATTCTTCACAGAATCGGTAATCTTTCTCCTCATCGCTCCCGACAACTTTCCCAAGTAGCGACTCATCCTCGTGAACTCCTGAACTTAGGAATCCATGATCATGCCCCTTTTAATAAGCCTCAGGAACTTCTCTTGCAGTGACATTTGTGTCACCGTCGGGATATACCGCTTCAGAAAAACTACCAAAAATTCTTCCATCGATATCTGCTTCAGGAGTCGCACTGCAAAGTGCCTTACATACTCTTGCCATTAGATCTTTTGTCTCCGTCCAACATGAAGATTGCAAAGGCAACCATCCTATCCTCAGGCATCTCCGTCACCATAAAGAGAACCTTGATCCTTCCCAATCAATCCTCCGTATCAGTTTGGGAGCCAACACCTTTAAACAATGACGAGTGAAAGTCCAGAAAGTACTCAGTTAACGATCTTTAGCACTAAATAATTGTCCTCTATCTAGGTTCACCAACAATTGACACGACGGCGCTATCAAGTGTAGTTGGTGTCACATTGATAATAAACTTGACTCGTTGAGCTACCATCGATCTAAATTAACAAGGTAATATAATGTCATAATGCAGAATTGTTACTAATATCAAACAATCACATCAAATCATTGGACACTCAGGTTCCGCACACATCATCCTACATGAACATCTCTTTCTAAAGGTTTAGAACCCCTAAATTTATCTATGATTCCAAATTGTAACATCCCACCTGTATCTGCCATATAACATGGGTCTAATTGGGCCTTACTCACAAAGTACAAGAATATAAAACGGAAGCGACAAACTAAAGATTGTCTATGAATCACACTATTTAAAAAAATCAAAAGTAGTACAAGATTCCAATGGCCTCAAGGCCCTTACAATCATCCAACAACAATATGAAAGTTCAAAGTCATGGTTAGAGCCCGATATATCAGAATAAAAACACATGGAAAGCAAGTAAACACTTCATGAAACCTGAAACCATTCTTCAACCGACGATTCTTAGCCTTGCACTTTAAACCCTGCAAAACAATTACGATGAACAAAAATGAGGGCCAACTGAAAGTTGATCAACAACGGTGTAAGAACTCCCCTCCTCCCGGGAATCCTAGCAGATCCTATGATTTCAACCCCTTGTAGGTCAACACTTAGAAAATACAACAATAACATGGAAAGCGAGTAAGACAACAAAAATCATTGAAGGTGTTTCACATAACAAATATGTTTTTTATGGGTTGACATACGTAAAAGAGCCTACACTGCGATCATGAATTACAATTTGAGAATCCTATTCATGCAAGCTTATCTTAAATAGTGGAATACTATGCCCTAGGTTACCACATCACATTTCGGCATCCTCATAGTGCTCTAATGGCATCCTCATAGTGCTCTAATGGAACCCAATTCAATTAGGCATACAAACCCCAAACACATTTGAGCTTACGAACCAACCCCGATTATAGAAATGCTCGCTCATCTTGTCTATAGACATACAAGCTTTCCCTGTTAGGTCTCCCACATTTTACGGCATTCTCACTTTGGGGTTGTTCCGCCTGCCACATGGAAAATGACGCTCACGCCTGTCATGGCATTTCATAAGCACATATGCGGTGCCCTACAAGAGAACACAATCCTCTCTACCAATCTCATGGTTGTGGATGGTCTTACCTGTCACGACATTTCATGTGCACTCCCGGGAATCCTAGCAGATCCTATGATTTCAACCCCTTGTAGGTCAAGACTTAGAAAATACAACAATAACATGGAAAGCGAGTAAGACAACAAAAATCATTGAAGGTGTTTCACATAACAAATATGTTTTTTATGGGTTGACATACGTAAAAGAGCCTACACTGCGATCATGAATTACAATATGAGAATCTTATTCATGCAAGCTTATCTTAAATAGTGGAATATTATGCCCTAGGTTACCACATCACATTTCGGCATCCTCATAGTGCTCTAATGGCATCCTCATAGTGCTCTAATGGCACCCAATTCAATTAGGCATACAAACCCCAAACACATTTGAGCTTACGAACCAACCCCGATTATAGAAATGCTCGCTCATCTTGTCTATAGACATACAAGCTTTCCCTGTTAGGTCTCCCACATTTTACGGCATTCTCACTTTGGGGTTGTTCCGCCTGCCACATGGAAAATGACGCTCACACCTGTCATGACATTTCATAAGCACATATGCGGTGTCCTACAAGAGAACACAATCCTCTCTACCAATCTCATGGTTGTGGATGGTCTTACCTGTCACGACATTTCATGTGCACACCAAGGGGTACAAGCACAACAAAGTAGTCCTAGACACTCTAATTCTAGCATCACAAAGCTCACCATGATTCTCAAGACACCACATAATAACATACATGGACTACATTCTCTCCACAAGCACGACTAATCTCATCATGACTCACCGACCAACAACACCCAAATCACAAACATATCTCTATCTTTTTACAACTAGGTATTCAAATTCATTAATAGGGTACACCCAAAATCGGTATTTTAACCTAAAATTCCAAATCCTCCAATGGATCCATAAGATTACAGATCTGGTAGTGTTCTCATTCCTATGCAAACGCATGATGAATAAACAGATTATTATCCTTCAACACATTTAGGTCTCTCCTAGATGAGCGTTACAAACAAATATCACCAGATCAATCAAAAAGGCTTCTTCGACTTCACAGACTATTTCCTAACTTGGAATCGAACATCGAGCGCATATATCTAAGCATGACGAGGTCGCAATCCCATGCCCCGTGTTTTATACAAACCGTGGTATCCATCATTCCACTAATTAATGAGTGTGGAACACTGTTATGTGTCTTATTAGGACATTACTTATTTCTGAATATACATTTATTCCGTCTTAAAAGTCACGTCCTTATATGTCGTCGTTATTTATGTCGTGTCTTTATGTGGGGTCCTTTTTAGTTACATGTCCAAGTTTGTCATTTATTTCCATTAAAAGGCTGTTGTAAGTCCTATTTAAAGGACACTAGGTTTTTGTATGAGGAATCAATTAAATAGTATATTTTTCCAAATGCTAAAAGAGATCTTGGAAGTTCTTTCTTGAGCACACCCCGCTTAGGAAACCACGGTCAAGGCTCCGTAGTATCTCCTCCACCGTCATCTCTACCTTCGACCACTTCTCCAATAACCTCCGAGTAGACCCGTACAACTTGGTACCAGAGCTAGTAATCCCCCCTAGTGTCCATTTTTTTCTTGACGCATGCCGACGTCCTTGGCGATCCACCACCCCTGTCGGACAAGAAACGACACCTCAACAACCACGCTCGACAACTTCGAGCCCTATCTTCTATCCCGCACCCGCTGCTATTTCACTCCAGTCGCTGAGCCCTTCTACAACGATGTAACTGCCGTCGAGCCCCGCGACATCAACGTCAAGCACGACTACTGACTTGGATGAACCCGGTGACTTCCCTGTCGTTTACCTCACCTCATTCCAGTGACAACTCCGATGAAAGCTTTCGGTGAGCCAGGCTCATTTTCCTCTTCCGTCGCCCGCGACGTCCCAGAACGGCGACGTACCAACCGCGAAGAGTATCGACCACCAACAACCCTTTCTTGAGCCATCTGCAGATGACAATCCGCATGCCGCCGCCGTTTCCATCGCTCCACCCTTACGATCGTGGAAGCCCTCTCGTTTCCATCGTCCCAGCCCTCACTTACCGGCAGACATTGCCGCTCCGTCAATTACGGGCCATCAGTTCCCGTTTTCCGCTCCCACACGCCGTTTTGCCGATTGCCAGAAGGATTGTTTAATTCCACACATACGCGCAATTTTAGCACGTGTCAATCTGCTACCAAATTTAATCCTAGAATATTTAATTAAATCTGCTTCATCGCATGCCGTGAAATTAAACATCCAACCATTCAATTGCAAGTCAGATCTCATTTTTTCAGCCCAATGAGGATTGGAATAATTTTATCCACTATTGGGAAGCATCGCAGATCTCACGCCAACTCCCAAACAACCGCCTCCGAGCAATCTAGCTCTCGCCACCCACTCCTTATCCCGTGCTATCTCCATCAAAAATATGGGAGACTCGCCTTATTTCTTGGATGCTATGGACCAGCTACATGGAGTTATATCCTTCATGGATACACGCATTTAGGAAGTTGAAGCACGCTTTCTGGACGCCAACACGTCATCAAGACGACATGAAAACTCTCACAAACAAGCTTAATGAACTAACGACAACACCACCCGTTGTTACCACCCCACCTACGGATCACACCAACAATAATCAAGTTCCGCTACCGTCGCTCATCCGCCACGAGCCGCCACCACCGTCCCTCTTACACCCCGAAGCCGCTATTCAACCACATTATACCCAGTTGGAATTCCCCACCTACGATGGAAAAATTGATCTATTGGGCTGGCTTACCAGGCGCGATCAATTCTTTGGCCACCAACAAACTTCAGCAGCTGAACGACTTCCTCTGGCCTCATTCCACCTTATCGACTCAGCTTTGCTTTGGGCCACTCGTCTCCTCATTGATCAGCCGGGTCTGACGTTGGACGACTTTAAGCGATTTTGCAACTTGCATTTTAGCTCTCCCATCTGCAGCAACCCCCTCAATGCCCTTATGACACTATGCCAGATAGGCTCCGTGGATGATTATCTAGACCAATTTTAAGTTCTTCTAGTGTACGTCACGCTTTCCGCAGAGATGCGGGTCGCCATCTTCACCGCCGGAATTCGCTATCGCCTGTGACTTGATGTCGAATTTGAGGCTCCTCCAGACTTTGTGACTGCTACAAGTTTGGCTAAGCTATGTAACCGTTGCTTCCAACCGTCTCAAGCGGTCTATTTGTCCACCGACACAAGCAATCATCCAATCCTACCAGTCCGTAGAATATCTCGGGCTGATATGATAGAACGACATGCACTTGGCTTGTGTTTCAACTGTGGCGAACAGTACACTCGCGACCACACATGCAAACGATTTTTATATTTACACGTCGAGGACTCTGATGATGATGGCCATTGATCTACCTCGAGCTTGATGACAAGCTCTTTTTGCAAGGCAGGAGTGATGTTATGGGTCTTATTAGGGCATTATTTCTTAATATGCATTTATTTTCTCTTAAAAGTCGCGTTCTTATATGACGTCGTTATATGTAGTGCCTTTATGCGGTATCCTTTTTAGTTGCATATCCAAGTTTGTCAAAACCAGCCTATGCCGGTCCCAAGCCCGGATGAAAAATGGTGAGGGTTGTGTTAGGTAGACGACCAACATTAAATTTAGTCACCCTTATGAATATGGATCATTTGAGAAATTGAACTTGAGAAGGCTTAGATAGAGTTCCAAGAGAGATCTTATGGAGAGTCTTAGAAAAAAAAGGTGTAAATGTATCATATACTGACATAATCCAAGATATGTATACAAATTCAGTGACAAGGGTGATGACATCTGGAGGATTAACACAGGAATTCCCTATCACTGTTGACTTACATCAAGGTTCAACTTTAAGCTCTTATCTTTTTACCCTTATCTTAGATGAGCTCACCAGACATATCCAACAAGCAATACCTTGGTGTTTATTATTTGCGGATGATATCGTTTTGATTGATGAGATGCGCGAGGGTGTAAACGCAAAACTTGAATCTTGGCGAGATATTTTAGAAAAGAAGGGTTTTAAGTTGAGCTGGGCAAAGACATAGTATATGGAGCTTAAATTTAGCAGTACAAGAAGGACAAATGACTTCGTTATTAAGTTGGGTGATCAAGATATTTCCCGTAGTGAGTGTTTTAAATATCTTGGATTGATAGTTCAAAAAGACGGAGGTATTGATAAAGATGTGGCACATAGAAATCCAAGCGGGTTGGTTGAAGTGGAGAGGCGTGTTTGGGATCTTATGTGATCGTAAAGTACCATTAAAACTTAAGGGCAAGTTTTACCGTACTGCAATTAGACCTGCGATGCTCTATGATTCTAAGTGTTGGGCAGTGAATTGTGTACATGAGCAAAATATGAGAGTTGCGGAGATGAGAATGCTTAGATGGATGTGTGGACACACGAGATTGGATAAAATTAGGAATGAAAGTATCAGGGATAAGACATGAGTAACACCAATTGCAGAGAAGATGCAAGAAGCTCGTCTAAGATGGTTTGGACATGTACAAATGAGACCATTAGAGGCACATGTTAGGCGTTGTGAGGGTCTAGTCACTAGGCATGTTAAATGAGGGAGGGATAGACCAATAAAGACTTGGAATGGAACTATAAGGAAAGACATGATGCACTTAGGCATTAGTGAGATTATGACAAAAGATAAGGGACAATGGCGACAAAGGATCCATATAGCCGACCCAAATATAATGGGATAAAGGCTTGAGTGTTGTTGTTATCCAAGTTTATCATTTATTTCCATTTAAAATCTATTGAAAATCTTATTTAAAGGACACTAGGGGTCTTTTATGAGATAACAATGAAATAGTCTATTTTCTTAACCCTAAAAGAGATCTTGGAAACTCTCTCTCTTGAGCACGTCCCGCTCAGGCAGCCATGATCAAGGTTCTGTAATATCTCCGCCACCGTCATCTCCACCTTCGGCCACTCCTCCTGCAACCTTCGAGTAAGCCCGTAACAATCACCAACAAAAGCTAAAGGAAAACATTGAAAGCATGTCCTATGCCCAAGAGTCCTATGCCCAAGAGAAGAGGTTCATTTCCTTCTTTCTTTTGCAACCAGCCATGGAAACTCCACAACAGAGAGATCGTATTGATCAGAAGGAGATGCTCTAAGCTCTTAGGAAGTCGGATTGTATCCAAGCCTTGAAGCTCCAAAGGTAGGCCTTCTTCTTCCTCTAAACTCCACCTTCTCTCCTCTGCTTTCTAAAAACTTGGATAAGTGACCCTCATCCACTGCCTAAGGAATCCATTAGAGCCTCTCAACTGACAGATCAAAAGAAGCTACAATCAATGACTCCTTAATGATCCCGATTTATGCCGGGTACATGAACAACATGTTCTCGGGCGTGTATCCTTCTGAAGTCACACAGTGACACTTCAGGAAAACACGCAACTCTATCTAAAAGGGTCATGCCGGTCACAAACCTTAGTACATGACGCGTACTCGGTCGTATAACCCTATGAAGTATCCAAAATTCAACAAGAGAAATCAAGCATCTGGTCACAAGCCGTGTGCCCCCCAGAAAGGGTTGGTACACACCCTAGTACATGGCGGTACTCTGACATGTAACCCTCAGAAATTGCTTTAAGAATAGCCAACAGATTACATGCTCGAGCACATATCGTATAAACCTCGGAAGGGTTACAAGCCAAAGAAACCCAGTGTAGGAAGGAGCACACGCCTGAGTTCACTCAATTTTTCAAAAATAGTCCTAGAGCATGCCATGACACAATGCACTAACAACAACACACCCTTAGCCGGGGGGGGGGGAATGCGTTACACCAACGACCCGTTTAGTGGAAATTTTCGTTGACCACCAAATGAGACCGTAAATAAAATGTCTCGTAATTTTAGATAGCTAGGATGAAAAAATGCAAGCTTAAAGTGTTTAAGGACACATGATTTTAAAATTCAAAATTCAAAGGGATATTAGAATATTTCATCATAAATGAAATCCAAAAAAATAGTAAAACAATTACTTGGCAACAATCTTATTTGGGAAGTAATATTAAGGGTTTTTTTTGGTGATTGATATCCGCACTATAATATTGGATATCCACAACCAATTGATATATGCACTACAATGTTTCAAAAAATTATATCCGCAAACAAAAAAAAATGAAAAAATTAACAACTTAAAGAACAATCAATTATGACTTATAGTCTTTAACAGTCCAAAATATTAACTCAAAGTAACTAAAATATGCAGTCTTTAGGGTACAAGATAGTCATTGATAATCAGAAACTGAAAGCACTAATTTTTCTCGTCTTTGTAGTCATTCGTTAACCTCCTTTGCAACCTGAAATTTTTATGAAAAGAAACCAAAGTTAATATCAATTATTTACACAATGTTGAAGTATAAGTTACAAAATATAGAAATGATTGCATACCTCCAAGTGTACCAAAGTAGCTGTTTTTGTGATCGGTTCTACTTCCCGTAAACGTTGGTTGTAGTGTCTTCCCCATCCGTCCACAATATGTTGACGATATCTCACCCAAGATGGAATAATGTTCGGGATTGCAGAGGAAGCGTTCAAATGATCCCGAATGAAGTGATTATCATTTAAAAATCCAATGCAAATAAGTGTAGGCACATTCGGAATAGACTAATGTAGTGGAAGGAATGTAAAACTTTGTAACAATTGAACCAATGCTATGTTGTAGCACAAATATATAACTTGTCCTATATCTGGCAGTGCCATCCAATTACTTAACAGAGCTTTTTCTGAAGCCAACTGGGCTGCCGGAGAGAAGAAATAGAAGAGGCTGTGTTTTCTGTAAATAAAACTGGAAGAGAAACAGTGCCCCACTAATTCTTACCTGAGGTTGTTCTCGAATCCGGGATGAAGAGCGTCAAAGTTGCCGGGCGGCGGAAGAAGATGGCCGGCGGAAGGCAGGAAGACAGGTCAGCAAGGAGTTTAATGGCTCTCGAACCTGGCCGGCGAAGACGCCGGGCGGCAAGAAGATGGCCAACGAAACAGTGCCAATGGCGTTACAAGCATGAACCTGGCCGGCGGAAGGCGTCAAAGTCGCCGGGCGGGGGAAGAAGATGGCGAATCACGACGGCGTCTCGAAGGGCAGACGGTCGGGAGGCGAAAGAAAGGGTGAGTGCGAATATATATTACAAAAAACCCTAAAAGTTCTCTAGTAAAGTTTGCGGATATCCAATATTGTAGTGCAGATATCAATCGCCTTTTTTTTTGAAAACTCCAAGCCCGGTAATAAGGCTTAAGACATTTTGGGAAGTAATTCAATGGAAATAAATCTGAGATATAAACAATACCCATCTATAAAAGAAAGGAACGAAGAGAAGGGAGACGTAGACCATAGTACACACAAGAACGAGAATCTCGTTCTCTCTGTAATACCAGAAGATCTATCGATTTTTGTCGACGCATCCAAACAACAAGCCGACTTCCAGCCGCGAACCAGAACCAACATCGACAATCGGGATAGGCATCGACGTGGGTCTCCAATCTTGTACCGCTAGAAGCCCGACGACGCACCGTCTCCCGTGCCGATAGTTTATACTCCACCAGTCTCCTGATCTTAGGCCGCCGTCAACCTCGCCCTTCCACTCCGGTGACCTAATCGAAGAGGCCCTGCGAGTTGACGTCGGCTTCGACCCCCTCCTTCATCAATCTGCATAGTTACTGCTATTCACTCTTGCACAAAGGACTTCAGAAATGGATTACCTGTCGTTGCGTTTCCTTGCCGTATCCTTGCTCCAATTTGTTTAACTTAGATTTATGCCATCCAATTAAATACTCATAAGCTTGCTTCAACTTTCTTCCTGCTTTTAATTGTCGTTATCTCATAAATTATTATTGTGGATTTTGCTTGTGGACGTATTAATCTCGTAGAACGTTCAACTCATAAAATACGTGAGAGCTCCACCTAAATTGAAATTAACGACTTTAAGAATATCCAACGTTTGAAAGTGATTTGCATGCGTAAATTCAAATTGGCCCTCTCGGCTATCTTCAAGTTAAAATCAAACGCATAATAAATAGCTTATTTTCAAAACTCTAGCTTTGGTCTACATCAACGCATTCGCTTAGGCATTCACCGATGCCTATCGTTTAGATTGACTAGAAGCTCCACTGGAAGACCTCACACTCCTTTGTGAGCTCGCAACCACCGCCTCCGTCACCGAACTTCCCCGCGCCCTCCACCACCACTCTCTTACGGGATCATCGTTTACCACATGAAATTCCTACATCTCGTCTGGGACATTCACATGGCCCACCTCCACCATATTGTGATTTCGATGTTCGTTGGAATAAACCCGCTCAGCTGGATCACCTGTTTTTTTCCAGCCTCTCCAACAAGATGGTCCCCATGATGATTATTTACATGGAAGACCATGCGCTCCACTGGGTGCGCTAGACGTGCCAAAATATTCTCGATCTATCCGACCCATATGTAAGGAGGAACTCCTTCGCCACTACGACACACCAAACAGGAAATTCATATGAGTTCATTTGTTTCATTCGTCAGTCTGACCCTGTCACGATCTACATCACTGAGTTCATTGAGATTGCAACACATGTTACCAGGCTCTCTCGAGCCTACACATGCCTTCGTGTACACAACCCATCCCTCTACCGAGCTATGGAGCAAGCTCGTAGCCTCGACGAGGAACTCTGCGTGGTTCTGCCGCCCTCCTTGACATCACCACTTCACCAACCAGTGCTACCGCCCAAACCTCAGCCACCACTCCATCAACTGAATCCTCCACCTTCAGTTGGACTTTCATTAATTTTTCCGCCTCCATCTCTATTCGTTTTGCCAATGATGGTACCTTCATCACCCCAATAGTTATTACACCAATAATACCCAGAGTTTCGCTGGAATGATCTCTTTTTCGCTGCAAGAATCTATACTTGCCCACCCACAACACTCACAGGGAATTGCCCTTGCTGATCAGTGCTAAAAATAATGACCCTGTCTTTATGAATTTGAATCCACTGACACTTGTTGACGACCTCTCGCACCTTGACCTTGAGGAAAATGTTGATTTTCGAGAGGGGTGTATTGATACGAATACGACTCCCTAGGATCATATCCGCCTCGCTGAACGTCACCTCAGTATCCCACATGCCCATTTACTATGTAGCCCTAATCACATTTTGGTAATGTTCAATGTATTCCCTCTCTCACCTATTTAAGGGAGTGTTGGGAGTGTTGGTCTTCTAGGATTGCCTCTCATTTGGAGTAAGGCTTCAAGAGGGAACCGGCCCTCAAAAGCTAGCTGTGAGCATGCCTCGCGAGTTGTATCCCCATATTTTTATTGTCAATGTAGTTCTATTTTTTCTTTCAATTCCGAGGGTTGGGTAGGACGTCTTACCCTTTTTGGATCAACTTTAATTTTGAGTCACATGTCATGTTTATTTATCAGGTATACGTTCATGTCATTTGTGATTGTTTTGAATATACTTTGTTACTTTTTTCATCTTGAATTCATGTTACTATGTGTTACATTAAAATTTTGGAATTCCTTGTTGCTTGCAAAGTGCAAGTTATAAACTACACATAACTATATCAGTTCCCTTTGTGTTGCAGATCCTTTATTCTATTTTCTGTTGTATCCTCCCTAATCCCTCTCTTCACATATTATACCTTCATATTACCTCTTAGCTGTTTTGATTTTACTGTCAATATTGCAGAGACGTTTCATGTTGAGATTCCTTTTGTCATAATGACATCAGACGACACCCACATACCCACTCTAAAGCTTTTGGAATCTAATTATTATTTTGGAATGAAGCCTGACCAAGTGATACTCATTAAGCAGGTATGGTATCTATTACTTGAATGTTACCTCTTTCAGGAAAATTTATTCTTTTCCTTTATTTACAGGAAAAGGTGGCATGCTTAGATGATAATGATGCTAGGATTGCATTAGACCCTACTGACAAGTACATGATTCAGGTCTGTTTGTTTATTGGAAAAAAATAATTCAAACTCTATTAATTCCTTTTATGTACTTTCGCTAGCCTTTTGTTGATTTTGGTTTGACAGACTAAGCCACATGGCCACGGCGATGTGCATTCTCTTCTTTATAGCAGTGGCCTCTTGAACAAATGGTTTGTCACTAGCTTTTCTATTACTTGCAATTCATTGCAAGTTTCATGTGTCACATCAAATGATAAGGCCTGGTCATGTTTTTGGGGACCATCATGTGCTTCTTAGGGATGCAATTCCCCAATTTTCCTTTGGAAGTGAGACCTTTCATTTTGGAAGTGTATGGGAAAATGCTATATGAGTCTCTAACTGCAGTTTTTTAATTTTCATTATTTTTCCTCGCTGCAGGCGCGATGCAGGTCTACGATGGGTTTTATTCTACCAAGATACAAATGGATTACTCTTTAAGGTTCACCAGTTTAACTGGAGTTCTTCCATACTAGCATATCATGAAAACTTTGTTTAGTCCTTTGATAAAGTCTACCAGGTTATGCTAACCTTATTCACTTTACATACAGGCAATTCCAGCTTCACTGGGAGTAAGCGTGACTAAAGGGTATCATGTTAACTCTCTTGCTGTTCCTCGCAAAGCAAAGGAAGCTATTGGCGGAATAACTAAGCTTACTCATTCAGATGGTAATTGAATATGAATAATTTGTTCCTTTATATGTTTAATGAGTATTTAGTCCCCCTCTCAACTAATTTCTAACAAAGTTATTGTAACACCCTGATCTTAATCTATCATTTGTGGTGGGCCATGAATCAGGCCATTGTTTGATGGTTAAGTGTCATAATGCTACACTCTTCGGTAGAATAGAGACCAATTTACACACAACGAAAACACGAAGTAATCATAGTAAATCTAGCCTGTGATATAATGAGCTCATAAAAACCACTGAGTAGTACATAAGAAACTATATAAAATTTCCAGTTACAAAGGTTTTGGTATGTCAAGCAGAACATGTAGCTCAAAAGTCTATAGTAATGTACTCCCAATGTACTCCCAACAAAGAGTACAACCAATCTTCTGGCTGACCTTTCTCTGTTCCTTATCAATTGTCCTAAAGTGATTCACCGACTGGGTTTGTTTACAGAGTAAGCAATCCCGACCCACTCCCCAAAGGATTCTATATGCTCGAGGGTGGACTGCCAATTATGTAAGATAGGATTAATATCAACAATATTCTTGCATATAAGTATGATTAAGGAAGTGCAACAACAACTGAAAAGTATAGTAAAATATAGTGCACAGTAGTAAAAAGATCTATATGTGCTGTCTCAATAATCACAACTAAGATTTAAACTACTACCATATTCACAGTTGCTAAGTCCTCAGGGGTTTCAAATCACCAAGAATAACTTGACCACAACTTGAATATCACCTAATTACATCACATTGCACAAAAATCTCATCATTACATCAGTACATCCTATACCAACATAGTAGAAAATTGTCAGTTCATGTGTAAGCTAGCACACATACCTCATCCGGTGTGACCAACTGAGTAACTATGACTTAATTAAATCATATCTGAAATAGGATGTACCCTTTCATGCCTACCACTCAGCTATTGCCTGAGCTGAAAGTCTCCTCAGAGATGGTGGCAATGGGCTCTAGACTGCAAGAAGTGAAGTCATATTCTAAATTAACACCTTAGAGCTCAATTATCTACTGAATCCCGCCATGAACTGCCCTGCCATAATACAAAGTAGGCTTGCTGCCTGTAACTCTAACCTCCCCTACTTGTCTCTCGGTCATTATTAGCAGATACCCGCGAACAAACAACCTTTATCTTAATCACCTAATGCACAAACTAGCACACCCGAACTTGTCTTTCTTGTGCGAGTTATATTCATGGAGGAACTCATTCTCAACTAAACCTACATGTCATCAAGGCGTGCAACTAAATGACATGTACGCCCACTCTCATTTAGGTTATTTATGACCAAACTGTTTAACTTGAACCCTTCTGGCCCGACCTTGTCATTTCAGACTGACTTGGCATAATTTTAAAGACTTGAGCCTAATTGGGTCAATTCAGGTCATATTGTGCCAGCTAGACCTAAAATTGGTTGGCTTTAGTCATTAGAACTAATTAGTCATTAACATACCTCAAGTAGTAATGTTGGACTAACTACGACTTACCCCAAAATTTTCAGGTCAAGACCGATCAAAATGTCAACACCATGTTAGGATTTTTGAGAGACCCTTACTTTGACTCTCTAGTGAGTATTGGATTGTAGAGGTGTTCACGCCCTCCCTTCTTGGAACGAGTGCGTTTGGAGTGACCAATTGTGGTACTGAAGAGGAAGAGAATGTGAATAGGAATGGGAAGGGGTGTCGAGGAGGGGCCGGAGCATCACTCAGAGCATGGTTCCTCGAGGCTGGTTGGTGGTAGCTGCACTGGTAGAGGATTTCAGGTTCAAAAGATGCTTCATTCCATAATGGAAGGGTACTTATACCCCCTTGGCACAATTACACATTAGGTCCACCCTCATGGGTTAATTAACGAAATATAAATACAAAAAAAGATATCAAAGAATATAAAAAAGAAATTCAATACGTAAAATAAACTGGCAATCACAACGAGTGCGTTAAATTTCCAATGCTCGTCTCCTCACACTTTCTCACGTTTGGTATAGCTCATCCCTAGCGCGGGCCCATACCATATTGTCCCTTGGGAAATCCAACTTGTCCTCAAGTTGAAATGTAGTAACTTCTATTTCCATATCGCCATCCCACAGTTCATGCCATTCCCATTGGACGAGGTCCTCAAATAACCCCCTCCTTCACGATGCAAGAGTGTTGTCTGGTTACTGTAACACGCTCCCTTCATCAATTGGGGAGGGGAGGGGTGCCCTCCAGTAGGGTGTACACACTTTTCGTGAGTTTTGACACGAAGAAAGAGGTAATTTTTTTACATCCAATGGATGTAGTCGGTAGGCCATTTCTCCATCAGTCTTCTCTATTTGGAAAGTCCCTTAATGCTTTGGGACAAGCTTGTTTTTTATGTGCCGGGTCATCGAACTCTGTTGGTATGCACTAAATTTAAGTTATACCCAATCACCGATTATGTTTGACTTGCCTGTGCCCGCCGTTGTATGTTATTTTCTTCCAAACTTGTGCTTGTTCTAGGCGAACCTCGACCATCACAAGTAACTCATCATGATCTAAGATGAGTCACAGTGCATTGCTCGCGGTAACAAATGAATTCGTTCTCCATCGTCCAATATTCTTTAAGCATGCCTTGTTCGTTTGCCTCCTTGAGTTAAGGGTTGGAGTTGCCCCGATCTCCTCCCGTATGGTTACCGCAAGGGGGCACGATGGGTGTTGAGATAGCATAGACTAGCGCCTCTATGATTCCCTATTTGGATCGTAGTATTGTAAGATCCTATGATCCGGATCGCAATCCTGACAACCTCGTTTACAGCTCTGTTAAGCATGTTTGCGTTGTGTTTGATCCAAAAGTCATACCCTAGTGAGAGACTAGCCCATTTCTGCTGTGCGGGAGTTGCAATCTTTTGCTTATGAAGAAATTTCAGACGGTAGTGGACAATACAAATGATGAAGGATTGCCTATAGGTGGGGCCGCCAATGCTGCATGATCTTGGCCAACCCGACGAGTTCTTGCTCGCAAGCAGGTAATTTCCGATGGTACCACCGACTTCTTGCTACGAAAAACAATCTGATGTCCTCGCTGTTGAAACACTCCTCCACTATCCTCTATAGTGGCATCATATTCAACTATGCACACCTCTAAGGAAATTTGGAAGATGCAACACCGGAGCTGGCACGAGTGCTTCCTCAAGCTATCCAATGGTCGTGGTGTCCTCTAGCCTCAGTTTGAAGGATTCCTTCTTGTGGAGGTTCGTCAAAGGTGTCGCGAACTTCCCATGAACTTTAATGAAGCGACGATAGTATCTTGTTAGATCGAGGAATCCCCACAACTCACGTCGGGTTCTCGACTCCACCCATTCAGTCAGTACGCTAATCTTCCCTGGATTCATCACTACTCCTTGCTCGTGGACCACGCGATCGAAATGTCACAGGTGTGCCACCAAAAGATTACTTCCTTTTAGGGAACAATCAATTCGTGTGAATCAATCCGTGATGCAGAGGTGCTCCAACTGTTCTTCCATCAACTTGCTATGTACAAGAATATCTTCAAAGAAAACAAACACAAATTTATGTAAGTGGATGCAACATACCTCATTCATTTGTGATTGAAAGGTGGATGGGTCTTGACGAGGCTTAACGACATAATCAAAAACTCAAAATGGCCTGTGATGTGTATAAGAAGCCATTTTCTCGATGTCTTGAGGGATCATGTCGATTTGATGCTTGCCCGAACATAAGTCAAAGTTTTGAGAAGTACCTCCCCATAAAGTTCATCCAAGAACACCCCCACGACACTTATCAAAAACTTATCCTTCAGAGTCCTCACGTTTAGCTTACGATAGTTGACGCATATTCTTCAAGTGACGTCCTTCCGCACGGGGATAACTGATAAGGAAAAAAGGCAATTGACTTGTCTTAATGATGCCTTGATAAAGCATGGTTGCACATTGCCGTTTTATCTCGTCTTTTTAGAGGTATGGTTATTGCGCCAAACCATTACCGAAGGTGTGCCTGGAAGTAATATAAATTCAGTGATCCAGGAGGTGGGGGGGGGGGGGCGAGACATTTTTTCTTCCATCACACTTTTCATACTTCTCCAACAGTTGCTCGAGTTCATCTTTATTTCAATGTGAAGGTGACTGGTGAGATTTGGTCGGTCTCCCGCTACACTATTTCCTTCCCCTCGAGTTATCCTCATCTCTAGCAGTTTGAAATCCCAAACTATTGAGTTGTGTGCCCAACTACTTATCTTCCAAAATCATGCCAAACTTGTGGAGCTGGAGGTGTGTAATTCAGTAAAGAACCGTTCTCGCTCAATGTGCACCTGGATGTCAGGATTAGACAACTTGTCCTCATTAACGACAACTACTCGTGTTACCACAATGTTGTATGTGAGTGCCCAACCTCTTGTCTACTTCCCAATGAAATTGCGAGCTTCTAGAATCCACCAATACCTTTTCCGCCTCCTCTCAGACTTGGACAGTCGTTTACATGGCATGGTCATAACTGACCCCGATGATGACATAAAATGAAACATCTTTGATCTTCCATGTCTCCCATACCTTGCTCTTCGTCTGATGACTTGTCCACTTCTAACAAAAATTGTTGCCCGCACTCGTAGCTTGCACTATAGGGCTTGCCACAATTATAACACAACCTTTTGGATGACAGTTAGTCGTTTCCTCATGTGACATTATTTTGATGAGGGGTGCAGATGTGGAATATTGCCTTTTAGGCTGTCTCGTCGAAGGGGCCATGGCTTGAAAAGGCCACTCCTGCAGCCCTACCACTCGACCACCCCCGCTTCCCCTCAGAGTGGCAGTCCAGGTGTAACCTTCCCTCCCATATTTTTGTGATGCTCATTGCAGTTCTTAAGTTAGCGAGCGCCTCATGTTCTACCTCAATGATAAGGCATTTATGCTGTCCGACCGAGGAGATAGGGGCATGTTACTCGAGAAGATTGAAGGTGACACGCTCCATTTTTTTTAGAATTTCTCAAGATAATCATTGACAAAGCTAGTTTATTTGAGAGATATGAGCTCTCCCAAGCGAGCGCCTCATGTTCCACCTTATTGATTAGGCATTTATGATGTCCAATCGTAGAGATTGGGACTTACTCGAGAAGAATGGAGACGTGCCAGGATGTTTTGGAACTTGTTAAGATAATTATTGACAAAGTCAGTCTACTTAAGGGATATGAGTTCTCCCAAGGGATTGCTTTTTAGTGGCAGATCCAAAGCGTATGTTGTAGTGTCGTTTGAAGTTGTCTCATGTCCTATTGGGGCGCTCCTCTCTAGTTGTCCATAAATAGCTTACCCGCTCCAAGGAGATGGTAGGATGCTACACCAATCCATTTTATCCATGGTGTATGTTGGGTTGTGAAGTACTACTCACACTGCAGAAGACAAGCTTGTGGGGTTTACCTTCAAATTGTAGATCGAGAAATTTAGTTTGACATCTTGGGAGATATCGACCATCTCCGCCCTTCCTTTATACTTTTTTAATCTTAATGGGGAGGGTCCGTATCCCTTGCGAAAACTTCTGTTGGGTCGTGACATAGGTGAGTGGTTTGCTGCATAATTAGTGTATTCATTCAATAGGTGAGAGCTGCAAGGGCGGTGTCATCTTTGTCCTGCTATTGAGCAATTTAGGGGGAGGTAGTGGCAACTTAGTTCATCATCATTTTCTAGAGTGACTCCATAATGCGCGATAAGGTGAGGTTCTCGTCCCCCATCGATACTCGTGGTGGCGTGACATGGGATTGGGCTCTTGGGAACGTAGGATCTACCCGTACGAGCGGTGTTCCTATTTGCGGGTAGGGCACAAGGATTTGTCAGGGTAGCGCTCAACAGATGCGGTGGTAGGCTGAGGTGGCTCTGATATGAACTTGTTAGGGTCTTCAAGAGTTCCTTTTTTGGATCATTCAGTAAGTATATGATCGTAGAGATGTTCACACCCTTCTTTCTTGGCAGTCCAACATTGTCGGCCCTATCTGTTCGGCCGATAGTTTGTGGCCCGGACGGACCACCAGTCTTTGCTACTTTTTGAGTCAGAAGATGACCACTCCCACATAACAAGTTTGGGGGGTGAAACTTTTGGGTACGACTTCACGGTGGAGTTTCGCTCGGGCAAGACCAACGTCGTGACAAACACGTTTTCTCGCCAGCCAGACGCAGCAGAAATTGACAGCCATCTCCTGACCCGTGAGGCAAGAGGCAATGCCTTACAGAGTGAGGTGGAAGCCAACCCGACCATTGCGCTCCATCATCGATCGCTTACGTACTGATGCATCCGCATGCCCACTGTATACCCTTGTGAGGGTCGACTACTATACCGGGGATGCATGGTGCTATCGGCTTTGTCTCCCAGCATTCCACGCTTCCTTGCCGAGTACCACGCCACACCAGCTGTCGGCCATGTCCGTGCCTTGCACACTTATCGTCGTTTGGCCGCAGCCCTTTATTGGCGGGGCATGCTGTTCCAGGTGGAGGATTATGTTGCCCCCTGTTTGGTCTGCCAATGCTCCAAGTACGAGGCCACATTTCCAGGGGCCTCTTGCAACCTCTCCCCCTGCCCGACCTCATCTGGGAAGATTTGGCGTTGAACTTCATTACAGGACTCCCTCGTTCCTCGGGGTACAACTGCATTCTCGTGGTGGTGGACCGTTTGTCTAAGTACGAACACTTCCTCCGCGACATTTTTTTACCGCACCGCTTGTGGCCGATGCCTTCATCTCGGTGGTGGTATGCCTCCATGAGTTTCCCCACTCGATCTTTAGTGGTCTTGATCCATTTTTCTTAAGTCACTTTTGGCAGGAGTTATTCAAGCTACATGGGACACAACTTCGAATGAGTACAATCTACCATCCACAGAGGTTATGGACAATCCGAGGTCTTGAACCGTTGCCTCAAGACGTAATTATGATGCTTCACGTCGGACCAACCACGTTATTGGGACAAGTGGTTTGGATGAACAAAATTCTCTTACAACACCGCTTTCCACTACTTCGTTGGCATGACTCTCGTCTAGGCCGTATACAACCTCCCACCATCCTACAACACCTTCCACGGGAATGCCACGTGGGGTCCGTGAGAGATCTACTCAGATCGCGACGAGACACTCAGGCTACTGAAGACCCACCTCCACGCAACACAATAGAAGATGATCCACCACACCAACAAACGCCGCCGTCATGCGCAATTTCAGATTGGAGACTCGGTGTTCGTCAAGCTCTGCCCCTATTGACAGTCCTCCGTTGCACAACGGGGCCACCCAAAATTGTCCGCCCATTTCTACTGGTCTTTCGAGGTGATTGCCCGTATTGTCGAGGTGGCCTACCGGCGCCACCGCCCTCCCCACAGCAGGATCCATCCCGTGTTCCATGTTTCACAGCTTAAACAGGTAGTGGATGACCACACAGTCGAAGACTCCTTCCGATCCACCTTTGGGCCGGATTGCGTCACACCGCCATCTTGGACCTTCCCAAATCCCTCTTGGACTGCACTTTCGATCAAGCAACCTTCCGTGAGCAAGTATTGGTAGTTTGACAACGCCTCTCTCAGTCAGACGTTGCATGGTGGGACCACGAGGACTTCCGTACTCAGTTTTCGGGATTTTGCCTTGAGTACAAGACAAATTTTCCAGATGGAGGCATTGTTACGGCGGAGGAGGATGACCCGAGGAGCGAAGGCGCCGCGACTACTTGGCAGGTTTATTCTCGGAGGCCAAAATGACAGTGAATACTAATTGGGGGCACATCCCCTCTATTTAGTCTTTGATACTATTTACTGTATGTCTTTGTGTGTGTGGGTATATATAATTCCCCCTCGTATCTTTATTTCTTGTTTTGGATGTTTGGACTTGAGTTGGAGCCTAGGGCTCAAAAGAGGGTCTCCTCTTGAGTATTCTTAAGTGATTTCAGTTTTTCTCTTCCACCCAACCCTAAGGGGGTATCACACCCTCCCACATGGTGAGTACTAGAATAGGAATGTCTTGCATCAAATTTCTACAAAGCAAATACTTGAGTTTGTTTATGAGAATTGAGGTCCAAATATTGCCGCATGCTTAATTCAAAATTATCTATTTTTTGGTGATTTGTTAAACCTTTAAACTCTTTTTAGGATCAGGGTTATAACCACTCTACAATACTTAGTGTGTTTTCAACTACGTAAGAGTTTCTTATGTTGTTAATAAATAGGCATAAACATGAATTCAGGAAGAACGATGGTTATTAATGTGGAGTACAATCAGCTGGATCCTCTGCTTAGAGCAACTGGACATGCTGATGGAGATGCCAATGGTGAGACAGGCTACTCTCCCTTCCCTGGCAATATAAATCAGGTATTTGCATGATTTCATCAACTGGTATCAATTATATTCTTTTGAATTATGCCTTTTTAATCGGACAAATGATGAGAGGCATTCATAAAGCTACCACAAATAGTACGAATAACACTAATCAATGCAAAGGTTACTTAGTTCCATCCATTTACTTGGAACCCTTGCTATTACAGAAACGTTCTGATGATGCTTAATATGCAGCTTATTTTGGAACTTGGACCATACATTGAAGAGCTAACTAGAACCCACGGTGCAATCTCAGAGTTTGTCAACCCGAAGTAAATTTCTCTGTCTCCCTCTCTCTATAGATATGTATAATTGATTTGTTTCTATTCCTCATTATTATTTATTAATAAAAATATAATGTTTACATTGGTTTTTAGTTATCTTTCTAAATTTAATGTTTTTTCTCATCTAACTATCCATTCTAATTTTACATTGCAATGCTTTATTGCATGCAAATAGCAATGTTTTGTTGTATGTAGATGGAATTAGTGTAAATAGGATAATGACTCCTATAATACTGCATTATGTATTTTTATAGGATATAATTGTTATTTTGAGCACATTATAGCATTTTATTTAATGGCTGACTATATTAAAATGTGTAAGCACTAAGCATTATATTGTGTTGCAACTATTCATGTGCCAGAGCTACTATTTGCAAGTGAAGTATTCCGAAGCTTCAAATTAGATAGAAATTATAGCAATAATAACTTTGTAGCTACATGAAGAGAGAAATGGTGCTGAAATGTGTAATACTTATTCATTTCATTTATGGGCAGAACTCTATTTATATAAAGCAGTACATCTAAATGAGGAATAAAAAAAGGTATTGTTCTTAATACAAATTCTACACTTCCAAAATTAATGTTAACACCCACCTCAACCATCTTGTGAACCTACCGATACATATACGCTTTGTGGACAAGTGACGCGTGCTCAGACGATCGGTCTCACTCATGAGAGTTTCCCAGAGACTCGGTACCCGTATGGATAATATTATTTTGGTAGTTAATTATGTATTTCATCTTTTAGCGTGTCTCCATCTATATAAGGATCTCATAGCATGAGAGTTAGCTTATCTTGAAGTTAGTCTTGTTTTGGATCTCTTAGGAGAGAATGAATATTAGATGTATGTCGCATTCTTTTTACGTGATTACTTATACGTGCCCACTGCAAGGTTGATGTGACGCAGGACGAATCTATAGGATGTGGACTTGCGATGCCCTAACCCTAAATGCAACACACATGGGCATGCGATGAATGTAATTGACCGATGATGAACCTTAAAATGAAGATGCAAAAGAATACAAGCACACGATCCAATGAACTAACGAAGGATAACCTTAATGCGATGCACATGCGATGACTCACTCATGCAAGTATTTTCCGACACACAATTAATTAAACAACTTAATTTTAAAATCTCGTGCAAGCGTCCCAATTGATTACAAGTATTGCAATGAAAGAAAGCAGACAACAATTACAAGTTAATTGAAAGTGCACTGAAATTAAAATGCGAAGCAAATAAATCTTTTGCGCGCCAATAGAGATATGTAACAATCAAATTAATTTATGCCAAGTATTACTAGCAGTATGAGATATTCGAACAATGTGAATAAATGATCACTAGAAGTAAAAGCTCACCAAGTATTCAATGCCGGTGGTGTTGGGGAAGCTCCAATGGTGTCAGTGACTGTCCGAGAGTGAGAATACTGTTGTGGGGGGGCAAACATTTGGAGAGGGGCATTGACTGTTTGGTGGGTTGGGAGGGCTGTTGGAGGTGGGGAAAATTCAGGTATGATGTTAAGGAAGTGCTGGAGTGGATATATGGAGGGGTATTGCCGTGGAAATGGAGGAGGGGCTTGAGAGACTTCAGGAAGGGTGTTTGGGAGTGGATTTGACAGTGGAAAGGGCCTGGACAGCAGGGTGTAATAGCGGGGAGGTGCTGAATGGTGTGATTTTGGAGCAGGGAGGGGTTGGAATGCTGAAATCGGAGGAGAGTAGGGTCGGGGCTACTGCAGGGAGGGATGCGGGAATGTGTTATTTTGGAGTGTAGATGTGCGGGAAGGCAAGGATATGCGGTGGGGTGGAAGGGGAGGTGTGAATCTGGGGTGTAGAAGGCTGGGGAATCGCTGGAGTAGAGTTTCGAGGTGGTGTCTTGTGGCGGGAAGGGAAGAGGAGGCTCAGATCTGAGGTGGAGATGCAGAATACTTGGTAGGGGATGGCAGGAGGCGGCAGGAGGTGGTAGAAGGCGGCAGGAGGCGGTAGAAGACAACGGATGGGGGAGTCGGCACCCCCGGAGGCGGTAGAAACTCCCGACGTTGGCACCGGGAGGGGGAAGGCGTCACACCTTCCGCTGATTGAGCGGTTCCTCTTTGAAACTGTGAATCCTCGACGTCCCCTTCATGCGGCTGTTGGAAGAATATAAGGGGGTGAGAGTTCGGTTAAGAATATCCAACAACCACGATTGATCAATGGATATTTTAACATAACTACCAAAATACAAATTCAATAAAATAAAATAAAATATATGAAATGTGAAAAAATTGCGACGAATGCGACGGTGGTCTCCGATCATCCATCTGATGATCGAAAAGTCGCCGATCTCCATCATGATGACTTTTTTTTTCCAAAGAATATATTCAACAATGCTTGTGTAATGTAGACTTTGATGATATTTTTTTCTCCTCTTGCTAAGTTAACATTGTGAATGTTCTTATATTTTACTGCTATTAAATCTTTCCCGTTATACTAAATTTATGACAATAATACTTTCTTAATACTGATCTACAAAATATTGTATATATGGTTCAACCATGTAGTTTTAAGCATATGAGAGAATTTCACGCGTCATCTAAAACATACATTATACGTTAGGGAGGAGTCTTATGCTCAGAGTAACCACATTGCGGTAAAAGGTATGTTACAGTGACCAGGCCCGAGCGACTGTTTACCAAAAACATAGGTCACCGCAAAATCGTAAGGACCATGTATGGGGGCTGACACCTGCCCAGTGCCGGAAGGTCATTGGAAGTTGGTGACCTGATGACAAGTGAGCTGGTGACCAAAGCCCCGGTGAATGGCGACCGTAATTATAACGGTCCTAAGGTAGCAAAATTCCTTGTCGGAATATACTAGATTTGACCAATTGTCAATCCTACCTCCTCTATGTTCTTGATCGCCCATCTTTTTGTTTCAGTAGAGTCTTTCAGTGGCATGTTTCTGTCCTCTTTCCCATTCCTTAGAAAAATGAGCCACCAGGTTCAGGTACGAGATAACTCGGGCTAACTCATACCACATGATGCTTATCCTGTCAGGCGATATCACATTCATATAGCAGAAGATGATTCATAATATTAAGCCACAAGAGTTAGCATAATTTACATGAAATAAAACGACACAGGGGTCTATAGTGCTAGCAAATAGTAAAAGTGTGGGCTAAGTAGCAAGCTCTACGTAATACATCAAACTAATATGATAATCTCACATCTCTCATATCATCCCCAACAGTAATAGGTAGTGATGAAGGGTTCCGCTGCGGTCCTCTCCCACAAGCTAACGGTTGTCCTTCAGGTGGAGTTGCTGTTCCTCGGGTGGTTTCAACTAGAGGATTAGTCAATGACTAAGTGGTTTCCTTCTTCACCCTTAAGGCATCCTATATGCACAAGTTGGGGAGGACGTATAGCTGAAAGGGTTATCTCAACAAGACATTTATATATACGAAAGCATTCTAAAAATATGTAGAATTAGATGCAAGATTAAATAAGTGTAAGTACGAACACAAGTAACAAATTAACTTATCATATAAAAACGGCAATACAATTTATATGATAATTATCTAAGAGTACATTGCAGTAATAAATAACATTTCACACAATTTCCATTACATTTATAGAAGTTCTATGCCGAAATAGATTTGGCTGTTGTTAAATGGGTCATGAGCCTCATTATCTTGGCCAGACAATGACAACAGAGCGGTCATTTCCTCTTCTATGAAAGGCAAGTACAAGTCGAGATTGATAGACCTTGCTTCTTCGGGATCGATTTGGTCAGTCGTAGTGTACATAGTCTAGTCGGGATCCAGGGTGGTTATAGATCTTGGGAGGACGCACTCATGGTTTCTCGTGAGTTAGTGGGCCCCTCTGGCAGTCTCTTGCTCTTTATTTGGGCCACTAGGATCTAGGGGCCCATGAAAAATGGGGAGGTTACAGAATCTAATAAATCAAAAGATATTTTTGTCCCCAAAAAGGTTAACCTTGAGGTGAAGTTGAGAGAGGGTTATACTTTATCGCTAATTCAAGCATAAGCAAAATTAACATTTACATTCTCTCCCACAGTTATCTTAATAGTAACCGCTTTTTTAGCAATATTAATATTGTATGCTTGAGTTCTAGCCAAGATTATTATTAGTGCTGAACTCCCCATACAACCAATTGATTTTTATATTGACTGCTTGAGTTCTAAAATAATATCACAGCATGCTAGGCCTAATGCTCACTCTTTATGCCATTCAATTAAAAAGAAGTTCATATGCTATTGCTAGATGTCCAAGAACCCTACCTGTTAGGGTTTGTGTTGAGAATATAATCCTATGTTAGAACACTCTTATACTATTCTGCACTAAATATAGATCCCGGCCCTTCACTAGTTGAAAGGGGAAAATTGAATTAAAACAATTAAAGAGGACTCCCCACACTTATATATATGTAGGGGAGAAAGATGTAAAGACAACAATACCCTTATGGGTAAATACAATAGTAAAGAAATAAAAAGACTTGATTTCAACTCTCCCCCTCAAGTCGAACGGTAGATATCCGTCATTCCGAGCTTATGAATATCATCAGTGAAGACATCAGATCCTAGACTCTTGGTGAAGATGTCAGCCAGCTGATCTCTGGAGTGAACGAAGGGTGTGGCTAAGCTTCCTTTTTCAAGATGGTCTTTGATGAAATGACAATCCACCTCAACGTGCTTAGTCCTGTCATGCCGAGCTGGATTGTGTGCTATGCTGATGATAGCTTTGTTGTCACAGTACAGGGATATGGGAGCTTTCTCCTGAAGCCCCAGATCTTGCAATAGGGTACGCAACCAAAGGCCTTCACAGAGGCCTTGAGACATTGCTCGGTACTCAGCTTCGACACTAGATTTGGTCACCACATTCTGTTTCTTACTACGCCATGTGACCAGGTTTCCTCCAATGAATGTGCAATAACCCGTTGTAGATTTCCGGTCATCGTGGCATCCAACCCAGTTAGCGTCAGTGAAAACATCGATCTGCAAATGATTGTTCTTAGAGAACATTAGCCCCCGTCCTGGGGACTTCTTCAAATACCAGAGGACACGGTAAGCCGCCTCCTGGTGTCTGGCCCTTGAGGCATGTATGTACCTACTCAAGATCCCAACAACATCTGTAATGTCGGGGCAAGTATGTGAGAGATATAAGAGCTTTCCCACCAATATTTGATAACTGGAGGCATCTGTATGATCGCCATTGCTATCCTCATCGATCCTATGGTTCTCCTCCATAGGGGTGTTTGCAGGGGCACAACCGAGCAAACCGGTCTCCGTTAGCAGGTCCAACACATACTTGCGTTGGGAGATAAAAATACCTTTGTCAGAACGGGTCACTTCAATTCCTAGGAAGTAGCGTAGCCTTCCCAGGTCTTTTACTTCGAACTCAGCTGAGAGACGAGCCTTCAACTTGGAGATTTCATCTGTGTCATTTCCTGTGATCACAATGTCATCAACATAGACAATCAAAACAACAATTTTCCCTTCATTCCTCCTGAAAAACAATGTATGATCAGAGTGTCCCTGCTTGTAGCCAAACTGGATCATGGCCTTGTGGAATCTACCGAACCATGTCCTCGGGGACTGCTTCAGTCCATACAAGGACTTCCATACGCGACAGACAAGCCTCTCTTGTCCCTTCCTCACAAAGCCCGGAGGAAAGACCATGTACACCTCTTCTTCGAGGTCCCCGTGCAAGAACGCATTTTTGATGCCCAGTTGATGATGTTCCCAATCTAAAATAACAGCACAAGATATGATCACACGAATAGTCCATCTTTGCAACAGGTGCAAAGGTATCTTGGTAATCAATCCCCTGAGTCTGGCTATAACCACGAGCAACCAACCGAGATTTATATCGCTCGACTTTCCCATCCGGATTCTGCTTGACTGAGAAGACCCATCTTGAACCAATGAGTTTCTTGCCAGGAGGAAGAGGGATGACATCCCATGTGTGATTCTTCTCCAAAGAGGACATTTCTTCCTTCATTGCTTGAGCCCATACTGGAATGCCAAGTGCCTCTTGCCATGTCTTAGGAATAGAGATCTCGGACAAGGAGGATATAAAAGACTGGTGAGGCTTAGAGAGATGATTATAAGCAATATGGTTAGAAATGGGGTGTTCGGTACACCGTGCCTTACCTCTTAGCTGAGCAATGGGAACATGTAAATCAGCATCAGGATCTGAGTCCAAAGGCAACATTGGCAGCGGCGGAGCAATGACAAGCTGTTCACCTGGTTTTCGACGATGATAAACATGAGGTAGCGGCGTGATGCGAGATTGATGATGAGAAAGGGGTTTATGAGAGATATCTGTAGTGGATGGCATAGTGGAAGGTGTATGCGGGATATCTGTAGTGGATCGCATAGTGGAGTTATATGCGGGATATCTGTAGTAGATGACATAGTGGAAGTAGGAGCGGTACCAATCACAGGGGGATTAACAGGAAGAGGAACGGTAATAACATCATTATCCTCCTCCCCTTGACGACAAGGAGTCGAAGCTAAGTAATAAGATTCGTCTTCGCGAAATGTCACGTCCATGGTACAGTAAGTGTGTCTGGAGGGTGGGTGATAACACCTGTACCCCTTGGTGGTGGTAGAATAACCAAGGAAAACACAACGGATAGCTCGAGGATCGAGCTTGTCACAAAGTGGTTGATGAACATGAACAAAATAGACACACCCAAACACGCAGGGTGGAAGAGAAGAGGTATGAACAACAGTCGTAGAAGAAAGACGAGCTAGAGGGGTAGTATACGCTAGAACCCGTGATGGAAGACGGTTGATAAGATGAGTGGCCGTCATGATGACATTACCCCAATAGGGTTTCAGAAGGTGCATGGAGATGAGGAGACAACAGGCAACATCTACGAGATGCCTGTTTTTGCGTTCTGCCACACCATTTTGGGTGGAAGTGTAAACACACGTGGTTTGGTGGATGATGCCATTTCTCGAGAGATAGACCCCAAACTCACCACGATCATCATATTCCCCTTATTGTCGCTTCGAAGTACACGAATGGTTTCATTGAACTGTGTTTGTATCATCTTATGAAAGGTTTGAAAAACAGAAACAACTTCTCCTTTCTTCTTCAAAATATAAACCCACGTAGTACGAGAAAAACAATCAATAAAAGTAACAAACCATCTATAGCCAGTTAAAGACACACTCGGGGAAAGTCCCTAGACATCAGAATGTATAACAACAAAAGGTGTACTACTAGGAGAAGATAAATGGGATGTTGAATGACGAACATGTTTAGACATTACACATACATCACATTTTAAACTAGGAATAAACTGAGATAAAGCAGGAAAGAGTTTCTGAAGATAAACGGGTGACAGTTGACCAAGACGCAAGTGCCAACGGCGAGCGTCAGTAGCAGTAGCAGCAGAAGAAGAAAGAGGAAGGGATGATGGTGTAGTATCCAGGTAGTACAGACCACCACGATTCCTACCAATTCCAAGTATCCGCTTCATACCCAGTTCCTGAAAAATACAAGAATCAGAGAAAAATGTTACAAATCAGTTAAGAGATTTACTAAGGTTGCTAATAGAGAGTAAGAGAAGAGGAACATGCAAGACGAAAGAGAGAGGAAGAGAAGAGGAACATGAAAAGAAACCCTTGCCAGCAATAAGAGACAAGGTACCATTGACAGAGACAACCTTGCCCTTAACAGACAAGGGAGTGTAGGAGAAAAAACCTATAGAGGACCCGGTCATGTGGTCAGTGGCTCCGGAGTCAATGATCCACTCATACAGAGGAGACACAACGGCATGGGCACTGGGCATCGCAGCAGTAGCAAACAAAGAGGAAGTACCACTTGGAGTAGGATCAGATTGAGAGTGAAGCAGGCGTCGCAGAGCATCAAATTCTGATGTGGTGAAGTGATCCGGGAGCTGACCATGATGGACCTCCTGCATCTCTGTGGAATAAGCAGCATCATGAGAACGGGTACCAGTATGGCGGGATCCCCCACGTCCAGGGTCACGATCACATCCACGACCACAGATATATCCAGGTGGAGCAAGGTGTGAATGAAGCTTGAAGCACACTTCGCGAGAATGGCCCCGACGACCACAATGAGCGCACGTGGGAATCATGTTGGTATGACTGGAGCCACCACGTCCAGTACTCGTAAATGCCGAGCGGTCAGGAAGAGGAGCCGCCGTGCTGAGAGAACGTCGACGATCTTCATCGCCAAGAACCATACTGAAGGCCTCCCGGAGAGATGGAAGAGGAGACCGATGAAGAATATTAGTGCGAACCATATCCAGCTCCATGCCCAAACCCATCAAGAACACATGTAGGCGGAATCATTCGTCTCTCTTCTGCAACAGGACTGCATCGGCAGTGCATGCAGGTGTAAACTGGTCGAAGTAGTCCAACTCCTGAGAGATACGCTCGAACTCGGAGTAATATGTGGAAACTGTCATAGATCCCTGCCATAGCTCCAACATACGGCGGTTGAGCTCATAAACCTGAGTGGAGTTCCCAATCTGAGAATAGGTCTCCCGCGCTCGAGTCCAAATCTCGTAGGCTAAGTCCATTAACATATAACTGCGGTACACCTTGGGGGACATAGAATGGAGAAGCCAGGATACCACCAGTGAATTTTCAGAGTCCCATCGCGGCCAGGAAGAATCAGCCCTAGATGGTGCCACCTTAGTCCCTTCAATGTATCCAAACAACTGATGACTGTGGATAACATGTTGTGCTGCACGAGACCATTCGAGGTAGTTCGTTCCATACAGTGGAACAGTGGTAATCTTCAAGGAGCCAGCATGGCCAGAGGGTCGCTGAGGTTCACCCATCGGGGGAGCCATAACTATCGGGGATGTAGAATCAACCGCAGCTGAGGAATCATCCATGACGAAGAGCAACGAGCTAACCACACAAGAAAAAGGGCAGCCGACAAGATCAGAAGTCTGGCTGCAACAAAGTATCAAGATCTGGAGCATCAACGATCAAGATCTGGCTGCATTAGGAGTAGCGTCGATGTCGAATCAGGAGTAGCATCGATGTCGCGGCGTCGATGTAGAGAGCAAGCAGGAGTAGCGTCGATGTCGACTGCAACAAAAAAAGAAACGCGGCAGGAGGGGGCGTCGATGTCGCGGCGTCGATGTCGCGGCGTCGATGTCGCGGCGTCGATGTCGCGGCGTCGATGTAGAGATCAAGCAGGAGTAGCGTCGATGTCGACTGGAACAACAAAAAGAAACGCGACAGGAGGCGGAGATCGGGATCGCACGCAACGACCGCGACGATGCTTCATGAGGAGACGGTTTGCTCCTTCAGCATGCCCCGCTGCCGGCGAGAGAGCCGTGGGGCTCCATGCGCGATGTTGGCGACAAAATAGCGGAGGGATGAACGATGAAGGGCGGGCGGCGAACGATGAAGGGAGACGAACGATGAAGGGCGAGCGGCGGAGAGAAGCGGTATTAGGGTTCGGGTATCGCTCTGATACCAAGTTGAAAGGGGAAAACTGAATTAAAACAATAAAAGAGGACTCCCCACACTTATATATGTAGGGAGAAAGATGCAAAAACAACAATACCCTTATGGGTAAATACAATAGTAAAGAAATAAAAAGACTTGATTTCAACTTCACTTACAACCAATTTATTTTAGATTGGATGATTTAGTTCTAACAAACTAACGTAGCTTTCCTAGCGACAGATTTTTGTTGTACTCAATATAAAAGCTTAAAATTGTCAGTAGGATTTCAAATTTCTTAAAGAAACAGCTCATCTCCACGTTTTTTTTTGCATAGATCAAGACATTTTCCTTCTGCATGATATCTGTTTAATTGTGATTGTTGCAGATACAAGGATTCTAGCAAAACTTCATTCAAATCCTCAACTCGGTTGGAGTGCATGATGCAAGATTATCCAAAAACACTTCCCTCGACTGCAAGGGTGGGGTTCACTGTAAGTTATCAAAATAATTTTACTTTATGTCCGTTGATTGTCAAATTGTCATTTTAACTGATACATTTCATTTTGACGGTACATTCAAAAGTTCTTTCCCAAGTCTTATTGAGAAGGGCATCTCCGTATTCTTTCCCAGTAGTATAGACTTGCTGAGTGCATGCCACCTTTTTTTGGAAATATGCATTCTTTGGTCTGAGAGTTTAAATTTCAAAATATAAATAATTATTATTCCAAAAAATCTAAAATATTATATGAGAGATATCCTCTTTATATAAAGTAGAGGAGGAAGAAATTACTCGTAGAGATGTGAGACTAAATACAAAGAATAAAAGAAATGTACAAGGGGCCCTTTTATACGATTTTATTTGTTAGGAACTAGATGAGATTTGAGGGAGGAGAGATTTCTAGGGTTTGAGAGGAGGCTTGAAGAATACCTGGATGATACTTGCATATCCCCCTCCAAAAGTGGATCCGGGTATATTTATACCCGGACCAAGGCCCCCCTTGGCCGGCCCCAATTGGGGCTGAACCGGGTGGGTTCAGCCCCCGAGGGCCGCATTTAGAAAGTGGGGGCTAAACCAGTTGGTTCAGTCCCGTTGTCGCCTTCGGACCTGTACGGGGGAGTAACATTCCTAACCCCATCAAGACCCAGCTTGTCCTCAAGGTGGGAATCTGATAGCTCCATCCGTCCCCTCAGGCCTACCCATGCCACGTCGCGGCCTTGTCTCTGCAGCCGCTCCAAACAACAAAAAGAGCCCCCCCGACACTGGTGAGAGTCGGATTCCCTGCAGACAGTACTCTCTCCCATCCTTAACAAACTCCATAGTCAACCTCTCCCAATCCAGAGTCACCCGACTCAGCTGTCGCAACCACTGGGCCCCCAGAATCATATCTGGCCCCCAGATGGGCAATAAGTAGACATCCATGTTGTCGGTGTATCCTTGCACACTGACTTCCATGTCCGGAAGCACTCCTTCGCACTGCAGCTCGTGTCCACCGGCCACCACAACCTGAGAAGCGGCAACCTTTATGATCTCTAGCCCCAGCTTCTGTGCCACTGCCAGGCTAATGAAGTTATGTGTACTCCCACTGTCAAGCAGAATGGTCACCTGCTGTTGGCCAATCCGCCCCGCAATATTCATAGTGGGCGGAGCGGAGTCTCCCGCCATGGTCAGGGAAGATACCCCGTACTCGATTGTATCCAGAATGTGCTCTTGTGCCCCTTCGTCTCCATCCGACATCGGACCTTCCTGCAACATGTAAACCTGGATCCTCTGACATTTGTGGTCTGGGGTAAATTTTTCATCGCAGTTGAAGCACAATCCTTGCTCTTTCCTAGCCTGTAGCTCTGTCCAAGTCAATTTCTTCATTGTTACCCGTTCTGCAGCTGTTTGATCCCTTTTTGTGTCGGGAAGGTGTGTAGCGTTCCTCAGAGTGTGCCTCCTGGACTTCTGTCGATTGAGACGCTCTTCTTGAATCCGGGCCAAGCTGATAGCGTGTGTCAAGCTGCGCGACATATAGGCATGCACCTCATCTCTGATATCCTCCTTCAGGCCAGAAATAAAACAACTTGTTAATGTACTCTCGCCCCACTGCACCTTGTTGGCCAACCGTTCAAACTCGGTTCGGTACTCCATCACCGTCCCTTTCTGACACAATTTCTGAAGAAGAGCCTCGAAGTCTTCATACTCAAGGGGACCAAAGCGGGCGGTGAATCCGTCGACAAACTCGTGCCATGGTGCGTGATCCCGTCCTCGGAGGAACCATTGGGTCCACTGGTATGCGTCCTCTTCAAGGTGGAAGGACGCCAACTTTACCCACTGTGCCTCTGGTATCTCCTGATAGCTGTAAAATAACTCTGTCTTTTGGACCCATTCGAGTGCATCTCCTCCTTTGAACTTGGGGTAGTTCATGCGGGTAATCTTCGACGACATATAAGCGCGTGGTAGTTGTTGCCCGGGTCCTCCGTACTCTTGCCCGTGTCCACGCGGTAGCCGTCGATCAGCGACCACATGTGGGTACCCCCAATCCTCTCCATAGGGGTTCCCCAAGACTGGCGGTCTAAACTCCCATCCGCCTCCTCCCCGTCCGCCCGCGGCGTGTCCCGGTGCTCCTGGAATAGGGAGGAGCCCATCACGAGGTGGGTACCCCATCCCGTTGGGTCGTTGGTCCTCTTGGCGGTCTTCACGGTAAGGAGGAAAATCCAAGGCAGACGCGGCGATGTCGCCAAACTGGGTGGACTCAGACCAAACTTGTTGTCGTCGTGAGCCTCCTACCCGACCATTGTCAATTCCAAGCCCCCCATTGATGCTAGAGGCCCGATCGTCGTGCCCCGCTGCTAGAATAGGAAGGGGAAGCTCGACTGCGTTGGTCTCACCCACAACAGTTTTTCCTTTAAGGTGTTGGGTTAACATATTTTTAAGCTCGTCCATGCGGACATCCAATTTCTCTTTGAGACATTTTTCCGATGCCGTTAACCTGCCGGCGAGGGCTGCCACGGTGTCAGTCAGCCCGGTGTAGGTTTCTTCGAGATGTGCGAGCCGATTGGAGTCTTCTTGGGTGCGAGTCACCATGGTGAAATGGCAAAAAATTTGGAGGCGGTGGCCGCTGGATGCCACAATCGGCTGCAGCAATGGTAAGCAGTATGTCGGCGGATGCAGAGCGGCGGAGGCCGCAGGATGCGAGCAGGAATCGACGCCGGGCTGCGAGCAGGATGCGGCGGAGGCAGCAGGCAGCGGGATCGCTGCCGGGATTCGTCGATGAAGATGACGCGGAAGCGGCGCAGGAATCGACGCCGGACTACGAGCAGGATGCTGCGGAATCGCTGCCGGGATCGGCGCGGGAGTCGTTGTGGAAGACGACCCCCGGAGTCAGCGCATGATCGACGCGGGATCGGCGTGGGATCGGCGGATGCGAGCAGGATCGATGCGATGCAGGTGCCGTCGGGTGGAGACGAAGCCGGGTAGAGTGTGTATGAGAGCGGAACGAAAAAAATTTGAGAGGAAGGATCCTCTGATACTAATTGTTAGGAACTAGATAAGATTTGAGAGAGAAGGAGAGATTTCTAAGGTTTGAGAGAAGGCTAGAAGAATACTTGGATGATACTTGCATATCCCCCTCCAAAAGAGGATCCGGGTATATTTATACCCGGACCAAGGACGGCCGGCCAAGGGGCCGGCCGGCCCCAATTGGGGCTGAACCGGGTGGGTTCAGCCCCCGAGGGCCGCATTTAGAAAGTGGGGGCTGAACCAGTTGGTTCAGCCCCGTTGTCGCCTTCGGACCTGTACGGGGGCGTAACATTATTCTTGAGTACATATTTGTTTGTTGATATTATAGGTCTTTAACGGGTTGGCTTGGTTCGGCTTTTGATCAAAACTGCTAACTGAACTACCAGCATGTGGTTCCAAAAATCTGGAACCGAATCGAACCACTTACACCATTGGAACCAAACCGAACCGAACTGTATGGTTCGGTTTGAGTGATTTAAAAATATTAAAATAGAAATTTGGGATAAAAAGGAAAACAAAGCACCATTGTATAGGCTTATAACGAGATAAAAGTGAAAACTGTGATATTTAAATGAGAAAGACGAAAGTTGAAAAATGAAAACTATGATATTTAAAAGTAATAATAATTTTTTTATTTTGTTAGAGGCTTATAGCGAAATAAAATGGAATCTCTTAGATTATTTTCTAAATCAGTGATTTATATGTAAGTTGTAACAAGAGTGACGACCTAATTATATTGATAATAGATTAAAATTTTATTAAAGCTAATACAGTTCACTTTTGTTCGACTCGGTTCAGTTTGGTATTTCAAACCGTTAACCGAATCGAACCTCATAATTTTTTTAAAAAAATGGAACCGTGACCGAACTTTAGGCTACTAAAACCGAACCTAATCGTGCGGTTCGGTTCGGTTCGGTTCGTTTATGCGGTTCGGTTCGGTTCGTTTATGCGGTTCGGTTGGTTCTGACTTACAGCCCCAGTTGATAACCTCATCTTGATGGAATCATAATCAACTTCAATATGTCTTGTTCCTTCATGTTTTGTAGATGAGAATTTTATTATCACAAAACATAAGTAGATAATAATCGTAGTTTTCTTTCAAGGCTTTCATAAGTGTTCTAAACTACTTTAACTCACAAGCAGACCGACCCATACTTCTGTATTCAGCTTCTGCACTTGACCGAATATTACTACTTGTTTCTTACTTTTACAAGTGACCATATTTTCTCCGACATACATGTAGAATCCAGATGGTTGTGCTATATCTAGTGAAGGAGCATGAATGAGAGAGAATAGGATGGGTCTCAAGAGCAAAAGTCTCTCTATTTGTGGGGAAATAAAGGGTTGGTTCAAAAAATGATGTCAATAGAGACATTGCCGTTTAGAGATCGGGTCGAAACATCGATATCCCTTCTGCGGCGGAGAGTCGCAAAGAATCAAAGATACGTTTGGTGGTGCGAGTGGAGAGTTTATCACGACTAAATGCAAAATTGTGGATGAAGGCAGTAAAACCGAACACACGCTGGGTTAAGGAAAAAAGTGTACCTGCCGGATATAGATGAGAAAAAGGCATTGATGCAACCCTAGTCGCATATTATTATTATTATTATTATTGTTGCACTTATTTTATTTTATTTGTGTAGTGCATGCTTTCGTGCTTTTGGACCATTATGTGTTGTATCACGTATGTTATTGACGCCTCTGTGCTATTTTGTATCCCGCCTGTTATTCGTGCATGTTTGTTCGGCTTGTTGGCGTGACCGACCAACGAAGGCAAGCTTGAAAAAATTAACTATCATTTTATAAGTTCCCAAATTATAATGAGGTAAATTTAATTCCAAAAGCCCATTTAAACATCCAACCCCTATTCAAAGCCCGCTTAGACATCCTTTTATTTCCAGCCTTTATTAAAAACCCTCAAAAGAAATTACAACCTATAAAGGCAAACCCTATCTTTACCTTTGAGGAGGCTGGGAAAAAGAACGAACAAAGACCTGTTTTCTCTGTTTTTTCCCTCCAGCGCCGCATCCCGTCCCTACCCGACAAAACCTCCCGTGAAGACTTTGCTTGCCACCGACGTTGATCTAGAGCTTCCCTAGGCTCTGACAACCCCTCCTGCACTGTCCTCCGGCAGCTCCAGTCAACCTCCGACGTTCTCTTTCTCTTAGTCACTCATGGCCTCTGCTCCAGAACTCGCAGTTGTTCATCCTCCTCAACGAACCCCCCTGAAGCCGCAACATTCCAGCGCCCCCTGCTCGACTGAAACTCCCGAAGCCACCTCAACAACCCGTCAAACTAAGCCACCGCAATAGCCAGCTGGCCTCATTCCTGGACGGAATCTCCAGAGCACCAACCAACTCCCAGTGACCCCTCTGCTAGTCACCAGCCTCTCCAGCGCCCTCCAGGCCATCCTGATCCAAGCAAACCATCTTTGGGGTCTCGCGCACTTCAGTCACATATAATCATCTCCTACCTCCTACCAAAAAACAAATCCGTCGCGGCCTCGTCCCTGTGGTATACCTCTCCATTTTTCTCGCTCTCAAACATGTCATTTTGTGCTCAAATTACTTGCAAGAACATTTAATTATGAAGAGTTTGTCTAATTATTTTTATCTTCTCATTACCGTCAATTTCATATCCGTCGATACCAATCCCTTAAATACCTTGCCTGTGGGATATTGATTCGTGTCATCTTATGTTCGAGCGTAAGCCTTATGCTCGTTTGCAACGCCTAGGTCTTTTATCATTTTAAAATAGTCCGTGGAGTTTCTTGCGTCGCAATAATTTAGAGAGATCACAGGAATTATTGTTTAAAATCTGCAGCCTTAACTTTTAGTCTACATTAGGGGTTCTTACCCTAAAGAGTAGAAGAAGGTAGACAATTAATATTAAAATAAGAAACGAGTATCCCATGGCCTCAATAAGAACTGGGAACATTCATCTGACATAGGAGTGTCCGAGCAACATCGAAGAGATAATGATTTTTCCTTTTCGTCCCTCCATTCTATTGGGACGTATACACACAACTAATCTGATGAATAATTAACATTTGAGGTGTAGGAAGATGAGAACTACTGGCTTTTGTATTTCTTTGTATTATCGGTCCAAATAATTTATTAAGGGGAACCAATTTGCATGCAAATTTCATTTTGAAATTTTGAGAAATAAAAAAGGTTCGAAGCGTTCCTTCAAAAGTTACGCACATCTAGAAAAATCCTCAAAAGTTACAATGTACAAATTTTCTCTACCAAGACGATGATGATGCTACTGGAACAGGGAAGTGGATACGACAGATGCAAAAATAGTGGGAAGATCGTCGAGGTAGTATAGATTGCCGCATTTAGTCCCAGTAGTAAATATTATGTGTGAATTTCCTGAAAATAATATGCAGTGTGAGAATATGAGATTGATCATTCCAATTGTCCTGAAAGAGTTGGCAGATAATAAATTGCAAGACAAATTTGGGACGAGTTGAGTGTTGTTCAACCAGAGAAGAGATTCTGTAGTTAGAGCTCCAGATCTATAAACTGGAGCAAGAGAGCCATCAACCACAAAGACCGGTAGTAACCGATTATGCTTCTTGAAGTGAGAAAAGACGAGTGAGGTTCCAGTCATATGATTGGTGACATCGGAGGCGAACCATTTACCTTGAGTATCACATGCACGCTACCTGAAGAAGTGGCAATAGATGTGGTTTGCTTGGAGGCATTGACGAGAGCCTCAATATCGACTGAAGAGAACGAACAACTGGACTTTGGCGGTGGGGTGGACGGAGAGGTAGAAGGCTTAGACGCAGTAGTACTGACATAGGCTTTAAGACGAAGGTGAGGATGTTTCAAAAGCATTTTTGGACAAGATGATCAAGCTATTCACAATGGGAGCAAAGTGGGCGAGGTCCCCCACGACCCCCGATGCAGCCCCACGACCACAATGAGCTTCTCGACCGTCCACATGAGCAAAATTGTCAGAGGGCTGAGGGGACGCAATCGCGGTCGCTGTAGAAGGTTGGTAGCAACATAGATGCAAGCTGTAGTCAATGTTGTCAAAATCGCGATTTTGCACGTAAGATCGTACGATCTTACGTTTTTTATGGGGAAAACGATCCTCGGGTGAGCCTAGATCGTGCGTTCCGTAGAAACAATAGGATCGCCGTTTAGGATCGTAGGATCATATGATCCTACAATCCCGTACGATTCTACCGTTTCAACGCTTTGAAGGTATAATAACTTGCGAATTACGAATCCTGCAATATCCCGTACTGCAAGTTATAATCTCCTCTTCTCCCTAGTGTTCGGCCCGACACTCCCCTCCCGCGCTGTGCGAAGAAGCCGCTGCCCGCTGCTGCCCTATTCCGCGCTGTTCGAAGAAGCCGCTGCCCGCCGCCGTTGCTGGTGTTTGCTCGCCCATGAAGGGTTCGACTGCCTCTTGCCATCCCGAACTAGCACGACTCCTCCTTCCCGCTGTTCTGTTTGACCGCCTCTTGCTTCCCAATTCTGTTAAGTACGATTCTTCTCCTTCCCACTATTCCTTCTTCTCCTTCCCGCTGTCCTAAAGCCCTAATATTTTCAGATTTCTTAGATACTTGCAGATTTCTTAGATACTTGCAGATTTCTTAAAGCCCTAATATTTTTTTCTTATGTGATACCATAGCTTTAAGATCATACTCATTTTGTTGTGAATATTGAATAACATTGCTTTAAGATTGGATATTTTTCTGTCATAAGTTTGACATAGCTTTAAGATTTGTATGCCTGTATCTGTATGAGTTAATTTGTTGATTCTAGTTTCTTTTGTGTGAATATTGCTTATGAAAGTTGTGGCACCAAGCCACTATTTTTCTGGATTCTATTAGGTATGATGTACTTTATGCAACTTAGTGTATGCTTGAATATTTTTTTTGTTTCATGTGCTTATGGTTTGATTTGTATTTAGTAGGTAGTTAAAAATGGCTTCAAGTGGTGCTTCAGGTAGTGCAGTTGGGAGTAGCAATGCTCCTGCCACCGCTAGCAAAGGGTCTAAAACGGGCAAAAATGCTCCTGGAAGTAAGAGTGATATTGGATGGAAGTATGACATCCCAGTTGAAGAAGATGCGAGATAAATAAAGTGCAAATTTTGTGAGAAAACAATGACCAGGGGAATTTATAGATTGAAGCATCATTTGGCGGGTACTCAAAAAGACGTTGGAGCATGTAGAGCTGTTCCTGCGGAAGTGAAGAAAGAGATATGTGAGATTGTTGTTGAGTTGCAAGAAAAGTTAATGAAGAAAACAATCCCCCATGTGGAAGAACAAGAGAATGTTGGATACTTGAAGAGGAAAAGGGAAGATAGGAGCTCAACTGGACTTTTTAGGAGAAGTGGGGCAAGTACAACTCAAATTACCATCAATACAATTTTCAAGAAAGGGATTGCATGAAGAAGCATGCAATGATATAACATTATTCATTTACAAAAACGCTTTACCATTCAATGTGGTAAAAAGTGAAAAATTTCATAAGATGTGTGAATCTATATCAAGACATAGCTTGGGTTTTAAGCCTCCATCATATCATGATATCAAAGTGAAATATCTGAAGCAATAATATCAACAGACTATGGAGAATATTTCAGAACATAGAGCTCATTGGAAGAAAATGGGATGCACTGTAATGACATATGGATGGACTGATAAAAGAAGGAGAACATTGATCAATTTCTTAGTGAATAGTTCAATGAGAACTATATTTCTAAAGTCCATTGATGCATCTCATATATCCAAAACAACAAAAAATATCTTCACGATGATTGATGATATTGTTGATGAGGTGGGTGAAGAGAATGTTGTCCAGGTGGTGACGGACAACGCTGCAAATTACAAAGCCGCTGAAGAATTGTTAATGTTAAAGAGGAAAAGATTATATTGGACTCTATGTGCTGTTCATTGTATTGATTTGATGCTAGAGGATTTTGAGAAGAAGATACAAGTCCATCATGATACAATTCCTAAAGTAAAGAGAATCACGACATATATTTATTCCAGAACGTTCCTCATATCTTTATTGAAAACCTTCACTAAAGACAGGGAATTGGTGAGACCGACAATGACACGTTTCGCCACTTCATACTTAACTTTGGGCTGCCTTAATGAGAACAAACTTGCTTTGATAAGAATGTTCAATTCAGATGAATGGAAAACTAGTCGATCTGCATGTTCGAGTGAAGGAAAGCTAATTGAGAAGGTGGTGATGGATAAAGATTTTTGGAAGAATATTGTCATTTGCTTGAAGGGTGCTTATCCCTTAATGAAGGTGCTTGGTTTGGTTGATTCTGATGAGAAGCCTGCTATGAGATATATATATGAGGAAATGGATCGAGCAAACGAACACATTGCTCATGCCTTTAATGGTGTGCAAAAATTGTAAGTCAATTAGTTTTCTTTTTTAAAGTATTATAGTCTTATAGATATGAGATTTTTTTTCCTTATATACTAATTCTATTATTTGTGATGATTAGTTATCAACCAGTTTGAGATGTGATTGATGCTCGATGGGACAAACAATTGCACAGACCATTACATGCTGCAGGCTATTATATAAACCCTCAATTTCACTATAGTCCATCATTTAAAGCTGATTATGAGGTGAAACGAGGACTATATGACTGTTTCGAAAGAAGACCGGGGAGATATTGATGAAATTTCAAAGATTGATGGCCAATTGGAGGATTTTAAGAATTGAATTTTTTTTTTTGGCTCTATAGTAGCCAAAACTGGTATTAATATCAAAACTCCGGCGGCATGGTGGGATTCTTATGGAGAAGAACATCCGGAGCTACAAAATTTTGCAAAACATGTATTGAGCTTGACATGTAGTTCTTCTGGATGCGAGCGAAATTGGAGTGCATTTGAAAGGGTATAGTTACAATTTATTAAATATTTTTAATCACCAAAATTATTGTATACAAATTAAATTTTTTTCCTAGGTACACACAAAAAGAAGAAATCGTTTGAAGCAAAAGACAATGAATGATGTTGTCTTTGTGATGACAAATTCTCGTTTGACAAATAGCAAGTTGAAGAAAACTCGGAAGCATAATTTTGATGATATTCCATACGATAATGAGTGGATTGTTGCCGATGAAGATGATGAAGAAGATCTTGAGATAGAGCCTCCGGATCTTGAAGAGGTAGCTGCTCACATAAAAGGAGGAGAACAAGATCTTTGGATAGATGAAGGCGATGAAGATGCTCCATTAGGCAATTTGGACTTTAGCTTAGATGACTTATTTTGAACGAGGTAAATGTACTATTATTATTTACTATCATACTATGTAGTTGAACTTTTCTTTTATATGTATTGCTTTATGATTAATGATCAACTACATATATTTATATATAAATTAGATTTATTTAATTTTGTATGCTAAGTAAGATCTTAACCGTTTCGTGTCGATCCCACGTTTTACGATCTTACTACTGCCGACCGATCTTAGGTAAGATTTCGATCTTGACAACATTGGCTGTAGTTGCATTTAAGGTGTGAGTGTCAGGTTCTCCCAAGATTGTTGACGTATCATTTCGTAGGAATCTGGAAGAAAAAAGCCACCAGAAGTTCCTAAAAATGTTTCTACAGCGTGGCAAGGTCTACAGAGAAGAACCGATGTTGGAGTTGTTCTGCGCCGAAAGATTAAACTTTTTGATACACAACATTGAGAGAGAGTCTTGACCTAGCGAAGAGATCCGAATAGAGGGTGTAGATGCGAGAGATTTTGGCACCCTGGAGTAAAGGGAATCAAGATGAACTCACATTGCCTTCACATTGTCATCATGACGAATAATGGGCAAACATGCATAAAAAATTGTTTGCGAGTCAGGTGCAAACAAGAGCATCATTGACATCCCATTCAGCATAGACACGAGACACACGACCAGGAGGAGCATCTGTGGTATAATGTTATTTGTGTTGAGATTCCAAAAGAAAGGTGATGGAGACATTCAAATCTGGATAATTTGGTTCAGTTAATTTAGACATTGTTCTGACTTCTGAGATTTCCAGATGCACTGGGAATGAGTGAGAGTATGAGCGAGTGGAATGACCATTGTTTAATGCAAGCGGGAGTGGCGAGCTTGCAAGAAGAGTTGGTGAATTTGTCTGAAAAGCTATGGGAGTGCTTGTTGGAGCTCTCAGGAAAAATTCACAAGTGCTGGCTGATTTGAGTGAGAACTCGCGGGAGGTCTCATAGACGGTTGCGTAAAAGCACGTTTGATGAGGTCTCCTAAACGTTCGTGCGAAGCACGCATGTTCTCAGTTTGGGATGTTGTGATCTATCTTTCATTTGGAGAGAGGAGCACGTAGAGATGATTCACTTATTACAGGAGTGCTCGCAAGATCAATTTTGAATGTAGAGAAGGAAATCACAGACCAAGAGGAATGAGTAACGTTTTAGTTGAAGGAGTAGAGCTTATAAATATCGCGTGGGAGGGGGTCTTGGTTTGGTCGTCGATCTCGATCAACTGTAGAGAGTTGGGGATGACGTTCTTAGATGGGATGAGATTGGTAAGCCCTGCTTGTTAAGGATGGTGAGTTCTTCCTAGGATGGATCAACGAGCTCTGTTATGGACAAAGTTGTAAATATCGGATGTTGGTGACATGTCTGATTGAGTTTTTAAATGTCGGATATCGAAAGTCGGTGACATGTCAGAAATATTTTAGAATATCGGATTTTCATGTCCTAAATAAAAAATATTTGTATGTATTCTAATTATAATTATATGTTCTAAAATTTAAAGGGTGCTGTTACTAGCAAATCCAGTTTGGTTTCTAGCAAACCATTACTATTAGCAAACCCTCCTTTTTTAAAATGGCTATTTGAAAACATTTTGTTACTAGCAAACCAACATAATTTTAAAAAAAAAATTAAATTTTGTTTAAAATATTCATTCTTTCAAAATAACTCGCTGCATATAATGACATTACAAATGATTTCAAATGTATACAGTAGAATTATAGATGAGTCAAAATACCGCAAATGTTTAGTATGTCCAAAACTATTTTTTCAACAAAATATCATTATCTGCACTAAAATCTTTAAACAAAATATCGGTCGGTTTAGAAATATATTTGATTTCTAATACCTATAAGAATGTGTTGTATATACGAGTTAAGTGTATATAAGAATATACGTCCTTTTGAACTGCGTCTTATACGTACAATTTCAAGAGAAGTGTTCAACATGAAAGTTGTAGATCTCGACGAGATCTACAATTTTCATGCTGAACACTTTTTGATTTGAAGCACTTTAGGCCCCCAATTTGACCCCTGAAAAAAGTTACGCTATACGTATGTACGGACGCGCGCCCGGGATCGGCGTGACTTTTTTCGGGTGCCAAATCGGAGACATAAACGGCTTCAAATCAAAAAGTATTCAACATGAAAGTTGTAGATCTCGTCGAGATCTACAATTTTCATGTTGAACACTTTTTGATTTGAAGCACTTTAGACCCCCGATTTGACCCCTGAAAAAAGTTACGTCGTACATATGTACGGACGCCCGGGATCGGCGTGACTTTTTTCGGGGGCCAAATCGAGGGTATAAACGGCTTCAAATCAAAAAGTGTTCAACATGAAAGTTGTAGATCTCGTCGAGATCTACAACTTTCATGTTGAACACTTTTTGATTTGAAGTGGTTTAGACTCCCGATTTGGGCCCCGAAAAAAATCACGCGGAAAATCTGTACGTTCCGTGCATGTCTTTTTTAGGGCCCAAATTGAATACTTAAACGGCTTCAAATCAAAAAATGATCAACATGAAAGTTGTAGATCTCATCAAGAGTTTAGGGCTCAAAATTCAAAAATGCAAAAATTGTCAAAAAGCAAGATTGGTTTGCTAGTAGTAATTTTTGGGAAAAGAAAAAAATGCAAAAAATGACAGAATCTGTTTTTTTCTGGTTTGCTAGAAACGAAAGTGGGTTTGCTAATAACAACACCCAATTTAAAAGGAGACCAACCAACCCTTTCTTTCATCTTAGCTAGCCCTAGTTTAACAAGTTTATGAACTCTGGGTCATGTATATACTAAAATAAATTCAAAGTGCGTATCCAAAATAAATCCAAAGTGCGTATCCAAAGTAAAATATTGGCAAAAGAAAAAACTTAACACATTTATTTGTTGATAATTTTAGGTATTTAATATAAATTTATTAAACTTGGAAAGATTTATAATTAATTAAGAATATTTAACATTAAATTTTCTTTATTTCCTCTAAACTTAGTATCATCAAAATAAAATTATTGTACAGTATTAAATATATATTACAATAAATTGATTTGTACTTGTTAATAATATTTTATTTTGGATCCTCTTTACATTTATTTTGGGATATATATGACTTATTGTTCATCTACTTGCTATATTAGTTTTCTTATATAATATAAAATTATACTTTGTATACATAATTTTTTTTTTAATTATAAGTTATGAAAATATGATATTTTAAAATGTTCCCGACATGTCTTCGACTTCCGACATCTAAATATTCAATCTTACATGTTACTAACATCCGATATTTACAATTTTGGTTAACATACTTGTTGACACGTGTTGATTCCCTTCCTATAGTTCATCATCTCAACCGTCCAACCTTAAGCACGCTGATTTGGTTATCAACCATTTATTATTTGGTTATCATCTCAACTGTCCAACCTTAGACACACCTGTCAATCCCCTTCCTATAGTTCATCATCTCAACCGTCTAAACATAGGCACACCTGTCAATCCCCTTTCTATAGTTCATCATCTCAACCATCCAACCTTAGGCACACTGATTTGTTGACACCTGTCAGTCCCTTTCCTTTATTTATTTGTTCCTTGATTTGAGTTTACATCCTTGTATATAAATTAGACTAGCTGTCCATGAATGAAAAAAGACAGAAATTACAGTTTTCTTCATGATATCAGTCAATCAGAGCTAGGATTTAGTCCGCGTTCCAACATTGACTTGTGCCCTATATAAATTCTACCACCATACAACCCTAAATTTGTCCTTGTTCAACAGAATGCAGATCAGATTGTTGAAGTGTCTCTGACGCAGGACGAATCTATAGGCGGCGGGAAACCTGCGACCTAGCCCAACATGTTATGCAAATCCGACGGTCAGATCACAAATGGATAATAAATAAAACATCTCACGCAAAATAAATCCACGACAAGGCAAAATATTTTTATTTGGGCAAAAACAAGCTTAGGCTTTCCTCCGCGTGGAGGGCCAAAGCAAGAGCACGCGGCGAATAAACCTTTCCTACAGTTAGAGATTTTCAAGGAGCAAATAGCATAATAAACATTAATCCCAAGCAAGTATCAAATAATCATATCATAACAATGTTTTGCAACTGAATACCAACACAAAAACACCACAAAAATATGAGGGCTGCTGTCAATGAAATAGATCTGAATATTGGAGGGCTCAAAGAGGGATTCCAGGGGTGGTGGAACTAGATCGGTAAGGGGAAGGCTGAACGGGGTGGGGAGGGCTGAATTGGGGAGGATTGTGCTTGGATCTGGGCTGGTTTTCCCGGATCTGGGCAAGGACGGATGTGGGGGCTGTTTTGGAGGTGGTCTCACGTGATTAGGAGGGTGGAGTAGTCGGCGGTGGGCTGTAGAGGTGCTGGGAGGAGTGGTGGCCTGCTAGACAGGGGAAGGGAAAGGGCACGGGTGGCTGATTGAAAATGAGTGGTGGCTAGATGCAAGAGGGGCGGCTGCCTGAGGGGGTGGCTGCTGGAGGAGGGGCTGAAGTGGGCGGTTGTTCAGGGGAGGAAAATGTTTTAGAACTATATGAAATGAACAGTTAATTTCATTAAAACTGAAGTGGCTGATTTGGATGAGGAATGCAGTGAAACGACTGATGTTGGAAAGGAAATTTCAAGGTAGTAATGGCTGGACAGTGGAGGAAATAGGAGAGTGATGGAAGAATAAATTAAAAGGATACAAACTTACCCAAGGAGTCGTCACCAAGAGGCTCCACGGAGTCGGCACCGCGGAGGAGATCACCGGAATGAAGGAAGACGCTCTCTTCTCCAAACATTCAGCAATGAGCCATGACGGCAGACCTAAACCATCTATTTATAAGAAATAAAAATTAGGGCACCCGGAATCAACGGCTATGATTGGTCGTTGGTCTCGGGGCCAAAACTACATGAAATAGAATCCGAAAAGTACAAAGCTATATATGAAATTGATTCGCAACGCGAATCCGGACGCATCCATGGAGTCGGATCGTCGATCCGGGCATGCCATATATGGTAAGTGTCCAAATCAGCCCCGAATGGGCCCAAAGCTCGTCCTCGTCTGTGCTCCGCATCAGTCTCCCTGTCCCTCTATTCGCGTTTAATAGCTATTGTAACTTCCCTACCTCAACTCTGATGATTTTATCTGTCTTACTTCTATGAAACTCTCAACCTTTGACTTTCACTCTAGCAGACGTTGGATCTTCTCTTGTATTTGCGACTCTCTTGTGCCTTCTATGATTAGCTCATTTTCCAAGTGATCTCAGATCTTGTTGAGCTTCCAAGCCGTTACTTGATCGCCCATCCTTTGTTCCTCAGAATGCTACAGACCACAAGATTTACATGCAACAAGTTGCCTGCATCCATGGATCTATTTCCTGAACTGTTATGATCATAGTAGAGAATAGAGGAGGAAGAGAGAAATTTGGAGTAGGGTTTGAGAGGAAGAGAGTGTGAAAATACCTGTAGAGGTCTTGATTGTCCCAGCCGAACAAGCTCTAGAGGTATTTATATCTCTGGGGCAAGAGGGGGCCGGCCGACCCCCCATGTGGGGTGAACCCCCGGGTTCAACCCCAAGCCGCCGCAGTTTAATTTGCAAGCCGCCGCAGTTTAATTTGGGAGGGCTGGACCGATAAGTTCAACCCTGAATTGCGCCGCCTCATTCCGCCGATGTGCGTGTTGGATATTACATTTAATATTGCATTAATATTAAATGAATATTGCAATATATTTTCCCATCCTGAATATATTGCAATATATTGCATTAATATTAAATGAATATTGCAATATATTTATATCCTAAATATATTGCAATATATTGCATTAATATTTACATTGATTTTGTATCCTAAATAGGACGATTCCTATTTAGGAATTATGGAAGCACACGGATCAATGACGTGTCATATTGTTGTAATAGTATAAATACCCCTATGTGGATGAATAAAATCAATCAACCTTTGTCCTCCAACATGGTATCAGAGCCTTAGGGCTAAAATACCTCTCCCGCTCCCGGCTCCCGTTAGTCTTCCTCTTTCCCCCGCACGAACAAACCACCGACCCCTGCCCACCAATCCGCCGCACCCCACTCCCACCTCGGCTCGGTGTACGCACGCCGCGCCCACGCCTAGCCTCCCGTACCACCAACAGACGGGCATCGGCCCTCTTCCAGCGGCCCCCGGCCACCGCCGACACTTCCGGCCCCTCTCCGACATCGTCCACTTGATACCGCACATGCGGTGCTCCTCCTAATGCTCTTTCCGGTACCTACACCATTTCGTTTTGGCTCCTTTCCTCTTTATATGAGGCCGACCTAGTTTCTCTCTAGGCCGATCGTTGTTCTCCCGGGGGATCTGGATTTATATTCTTGATCGCCATGGCCGGGACCGGTGGCTCACCTACCGAATCTTCCACAACAAGTACACCCCCAACTACAGTGCTGTCCAGCGGCTTCTCTCGCCCGGGACATGACCACAATACGCCTCAAATCACAACGATTCGTCTAGACGGCACCAACTATCTCCCGTGGTCTCGGGCTGTTACACTTGCTTTGAAGAGTCGGCGACTGTTTGGCTATGTCATGGGCACTACACCCACACCTCGTTCAGATTCACCAAATTGGGTGCAATGGGAGTCGGAGAACTCCCTCGTCATGTCCTGGTTGACTAACTCCATGATCGAATCCATCGCTCGCAACTATCTCTTTTTGGATATGGCTGCAGACATTTGGAGAAGGGCAGAAACCACCTACTCCTGCCGCGGCAACGCGGCCCAGATCTTCCAGTTACGACGAAAAATCTTCCTTCTTCGCCAAGGAGATCGCCCACCGTCTGCCTACTACCTCGAGTTCACACAGCTATATCAGGAGTACGATCACTTCGACTCCATCACATTGGCGTCGCCCTGAGGACGAGATTCTTGTTCGCGCACGGGAAGATCGCAACCGAGTTTTCGAGTTCCTTCATGGACTCCATAGGGACTTCGACCAAATCAGCGTGCAGATACTTGGCCGCTCCCCCTTACCCTCTCTTCCAGAGGTTTTCAGCCTCGTTCTGCAGGAATTCGATCGGAGGCAAACTTGGACTCCGGAGCCTCCTCCAGATGGTTCGGCCCTGGCAGCCCATGCGGGCCTACGTACGGCTCGAGATTCTCGGCCGAGGTCCACTGACAAGGATCACCTGCTCTGTGACTATTGCGGAAAGAACCGTCATACCCGGGAAACTTGCTTTCGGCTTCATGGGTTCCCTACTCCCCGGGGTGGCTCTTCCTCTCGTGGCGGTCGCGGTCCTGGCCGCACTTCGGGTCGCTCTACCCAGCCTCGCTCCGTGCACCTGTCTGATGTTTTCGATGAGCCACAGCCTCCGCCAACTCTGTCAGCAACCACTTTGACTCTGACGCCTGATGAGGTTCTTGCTTTCCGTCGACTGATGCAGGGTCCAGAGCCACATGCCTCTTCGTCCTCATATGCCCATCAGGGGACTTCCGGTGCCCATGTTGCCGCCACCCGTCCCTCTACTCACTGGATCATTGATTCTGGAGCAACAGACCATATGACCGGCTTCTCCTCAGGTTTTGTGTCCTACCTTCCGTTGTCCGGCCGGGGCAAAGTGAGCATCGCTGATGGTTCCCTCTCTCCCATTGCCGGAAAGGGCTCCATCCCATGCTCCTCCCTAACTCTTTCCTCTGTCCTTCATGTTCCGAACTTTACCCGAAATTTTCTTTCTATTAGTCATATAACCAATTCTATGAACTGCTCAGTAACTTTCTTTCCTTCTTCATGCATTTTTCAGGACCTGAAGACAGGAACGGTGATTGGAACTGGTAGCCTGGTGGACGGGCTCTATGTGTTCGATTCTTCTACCACTGTCTCTCCTCCCCGAGCCCTCCATGTGGATCAGACAGCTACTTTGGAGTCCTGACACTGCCGGCTTGGACATCCGTCTACCAATTCTATGAAACATTTATTTCCTACTTTTTCGTCTGCATTAGTTGATAACTTTCGCTGTGATACATGTGATCGGGGTAAAAATCATCGTAACTCTTTTAATCACATTTCTTCTCCTCGTACTGCTCCTTTTCATTTAATTCATAGTGATGTTTGGAGCCCTTGCCGGGTTGCATCGATTTCGGGTGTTTTTTGGTTTGTAACTTTTATAGACTGTTTTTCACGTACCACCTGGGTCTACCTTATGAAAGCAAAAAATGAAGTTTTTCCCTTGTTCCAGCGGTTCTACAACATGGTCTCTACTCAGTTCTCGACTCCCATCAAAATTCTCCGCACCGATAATGGCCGAGAATTCATTGATTCCACTTTCGAGCAATACCTCGCCGATCGTGGAATTATCCATCATACATCCTGCGCCTACTCACCTACCCAAAATGGGATGGCTGAGCGAAAAAACCGCCACCTATTGGAAGTCACTCGGTGCCTCCTCCTCCACATGCAACTCCCTAAATACTACTGGGGGACGCTGTACTCACCACAGCTTATCTTATACACCGTATGCCATCCCGTGTTCTCGGTTTCAAAACTCCCCTCACCACACTTGGGGTGCCACCTACCACTCTCCAACCACGTGTTTTTGGGTGTGTTTGTTTCGTCCATATCCACCACCGCCCGAAACTTGATGCTAGTGCGCACAAGTGTGTATTCATTGGCTACTCCCCCACTCAGAAGGGATATAAGTGTTTTGACCCAGTCAACAAGAAGGTTTACGTTACCATGGACGTTACCTTCCGGGAATCTGAGGGCTACTACGGGTCCTCACTTCAGGCGGGGGCTCTCCCCACAACGGAAGTAAGTCCCCTACCTTACTCTGACACCCCTCTACCTATTCCTCCGGTATGCCATCCCTCTCAGTCTACACCCCCTATTCCTTGCGCCCCTCCTGTCAAGGACCCTGTCCCTAAACCTGTGCAGGTTTATTCTCGTCGACCCAAGGGATCGAACACGCGGCCCGCCATCTGGATATCAGACCGCCCACCTGACCCGTCGTCAGGATCCATCATCCCTACGGAAGGTACCTCCACTCAACATCCATTATCTCAGTTTGTTTCTTACTCATCCCTGACAGCTTCCCATGGAGCATTTGTTTCCTCTTTGTCCACTGTCTCTATCCCCACTTCATGGCAGGCTGCCCTTTCCGACGACAGGTGGAGGTTAGCAATGCTCGAAGAAATGAGTTCCCTGGAAAAAAACGACACATGGGACCTGGTCCAACTACCACCAGGAAAGAAGGCTGTTGGATGCAAGTGGGTATTCGCCGTCAAACAGAACCCCTCGGGCATTGTAGAAAGATACAAGGCACGACTAGCGGCAAGAGGCTTTACTCAGACAGAGGGCATAGACTACCAGGAGACCTTCGCTCCTGTTGCAAAAATGAATTCGATCAGAATCCTCATGTCTTGTGCTGCTTGCAAGGATTGACAACTCTGCCAATTGGATGTGAAGAATGCTTATCTTCACGGTGACCTGGAAGAAGAAATCTATATGGCTCTCCCTCCGGGACTCACCCCCAGTGGATCAAAAGGGAAAGTGTGCAGATTACGGAGGCCACTCTATGGCCTGAAACAATCAGCCAGAGCCTGGTTTGGAAGATTCCACAAAGCCATGCACAGGTTTGAGTACCGCCAGAGCAATGCCGACCACACCCTCTTTATCAGAATCAATAAGGGGAAGTTAACCGTCCTGATTGTCTACGTTGATGATATCATATTCACTGGGGATGACAAGGAGGAGATTCAGACACTGAAGGAGAAGTTGGCAAAAGAATTCGAAGTAAAAGATTTGGGAAACCTCAAATACTTTCTCGGCATTGAAGTTGCACGGTCAAAGCATGACATTTTCCTATCACAAAGGAAGTATGTCCTCGACCTCCTTGAAGCCACTGGGATGAGCAGATCTCGACCTGCCGACACCCCAATCGAAGCCAATCACAAGCTCGGCAGATAAGATGACGATATGATCGACGACATTCCCAGTTACCAGAGGCTGGTAGGGAAGTTAATCTACTTATCTCACACTCGTCCAGATATCTCTTATGCCGTGGGAGTTCTCAGCCGTTTCATGCACTCTCCAAAGGCCCGTCATATCGATGCCGCACATCGTGTCCTCCGCTACCTCAAGTCCTCACCAGGGAAGGGAATCCTGTTCTCACCAAATAAAGAGTTGACTATTGAAGTTTACACTGACGCAGACTTGGCTGGATCACCTACCGATAGGCGCTCTACAACTGGATATTGTTCCATGGTTGGTGGAAATGTGGTCAGCTGGAGAAGCAAGAAACAACATGTGGTTGCTAGATCCAGTGCTGAGGCCGAGTTCAGAGCGGTCGCACATGGCATTTGTGAAGGATTATGGGTCTCCACAATCTTGAAGGAACTTGGGCTTAAAGGAAGTGATCCTATCAGATTGTATTGTGATAATAAGGCTGCAATATCCATTGCCCACAATCCGGTGCAGCATGATCGTACAAAACACATTGAGATTGACAGACATTTCTTCAAGGAAAATATCGACCGAGGAACCGTTGTTATTCCTTTCATACCGTCTGACCAACAGTTGGCCGATGTTCTCACAAAGGGTCTAAGTTCCAGTATGTTCGCAGATATTATTGGCAAGTTCGGCATGACTGACATCACACGCCCAACTTGTTGGATATTACATATAATATTGCATTAATATTAAATGAATATTACAATATATTCTCCCATCCTGAATATATTGTAATATATTGCATTAATATTAAATGAATATTGCAATATATTTATATCCTAAATATATTGTAATATATTGCATTAATATTTACATTGATTTTGTATCCTAAATAGGACGATTCCTATTTAGGAATTATGGAAGCACACGGATCAATGACGTATCATATTGTTGTAATAGTATAAATACTCCTATGTGGATGAATAGAATCAATCAACCTTTGTCCTCCAACAATGCGTATTGTTGACTCGAAACCGGCTGTTATGCGGGGTCATAACATTCCCTCCTCCATCAGCAACCAGCTTGTCCTCAAGATGTAAGTCTGGATAAAGTTCTCAAAACTCAAGCAAATCCACCAATGTGTTGTGCGCCATCGATAAGTTCTTCCATTTGACGAGGATTTTCTGGCAGTACTCGGTACCTCGCTTCTTCCATTTGGTGAGCAGTACCTCCTCTGGGAGCGGTCGCAGTTCCCCACTGTGGGTTGTTTCTGGCAGGGTAGGGTATACTTGTACCGTGTCCCCGATCTTCTTTTTCAGCAAGGATACATGGAAGGTGGGGTGAATACTCGATCCTTCTAGCAGAGCCAATATATATGCAGTCGTTCCCATTCTCTGAATGATTCTTAAGGGCCCATAATGGCGCAGTGCTAACTTCTGGTTTGTCCTCCGAGACACGGAGGTTTTCCTGTATGGTTGAAGTTTGAGGGAGACTTCATCTCCGACTGCGAATTCCTGTTTCGTCCAGTGTTTATCTGCTTGAACCTTCATTTTATTATGAGCGACCAAGTGGTTTTCACGCAAAAGGGCAATGGTACGATCCCGATCGCGCAACATACGGTCAACATATGGTAGTGTCGTTCCCCCTGGTTCATATGTCCCCAAGGTCGGGACGGATCGTCCGCACACAACTTCAAACATAGTGAGTTTACTTGCAGTGTGGTAGGAGGTGTTGTAGTAGTATTTGGTATTCGGCCCAATGAAGCCAACGGGTCCAAGTGCGGGGCACGTCCATCACAAAACATTATAAGTACGTCTTGACCCACCGATTAAGCACCTCCATCTGCCCATCCGTTTGAGGGTGGCGGGCGGTGCTCATACATAGACAAGTACCCTGTTGTCGGAATAGCTCCTAGAAGTTGCTCACAAATACAGGATCCCGATGATATGATGGCCCGAGGAATGCCGTGAAGTCGGACTATTTCCCGCACAAGTAAATCAGCTACCGACTCCCCCGTATAGGGATGGTGCAAGGCCAGGTAGTGACTGTATTTGGACAGCTTATCCATCACGATTAGGATAACCGTCTTCCCTTGAGATCTCGACAGGCCGTCGATGAAGTCCATAAAAACAGTGTCCCAAATATACTGTGGAATTTCCAGGGGGCGAGCAGACCTACTAGAGACGTGCTTTCATATTTCTGTCGCTGACATATCTCACACAGCTACACAATTTACTGAACATCCCTTCGTTGGCCCTTCTAGAAAATGTTGGTCAGTACCCGCTGAAGAGTGCAGAGAATGCCCGCATGTCCCCCTATCGACGATGAATGAAAATCGTGCAACATGATGTTCTTCCATGGTGATGAAGAGGGTATGGCCACCCTGCTGTGGTAGTATAAATGTCCATTCTGTAAGTGAAACCCCGAAATAATGGCCTGCCCTTATTGAAGCGATTCCACAATTGGGCGCAGGTCTGGGCTTTGAAGGATCTCCTCTCATATGTCGTCTAAAGCCCCGATCAGCGGGCCTAAGTTGTGGTGAAGTGTCCCCTCCGGTATGTGGGAAAGTGCGTCTACCACCACGTTCTCTTTCCCTTATTTGTCGATGATCTCGTAGTCGTAGCCCAGCAACCTCGTCATCCACTTTTGCTGCAAAGGAGAGACCACTCGTTCCAAGAAATGCTTCAGGCTCTGGTGATCAGTTCGTACCTTGAAGTGTCTCCCCAAAAGGTATGATCGTCACCGAGTCACATGTATAATGATCAACATTTCCTTCTCGTAGGTAGATAAGTCTGGTGTCCGTGGTGCCAATGCCTTGCTGAAGATGGCTATCAGACGTCCCTCTTGCATTCGAACGGCCCCAATCCCAACGCCTGATGCATCAGTCTCCAGGACAAACTTCTTAGTGAAATCAGGTAGAGCTAGCACCGGTGTGGTAGTCATTGCTGTCTTGAGAGACTGGAATGCCATTTCCTTCTCTTCTTGCCAACAAAATTCATTTTTGTGTAACAACTATGTCAACGACCGCGCTATCTTTCTATAATCCTTCACGGACCGCCAGTATTAGCCTGTCAACCTGAGAAAGCCGCGAAGGGCTCAGACCGTGCATGGTCGGGGCCACATTTACATGCTTTCAATCTTCTTCAGATCGTCCTGGACACCTTGTTCCGAGACTATATGACCCCAATATTCTACCTCTTCTTGTCAAAAGGAGCATTTGGAGAGCTTGGTGTAGATCTGGTGCTGACGGAGGATCACAAACACTTGTTCCACATGTCTGAGGTGCTCCTCCCAACTAGCACTGTAGATCAAAATGTTATCAAAAAATATCTACACAGCCATGCAGAGAAGGGGCCGAAAGATCTCGTTCATCACCGCCTGGAACGTAGATGGCACGTTGGAGAGTCCGAAAGACATCACGAGAGACTCGTAATGGCCGTCGTGTGTCTGGAAGGCTGTCTTGTAGATATCTTATTCCTTCATCCTGATTTGATGGTAGCCCGATCGCAGATCCAACTTCGTGAACAGGCGTGCTCCATGTAACTCGTCCAACAATTTTTCTATCATGGGAATGAGAAACTTGTCCTTGATGGTGGAGTTGTTCAGGCCGCGGTAGTCAACACGAAACCTCCACGAGCCATTCTTTTTCTTCACCAGAATGATGGGTGAGGAAAAAGAACTGGTGCTGGGTCTTATAATTCCCGCTGCTAGCATCTATCTCCTTAACACCCCGTTCTATATCCGCCTTCTGGTTGTGTGGGTAACGGTATGGTCGAATGCTAGTCGGCTTAGCTCCTTCCTTGAGGATGATCTGGTGGTCTCTAAATCTCTATGACGGGTTTTAGTGGGGTTCCTGGAAATTTTTTGAGTATTGCAATAGGTAGGACTTCATCTGCTCTGACACTTCATGTGGAGAAGTAGGTCGTTGCGCGAGCTCCATGATCATCGCCATAGGGTCTTCTTGGTCCCATAAATTTTCTTGGCATCGAAGAGAGACCTCTTTCATGGGTGAGTTTTGAGTCCATTCAAACAGTAGTCCTTTCCACCCTGAGTAAACTCTATAGAAATGCAGTCCCAGTACAGGGTGACCTTCCCTAACTGTTGTAACCATTGGTCCCCCAGAACCATGTCGAACCCCTTGATGGGCAACAAGTAAACTTATAACCGACATATGTACCCTTGCACTCGGATTTCCACCCACTTCATGACTCCTTCACACTACAGCATGTTGCCGACAGCTACCATAACCTGGAAGGCGACTTCGTTGTTGATCTCAAGACCTAACCTTTGAGCAACTGCGGGGTTGATGAAGTTGTGTGTGCTTCCACCGTCAATCAAAATGGTCACTTTCTGTCGGAGGATCTTCCCGGTGATTCACATAGTCAGGGGTGCGGTCCCTCCCTCCATATCCTGGATGGATACGCCGATCTCAGCTAGGTTGAGTTCTTCTTCCTGTTCATCTCCCTCTTCTTCAGCTATTATGTCCTCTCATTCTTCCCTCAACATATATACCCGGATGCATCAATGCTTTGCCCTTGATACTTTGAGACAACAAGCTCTTGATCTCCTTCATGCGAGCATCCAATCGCTCTTCCAAACGTTTCTCTGACGCCCTCAATTTTTCTTCAATGACTGTCACTGTATTTGACAGCCCGGTGTAGTTCTCCTCTAGAGTTGCTAGCCTCGTGGATTCTTCCGCGAGTCACCATGGTGGAACCCGAGGGTTTAGAGAAAAGCTGTAGCCAGATTCAAAGCAAAATTGCATGATGCACGTGACGATGTCGGTGCCGGGGCGATCAGCGAGGCAGTCAGGCGCAGTCGACGAAGCAGTCGATGGATGAGATGTTGCGTTCGAAGGATACAGAGCCGACGAAGCAGATGATCGAAGCAGTCGATCAAAGGATGCAAAGAGGTCGACGAAGCAGACACAGGAACTTGCAGAGCAGTTGATCGAAGCGCTTAACAAGGCGTATTGCAGTTGTTGCCGTTGCTTTTCAATTCGACGGGCCGATTTGATGAAGCAGTCGAACGTCGAATCGTCTGAAGGAAACAATGGTTGAAGATGGGAATGCTATCGAAACACAGAGGCAAGGTCGGAGGAAGGATTCTCTGATACCAAATGTTATGATCGTACTAGAGAAGAGTACAAAATAGAGGAGGAAGAAAGAAATTGAGATTATGGTTTGAGAGGAAGAGAGGGGGAAAATACCCGAAGAGTTCTTGATTTCCCCAGGCGAACAAACCTTAGGGGTATTTATACCTATGGACTAAGAGCCTCCCCCCATGTAGGCTGAACCCGCAAGTTTATCCCCAAGTCGCCGTGGTTTAATTTAGGAGGGCTGAACTAATAGGTTCATCCTTGCTGTGTGCTACCTCCTTCCACCGACGTGTGTATTGTTGACCCTTGAACCGGTTGTTATGCGGAGTCATAACATGAACATTGACAAATTATAGGTGCCCCTCATTTCATCAATTTTTCTCCTTCAAATACATGGAGGACTCTTAAGAGTATGAATCCACATGTTTTCTTGATGAGAAGAACTATCTTCAATGCTTACAAATTGTGAAGACCTTTTTTATGCGACAAAGAAAAATCATTTGTCGACTCACCCTTCAATCTCCATGTTAACAACCTAAAATTTCTTTCTTGGAATGAAGAAGATTTTATGATCCTGTCTTAAAATCATTTTTCTGAGTGCATGATTTTTATATAGTCTTCTTGGAAAATCATTACTTGTTAATTTTGATTGCTTGTTGAGATGATATCCGTCTGATCAGCAATGGTAGCGTTTGCTCCTTTTTCAGACAGCCTCCCATGGAATTTCCCACATTTTGACACATGCCCTTCACCACCACAATTATAACTCACTCTTCTATACCCCTTCCACCATGGATGATGCTCACTTCCACATTTGTCTGTTGTTCTACCGCTCTAAATTGTCCTCCGTGATTATAACCCTCTGAGAGCATTGACGAACTATATTATTTGTCAAATTGCCTCCAACAGAAGAATCTCTAGTTACATGATCACATCATCTCATATTGATCTTGTTGCTCTCTAATATGCTTATGATAGGGTGTTCAATGAGACATGCCAAGTCATCATAGCTAAAAATCTTCTGTGCTCCAACATTGGTTTCACGTGCCTAGCCACAATAAGTTGCGTATTCAATTTCTCATTTTTTCTAGAGAAATCATCAAAGAACTCATATACAAATAGATTTCCCATGACACATCCTCTTCATGCTTGAGACATCATAATTGCAGCTAACCATTAACCACGAATAGAGCTGTCACGGTTCCGGTTTGGCTTCGGTTCTACTAAAACCATGAACCGAATCACTAAGGTAACGGTTCTTCAAATTAGAACCAAAACCTTATTTGGTTTGACCGGTTTCGGTTATGGTTCCGGTTCCAGCTTAATTTTTGGAACCGTCGTGTTAACGGTTCCGGTTACGGTTCAACAAGAACCAAAACCAAACCGGCCACTATCGGTTCGGTCCGGTTCCATGCGGTTCGGTTCCAATCAGTTCCAACTAAAACCAAAATCAAACTTGACGGAATGAAATAAAAGCAATCTACAAATAGTAAAACTATAAACAACATCGAAATAAAAATAATTATGTTGCACACTTCTCGACGGTCTTTTCCAAGATCGGTGAGATTGTATCAATTGCATTCCTACGCGTGTAGACTTGCCACGAATTCTAGTTGGCTTGCGCACGTCTCATCATCATGCTTAACCGTAACAACCGCATACAATTAGTTGTCTTTCATGATTACTAATAAATAGTAGTTGTATATCTTCTATATTTTTTAAATAAAATATTTCAAAAAAAATGTAAGTAAAATTGAAAATATATTATATAACTGTATAAAAATAAAAAATGCACAGCAAAAATTGACTTCAAACCGCACCAATGTCAAACCATACCATACGGTTTTTATGCAGTGAAGTTTAGTTCGGTCCAAAATCGGCCCCATTTAGTGCGATTGCACTTTGGGTTTAAACTGCACCAGCTTCACTCGTGATAATAAGTATAAATATTATAAATAAATTATAAAATAATAACAATATAATAATAATAAACGGGTTGCGGTTCGGTTCTACTTCGGTCCGGTTCAGATCGGGTCTAAAATCTTGAAACTGCTTGAGACGTGTATGTTGCGGTTCCGGTTCCGGATCCGGTCCGGATAATAAAATGTAAGAACCACACCCGGACCAATGTTGTTCACGGTTCAAAAATTCAAACCGGAACCCGAATAATTTGTGAACGGTTCGGTCTGGTTCTTTGCGGTTCCGATTCGGTTCCGGTTCGGTTTGCGGTTTTCGGTTTTAAGTAACAGCTCTAACCACGAACCACAGAGCACAGGGCTTCAGTGCGGAGAGACAATCAATCATGTTGAGAAGACCTTCAACAAGAACAATCTCGTCGATGCTCTGATCATGTTAGTTCATTACCTGATGAAGTTGTCGTGCAAGCTCTAGCTGCGTCCACACCTTTTGGTTTTACTCTTCATAACCTAGAAGATCTCCTCATTTAGTATGTAAATGATCTAGAAACAATCAAGTGATATGATCACCTTTGTGACTCGGCATTTGTTGTAACCTTCTCATAAAAAAAACTTGTTGGGTTATTTACCTTTGCACACTAGGCGATAGGGATACATGGCCTACTCAGTGAGTGTTGTAAGTCTGTTCATGAGGATTGTGAAGAATTGTATTTGCAAGTTGTTTGAAAAATTATCAGTTACCTGAAGCTTTATTTGGTTAAGTAATGTTATTTTAGAAAGGAAATGACCTTACCTGAAAAATCTATGCAGATGTCGACTATGCATGGTCAAAAGTTGACAGAAGATTGATCTTTGGCCAATGCACCCTTTTAGGAGATGTTGAGTGAGCTCAAAAACTTGTATGTATTGCTTGTGTGTGTAAATACAAGGAGAGAATACAAATATATAGGAGAGAAAAGGAGAGAAGAAATCCTATACAATGATGTGGGACTAATAGGAGAAGGAAATGAAAAATACATGGACCCAATCATGAGCCATTTATATGGGCTTTTCTAACACTCCCCCGCAAGCTGGAGCGTACAAATCGTATGCGCCAAGCTTGGACAAGCACTGATAGAAGAGAGTACTGGGAAGAGCCTTAGTGAGCACATCCGCAACTTGTTCTGTCCCGGGGACATGCTTCAGGTCGATCTTCTTCATTTGAACCTTTTCTCTGATGAAGTGACAATCAACTTCAATATGTTTAGTTCTTTCATGGAATACCGGGTTCTTGGCAATATGTATAGCTGCTTGGCTATCACAAAGGAGAATGTCTGGGGAAGGAAGTCTTATACCCAGATCGGTAAGAAGACTTTTCAGCCACGTTAGTTCAGACACTACAGATGCCATTGCCCGGTATTCAGCCTCAGCAGATGATCGAGCCACAACAGCTTGTTACTTGCTCCGCCACGTAATCAAATGTCCTCCAAAATATGTGCAAAACCCACTGGTTGACCGTCGATCATCAAGAGAACCAACGTAATCAGCATCTGAGTAAGCTATCAATGTAGGAGCTGAAGATGAGGTCTTATAGACCAATCCTTGACCAGGGGCCGTTTTGAGGTATCTGAGAATACGTTCAACGACATGAAGGTGAGATCTTTGCGGGGAATGCATATACCGACTGACAATACCCACAGCGAAAGAGATATCCGGTCTAATTACCGTGAGGTAGATCAATTTTCCAACTAGACGACGATAGTATTCAGGATTATCGAGTAATAGATCTGAGTCGGAAGTCTGAGCACATAACTTGTGATTCACATCCATTGGGGTATTGATTGACTTACAACCAGAGTAACCCGCATCATGAAGAAGGTCGAGACAATACTTCCGCTGAGAAAGGACGAGACCATCTGGTCGTCTAGCAACTTCAAGGCCCAAAAATTACCGGAGGGGTCCCAGATCCTTTGTTTGAAACACTGTACCGAGATGTTGTTTTACCTCCTGTATTCCTTTTTCGTCATCTCCCGTAATGATGATGTCGTCAACATACACTAACAGAAGAACCGTCCATATTGTTCGGTGACGAGTGAACATCGAGAAGTCTGCCGTGCTGCGAGAAAAACCAACCTCCCGAAGAACCTTACTGAACCTGTCGAATCATGCCCGCGGTGATTGTTTGAGGCGATACAGAGTTTTCTTAAGGCGACAAACCTGAGACTCCCCCTTGGTCTCAGACCCGGGAGGTTGCTGCATATAGACAGTTTCCTGCAGGTCGCCATTCAAAAAGGCATGCTTAATATCCAGTTGCAGTAAGGGCCACCGGCGATGGACAGCCACCGAGATAAGAACCCGAACGGTGTTGAGTTTGGCCACCGGAGAGAAGGTTTCCTTATAGTCCATCCCTTGTTGTTGGGTGAAGCCCCGAGCAACCAGCCGAGCTTTCAAACGGTCAATCGTCCCATCAGCGACATGTTTGACGACGAAGACCCACTTACACCCAACCGGTTTCTGACCCGGGGGAAGAGGTCTGAGAGTCCAGGTCTGGTTAGCCCAGAGAGCAGCCATTTCCTCCTCCATGGCAGCCTTCCATCAAGGATGTTGTAGCGCTTCCTGCACAGTGTTAGGAACCGAAATGGAGGAAATAGAAGTTGCAAAGGTTTGCAGTTGGGGAGAGAGGCGATGCATGGAGACATAATTTGCCAGAGGATGATTGGTGGAGGGAGATACCTGATCAGCAGGGCACAGAGTAGCCGATGATGAGGCCGACTGCAGAGGGGTAGCGGAAGAAGGAGGAAGGCGGCGAGTGTAAGTCCGGATTACCGGTGGCTTGGAAGGCGCAGGAGCAGGAGCAGGAGCAGAAGCAGGAGTAGGAGTTGAAGTAGGAGCAGGAGAAGGATTTGAAGGACGTAGGAACACAGGCGTAGTAGTAGGGAGGACAGGTCGAGGTATAAGCATTGGTGGAGATGTCGGCGGGGAGGAAGGAGCGAGAGATGGGGAAAAGAAAGGTTGATATTCCCAAAAAGTAACATCGGCGGAGACGATGACTTTACGGCTTACCGGAGAGTAACATAGGTAGCCCTTCTGAGTGCGAGAATAGCCGACGAAAATAGTTTTAGCTGCACGGGGATCCAATTTATCCGAGGAAGGACCTAGAAGGTGAACAAAGCAAGTGCAGCCAAACACCCTTGGTGTAATAGGGAAGGCCGGAGTAGAGGGGAATAAGAGGCTGAAAGGCGTGGCAGAGTTGAGAACCGAGGAAAGGAAGGCGGTTGATGAGAAAACACGCAGTGGAGACTGCTAAGTTTCAGTAAATTTTTGGAACATGCATTTGAAGCATGAGAGAGCGGGCAACGTCGAGGAGGTGGCGGTTCTTTCGTTCGGCAACACCATTTTGTTGGGGGGTGTAGGCACAGGAGGTTTGATGTATAATACCAAATTCTGCACATATATTAGCAAAGTCATGGCCGATGTATTCACGAGCGTTATCAGTGTGCAATGTTTTGATAGTTGTGGAGAATTGCGTTCGCGTTTCGTGTATAAAATCGCGAAATATGCGAGGGAGCTCAGATCGATCACGAAGTAGGTAAAACCATGTTGTGCGAGAATAATCATCAATGAAAGTTATAAAATATCGATAGCCAGAGATACTTGTAACTTTGAAGGGACCCCAAACATCGGAGTGCAGTAAAACAAACGGAGCAGAGCTCCTAGTATAATGAGCAGGAAAAGAAGTACGCGGCTGTTTGCCGTAAATACACGAATCACATTTGAAAGCAGGAAAATATACATCAGGCAGCACCTTTTGGAGAACGGGTAGAGGGGCATGCCCAAGACGGCGATGCCAATCAACAATGGAGACGGATGAGAGGATAGGAGGAGAGACATCAAGAAGGTAGAGCCCGTTCTGCAGTCGATCCCTACCAATGGTAGTCCGTGTCCGCCGATCCTGTATCAAAAAAGTAGAGGGAGTAAATGTGACAGAGCAATCCATATCATGAGTGAGGCGACCAACAAAAAACAAATCAAATGGAGAGCCAGGAACATAAATAGCCGAGCGAAGAGAGAGGGAGGGAGCAAGAGAGATGTCGACGCAACCGGAGACCGGAACAGTCGCCCCATTAACGACAGTGATAGATTGCGGATGAGGAGCATCCGAGTACTTGAGTGGCCGTATCGAGGTGATGTGATGAGTAGCACCTGAGTCCAAGATCCAACGTGGACTTGAGGAAAGACAAGTAATACCTGCGGTAGAGATGGATGCAACAGAAGCAGAGGGAGGGCTAAGAAGCCCCTGGAGTTACTGTAGCTGGAGGCGAACGGCCTCAAGGTCGGTACCAGTGGAGGAGGAGCCATCAGTGGTAGCAGCCGCAGTTGGGCGAGGAGGATAGCCATGTTTCTTGTAGCAGACGGAATCAGTGTGGCCATCTCGTCCGCAATAGGAAAACTTGGGGCGACCCCGACCCCCACGCCCCTTGCCGCGAGAGCCGGAACGTCCACCGCGCGCAGAGGTCGATGGGGGAAGCAAGGGAGGAAGGGTCTGTTGAAGAAGGGCCGGAGAAGAGGGTGCCGGAGACTCTAGGGGTTGTGATACTCGAAGGAGCATAGAACAGACATCAGAGAGGGAGGGAGTAGAGGCCGAGGCCAACACCTGAGCCCGGATGCTCTGAAGGTGAGGCGGGACACGAACCATCATCATGGCAATGCAGACAGCCTCCTTTTGCGCGCACTGAGCAGCAAGGTCGGTGGTGGAAGGCTGATGCTGGATCCAGGCCTCTGCAAGAGTCTTGGTACGAGCAACAAATGAGGTCATGTCAGCAGCCCTGCCAGCATCAAGAGCCTGAAGGTCAGTAATAATGTCATAGAGATGCTGAAGACTATCCTTTCCAGAGTACAAGGAGTGAAGCTCCTCCCACATAGCTTTGGCGGTCTCATGGTACATGACCATTTGGTATGGCTCACCCTCCGAGTGGACCCATGGAACAAAATTCTTCTTCCCTGATAATGAGATAGTTGTGATCCGCAGCTCATCTCGGAGGTCTGGAAGAGAAGCCGGGCGGTCAGCAGAAGTAGCCGCCTGTCCGGTAGAGTCAAGGGAGGAGCCCATGGAGCCTGGGGAGGCCTCAGCGACTAGAAGAGCGACAATCCACACGGCTAGAAGGCCGCGACCAGGTGCGACTAGACGGCCGCAGCGACAAGACAAGCCCACGCGGTTAGAAGAGAGGTCGCAGCGGGTAGACACAGCGACAATCCCAGGGGAGAGAGACAGAAGGCCGCGACCAGGTGCAGATAGAGAGCAAGGACAATCCGCACGGTCACTGTGAGAACACCAGCGGCCAAAGAAGAAGGAGAAGTCGCGCGGCTAGCCAACGAGGCCGGGCGACTAGAAGAAGGAAGCATGGAGAGGAAGCAGAGGCAAGAAAAGGGCCGCGAGTAGGGGCTCGAGCGGCAAGAGAGAGAGCCCGCGAGCGGCAAGAAAAGGCCGCAAGAGGAGGGCAGAGGCCGCGAGCTGAAGTACTCGAGCGACAAGGCGAAGAGGGATGAGCGAGAGGGAGACCGCGCGATCCGGCACGCCGAAAGAAGAGGCCGCGAGAAGAACGATTCGAGCGGTAAGAAGGAGCGGTAAGGGAAGGGACCAGGTGAGAAGGAGCCCGCGCGGTAAGAGGAAGACAGCGGGAAGTGGGGCCCACGAGTTGAGAAGAGAAGTTATAAAAGAGGACTTAGGGGTGGATCCACGGGAGAGAGGGAGGGAAAGAGGAGCAGGCAGCGGCTAGCCAGGGAGAAACCGCGGAGAGAAAGGGGCGACACGAAGAGGCCGCTACCCGGAGCGAGAAGAAGAGCAAGCCGCAGAGGAGTTGCAGGCAGGAGAGGAAGACGGGCCGGGCGGTTAGATGAAGTGTAACCGCAGGGACCGAACCGTGTCCTCTGATACCATGTTGAGTGAGCTCAAAAACTTGTATGTATTGCTTGTGTGTGTAAATACAAGGAGAGAATAAAAATATATAGGAGAGAAAAGGAGAGAAGAAATCCTATTCAATGATGTGAGACTAATAGGAGAAGAAGGAAACGAAAAATACATGGACTCAATCATGGGCCATTTATATGGGCTTTTCTAACAGGAGACAATCTTATAACTTAAAAAAGCATAACACAAAATGTTTTGCCATCGAGTTTTGAAGTTGAATTTAATGATATGTGCTATATGCTTTGTCAACTATTATATTTAAAAAAAAATCATCTTAGATGATCTTCAAATACAAAGGGTGGGCAACTCTTCTGTTGCAGGGTAGGGACGACTCAGGGTGGACTCACTAAATACAAACCTATATGCGATTAATTACTAGGCTAGTGCGAAGAGCGGGCCGCTCAAAAAAATTACAACCGTAATTAATTTTTATAAAATTAGCAGAGGCGCAAATGAACACAAATAATAATGAGTGAAATGAGTTTCAATTCAGCAGACAACAAAGGCGCAAATAAAATGAACAACCACTACAGGTATAATGTCGGCATAAACAATAGTAGAAAATAAAATTGCATACCACAATTTACACGTGCAGGCAACGTCGCAACGACAATAATAGTGGTTGGAGGCATCCAAGATTGCTACAATGTCGGGGAGGGGGGGCTGGCTGATTTGAAGTGGGATCCACGACAGGGGATGGGGGATGGAGAGAAGGGTTGGGAAGGCTAATAAAGGAGAGGCAGGGTGGATCTGGGCAGACTGCTAATGGATTGGCTTCAGATTGAGGTGGCAGGGTGAAGGGAGTAGGGAATCTATTTGACAGGGAAGTGTCAAGTAACGGAATCAGACTGGATGGAAGGTTCACGGTGGCTGCTATTGTGGACGGACGTGAGGTTTGGTTGCTCGACAAAAACAGAACCGTGGGGGAGGCGGAATGGGACGATAGTGGTAAGGGCTGGTGGTGGATGAATCGGATGGGAAATGGAGGGGCCGGAGGGGTTGGGTGGGCGTAGGGAAGAAGGGGTGGGGGGTGGGGGACTTACGGGGTGGGGAAAATACAGTTTCCTTTAGTCGCACCAGGAAGGCTTCCGTCCGGCGTCGCACCAGGAGGAAGAGAGACCGAGCGGTTTCCACTTTTTGCGCAAACCTTTGATCCCTCCACACCTAAGCCACGTGCATATATATAACCTAAAATAAAAACTGTTGCATCATAACTGTAAAATCAACATAAGAACCCGAATCAGATGACGTATATTGTTCTGGCCGATCGGGCATCAAATACAACTCAAAATAAAAAAAAAAAGTAATATATGAAGTCGACACGGATCGACCATCTGAATGCAACCACAGACTCTGATCATCCGTCTGGGCAGCGGATCACCGCCTCCTGCGGGAATACACCTATGCCAGGTGTGGCGCGCCATCAACTTCCCCCGGCTTAAAAACACTCATCTCCTATGAGTGAAGATGGTCGTACTCGCTGTGTAGCGGCAGGGCGAGTCTCTCGAGCTCTTCCGAAGAAATCCAAGTAGCATGGTGTAGAGGCCGACCACTCCAACAGACAGGATATCACACTATATCTCACCCGCCCGCAGTGTAGAAGTCGTGACCGATGATCTGAAGTATGTCTTCTGTGGAAGTAGATGACTCTGGCTGTATCTTCGTCTGTCTGCAAAGTCGGCAGAACCGTCGACGATGCAATGCAAACCTTATAGGGCGACTCCTCAGGTGGCAACAAAGAGAGACTGGTAGGGATAGTGGTAGGTGAAGTATCTTTGAGGTTTGTGGAGAAAGGGCCCACATACACATGCTCCTCACAGTAAGGGATCAAATCTTATACGTTGAATACTCGGCTGATGCTCATACCATGAAGGATGTCAATTTTATGTGTTAGTACTAATTTGCCGCAAAACTGTATAGGGGTTCATTCTGCAAGCGCTTAATTTCTTTGTTGGTCCTTGCAAGACCCTCTCAGATCGAATACACATCAATACTTGTTCTCTCGCCTCAAAAGATTTGTCCTCGCTCGTGCTGGTCTACTCGATCCTTATAATAATCATTACTAGCTGCAATTTTTTTACGAACCGACTCGTGAAGTGCATGCACATGTTGTATGAAAGACTCTACTTACTGAATCTTGACTCGAGGGGAATATCCATCAAGTTAATAGGTTTCCTAGGCTCATATCCTTATATGTTATGGAATGGACTCAAACCCGTGGTTCTATTGACAGAGCTATTATATGCAAATTCGGCTATGAGGAGAACATAATCCCATGCAGACGGACTATCCTCAACAAGACAATATAATAGCGTCCCAAGACTACAGTTAACAACCTTGGTTTGTCCATCCGTTTGCTTGTGATAGGCGGAGGAAAACTTCAAGGTTGTACCAGTCTTCTTCCATAACGTCTTCCAAAAATAGCTTATGAAATGCACATCTCGATCAGAGACTATGGAAGTGGGAAGTTCATGATACTTAAATACCTCTATAAATAATAACACAGCTACGCGAGAGGCGTCAACGTTCTTTCGACAAAGGATAAAACAGGTCATTTTAGAAAAACGGTCCACCACAACGAAGATCGAATCGAGCTTCCTTAAAGTACGAGGGAGCCCGAGGATAAAGTCCATACTAATATCAGTCCAGTGCCTCTGGGGGACGGGTAGTGGGGTGTATAGTCCAGTGGGCTGGCGGGATCCCTTCGTGGTTTTTGCAAACTCGATAATGCCTGACAACCTTGTAACGTTCTTCTTCAAGCCAGGTCAGAAGAAGCGGTCCTCAAGTAACACAATCGTCTTGTCTCGACCGAAGTGTCCCATTGCTCTGCCTGCGTGTAGTTCCCAGATAAGGAAATATCAGAGGGATGATTGAGGAACGCAGAGGAGCGAGCCCATGAACAAGTACCCGTCTGAAATAGTGTAACCCTCACAAAGAACATGTGGGTCTCTCATTAGCGAGGCATAAATGTCCCATAAATCTGGACACTCTGAATAATCGTAGGTTAGCCGCTTAAAACCTACTACTTGAGTGTTCATAGTGTGGAGAATGCTGGCTCGACTACTCAAAGCGTCAGCCGGTTTGTTCTCAACACCCGCTCGGTGTTTAAGCACATAATGAAACTCCTGCATATACTCCACCCATTTTGCATGATGGTGACCCAATTTCTTCTGTGAGTCGAGGTACCTTAGCGTATGATTGCCAAAATACAAAACAAACTCCTTGTGCAGGAGATAATGACGTCAGTAACACAATGCGCCAATGTCTGCACAATGACGTAGAACTCCCGATCATAATTTGAATATTTCTTTCGGGCCTCGTTCAACTTCTCGTTGAAGTAGGCCATTAGATAACCTTCCTGACTAAGTACTGCGTTGATGTCAACTCCTGACGCATCACATGCTACTTCGAAGGCCTTGGAGAAATCAGGTAAGCGTAACATGAGCAGTATACAGTTTCTCCTTGATCTCTTCAAGGGCTCAAGTGGCAGCCTTCGTCCAAACGAAATCAACATTGTAGACGCAACTCGTGATGGGGACGATGATCAAGCTGAAGGCACACACAAACCTCTTATAGAAGGTGGCAAGTCCATGAAAGCTATGAGCCTCATGAATCTTCGTCGGGATGGGCTACTCACGAATTGCCTTGACCTTGTCAGGGTCAACGGATATACCAGACGCCGAAACCACATAACCTAAGAAGTGTACGAATGTGGACATGAACGAGCACTTTTTCAAGTTGATGTTAAGATGCTCCTTACGAAGGAGCTCGAACATTAGACGAATATGGCGCTAGTGCTCATTGCGGTCCTGACTATATATCAAAATATCATCAAAATGTACTACCAAGAATTTGTCCATGTAGGGCCGCATAACCTGTCATCACTCTCATAAACGTGTTGGGCGCGTTCGATAATCCGAATGACATAACTAGCCACTCATACAAGCCGTCCTTCGTCATGAAGGTCGTCTTCTGCATCCCCCTCTCTAACTCTAATCTGTTGGTACCCTCTACGAAGGTCGATTTTCAAAAATATTTGAGCACCGACCATCGAGTCCAGGAGATCATCGAGGCAGGGAATCAAAAAACGATACCTCACCGTGATCTTATTTATCACACGATTATCAATGCACATACGCCAACTCCTGTCCTTCTTCGGAGTAAGAAGAGCCGGTACGACACAGAGTCTCAGAATCTCTCGTATAAATTTCTTTCTCAGATGGTCATCAACTTGCCGTTTTACCTCACTATGCTCAGTCAGGATCAAGCGATAATGTGGGAGATTGGGCAAAGATGCCCCCTAAGATCAAATCGATAGTATTGTGCGAACAAACAAGTAGAAACCGAAAATTAGAATAACAGAAATTTTTATTATCCAAAAAGATGAGTATTACAAAGGTATGACCTCCCTTTTATAGAATGAAAGAGATGAGAGAGATTACAAATAAGCAATGTAAGACTAAATAATTACATGTTTAATTGAAACAAGTCGAACAGGCCGCACGGTTAGACAAATAGGCTAACCGCCTGACAACAACCAGAAGGAGAGAACAAGCCGCCATAGGAGACCTCCAGACCGCCCGGTCTCCAAGTCGCGTGAGACAAACCGTCAGATCGCCCGGACACCAAACAACAACAGTCCGGCTACCAAGCCGCTGGAGACAAACCGCCAGACCGCCCAGTCTCTAATCCGCCAGTGCCAGACCGCCAAACCGCCCGGTCTCCATACAACAACACTCCCCCTCAAGCTGGAGCATATATCTCGATCATGCCCAGCTTGTCGCAAATGTGAAGAAAGGGGGCGGACACTGGCTTGGTGAAAATACCAGCCAACAATTAATCCGAGGTGACGAACGAAGTACAAATTTGTTCCTTTAAAATCTCTTCCCGAATAAAATGGCAGTCGACTTCAATGTGCTTTGTTCTCTCATGGAAGACCAGATTTTTGGAGATGTATATAGAGGCCTTGTTATCACAAAACATAGGTAGAGGATGGTTGTAGACCTCTCCTAGGTCAAGCATGAGAGCCCGTAACCATTTCAACTCACATGTGGTCGATGCCATACTTCGATATTCTGCTTTTATACTGGACCTGGAGACTACAAACTGTTTCTTGCTCTTCCAGCTCACAAGGTTTCCCCCCACAAAGGTGCAGAAGCCCGATGTTGACTTGCGGTCTCCTTTGTCATCAACATAGCTCGAATCTGAGTACGCTTCAACCCTCAAATGACCTTTCTTCTGAAAGAGTAGTCCTTTCCCAGACGCTGATTTAACATACTCCAATATCCTCAGGGCAGACTGTAGATGACACTCCTTTGGAGCTTGCATGAACTGGCTAACCTTACCTACAACATAGGAGATGTCGGGTCTCGTCACCGTGGGATATATGAGTTTACCAACCAGACGTCTGTACCTCGTAACATCAGAAAGAGGAGGAAAGTCATCCGTCCAGGTTTTATCTTCTCCAGTCGCCATGGGACATCGGACAGGTTTAGCCCCAGTCAACCTTGCCTCTTTTAGCAAATCAAGAGCATACTTGCGTTGGGAGAGGACTAAGGAATTGGGCTTCCGAGAGATTTCTATCCCCAGAAAGTATTTTGGGGAGCCCATATCCTTTGTGACCAGGTGTTGACGAAGATGTTTCTTTGTCAAAGTTATCCCAGACTGGTCATCTCCAGTGAGAAGAATATCATCCACATAAACCGCAAGAACTACCAGACCCAGGGAGGTTTTGCGAACGATCAAAGAGTGATCCGCAGAACTTCTCGTAAAGCCCAAGGCTGCCACAATCCCGCTAAACTTGTCAAACCAAGCCTGAGGGCTTTGCTTTAGGCCATAGATAGTCTTCTTTAGCCTGCATACCCGTGTCTCCCCCTGAGCAACATACCCTGGAGGTTGCTCCATGTAAACATCCTCCTGAAGATCCCCATATAGAAAGACATTCTTGACATTCAGTATGGAAATGGGCGAATCCCTGTTGACAGCCACAGAGAGGAGGATCCTGATAGTGCTGAGACGAGCAACTAGAGAGAAAGTGTCAAAATAGTCAACACCATAAGTCTGGGTAAAGCCTTTGGCAACAAGGCGGGCCTTGTAACGATCCACACTGCCGTCTGGACTGAACTTCACCACAAAGACCCAGCGACAGCCAACAACATCTGTGCCGAAGGGAGGAGGAACAAGGGTCCACGTACCCCGTTCAGTGAGAGTAGCAATTTCCTCATCCATGACAGCCTTCCAATGAGGAATAGTAAGGGCCTCCTGGTAGGAACGGGGGGTGACAGTGGCATAGATAGCTAGTGCAAAAGTCCTGCGAGAAGGGGTAAGACGATCATAGGAAACAACAGCAGCAAGCGAATGCTGGGTACATGCCCGGACCCCTTTGCGAAGAACAATGGGAAGATCCAGGTCAGCGGGTTCCTCAGTATCTGGAGCGTCCATGGCGGAGAGAGCTGGTCCGGGAGTAGAGAGCGACGGCGGCGGAGAAGAGGGACACAACGGAGGAGAGGAGAGAGGAGGAGACGATGGAGACGGTGGAGGTGGAAAAACCTCAGTAGGGGTCGATGGGTTGGATGGAACAATAGGAGAATCAGAAGCCTCTGGAAGAGGAGAGGAGTTGTCAAAGAAATAAGGAGCATTTTCGAAGAAGGTAACGTCAACGGAGACGAACTGCTTGCGGAGAACGGGGTCAAAACCACAATAGCCCTTCTGGGTGGTAGAGTACCCCAGAAAGACACATTTGGTGGAGTGAGGGGAGAGTTTGTCACGGGTGGCGGAGGGAGCGTGCACAAAGGCTGTGCACCCAAAGATACGTAGGGGGAGAGGAAAAGGTTCCTTGCCCGGATAAAGAATGAAGAATGGGGTTTGACCGTGGAGAACCGTAGAGGGAATGCAATTGATGAGATAACAAGAAATGAGAACCGCATAGCCCCAATAGGAGCGAGGGACCTGCATCTGCGTCATAAGAGTGCGAGCGACATCAAGGAGGTGATGGTTTTTGCGTTCTGCCACTCCATTTTGTTGTGAGGAATAGACACAACTAGTTTGATGAACATTCTCATGTTGCATACAGAAAGATGAAAAAGCTTGACTAATATACTCTTTCGCGTTATCAGAGCGAAAGAATTTAATCGAAACACCAAACTGATTTTGAATTAAATGATAAAAGGATGTCCATACATTGAATAATTCAGAGCGATCTCGTAAGAGATACACCCAAGTACATCTAGAAAAGTCATCAATAAAGGTTGCAAAATAAGAACTACCCTGACCAACGGTGAGGGTAGGAGCAGGACCCCAGACATCAGAGTGAATGAGATCAAACGGACGGGTAGAGCCACGACCTTGCTTCAGAGGGAAGGAGGAACGGTGATGCTTGCCAAGCTGACAGACATTGCAGTTGAGAGGAGAACTGTGCGGAGAGAGGTGGGGCAGAAGCTGACGAAGAAGCCGTGGAAGAGGATGACCAAGACGGAGGTGCCACTGTAGACGGTCTGTAGAGGAGGAAGAGAAGGCAGACAGAGCAGTAATATCGTCGAGGAAGTAGAGGCCGCCGCTCTCAGTCCCAGTAGCAATCGTTCGTTGGGAGCTTGGATCCTGAAAAGAACAAGAAGTTGCAGTGAATGTGACGGAGCACTGGAGTTGATTGCATAAAGAAGTAACTGATAATAAATTGCACAGAAACTTTGGCACATAGAGAGTGTCCGCCAAGTGAAGAGACGGAGTGACATGAACCACTCTCATTCCATGGACCGGGGAGGGAGAGCCGTCAGCAACGAGAATCGGGGGCAACCGATCATGTTTTTCTAGGAGAGAAAAACACTGATGATTGTCCGTCATGTGATTGGTCGCACCAGAGTCTATCAGCCATTTACCTTGAGTAACCACGTGGGCACTACCTGATGACGTGACCATCGCGGCGGACGGCTTCGAGGAGGAGGTGGAAGAGTCACCATAGGGGCGAAGATGCGGATGTTTCATCCAACAGCGTTCCACGGTATGCCCTGTGCGGCCACAGTGAGAGCAGAGGAAGCGGGAAGGGCCACGCCCGCCGGACTGGTGATTGCGGCCACCAGAGCCACTCCGTTGAGTCTGGTGAGCATAGTTGTCCGGTGATGAAGGAGAGGATAAAAGGGGACGCTGAAGTAGAGAGGTAACTGCGACAATGCGTGCATTAGTGACATCCAAGGTAGGAGAGTCCTCCTCACCCAGAATTTGCTGGCGGATCATGTCATAGGACTCAGGAAGTAGCAGAAGATAGCGTACAACAAGAAGTTCATGGAAGTGTCTGTGATGTTCGGCCAAATCCGCAGAGAAGGGGCGATTCTGAAGAATCTCAGCCCCGAGAGCCTGAACTTGTTGATAAGCGGCAACATGAGACATGGAAGGACGGGCAAAGAGGTCCGCATATAAAGTCTAGATGCGGGACGTCTGAGCCCCCTTCGAGTACAGAGCAGCAAGATGAAGCCAAGCCGTCTTGACCGTCGCGTCATGACGGATGACGAGAAGACATTCATCCGAAAGGCTGTTAGCTAGCCAAGTACGCACAAGCGCGTCACAAGCATCCCAGTCGTCAAACTCAGCGGCATTGAGAGGGGGTGGGTCATCAGTGAGATGATGACGTTTGCGTTGTGAGCGGAGAAAGAAGGTGAATGAGACACTCTAATCCGGGTAGTTGGGACCGATGAGTTTGGAGACGGTGCCAAGATTCTCGGAAGGAGTAGGAGGAGGAGGCGGATTGGCCACGGGAGTAGCGGTGGTGGTTGAGGTACTGGAAAGAGCCATGGAGGGAAGACAAGAAGCCGCGCGAGGAGAAGCAACAAGCTACGCGAGGAGAAGCAACAAGCCACGCGAACAGCGAGCAGGAAGTGCGGCTAGGAATGCCGCAACGAACAAAGGATAGACAAGAAGCCGCGCGAGAAGAAACAACAAGCCGCGCGAGAAGAAACAACAAGCCGCGCGAACAGCAAGCAGGACGTGCGGCTAGGAAGGGCGCAACGGACAAAAAAAAGCTTATGCAGCGGTCACGGTGTCAACACACCAGCGACAAGGAAGGTCACGACCAAGAAGCAGAGCAAAGCAGAGGGAAAGAAGTCGCACGGCTAGAGAGAAGGCGCGCGAACAAGAGATAGAGAGGACCGCGCGAACTCCTTCACTAGAAGGAGTTCGCGAGAAAGGTAAGCAGGTCGTGCGAACAGAGCAGAGACCGCACGAACTGAAAAGGGCCGCGCGAATCAAAGGAGATCGCGGGAGAAAAGAAGCAAGGCAGCCGCGAAAACAGGTCGCGAATAGAAGAAAAGATAGGCCGCGCACATAAAGGGCAGCGCCAAAGAGAAGAGAAGCCGCGCGAACAGACTGCACGAAGAAGGGCAAACCACGCGGTCAAAAGAAGACACCGAATCAGGTGGAAAAGATCGAGTCCTCTGATACCATGTGCGAACAGACAAGTAGAAACCAAAAATTGGAATAACAGAGAGTAGCGGTTATTCGGTGTTTAATTGGCATTTATTATCCAAAGTTTGTGAAATCCGACCACGAGGCCTGATATTTATTAATTCCCAAAATAAAGTAGCCCAAGGCATTAAGTGGGTCTCCTATCTTCAATATACCTTCATAATTAAACATCTAAAGGGAACTATGACGGATGCTCCCTTTTATAGGTCAATGGAGGAGATGATCGAGATTACAAATAACCATTTCAACATATTATATTCGCAATGTGAGTTCTTTCCTTACTATCGTAATAATTACAGGTTTAATTGAAACAAGCCTAAAATCTACAATTAATAAATTTGAACAGGTGAGAGAGATTTCGCACTAAATAATTACAGGTTAGACGAATAGGCTAACCGCCCGGCAACAACCATAAGGAGAGAACAAGCCGCCATAGGAGACCGCCAGACTGCCCGGTCTCCAAGTCGCCTGAGACAAACCGTCAGATCGCCCGGACACCAAACAACAACAGTCCGGCTACCAAGCCGCTGGAGACAAACCGCCAGACCGCCCGATCTCTAATCCGCCAGTGCTAGACCGCCAGACCGCCAGACCGCCCGGTCTCCATATAGCAACAAGTATGTTGTATGTCCCTCGGCAGGGGAAGCTCATCAGGAAGCTCCTCGGGCATATAATGTCTATGAAGTCATCCATCAACCGATGAACATCTAGATCAGTAATCTCAGTCTCGCTAGGGGTCTTGGTCGTCATCATTGCTGCCACAATAAACATGACCCCTGCCTCTAAACTCTCAGGAAATCACCCTTCTTCAAAACATGGAGGGGTCTCGAAGATCCCGCACTAACTGATGACTCAACCTTGCCCTTGGGAGGATCCCTGAGTCGGGTCGGGGTAAGGGTGATCTTTTGACCCTTGTCGAAGAATACACACGTGTTGGACCAGCCATAACATGTGACATCACGATCATATAACTAGGGTCGCCCGATAAGAACGTGCGCGACGTTCTTGGGGATAACATCACACCAAACCTGGTCCTCAGTGGTCGCTAGACGAATCAGCACTCGCCTCTCGTTACTCATCTCAAACCAATCAAAGTAGTTATCCATGTTCATATGCCAATCACTAAATGCCTTCGGGTTCAGGTGACCGTCGAAGGAAGGCACGTGAATGCACTTAATATTTATTTATAAACAATACTATATAAAATCTAATGAATATACATACATTTAGCATTTACTATGCATTGTAAAATTTTGAATAACCGTATATGATAATGAGCTATAGGAAGGTACATTGTATCCAAGTTACTGCTGAGTTTAGTCAAATTAAATTCATGCTCTCTACTATCGAATAGAAGTATATAAATGTTGATTTTCAATATAATATATTTGAGTGACAAATGACAATTGAATACGCTTCAAATTTTGGACATAATTCCCTTCCCTACTTGAATGCTCACAAATAGTACGGTTATTTCCCCTTGTGGTACCATCTGTTTTGGTCTTCTGGGGATCCGGCTCCCATGATAGTTAAAAGGTGGTCGTAGGTGAAAACCAATGGAGAAGAAGCAAGTTGTTAATAGTGTGACCTCTTGATTGTGGAATGCTTGCCCTGCAAACAAATATAAGGACAATTTTTAAAGCCGCATGCTTGGCCGATCAACTTCATCTTGGTGAATCACACTCGCCTCTCGCTACTCATCTCAAACCAATCAAAGTAGTGATCCATGTCCATATGCCAATCACTAAATGCCTTCGGGTTCAGGTGACCGTCGAAGGAAGGCACGTCAATGCGGATACGCTCGATGATGTCATCCTCTTCTGGAGTCATCCTGCGACGTGGCTCACGATAGTCACCGTATTGATCATCAAAGTTGTAATCTTATCGAGCAGGAGGGGCTCGATCTCTACGACCAGGTGAGGGAGGATGAGGCTCATCAGGAGGACGGTGATCCCTCCCTGGATCTCGCCGATACTCGTAACCATGATGAAAATTGCCTCTCGCAAAGGGAGGGGGTCTCGGCGAGGAATGCCTCTACCATTTCTCTCAGGAGGCGGTGTAGCATCTCGTGAATCCTCGTGAGGCTCCTCATCAGGAGGAGTCACTCGACCTCTATGTGTCTCTAACTGATCAACCATTGTGCTATCCCTCACAATACACCCCTAAGGGTTTCGAATTGGACTCTCATCCGATCAAATCGATCGAGAACCAGTCTTTGAAACTCAACGGACGTCATGTCCGACTGTGAATTGGAGGTCCTATCGTCGGTGTGATTGTGATTCGACATGGACTGACGATAAACCCTACCACTACGTAACTTGTAAGTGACCATAACCTAGGACTCTGATACCAATTTGATGCAGGGTAGGACGACTCAGGGTGGACTCACTAAATGCAAACCTATATACGATAAATTACTAGACTTGTGCAAAGAGTGGCCCGCTCAAAAAAATTACAGCTGTAATTAATTTTTATATAATTAGCAGAGGTACAAGCGAACACAAACAATAATTAGGGAAACAAGATTCAATTCTGCAGACGACAATTTTAAGTACACATAAAATAAACCCTGCAAATCACACGAACGTCGATACTAATAACAAATAAAATGAACAACCACTACAGGTATAGTGCCGACATAAACAACTGTAGAAAATAAAACTGCATACCACAATTTACGCGTGCAGGTGACAACAATAACGGTGGTTGGAGGCATCCAAGATTGTTGCAACGTCGGGGAAGGGGGGAGGGGGTTTTTGATTTGAAGTGGGATCCACGACAAGGGTGGAGGGGATGGAGAGAAGGGTTGGGAAGGCTAATGAAGGAGAGGCGGGGTGGATCTGGGCGGACTGCTGATGGATTGACTTCAGGTGGAGGTGGCGGGTGGCAGGGTGAAGGGAGTCAAGAATCTGTTTGATAGGGAAGTGGCGAGTAACAGAATCAAAGGGGAAGGAAGGTTTACGATGGCTGCTATTGTGGACCGAAGTTAGGTTTGGTTGCTGGACAAAAACGGAACCGTGGGCGAGGCAGAATGGGACGGTATTGGTAAGGGCTTGTGGTGGATGAATTGGACGGGAGATTGAGGGGTCGGCGGGGTTGGGTGAGCTCAGGGAAGAAGGAAGGGGGTATGATGCAGGACGACGCGTAAGGTTTGCGCGCCTGTCAGCTTTTTTCTAGGAAACCCTAAATGCATGCGATGCTTAATGAATTTTTTTACAAAGATTAGAGTGGGCGTTGCATTTACTTAAGAAATTACGCAACTTAGATTTTTGAAAAGCACAGAATTACGTTTTCATTTCAAAAATTAAATTACTTGAAAAATGATTCAAATTTAAATCCCGGAAAGGAAGTTCGCAATTTTCGTTCTGTTTCCCTTGCCGTAGCAAAATAGAAATCGTGAACTCCAAATACGTTTCCGTTTGGAGTTTTTGACGTAACGTTTGCTAACAAAATCCAGGCGAAAACTCAACAATAAATCTATTTTCCTGCGAGAAAATATGTAGACGCACACAAAGGAAGAGAAAGAAACAATTACCCATGGAAAGATGCGTCTTTCCGTATTCGAAGTCGATGACGATCACACGAGGAACTTCTCGTCACCTTTGATCTCCTGCTCCGAGGTCGGCCGCTATCGCACACGGGCACCACGGAGAAATTTTCACTCTCACACAAAAGTGGTTCCACGGAATTTCAAACACTCATCAGTGTAAGGAAGCCACAAACTAACAACCTAAAATTCACTCGCTCTCACACAAGTGGCCCCACGAAATCTCAATCACTCAAGATGGTACCACAAAATCTTAAGCAAGAATTCACTAACTCTAAATTCAATCTCCTAACTCATAGCTACAAGACTTATGGACTGGGAGCAAATAACAACACATTTCCAATCATTCATTAACCTTTAACCTGGAATTCACAAATCGGATACATGTTTCACAAGGGAGTTCAAACAACACTCACTCTCATTTCATCTCCTAAAGAAAACTACAGCAAACCCCTCTCCAACGGGAATCAAATCAAACACAAACAACGATTTTGTCATTCATCAATTCCCTTACTAACGTCACAGTTCAACAACAGCAAGGGAGTAATCTGACTCAAACAAGTCACAACTTTCACTAATTTTCCTACAGCAACACTCACTGTTCTTCCTCTTCAAACGGTCAATAGCAATGGAAGCAACTGAACTTCACTGTTCATATCCTCCCTATCATCGGAGGGCAGGCACACAATAAATCAATTTCAATGTTTCAACATTCACCCCTAACTGAAATTACAGCAAGATTCCAAACTCAGAACAAGCATCTACAGGGATCACCAAAATCTGAAACAGAAAACTAAAACCTAATCACTATTCATCATCCCTCACACGGAAAGCAACATTACAAAAAGCAGCACATCATTCAATATTCAACATCAACGATCAAATTACAGACATACACATCCCTTTTATAGGGTTACATCGATAGCAACAAAGAAACGAAAATACCAGTTAACCCAAACCGTCGGAGAAGAGGTGGAGAAGACGTGGCCATGGCAGGAGAGCTCGGGAGCTGAACTGTCAGGATGCACATCGACGTAAATGGTGGTTAACATCTTGGGTGGAGGCTAGCGGTTCGTCGTGGGCTGAAGAACTGAGGGAGGCGCGCGATTTTCGGCGTCGTGGGGCTGGGCGTGGCGGAGGAACAATCAGGTGAACCGGCGGCTAGAGAACCCTAACCCGTGTGCTGTACTGAAACCGGGAAGAAGAGAGTAGGGTTTGGACAGGTTCCTCTTTTCTTCTTCTTAAATTGGGAAGAGCTGAACCGGGAGTATTATGTGGGCCGGCCGGCTGGAGCTGTATTGAACAGATCATTTGGGATGGTTGGCTCATACTTAATATACATATATATAAAGATTTATAAGTATATATATATGTATATTTTTACAACAATTAAAAAAATACAAATACACAACAATTTTTTTTGCAAAATATAAAGAGTGCATAAATAATCAAATGAAATGCAAAATTTGCGGCGTCGGGCACATTTGCGGCGTCCAGTTTGGGACTGGTCTCCACCAGGGGACTTACAGGAGGGGAATACAGTTTCCTGGAGTCGCACCAGGGTGGCTTCCGTCGGGCGTCGCACCGAGAGGAAGAGAGACCGAGCGGTTGCCTGTTTTTGCGCAATCCTTTGATGCCCCCATGCCTAAACCACTTGCATATATATAACCTTAAATAATAACTGTTGTATCATAACCGTAAAACCAACATAAAACCCTGAATCAGACGATGTATACTGTTCTGGCTGATCGGACATCGAATACAACTCAAAATAAAAAAAAATTAATGTATGAAGTAGACTCAGATCGACCATCCAGACGCAACCACAAACTCGGATCGGCCGTATGGGCAGCAGATCACCGCCTCCTGTGGGAATACAACTGTGTCGGGCGTGGCGCGCCATCATCTTCTATGATAATAAATAATATTTTGGCATCTCAGGTAATTATTTCCAACATGTTGTAACAAAGCATGTTGAAGTTGACAAACATTTCATAAAACAAATTTTAAACAGTGGCATGAGATGCGGCATACATGCCAGTTGATGATCAAGTACCCAATGTTATGACCACGCCATTGTCTACAAAAAGATTGCAAGTAATAAGAAAACTTGGAATGATAGACATTCACTCACTAGCTTGAGAGCATTAACATATTTGTCGACACCGTCGATCCCCTTCCCACCGATCATCATCTCAACCGTCCAATTTTGGGCACACAAATTAGCCCATTTTCCATTTATATATTTAAACATGTGTATTGTAGGATTAATAATGTTTTATTTGTTTATTTCTGTATTCTCTACTTTTGGTAATATTCTTGTGTTTAAGTAGTGCTAGCTGACTATAAACGAAATAAGGAAAATTTACTTTTCTGTAGGTTTCATTCCTCGTTGAGGACAAACTTTTTCTTCAATATAATCTATTCCAATATTTGATCATATTTACAAGTAAGATAGATTTGCACTGGTTGATTTACTTTATGGATTTTGTAATGCATTTTAACTTCCATTTTCCATAGTTCATGCACATTAATGATTCAAGTCCCACCCTCCACATAGAATAATGAAGAAATTGGTGTAAGCTGTTGATCAAATGTTGTTTAAGATCGTCACATACAGCGATGAATGATTTTTGGTTTGATGAAATAAGATGTGGAAATTTTATTTATTAACACATGATTGTTATGTCATTAGGTGATGGACACCTGGCTCGCATATGCACCTGTTAAGAATAACCCTGAAGATGCTGCAAAGGTATCATTTTGATTTTAGAACATTTAAGTATTCCCTTCTTGAAAACATGCTTGTTTTATAATCTTTATTCTCGGGAAAGGACGTGGCTATAAATCAAACCCTTATGGATGTATATATTACTATTAATAAGGGAGACCTTTACTACACCATCAAATAAGTTTTATATTTTAATTACATAGGAACCATCAAATGAATATATAGTTTGAAATAAAATAAAATAAAATAAGCATAGAATAAAATAAAAATATAAATAGGTGATGATGGAAATCGTGCGTGCATCATATGAGAAATTTAGTTTACTTTTTGGATTGTCAGATAGACGATCGGAGACCGTGATTGCGACCGACTAAAATTTTAATATCTTTATGTATATTTATTTATTTTCTGAGGTGTATTTTGAGATTTAGGTTAAAATATCTGATCACGCATTTATGTTCATTAGATGACTTAACTTAAACCCCCCTTTATATGATGCGTGCAACCGGTTGAGGCAAGATTGTCGAGATTCACGGTTTTTGAAAGAAACCGCTCGTTCTAGAGTGCTTAAGCCCGATCTACGACTTGTGCCGACTCCCGGAGGGCTGCGCGCCAGCGCCACCACCATTCTTGATGCCTCCATCCTTCGGTGGCCCTGTCGGTACCCCGTCCAGCCACCATCGTCTTTCTTTGACCCTGCCGTTGTTGTTTCCGAACTCCCCGATCCCTCTAGCCGACGGATCCCTCTCTGTTTCCACATCTATAAGCTTCCGCCAACCTCCACCACCCTTGTAATCCCCTACTAGCCTTTTCCCATCCCTTCTTACCTCATTCGAGCCCCCTGCCGCCGTATTCCAACCTTCACCAGCCTTTCTCCTCCATTTCCACGATAACACCCCTCCATACATCTACTCCAGCCCTTCCCCAACACCACATCCTCCTTTTTCTTCTTTCAACAGCCCTCCCAACCCATTCCAGCCCACCCCCAAGCCATACCAGACCTCCTGCACTCCAATACGATCTTAAAAGGGCCTCCAAACAACACTCTCACCCCATCCCATCCACCAAACAAACATTATTCCTCTCTGATAACCCTTTCACAACAACATCTACAACCCCCTGAACAACCACAATTACCACCGAATCTTCCGCACCATCACCGACATCAACTACTTGGTGAGCTTTTACCTCAACTTTCATTTCTTTGCATTGTACGGATATTATATATTGCTACTAATATTTTGCTTACATTATTTGATTATTTCTCTTTTCAAAGGAGTGTTTTCTTATCTATGATGCAATTAGAAAATTTATCCCGCAATAGTCGCCTAGTTATTGGTTCGTGAACATAGAATATTATCTCAATTATTTTAAACTATTTGGTGATTGTCACATTAAATTTATGAAATTTAGATTTCTAGATCAGTCGAGAGTATATTGGTCTTGCATTGAGAGTGGCTGTGAGCGAGATCGTCTTCACCATATCATTAGTTGGATATAGATGAACCAGATGTTGCGCCATAGGTATTTGTCGGCATTGTATAGTAGTCGCCTGCTCGAACAATTATTTTTCCTTCGGCAAAGATCTATGCCCCTCGCTGAGTATATGGATCATTTTGATGAGTTAGTGTTGAGGAGCGATATCCGAGACGAGTCAGTTATGAACACTTGCCGATTTTGATCTGGACATCAATCTAAGATACGTACTGAGTTGACCTATCACTACTCATAATCCCTCGAGCTGACATACTAGCTCGCCCTTCATTATGAGCAGCCCTTGAGATCCGCTGGAGTTAGCTGAGTGGATTCGCTCCTTGACCTTCCGAGTCAAGACCCTCTTATTCCGAGGCCACCATTCTACCTACTCTTGTCCCGTCGGACACGATAGAAGTGATACCTAATACTGATTTCTCTCACCCCAGTGAGGTATTTAGTCTGATGAGTGGCCCGTCATTTGATTTTGACTCAGACCTTACCCTATAACCTTGAAAGAGAATGAGTATGAGCAACTCAGTGTCAAATGATGTGTCTGATGAGTATGAGCCATCCGATGAGTGGTCCGTCATTTGATTCTGACTCATATCACGAGTGAGGGTTAAGATCATATTGTTGAATTTGTTGTGGTGTTCTCTCCCGTTCTTGTGGTTACTACTTCTCGATGATACTCATCTCAAGGATCATCTTGCTACGAATGAATTTTTTGATGAGCTCCCCTTGAGCTCCCAGGTGAGCCTCCTGATGGTTCTTTCTTTCTTGGAAACATTTGCCCTAGTGCAAATGTCTTCGACGTGAGTGATCATCACATCTACGACTAATTTTTCTATGTCGCCCGATGAGCCTCCTGGCGAGTCACACCCCCTGAGAGATATTTGACACGTTATGCTCTCATATCTTTGTACCAATGTCTATTGTGGTTATTTAGGTGTTTGCACACTCGGCGAATATTTCTACACCCCACCCGAAGAGCCTCCAAATAAACCACTCATCCTTAGGAACTTTCACCACTATATAGAGCATGCACTTAGTCAGTCCTATCATATCGATCATCGTTTATCTATATATGTTGCATGATTTGCATGTCATACTCCGACATAAAGTTATATTAAATAATGAACATTCTAAAACTTGCGCGGGTAATAACATGAGAATGTAAATGTTCAAAGAAGGTGATTGAGTGATAATTTGCAACTCCTTTACATTTGCACAATAATTAAGGACAACTATGAATCTGAGTGCTAAGCGAATGTGTCCATATACTGTCATGAGAGACTCAGAGTCAGATTTCTTCAAGCTTTGATATTACTAGGAATATGGGTTTTCATCCTGTACTCAATGTAGAGGAGTTGACTCTTGATGTGGAGCCACCTCATTTTGAATCTTCAGCCTTCCCTCTTAGTCTCAATTTCCACCATCACCACAACCTATCATATACCTCTAGCCTCCACTATAGCCCTATCCGTCACTATTGTATCCATGCCCTTCACATTCACAACCTCTTATGGCGGCTTGCGTGGTGCTTGAGATCTTCAGGAACTTCAGCGTCACGATGACTCATGTGGACACAGTTTGTGCTAGGAGCGCCAAAGAGTCTTGCCTGACTTGCTTCGAGAGTATGTAGTCTCTATTCACTCGAGATGAATGCTTCTAAGCCATGAATTTTGATGGAGATCGTTCACGAATCATGCGAGGAAATATTGAGTTGACACTTTTTGGATTGTCAGATGTACGATCAGAGACAGTGATCGTGATTAGCTCGAATTTTAGTATTTTTATGTATTCTTTTTTATTTTCTGAGGTGTATTTTGAGATTTAGGGTAAGATATCCGATCGCGCGTTTAAGGATTTCAGATAACTTAACCTAACCCTCCACCCCTTAATATGATGTGTCTAGCCGGTTTGGGAAATAAGATCGAGAGTCACGGTTTCTTGAACGAAACCGCCTTGTCTAGGGTGCTGAAGTCTGATCCCTGACTGGTGCCGACACCAGAAAGGCCGCATGTAACAACTCAAGACCATCACAATATATGCAGTACTATAAGCCATGTTTCCATATCACATATAGCGCATCACAATATATACACAACGAGCTTGCAAACAATACAAAACAACTTTTATTTCATTTCTTACATTGTTATCCATCCAGATACAAAGATAATATATTTACATCTTAACATACATGATGGTGTACACTCCTTGATCCTTCAGCTTGAGACATATTAGGGATTTCAGGGGTGGTTTGGTTGACGATGTCCGCTTCCTAAACAATTGTCCACAAACGAGTTTGTCTAAAATGACTAAGTGAGACTTTAAGTCTTTAACCACTAATACATTCAATTAAAGTGAAATATTAGCAATATGCGTATATAAAAATAATAACTGTGTCTGGTATGTGCATCTGTATGCATGTATAACAATAACATAAAACAATATGAGTACCAATATATAATTGGAATTAATTTTAAGTGTTCATATTCATAAAGAGAAAGTGTCGAGGGCAATCAATATAACAATATTAGTATTAGTATTTGGGCCCAACCCCTCGGGTCATCAACTACCAATGTGGTACGTTCATCACACATTAATGCTTTTCAGCTGTCTGCTTTGGTTGTCGAAATAGTTTAATATATAAGTTAGCCCTTCGTTTTTTCTCATGTATTGGTGTATGTATGTATTTAAAGTGAAAAATAATATTTAATATTTAATCCCCTCAGATTATTGCTATTTAGATTTCTCTGCAATAATGCCATCGTTTAGCGATTTATAATTTCTCAGTGATATGATGCACATGCATGAAGATTTTACAATGTCAAGATACTTTGCATGTAATTGAAAGTACAACAATTTACAGTGTAAATTAAAGAAATTATTCTCACCTGCATAATTTCCTTTCCTTTATCCTGTCGTAGGTCCTCATCGCGTCTAATGTTTGATGCCATCCTTCGAGTTTCTGTGATTAGACATTATTAAGTAATTGTTTGATTGTTTCTCGTGGTTGTTTCTTAAAGAGAGGCGATATGGACTCTATCAAAATATATTAGACTTATCGGGTGTGGTCATAGGTTAGAAAGGATTTAGGTGAGCTCTATATAAAATATTTAGATCAAAAACCCATGCATATTGGGGAATAATATAGCCCTCAAGCAAAAGATATTATGTTTACAACTTCAATTTTGCAAAGCTAGAAGTAGGCGGTGAAACCCCCTTTTCACGGTGAAACGATTGCATAATTGATCACTCATAAGAGTTTAAATTAATTTTATGAAATAGAAAGATGGGGAGAAGATAAAAAAATAACATGAAGAGTCACAGTTAGTTATGCCAGTTCAGCGCTTATGAATATGCCAATTCCCACAGCTATAATCTGAATTCAGCAAGATGAAGCTTTCACCAACTATAATGATATCATTTTTGCTACCAGCAATAAGGAAACCCACAAAAATAAACTGTAGGAGAACTTCACAGGAGGAACAATAGAAACATGTGAAGTCTCGTCCAAGCCCGCACAATCAGAAATTCAACCAACCGGATATCACAAGGAGTAAGAGGACTTTTGTGATCAGTGAAAATCTCACAACAGACCCCATAGAGATAGTGCCTCCAAATCTTCAGAGTGTGGATGACTGCTGCTAGCTCCAAGTCATGCACGAGATAGTTCTTCTCGTGAACCTTTAACTGTCTGGAGTCGAAGACTATGACCTTACCATGCTGTATAAGCACACAACCCAAACCTTGACCTGAGGCATCGCTATATATCTGAAATCTTTCTGACCCTGATGGTAAACTCAAAATCTGGGCGGTCATCAGCCTGGTCTTCAACTCTTCAAAAGCTAATTCGCACTCCATTGTCCAACTAAAAACTTTACCCTTCCCGATAAGCGAAAATAGTGGTAAATCTATCTTCGAGAAGTCCTTAATGAACCTTCTATAGTATCTTGCTAAACCCAAAAAGATGCGAACCTCCGTAACCGTCCTTCGGTCTCGGCCAATCCTTTATTGCTTCTACCTTCTTCGGATCAATGGAGAGACCTCTCTGACTAATAACGTGTCCTAAAAATGCAACCTCTGGCAGCCAAAATTCGCACTTAGAAAATTTGGCGTACAACTGATTCTTCCTGAGCGTCCCCAAAACAGTCCTGGGGTGAGAGACATGATCTCCGACACTCCTGGAATACACTAAAATGTCATCTATGAAGACGATAATAAAACGGTCTAAGAACGCCGAAAAACCTTGTTCATCAAATCCATAAAAGCGGAGGGGGTATTGGTCCGCCCAAACAGCATGACCACAAACTCATAATGTCTGTATCTGGTCCTGAACGTTGTCTTCTGAATGTCTGCTTCCCGAATCTTCAACTGATGATAGCCTGACTTGAGGTCCAACTTAGAAAACGTGCAAGAACTCTCAAACTGATCATATAAGTCATCAATCCGGAGGATATGATACTTGTTCTTAACTGTCAACTTGTTCAGCTCGCAGTAGTCAATGCACAACCTTAGACTACCATCCTTCTTCAAAAACAAAACTGGTGCACCCAAAGGCGAAGTGCTGGGGCGAATGAAACCCAGATCGAGCAACTCTTGCAACTGGACCTTCAACTCTACGAGTTCTCTGGGATCCATGCGATAAGGGGACTTGGCCACTGGTGCTGCTCCTGGTAGAAGATTGATCTGGAAGTCAATCTCTCTAGTAGGAGGGGCACCCGGTAATTCCTCTGGGAAGACACCAAAAAATTCCTGAACCACAGAAACCTTCGACAAATCAGTCTTGGCTTCTGCATTCAACAACACTAAGAAGGTTTTACAACCTTTGCTAATGCATCTAACCGCCTTAACGGACGAGATAATCAGCTTAGCAACTCCCTTCATGCCCCGGAAAGTAACAACGATCTGGTTGGGTCCTTCGAATTGTATCAGCTTATCTCTGCAGTCTATCTTGACGTTTACAGCCGATAACCAGTCCATTCCCAAAATCAAATCGAAACACGCGATGGGAAGTAGCAAGACTTCTACAAGAATCTCCGCTTCTCCAAACTGCACTGGTACCATACACTTATCTCTGGTCTGCAAGAAAGATCCATTAGGCATCATGACTTCTAACGATACTGCCTCTGGAAAGACTTCTAATCCCAGCCTACGTATTAGAGATTGCGCTATGAACGAGTGCGAAGTGCCCGTGTCAAAGAGAATCTTGGAGGGCACATTATAAATCATAAGAATACCTACATGAATGATTGAACAAGGAAATTAACAGTATCACTAAGGAAGACTTTATCAAATTTTCTATATAACAGACACATTATATCACATACCTGTCACCACATCCTCCTGCTCCTTGACTTTCTGTTGGCTAAGGCCTTAAGCTCTAGGCTGCACTGGTCCTCGTCCCGGAGTTGGTCTCGCGTCAGCACCTTATCCTTATGAGCTTTACTCTGGCCACCGACCTCAAACTTCGACTACACGAGAGGGTTACGCTTAATCAGACTAAGATGAAAAAGGGGTAAATAAATACTAATCAAACACTTAAATTAAATTACCTGATTCCCAGAAGTTCCCTGGCAGTAACGGGCTATGTGTCCTGGCTGCTGACACTTATAACATACCCCCGCTGTAGCCAAACACTCACCCAGATGGTGACGGTAGCACTTAGGACAGAGATGGTAATCCTTGATCCTGGCCCCTTTCTAATCACCTTTCTGGGCTCCTGACCTATGTTTCTTGTTCCAATTTCTGCCCTGGCTATTCTTACTTTGCTGCTGCTGTGGTGCATCCTGAGGTCGCTTCAAACGAAAGCTGTTGCGCTTTTGCACCTTCTACTGATCAGCTTCCAACATTTTGGCCGCATAACGAGAAAGGTGAATCACGCCACCATCGCCATCAACGACTGCCTCTGTGAATCTCGCAGTCCGTCCACAAAGCGACTACACTTCTCGTTCTCAGCCCCCTGCATCGTGCCCGCATAACGAGAAAGGTGGGTCAGCTCCCGCTCATATATCACCACTGCCTTGCCCCCTGAATCAGCCTAAGGTACTTCTCCTGGAGACTGCGATGCTCGGACGGGGGAACAAACCAGTTAGTTAGCGCTGACGAGAAGTCATTCCAGGTGAACATGTCTGCGGTACGACGAGCGGGGTCGTCCGCCAATTCTCTGGTCCACCACTGATGGGCCTCCACTTTCAGGAGAAAACCCACTAACGAAACCTTCTTGTTCTCTGGGCACTTCATCACCTCAAGCAGTTCACGGGTCTTAATCAACCAATCATCAGTCTCCATTGGCATCTCTTCTCCAGTGAAGTTGGAGGGATGAAGATCGCAGAGATTCCTCAGAAAGCGCTCCATCCCTAAATCCCCTACAGCTGTCACAGGAAGTGCGGCTGGATCTGTAGAAGGTAGTGCATTTCTGAATTCCACCATAGTTAAGACCACAACTCTATCAATAATGGCGGCCATATCTGCTGGGTCTGACACTGTTGGTGTTATCGGTGCTGCAGGTGTCTGGAGGCGCTGCTGGGGCACACTATTATCATCCATGGCTATCTCGGGTGTAGTATTCTGGTGAGAAGGCTCGTCGGCCTCACTGGTACGCGTTGCCTATAACACGAAGGAAAATGAATTATTGATGTCTGTGAATAAAATTAAGGATCTTCTAAGAAGGATAATCTTAAACGCATGCACAACCGGGAACTAGCTAAAACTCGATGACTTTATCGTCGAATGAGTGATATGATCGAAATTCTATGGCTCTGTGAATTTTCTGGGTCATGAGATCTTAAACCTGGCTCTGATATCAATTGTAACACCCCAACTTAGTTTAACAACCAATCAACCGTCCGGCCGGGCCCGGCGATAAGAAGTAAACTAAGAAACACTATTAAAACTGGTACATAACAGACATAAATGAAAAGAACTGAAATGAAAGCTTACATCGGAAGTTGAAAATGAAACTAAGGGTAAAAGTGTACCTCATCAAGCTGAATTTCACAGAGTCACTAGAAAAAAAAGAACCAAATCACATAAAATCTGAAATACTACACAAAGTCAGGTACAAACACAAATTTTTAAACATTAATATTACATGTGTCCAAAACTAAACAGTATGATACTAAAAGTAAAACAACAATTAAAAAGGAAAATAAACTATAGGCGTAACTCCAATATCACGCTCATTCTAGACGCTGTTTCCCACCCGAGTCCCTTGAAAAACATGCCCAAACATGGGTCAGTCCAAAGGGAGAGTAAGAAAAACTATTCCTCTTAGTGACACAAATTATTTTGAAAGAAATGTATGCATGCTTTTGAAAACAATTTCTGTGATATAGAAATTTGTATGCTAGTGTACTATGCATGACTTTCTAAAAAGAAAATAAAACTAGTAAAATAAATTACTGTTCTAATTACTCATATTAAGTGCAGTAACTCAAGTTTCGAAAAGTTTGGTTAACTATTAGTTTTTATGGTTCGGTCTAAATTTGAGTTCGAGGAACACTTATGATTTGTCCTCCTTTAAAAATCTAGGTAGAGTAGTTTCTATCGCGCAATACTAGTCTAACGATCCGAGTCTTACTAACGAACTCTAGTGTTCTCGTGTCTCACGAACACAGACTCGAATCTACTAATCTTTTAAATCGGGGTAAATCTCCCAAACATTGTGACTCATGGGAGGAAATCTCCAGCAGGCCACTAAACATATTCTAACTAGTGCTACTCAGCTTGTGAACATGTGTGCGTAGTAAAGGCAAATCATCATATTAATTTACTCGACTAGAAAACATATTTTTTAAGTCAATATCTCATGTTCGTAAATATATAAGAGTATTTTACATGTGATTCGTATGGACTAACTGCGTGGGACGTATTGAAAATTAAATACACACTGCTTACACTAGCTATATAATAATTGCACTACAAATCCCTAACGATATTAGTAGTTTCATACACTCATATTAATTTTTTTGAATTATGATGAACATTACTCTACAAGCTATCTGATATTTCTATATAGGAAGAATAAAGATTTCTTACCGTGGCGTTGCGGCGTTCGTAAACCTGACGTTGAGACATACTTCTCTAAAAGAAATGTCTGAAATACTAATTTGATCTCCAAGTAACTAGAAGATTTGTTTCCTCAAGGACCTACAAGGGCATCTACACTATTACATATCTCTCGAGAATTTAGGAGATAATAATTTATAACGAAGGGAGGACTCTTACCACTTCCCCGATAGAGGAGTTACTATTTCTGAAACGTAGGCAAATCGTCCTCAATTATGTGTGGTGTTATTGAACCACACTCTAATAATGATCCATACATAATATAAGGAATTTTTTTAAAAACACAAAATGACTGAAACTAAGGGGAAAATAGTACAAAACCTGAGTGAAAACAGAAAATGAAGGGTCGATCGACCGCTTGTTTCTATAGGGGAACCTCGTTGAGGGCTTCAAAATTTTTTGTAGAATGACCATCCACCCAACAAGTCACTAGTCCGAAATCTCAGTGCTAAGGTAACAAAAAATCATCCCACACTAAGAACAATCACGGAAAGTAACACTTGGGTTAATTGCTAGAGAGATCTTGATTTTTGACTCTGAGGAGGGAGAGGAAGGGTCAAACAAGGCTAGGAATCAGAGGAGCACGCTGGAAAAAACTCCCGGCTGAAGCAGCACCGCCGAAACCACCGCCTAGTCCGTCGGTGTTCAGCGCCAGATGACCGACGGGCTGGGGTTTTACTTTGACGCCTCTAGGAAGAAAAAAAAAGAAACAGCGGCCGACTGTTGGAGGAAGGGAGAACGGGCCGCTTCTACTTGGAATCGGAATCGACTGGGAGAAACGAGCGCTGGGCGTGGCTTGGGGGAGGAATTTGCGGCTTATAACAGAGCGGCGAGTAAGTGCGGTTACGGAAACTACCCATGGGGTCCAACCGACACCCACCTCTTTGAGAACGAATTTGAGATTACACTTCAAATTACAAAATTGTCATTCTCCTAACACTTAGAGAAATAAGTTACACCCTCGCGCTACTACTAAACATGCGGCGAAGACGAACTCAACTGCTAAATTTTATCCAACAATTTCGTAGCAATATTTAATCCTACTAAAACCATACCTTGTCAAGACGTTGTCTCGATCAGATACGCTCGCGATCGTGTCCTGCAATGACGTACCTTTTGAAATAAATTTTGGATGCTACGACTTGAGAGGACATCCTTCAACGGTAGGTGGAATCGAGAGGAAGGGGAAGAACATCACGCTTCGGCAGAGGAGAAGATTCACATAAGAGACTCTCCATTCAATGCCATATCACCGTCGTATGTCTACGCTGGAGGAACCTGCATATGGAGAAGACGCGTGCAGTTGATATCAAGTCGGCAGAGCTAGGGCAGGCAAAGCTTTTGATAAAATAATATTGTTAATGCAATATAAGCCCAACCCACTTCCTGTACACTACCAATGAAGCCCTTCAAATGAATTTAATCAGCTGGTTCTTACATGATTTGACTAAGTAATACATGTACATGTACATAGCCTCCATATATTTTTAAGCCCGTTTATGATATATAACTCTCAAAATCTCATAATATTTACTCATATATCAACCTTCCGTAACATATACATCGAACACTGTGAAAAAGTTTTGATGGCATATTTTGACACTGATATTTTCTTTTCATCATCGGGGATTTGTAATAAGAATAATAATAAAAATTGATTTCATAAAAGTTTAGGTATTACACCGCACGCCTACACCACTGTTAGCCCCGTACCCCGTCCAATCACCGACATCTTGCTTTGAGCCTACTGTCGTTGTTTTCGTCCTCCCCGATCCCTCTAGCCGACATATGCCGCCATGTTTCCACCTCTACAAGCTTTTTTCGGCCTCCACCGCCCCTGTAATCCCCGACCAACCATTCCCCCCACCCCCTTCCTACCTCATTTGAGACCCCTGGCGTCAGATTCCAACCTCCACTATCCCTCCTCCATTTCCACGATAACACCCGTCCATACATCTACTTCAGCATTTCCCCGATACCAAATCTTCTTTTTTTCCTTTTTTCAGCTGCCCTTCCAACCCATTCCAGCCCACCCCCAAGCTATACCAGACCTCCACTCCAATACGAACTTAAAAGGGCCTTCATACAACACTCTCACACCATCCATCCACCAAACAACCGCCATCCCTCTTTGACAATTGCTACATAGAAATATCTACACTCATGGACATCCTCCATCACCACCAGATCTTCCGCACCATCCCCGACATCAAGTACTTGGTGAGTTTTTACCTCCAACTTTCATTTTTTCACATTGTACTCATTGTTGTAGATGTTGGCCGACATAAAGGTTTTGGGCATAAAACATCATGACATCGACATTTTACGCAAAAATGTTAATTTTCAAAATATCCCCCGATATATCGGTCTTACTCGATGTATCAGGCGATATCTCGCAACCGATATATCGGCTGGAGTATTATATATACATATATATTGGATTTGTTTTTAGCATCCGAGTGGTAATATTTTGTTTCGTGCTTCATTTCGTGCATCTCTCTGAGCCTAGATTCAACATTTTCTCGTCTCACTCTCATTTGGTGCTCTTTATGTCATTTATTGTCGTCTACGGCTCTTTTTTGTGTAATTCATAAACATACATTATGTGTGCAATTATACATATTTACAAAATATATGTATGTATATAAATAAATTTAATTAAATAGTAAAATCTAACATTGTAAAATATCCCCGTTGTATCCCCTGCAATTTGACATTCGATATTTCAAACTCTTACCGACATGAATCTTACATCTGCAACCTTTGATTGTACGAATATCTTGTATTGCTAGTAATATTTTGCCTAAATTAATTTGATTTTTTTTCCTTTCGAATGCGTGTATTTCTTTTTCATCATGCACTTAGAATTCTGATGCACTTTCATTTTATTCTGCAATAGTCGCCTAATTACTAATCTTTGATGTTTATGCTTAGTTGAGGTTAAAACTTAACATTATTTTATTAATTGTGCGTCTGTAAAAAAACTTACTTGATTGGATCATTGCATGTGCATCACATTAGGATTGGCCTTCGTTTGTTCATCTGATTGTGTGTGTGTGTTCATCCGCATCTTCATTTTTAGGATTATTGTCGGTCCATTGCATTTATCGCGTGCTTGCTTGCATTGCATCTAGAGTTAGAGCATCACGCACCCACCACCTTTAGCTTCGTCCTGCGTTAGGTAAGATTAGAAGTAGACAATATAATAAAAAAAATTAAGGTTGAGAGAAAATCGCGAGGAAGCTAAATGTTATATTGTTACCAGTTACTATGCACAATCAGAGTACGGTGGCTGCTGGTTAGATACTATGCATGGAAAACCCGTATTTTCTATGCTATTTTATGCACACACATGAGTGACGGTACACGGGGTGGGCTGCAGCCGCGACAGTACCCCCGCCGCGATAGTACATCCACCGATTGCTACAATATCTACGTCCAAGCTCGTCTGTTCTTGCGAATGGACTCCGCCGCCCGTGGGTTGCGAACGGGCTTCGAACATCTGTAGGTTGCAAATGTCTAATTTATTTTTGGGTCAGCTGTACGGATGCATTGCTTCTAATCTTCTTATATTGTCTCTAAGTTATATACTCTAATTAATTACTCATAATTTGTCATGATTGATGACTACTAAAGATAAATTTCATGTTCTCAATTTTGACTCATCTTCATAGGGACTTCATTTACTGAATAGCTTTGGGTGTATTTGCAATGGAGAGTGAGATTTGATGTATATATTTTCTAACTTCTGGTGATTATTATTATTACGCTTGTACCCGGATCGATTGCGAACATGTTCTACCCATCCATGGGTTGTGAACGTCTAATTAAATAATGAATTCCCGTGCAATGAATTTGCAACTTTGTGAAACGAGGAATGCAAACAAACCCTCTCCCATGAACTCTCATAATTTATTTCAATGTGTGTTATAAGGTCAATTGTATAATTTAAGCAAAAAAGTGCACTAAGAACAAATCATAGGAAGAGCAAAATGCATGATAAAGGGGCTCAAATTAAAAAACATGTTAGAGCGAGAATTATGAAATAAATTAATTACTTGAAGTAATACATATTTTAAGCAACAACTTCAATCAATGTAGTTTTAAAAGACATTTACCAAAACAATCCATGATTAAGTATTTCAGCACTCAACTAATTAAATATTGCTAAGCAATTCATAATTAAATGAAGAATATATAGATAATAGACCCTGATGATCTAAAGAAAGGTTGAATTTGATTACCTTATATGTTGTAATTTGAATAGTTCTTGATTTTTGATGCTAAGTAGTGTTCCAAAGAACAACTCTAGGGAAGAATACATCCACGTTCAACGGCCTGCAAAAAATTAAGAAATGGAAGAGAAATGATTAAGAATAAGTCTAGGTTCAATGCCTAAACATTAAGAAATGGAATTTTAGGGATACCTGCACCTAAAATTATGCTATAAAAAGTAAACATCTCAATAAATCGGAGAAATTAAAATATTATCGTAAAACAACTGTTTACTAAATGGAATTCTTATTACCTGTCTATTTATCATATAATATGTATTAAATCATGAAACCGTCATTTATAATCCTTATCACACATCAACTACTAAAACTTTGGTGGATAAGAAGCAGATTATAAGATTACAGTCATCTGTAATTCTCACTACACATCAACTTAAAAAAAACTTCAATGAATAAGAAGATATAAGATCTTCATGAAGCTCCCCTGCAACAAAATTCTTGGATAAAACTCTGGCCAAACATCAATTGCATAAATGAAGGAATGCAATTTCCCATTTTTAATCCACAACAATATGATAACTGTTAGAATTGTGTTATTTTACTCATGTTTTTTTACTTTATTGCCCTTGCTGTATCTCCCTCCTATATATTGGAGAGAGCCTCCTCTTTAATTTAACAATACTCTAATTTTACTTCTCCAACATGATATCAGAGCCTGTGCTCTTGGTGCCCTAGCTGTTCGCTTCCGATGTTCCCGCTTCCGCCATTCTCGCTTCTTCCGATTCGCGTCCTCTTCATTTCTTCTCGCTCGTTTCCTTCCCGCTTGCGTCGGTCGTCTCCTCTGCTCCCGCAAGTGCTGGTCGTCTCTTTCCTTCCCTCCTCGTTCTCCCAACGCCGGTCTCATCTCTTCCTCTCCCCGCAAGCGCCGGTCCCGCAAGCGCCAGCCCTTCCCTTCCTCTCCCCACAAGCGTCGGTACCGCAAGCGCCGGTACCACAAGCATCGTTCCCTCCTCTTGCCGCATGCGCCGGTCTTCCCTCCCCTTCACATGGCTACCTGAGTTTTCTTTTGATGCCAGATTTATGCAGAGATAGCTTCTCCGACGTCTGTTTCCCCTCTGTGCAGGGATGTCTCTTTCTTTCCTTGCGTGATTTTGCTCCTCTGGGCTTCTCCTCTTTCTATGAGTGAGTTTTCTCTCATTTCGTAGCCCGGTGTTGTTCTTTTACCTCGCCTGTGATGTCGGCAAGTGGTGAAACTCCGGATGTCTCCTCCGGCGGCAGTGTTCCTTCGGATTCTCCGCCTTCCATTGGATCTCTTCGTGTAACTCATGATCACGGGATTCCTTAGATTACTACTATTAAGTTGGATGATACCAATTATCTTCTGTGGCCTCGCCCTGTTACTTTGGCCCTCAAGAGCCGTCGTGTAACACCCCTTCCCAGTTTTACAATAATCAGCCGTCCGGCGGGTCAGCGATATAAAGAGAACTAAGAAACAGTATCAAAACTAGTACACAACAGGTAAAAAGAGGAAACTACTAAAAATTTAAAACTTACAACGGAAGCTAAGAAAGTAAACTAAGGGTAACCACATACCTGTAAAATAGATTCACAGAGCCGCTAAACATGAATTAAGATGAAAGTACTGTAAACCTGAAGTAACATAACAAGTCTGATACATGATATTTCAACCATTAACCAAATACAATGTCCAAAGTTACAAGTGTATACTGAAAGAAAGAAAACTGAAACGGGAAAACAGCTACAAACTGACACCACAAGGACGCTCATCCTAGACGTAGTTTCCCACCTGGGTCACCTGTAAAACATTGCCACGAGGGGTCAGAGTAAGGAAAAATAACTCCTTCTAGTGACACTAAAAAATTTTACTTAAATGATGAATGTATGCCCTTTGAAAATTAGTTCTGTTCTTAAAATCTTTATGCTAGATGATATGCATGCGTTTACAATGCTTCCTGGTCAACATACCTACTCGTTCTACATTCATGAACTTTTATTACATTTACCCAAGCCCCGACGTTCACTAACTAGTGCGTTGTCTCACGTCAGGTCTATGCTTGAGTTCTAGGTGGCTTCTAATCTGCACTTCTACTTGAAAGGCTCTAGACAGAGTAGCTCCTACCGCGCAACTGAAATCTGACGACCCGAGACCATCTTACGAACTCAATTGTTCTGGTGTCGCGCTGACACAGTCTCGAATCTACTAGCTGTCTTACAGGGGAGTCAACTCCCTAGACTCTACTACTCATAGGATACCATATGCCCCACGAGAGAGGTAGTGCGCCTCTACCTAGCACGAGGAGACTTATGCTTGCTTTCTGACCCTTTTTCGGTCAAATGCTACTCTGCTTGGGACATCTCTTTTGGTATACTATCGAGCGACCCTTGCTTTACTTGTGGTCGGCTAGAAGGGACATTCACGCCCTTATTTGAACGAACTCCCAAACTTGCGTATACGCGTAAAGGTTTCATATTTAACGCTAGCATATATGATCTGGCAATTAGGGTATTGGAAAAGGGGTTACACTACAACTAATTCCGCGACCGTTTTCCTACCGTCACATCTTTCTAGGCATGATTATGATGCTTGTACAAAATTTACACATGTGTACATAAAATAATTTCTTGTTATGTCTAATTAAAAAGAATTAAGATTCCTTACAGCGGTAGTGCGGCGCTCGTACACTCGGCGCGGAGACATTTACTTTTCCGAAGGAAATCTAACTACTGCGGACTTCCAGGACCTTGCCCCGAGGCCACCAAAAATCTGAAATCCAAGATAACCTAAATTACACACTTTTCCCCTTTCAGGGTTAACGGTAAAGAAACTTAAAACGGCAAGGGTAAGCAAATGAAGGACCAAAACATAGTATAGTACCTCTACTTGAGGGCGATTAAGGCTCACAACACGCCCAACACCAGATTCGCGGTGGATCTAGAACTCCAATCCCTAGTTAGGGTAAGAGGAAAGTGCAAAAAACGTTAGGATCAACTTATAATAGAAGGATTTCCTCGAATAAAGAAAACTAGAGAGGAACTAAACTCACCGGAACCAACGATGCCCTTGAAACCTTGATTTCCACCGGTTAGGGTTGAAACCGGCCCTTCTACTGCAATGGAAGGAAGGAGGAAACTCGCCGACGCCCGTAGAGGAAGGAGGAAGGGCTCGACCCTGAGAATCGGAGGGGGAAACAGGCGACGCTAGGGTTGCGGGAAGCGGCACGGGCGCTGTTGCGGGAGCCGACGTTGGGAGGGGAAAACAACGATCTTTTTTTTCGTGGGATTGGATTACGGGCTTGCGGCTAAAATCTCTCGGCAAAATTTACGGTTATAATAACCGCTGGAGTGATCCCACCCCTCCCTCTACTCAAATATGTGACAAATTTCTATACGCACCCCTCCTCTAAAAAAACCACTCCACACTAACCCCTTAAGACACTAAAAATGTGTTGTGCTTCGCTTATTAAATTAAAATGTGCCACACAAACTTTACGACTGATATAAATCACAAATTAACGTACGTGATTCTTTTGACCATACTGATATCGTACCTCGACGACGCGCTGCCTCGATCAAAATCCGTCGCGACTTGATCCTACAATTAAAATAAATTTTTGCGTCAAATTTTACGGATGTTACACACCGTCTATTTGACTATCTCAATAGTACTACTAGGGCACCTACTCCTACCTCTCCAGACTGGCCACAATTGAATTCTGAGAACTCATTGGTAATGTCCTGCCCGACCCACTCTATGGAGGAGTTTATTTCCCGCAACTACCTCTTTCTGGACACTGCAACCGACATTTGGAAACGTGCCGAGATTACCTACTCTTATTGTGGCAATGCGACTCAGATTTTTCAGTTGCGGCGCCGACGACGGATTTTTCTTTTGCCGCTCTCCTCTGTCTTCCTTACCTGAGGTGTATATTTTGTTCAACAAGAATTTGATCGCCGATAGATTCGTCTTCCAAACACTGTTGTTGAGGGCTCTGCTCTTATTACTTGATTCAGTCCCATGGGCCGCTCTTTCTGTGAAACTAGGTCCAAGTCTATGGAAAAGGACCATTTGACGTGTGATTATTGTGGGAAAGCCCACCATACTCGGGACACTTGCTTTAAGCTTCATAACTTTCCTTCTCCTCACTGGGGTCTTGATCCTCGTGATGGCCGTGGCTTTGGTCGCAGTCTGGGTCCGTCTCCCTTGGCTCATCTCTCTGATGTCGTTTATGATCCTGCTTTTTATGGATGACGTGCTGCCCTTGAGATTACTTATGCCCTTTCTACTGAGGAGATTCTCGGCTTTTGCCGCTTCATGCTTGACCACTCCTCCGAGTCTACAAGCTCCTCATATGCCCATCAGGGAGTTCCAGGTGCTCACTCTGCCACCGTTTGCTCTTCCACCCAGTGGATCATTGATTTTGGTGCCACATACCACATGACTGGTTTTGTTAAAGGTTTTGTGTCTTATACTCCTTTGTCTGGTAGGGTCTGTAAGGAAAAAGTGAGCATTATTGATGGATCTCTTTCTCTCATTGTCGGGAAAGGGTCAATTCCTTATTCCTCTCTAACCTTCTCTTCAGTGCTTAATGTGCCGAAGTTTACCCGCAACCTTCTTTCCATTAGTGACCTTACTAATTCTATGGATTGCTTTGTAGTCTTTTTCATGTATCTTTCAGGACCTAAAGACGAGGAAGGTGATGGCCCTCTACCTGTTTGACCCCTCCAGCTCCGCTTCTGCTCTGAAGTCTCTTTTTGCTGCTCAGACCTCTGTGGACTCCTAGGATTGCCGCTCGGGCCATCCTTCTCTATCTACTATGCATCTTTTATTTTCGCATATGTCAAATGTATCTTTGAATACTTGTAAATGTGATGTGTGTGCTCTGCTAAATGCCACGTTCTTCTCTTAATCATATGTCTACTCCTAGTGCTTCTCCTTTTGTCGTTGTTCATATTGATGTTTGGGGTCCATGCCCCGTTGCCTCTATTTCAGGTTTCCGCTGTTTATTACGTTTATCAATTGTTTTTCTCGTTGTACGTGGATCTACTCAATGAAACACAAAAAATGATGTTTTTCTCTTATTTCAACGTTTACATAAGAGGGCAACTACTCAGTTTAATGTTACCATTAAAATTTTGCACAGTGATAATGGTCGGGAGTACGTCGAATCCTTTCAACGTTATCTTAGTGATCAAGGCATTATGCATCAGACATCTTGTGTCTACACCCCGACTCAGAATGGGGCCGCCGATCGCAAGAGTCGCCATATTTTAGAGGTAGCTCGCTATCTGCTCCTGAAGATGCACCTCTTTAAGTATTTTCGGGGTGATGCGGTTCTTGCTGTGACATACCTCATTAATCTTTTGCCGACAAAACACAATGCGGTTCTTGCTGTACAAGAATCACCTCTTGAAGCTCTTTCTGTCTCTCCCACAAATTTACTCCCTCAGATCTGTGTGTGTGTGTTTTGTCCATGTACATCCCACATCCAAACTTTATCCTCGTGCCCTCAAGTGTATCTTTATTGGATATTCTCATACCCAGAAAGGATATAAATGCTTCCAGAAGGACCTTCGTTACTATGGACATCATGTTTCGGAAGTCTGAGTCCTACTACAAGTCCTCACTTAAGGGGGAGTCTTACCTAATGGAAGTGAGCTCTCTTCCTATTCATATTCCTCCTACGATGACTATTCCCACTCCTACTCCTCTTGTGGTCGCTCTTGTGACCTCTCCTCCTGTGATCACTCCTGTGACCACTCCTTTACAGGTTTATACTCGGTGGAAAAGGGGTCTAGGTACGTCGACATCTCTCAGGTTACCCTCTCCAACATTAGACCTTTTTTGGGCTCTCAGGGAAACTCTACCCAACATCTGATGCCCCACTTTGTGTCCTACAACTCTTTATCTCCCTCACATAAACTCTTTATTGCCTTTCTCCTCCATTTCTATCCTCTCAATTTGGCAGGATGCTATTGCTCACAAAAAGTGGCGGGATGTTATGTGAGAGGAGATGCTGGCCCTAGAAAAGAATTGCACATGAGACTTGGTCCCTTTACCACCGGGCAAGACCGTGGTAGGGTGTAAGTGAGTGTTCTCCGTCAAGCAAAACTTTGAAGGTGTTGTTGAGCGGTACACGGCTTGGTTGAGAGATTTCATAGAGCTATGGTCGCATTTGAATACTCCCAGAGCAATGCTAATCATACTTTATTTGTAAGGTACTAACATGTAAAACTCACTGCTCTTATTGTTTATGTGGATGATATTATCATCACGGGCGATGATACTAAAGAAATCCAGACTCTGAAACAAAGACTGACGAAAGAGTTTGAAGTAAAAGACCTAGGAAATCTCAGATACTTCCTAGGAATTGAGGTCGCTCGATCGAAGCGTGGTATATTCATATCTCAAAGGAAGTATATCTTTGACTTGCTCCAGTCGTGTGGTATGTGTGGGTGTAGACCTGCTAATACCCCAATTGATTGGGTAGAGATGATGGAAAAGTGGTTGCTGATATTACTGGATTTCAACGACTGGCTTGTCGCCTTATCTGTTTATCACATACACGTCTTGATATTTCATATGTCGTTAAGTCAGAGCGCGCTCGTAAAGATTATGTGCAAGTTGGGCATGCAAGATATCACACACCCAATTTGAGGGGGAGTGTTAGAATTACATTATTTTACTCATGTTTTTACTTTTTTGCCCTTGTATCTCCCTCCTATATATACGAGAGAGCCTCCTCTTTAATTTAAAAATATTCTAATTTTACTTCTCCAACAATAACTTTTTTGAAAGACAATGATAATTAAAATAAAAAAGTTTAAATTTTTCATCAAAATTTCAACCCCCGTCAAAAATGGTCTCCTCTTATTGCAGCTATCTTCGAGTTATCTTCTTGATTAAAATTTTTGAGGAATTGAAAGATTTCAAGTCTTTTACTGATTTAACACTGTTTTTTAGATATCAACCCAATTTGGTCTTGTCGGGTTATTTTGGGTCAACGGGACCTATATTGATCAACTTTAGTCAACTGTAACTTCATCTTGTCTCAACACACCTCTCATGGTCATGTCAACCTGTTTAGTTCATATTGAGTCTTCTCTAGTTGTTTCGAGTCTATACATGCCAATCAAAACTAGTTATAAGTCGCTGACACTTGAAAATTTGGTCAAAATGTGACTTAGAACCCATGTGGGTCCGATCTCACAAAATTGATGATGTGGAATCTTGAGTTTGTCTAGAATGATTCATTGGAACCTTACCCAAGACCACATAGCCAAATTGACCAAATCATGAACCGAATGGTTTAGGATCAATTCAACCCAAATGAACCCCTTAGACAGGCCCACAAGTGGAAATCCAACATTAACCACTATGTAGCATGGGGACGGAGAAGGGATACAATACGAAACTGATACTTGATACAATACGAGATTGATATATGATACAATACGAAATAAATACGGGATACGATACGAAACAGATACGATGTGATTTAAAAAAAACAAGGTTACATTTTAAAAGTAATTATTATTTAAATATAATTATTAAATATTATGAAAACATGGCAACATAGACGAAAAATAAAAAAAATCGGAATTTCAAACTTATATTATCGATTATTCACGTTTCGTTTTATGCTATAAGAAATATAGAAAAGAGTCATGGAGACAAGCATTATAAAGACAAATGTACATGTCCACATCATTACATCAGTGTATCAATGTTTCAGTAGATTCACATTGTTCTCCTTGTTAACCCACGAATGAACTCCCCGTTTCCACAATACCCTCGCCCCACCTCATATAAGCAATGAGAACTACCGATTCAATCCACACACCTTGGCATTAAAAATTAAACATTCTCTCTAAGAATATGAATTTCATCTTCTTCCACAATTGAGAGCTCCAACCTTGATTTATCAGGTGATAGATTAGCTATCTCAAGTGTACCTACATCTTCGAATTACTTAAAATCATCACCCACAATATCACACAATCTATACTCTTCTTCATTGTATTCTTGATATCTTCTAGAAAGAAATTGAAGATTGCTATGAATACTTATTAAATTTTTAGCGCGTTGTGGTCATTCTGTTCCTTTTTCATTGAATGGATAAAGGAGTAAGTACTCAAGTTTCTCTCGGCGCATGAAGAAGAAGATGGTTGTACTAATAGCTTCGAAGCTATAGTTTAAAGCGAAGGGCCTGGCGGACCATGATTAATCCACCAAGTCTTTGGATCTAAGAGATAACGATTTTGAATTGAATCATTATCATTAAAATCTCTTGATTTGTCATATGAATTCCACATACTCCTTAACGACCACATTACACTCCAATAAGGTTGAAATATATTTTTTCAAACATTTAACCATTTCATTGCTAACTTCTGGATCTTTATGAGGAGCAACTCTATTTGGATCCTCCTCCAACCATTGTTCACTATAATATATAGTAAAATAACCAAAATTATTAAGCTAAAAAAATTAATAATACAAAAGGCATAACAATATAAATCTATAATTAAAAAGATAATTAACTTGGATTTAATGAATGTTCAAAACATTGAAGCAGAGTATTGTTCTTGTTCCAACGATCCACAAGAATAACATATATTACCTCAAAAAAGGTAGATACACTTTCTCTTTTTCTCTCATGTGCAAAAATAGTCTTCTTCTCCTTTTCAATCATTGTGTCACACATATCATATACTAAATGAAGGTTATTTGTATCACAAAAATGAATCATATGATATATAGGAGCGGTGAATGAAATAATGTACTCAATGGAATTCCACAAATCATCATCCAACACCTTCTCTTTCACATATCTAGCTTTTTTCATATCATCATTACAATATATAAGCAAATGATCACTAATAACTATTTTTTGGAGTCCATTTTTTATAAGCTTGAATCATTTTAACATGATAATCATTGATGCAAAATGAGTTTCGTCAATAGTTAATAAATTTTAAGCTCACAAATTCATTACACATTGTTAATCTCATGGAATGATTCATTATATAATTTTTAATTAACATTGCATCATCACCTATATGGGCAGTCTATGGGCATTCTTCATATCTAACCGCATTATTCTCCGATTTCTTAGTGGCACATATGTTCTTCAAAGCTAGATTGAGAGTGTGCTGCACACAAAGAGTTCACAAAAATTTATGGAAACTCACTCTCAATTAGTTGGCCCGCCCCCTTGTAATTTGCCGCATTATCCGTTATAACTTGAACAATCTTTTCATGTACGATTTCTAGAATTACTTCTTTGATCAAAGATGCAAAGAAGTATTTGTCTTTGGTTTGACCTTCACAATCAACCTCTTTCATGAACATTGCTTTTGAATCCTTATTGTCATAAAATTGATGAGTTATCTTCTTTGTGAATCGCTCCATCCATCGTTTACAATGTTAACTCCCTTGTCGACCCGCCCTCGTATAAGTGTTAATCTTCTTTCAATTCTTATCTTCTCATTCAACAATAAGGTGATTCTCAATGAATTATATCTCGGTGGTACATACCCCGCAAGGTTATGAGTAGCGGGAAAGTAATATGATTTTTTCAATATATATTTCTTGCTAGAATGAACGACAATCCCGCCGAATAAAATGCTCTAGCAATTAAGGCATCCAAATGAGCTCAATCCTCAATATTGAATGCACAAAAATCGGATTTGTGTCACTTCCGCTTGAATCATCATTTCTTCTCCTTTTATCATCATCACTTCCAATACTTCCAACTCCACTTGAAATACTGGAGCCACTAGTATAAATTTTGGAAGTCGTCGCTCAATAAAGCTCTTGAGCATCTTTATCTTCCTTCAACATATTCTTATGTGAATGTCAACGCCTTGGTACATGCTCCGATTCCGCTACTCTTAATCTTCAGTAAATGATCATTCACGTGAGTGTATGAGCTTTTGTAAGGCTTGCCACAAAAATTACATGTCCAACTATTACTTACAACTCCTTCAGTTAATTTTTTCCCCTCTTGTCACATACTTTCAAAAGAGGGTTTTCATCATTTTCAGTCATACCGCAGCTTGAATCAATGTTGCGCTAGAGAAGATCTAATTTAAACAACATATAATATTATGTAAACAATAATTTAACACAAAATCATGAGAGAAAATAGCTGAAATGATAAATTTGAACATGTCCAGTCCTTCCTGTTAATTTCATCTGTGACAGATGCGATTGCATGACAGTGGAATAACATGTTTCAAGAGTCAGCTAAGTTTTTTAGAAGACCTACTCATCACATGCTGTTTGTTGTGCTAGGTTTTTTAGAAGACCTACTCATCACATGCTGTTTGTTGTGCTAGATTTTTTAGAAGACCTACTTATCACATGCTGTTTGTTGCTAGGTTTTTTAGAAGACCTACTTATCCATGTTGTTTGTTGTGCTAGGTTATTTAGAAGACCTACTTATCACTTGCTGTTTGTTGTGCTTGCTCTGTAATTGTTGAAGATTAATGACTAGAAAGAGCTGGAATTGATTTATGGTATGCAAGAGATGTCTGCTGATTTGATTAGGCAAAAAACAAAACCTGAAGGAACTGATTTGATTTGATTTGTTTGTGAAGATTTTTGTAATGTTTGACAACAAATTATTATGCATGGTACATGCTTGTCAGTACAAAAACATATTAAATTTAATTCATTTAGGACTACTTTGCAGAACAAAAGTTGTATGCGATGTGGCTCATTTAGTTTGGATGCTCTTACATGGAAGTATGGAACATGCCCTAATGAAATATCGTTTGAGCATTGGCAGCTGAGTGAAAGAAAAAAATGGCGCAGCGGAGGGGCTTTCACGATGCAGCGAAGAGAGCATGCGACGTCGAGGGAGGAGATGGTCGATAGCGTAGAGGAGGGATTTCACGGCGGCAACGAAGAGGACTTGCGACGGTGAGGGAGGAGATGGTCGATAACGCAAGCTTCCACTTGAGGCTTTCACCACGGCGGAGAAAAGGGCTTGCGACGGCGAGGGAGGAGATGGTCGATTACTTAAGCTTCCACATGAGGCTTTCATGACTTTGGAGAAGGGGGCGACAACAAGGGAGGAGATGGTCGATGGCGCACACGAAAGGTTTCAACGAGCCCGGTTGCAGCGTAAAAGAATAACGGGACCTTCTTTAACCTAAACCGTGGTCTGTGTGGTTACAATAGGCGGGAGTCGCGTATCCTGCAAGTGGGATACACAATACCGTGATATTTTCTTGTAATTTTAATTACACCCCGCATTTCCCGCATTTCAGAAACGCACTTTTCTGACGTTTCCAGGTGTTTCCTAGCATTTTTCATAGCCGATTCGCATTCGAGGCAATACACGAGTTATTTTAAAGTGTCTGTGCTTCATAGATTAACCAAATCCAATTGACTCGGGTTGAGTCCCAATTGAAGTGGACCCGACTGAGTGCTCTTAGCTTGGACTCAAAAAGCCAAATTAGTGTGGTGCACCCAAGACCTAATGTCACTTGGCCAAACCCTAATTGAGGCTAGCCCCAGTCAATTAGGAATTAGGATTCTAGGGGCCAATTGGCCCTTGGGTCCTAGTGTGGCTCACTCATCCGAGAAATATTTCTCGGTTTGGTCCAATTTGCTTAGCTTCATCTTCAATTGGGGTGTAGCACCACTTGCCTTGCCTAGACCCAGGTCTAATTGAACTTAAGTCAGCCCAAATAGATTTGGTGTGACCCAATTTGGTCCTACCAGATTAATTGAAACCACTTGAGCCCGACTGGCTTGGGTACCTTTAAATTAGGCTAGGTTTAATTAGGGTGCGTATGGCTATGGTGCACTTCTACCCATGTCCAATTGGGATGAACCAGGTCTACTTTTGGGTCGGTGCTAGGGACTCAACTGAGCCCAAAATGATTTCTATTTGAGAATTGTGCATTAGGTTTTATATGACCCTAAGCAGAAGCCAATCTGGTCTTGTGGCGCTGAATGGACACCACCATATCAAATGCGCTCACCTGAGCTCCTCATAGAAGATGGGGAAAGGGAGGAGCCCCATTCTTTGTTTCAGTGGCTTATGGATCCCTAGAGGTAAGGCTGCCCTTGTTACCTTTTCTTTGTTGGGAGGATCATGACCTTGGCCCTTAAGAAGGCCAAGTTATAGGAAATTTTAGACACGCACACACATTTTCTCTCTCTGTTTGAAATTCAGTTCTATATGCAAGCAACATAAGATCGGCCAACGGAGGGATAATGATCACCTCAGGGCAGCTACACTGATTGAATCTCTGAGGGAGCCATAGCCTCAATGTATTCGAACCTCCTTCCACAACTACCTTTCGTTCTTGCCTTCTACACCTCGGTTAATCTCTCTGGAGTCATCTAGGAGTCGAGATCAGAGAGTAAGTTGATGCTTTGATGGGAGAAAAGTGGGAGGGGCAGGAAAAGGGGCTCAATTTTCTTCTATGATCGATAAATCTTGGAGGACTGTGGGATTGAAGATAGGCGATTGATCACAACTTTGATAGACTTTAATCTTTGACACAACCCAATGGAATATAGGATTACAACTAGTTGCTGTGGTATTAGGTTCTTAAAGGGTTAATTGATTTAAGGATTAACGGTTCACATAGATTAATTTTGACTCATTTAACCTTGTCAAGATTTCATTTTAGTTAGTTAGAAGACAAATGAAATGTAGTGGTTAAGATTGAATCAGAGATCCTGCCAACTAAATCTTCCTAGTCATTCCTAAGTTAAATAGACTAGTAGATTTCATCAATTTTTTTGGGTCATCATATGGGTCTATTGGGCTAAAAAGATCCTTAGTGTTTTGGTAAATTCTTGGAGAACTCATGTGACCCAATTCTACCATTTTTGGATCAGTTGACCCAATAGGCTAACTTGACCCAATTTGACCCAATCTAGGCTAATCGATACACTTAGTCTGGTTAGGATACTCAATTGACCCCTACTCAATTTCTCAATATTCACATCATGCTTTACTTTTACTATATGTGTAGATTTTGAGCTAGAACAATATTTTCTTACAATTTTATCCATAATACCCTAAATGAGCCTTCCATTTTCTATTCATTATTATTTTGGTTATTAGGGTATATATTTTATTGTTTTATGCATCAATCATTAATATTTCACTGCAGTTTTCTTTCTAGCATTCGTTAATCCGTTCTATATTTTAAATTGTTTTACACACTACCTTTTATAGGTACCCAAGGGAAACCCTTATCACAGTGCAACATCTGGAGAAATGGCAATCTATCGAGCAAATTGTCTCATCTTAAGAAAGGTATGGTATAGTTTATATGGGTCATACTCATGTAATCTTAAAGATAATTGTTGGGATGGTTGTTGTAGAGTAATACGAGAATTTGAGAGAAATGAAATATATTTTTATTATATCTCCAATCCATCTTTACATACATGTATTTGTACATTAATATAGGAAGAGAAAGAGGTAGAACACTCCCAATCTAAGATGTGAGACTAGAGCATAAGGAGGAAGAGAGACCTAACTGGGCCTCGCTATGTGCATTTACATATTTTTCTTCTAACACTCCCCCGTAAGCTGGAGCATACAAATCGTAGGCACCAAGCTGATAAGAACTGATAATATAACACACGTGGTAAGGCCTTAATGAGAATATCAACAACTTGATCAGCAGTCGGAACGTGTCTTAATTCTTGCTTCTTCATTTGTACTTTCTCCCGAATGAAGTGACAGTTTACTTCAATGTGTTTGGTTCGCTCATGAAAAACATAATTCTTAGCAATGCGTATAGTCGCTTGACTATCGCAAAATAAAGTAGCATGTGAGGAAAGCTTGGCTTCCAAATCATCTAGAAGACTTTCTAACCATATAAGCTTAGATACTACAGATGTCATCGAGCGATACTCAGCTCCGGCTGAAGAGCGAGCAACCACAGACTGTTTCTTGCTACGCCAAGTAATAAGGTGTTCTTTGAAATAAGTACAAAATCCACTTGTGGAACGTCGATCATCCAAGGAGCCAGCATGATCAACATCAGAATTAGCAATTAATGACAGAGTAGATGAGGAAGAGGGTTTGTATACTAGCCCTTGTCCAGGTGCAGTCTTTAGATATCTTAGGATGCGCTCAGCAGCCTGGAGGTGAGACGTCCGTGGAGAATGCATGAATCGGCTGACAACACCAACAACAAATGAGATATTTAATCTAGTAACTATCAGATAAATCAATTTTTCTACGAGACGTCGATAATACTTTGAGTTAGGAAGAGGTAGATCGGTGTCAGAGACATGAGTACAGAGCTTGTGATTGACATCCATTGGAGTATCAGCAGACTTGCATCCAAAATAATCAGCATCTTGAAGAAGATCAAGACAGTACTTCCGTTGAGATAAGACAAGACCATCAGGACGTGCAACTTCTAGGCCAAGAAAATTCCGAATATTTGCCAAATCTTTAGTTTGAAAAACTGAATTCAAGTGTTGATTGATCATTTGTATTCCTTTGGAATCATCTATTGTAATTAGAATGTCATTGACATAAACTAAGAGAATCATTGTGCCTGGTTTTAAATGATTAGTAAAGAGAGAGAAGCCCGCTGAGATTCGAGTGAATCCAAGCTCGCGGGCAACCTTGCTGAACTTGTCAAACCATGCACGCGGAGACTGTTTGAGACCATAAATAGATTTTTTGAGATGACAGACAAATGACTCTCTAGTGATCTCAAACCCGGGAGGTTGGTGCATGTGGACAGTTTCTTGAAGGTCACCATTGAGAAATGCATTCTTGATATTGAATTGATGTAATGGCCACTGACGATGCACAACCAAGGAAATTAGGGCTCGAACAATGTTCAACTTGGTAATAGGAGAGAAGGTCTCATCGTAATCAAGGCCTTGTTGCTGAGTAAACCCACGAGCTACAAGACGAACCTTGAGATGGACAATGGTCCCATTGGGAGCATGTTTGATCGCGAATACCCATTTATAGCCAACACAAATCTGCCCCTGAGGAAGAGAGACCAGATCTCAGGTCTGATTAGCCCAGAGGGCAGTCATTTCCTTATTTATGGTCGTGCGTCACCCCAGATGTAGGAGAGCCTCCTGCACAAAGTTAGGTATAAAAATGGAGGATAAAGAAGTTGCAAATTTGAGAATCGTCGGGGAAAGGCGATGCAAGGAAACATAATTCGTCAAGGGATGAGCCGTGGAGATAGAAGCCGAGATCAGCATACCACGTGGTACCAGAAGTAGAGGGCGACGTTGAGGAGCATCAGAGTGAGGAGGGAGGCGAGTGTAAACACGAAGGAGTGGCTTGTTCGGTGCGGGAACCGATGTTAGAAGGAGAGGTGGGAGCGGAGAAGTAACAGGGACGATAGGACGTGGCAATAACAGCGGTGGAAGAGTAGAGGAAGGAGATGAGTAAAAAAGTTGATCTTTCAGAAAGGTAACATCAGCAGACACAACAGTCTTGCGATCAGTAGGAGAGTAGCACACATATTCTTTTTGAGTGTGAGTAACCAACGAACATATATTTAGTGGTATGAGGAGCAAGCTTGTCGGTGGAAGGACCAAAATTATGGACATAACAGGTACAACCAAATATCCGAGGTGTGATGGAGAAAGGCGGTGTGGGTGGAAAGAGAAGACTAAACATAGTGACATAGTTGAGAGTGGCGGAAGACAGACGATTGATGAGATAACATGTCGTGGATACTGCAAAAGGCCAATAGGCCCTGGGAACCTGCATTCGAAATATAAGGGAGCGCGTAACGTCAAGAAGATGTTGATTTTTACGCTCAGCCACATCATTCTTTTGGGGGTATAGGCACAAGAGGTATGATGAATGATCTCAAACTCAGTACAAAGATCATCAAACGCATGACTAGTGTATTCACAAGCATTGTCTGTACGGATAGTTTTAATTGTTCGGAAAAATTGAGGGTCTCAGTAATAAAGACCTGAAACACATGAGTTAGATCTGATCTATCACAGAGTAAATACAATAATGTCATTCAAGTCATCAATAAAAGTAATTAAATAACGATAATTAGAAATACTAGCAATCTTATACGGGCCCCAAACATCAAAATGTATTAAATCAAGAGGAAGCAGCGTTCTGAGTACAACAAGAAGGAAAAGAATAGTGATGTTGTTTGTCAAAGACCTTTTGAACTCGCACGCGAAGTCAAAGTCCGTCGAGGAAGCCTACCAAGAGAGCCTTGCCACTCTGTCGGGATTCTTCGAGCCTTCAAGGTCTAAAAGGCCGCGAGAAGGCGAAGTCGCTGCCCACCTCCCTCCCGCAAAGAAGAAGAAATTAAAAAAGTTGAAGAAGACGCTCGCCTCCAAAGCCGACAACCCGCCTCCAGCGGCGGATAAAGTCGCCTCCCCGACCAAGAAAGTCACATCCCCGGTCGACCAACCCGAACCTTCCACTAGCACCCAACAGCTCCTCGACGACCTCAAGTTGAGTGACATCCCCGAGCTATCTGCTCCTGACGCCACTCTCTTCCCTTCGCCGACTTCTCTTCCTGCTCCCGAAGTCGCTGGGTCTCAAGAACAGCTGCAGGCAGATCTCGCTGCCTCGCAAGGTCGCCATCTTGCTGAACTCTACAAAAATCGTTGATTGATCTGTCCCCATACTGACTTGTCCTTGTATCCACAGCTCCACTGGCGACTACTTCAGGCGGGGTTCTGGATGTCGCACCCCTGTGAGCAACTCCAATGGTCGCCCTCGAGGCTCGACCTCCGCTCCGAACCGCGCACATCGTCCGGATCAACCTTGGTTCCAAGAAGGGGCCAGAAACACAAGTCCCTGCGCCGAGGAAGAAAGATACTCCTACGACTAAGTCCCCGCAACCGGAGGCGAGCAAAGTCCCTTTCCCCCCTGTGACTACCACAATATTGTCGGCGGCAAGCACTCCTTTGTCGCTGCCACCTCTGACTAAATCGCAAAAACCGAGCACACCACTGTCGCCGTCACCTCCTCCAGCGAGCTCGCAGCAACCGGCAAGCACTACACTACCGCCGCCTCATCCTCTGTCGCCGACAAACGAAGCTCTCCCTCAACTCTGCCCGGAAGTCGCGGTCCCTCGGATCCCGCCGGAGAGCTCGGCGCGAGATCCGGAAAGACGGCGCCCAAACTACTTCCCGCCGAGGAATGGTAATCGCGATCCTGGGGATCGCGGGCAGGGGCAGCCTGCCGAGCGCCTTGGCGGCTCGTCATCAGGCCCACGAGAATCAACTCGCCGCAGTCCTTCCCCTCGGCGATCTCGGTCTCCTCGACAAGGTAACTCGCGTCGTTGCCGATCCGTTCTGAAAATTGATTGCTGACTTCTGACTCGGCGACTTTCATTCTGCTTTGACAGGTCGCCCCGCAACTCTTGGAGAGGCTTTTATCGACGCCCTTGGGCTCTCCTGGAACGAATACCGCCATGCCGCCGCTCGCGCCTACATCGAACTGGAGGCCAAGTTCGACCAACTCGCCATTTGCGAGCCTCATCGCCGAATCTCGGCATTGGAGGTGAGGATGACGAAGATGGAAGAACTTCGGGAAAGCCTGGTGGCCTACGAGGCCCGCCTCCACATGTTCCAAGAGATGGACAGGCGGCTAGCGATGACAGACCATCATGTACAGCTCTTCGGCGAGGTATTGGCCGGCATGCCCACGAGCATGGGGTCTGCGGGGCGACTGGCGAGGATGGTGGAGCAACTGCGACGACGCGATGGCGGTGGCTAGCGAGCACTTCCGCCGAGCACGCGAGATGGGCTGGGCCGAGCGACATCCACATCTTCCTGATCGAGGGCCTCCTAGGACTTAGATTTTTTCTTTCTTCATTTTCATTCGCACCTGTCCCTTGGCGACTATGTAAAGAACCATATTTCATTTGTAATAAGCGAGTTTCAATCTCGCGTTATATTTGTCGAGCTTGTATTTGATTTATGCTTTTTTTGCTTACCTGTCTTCTTTCTGCGATGTCTCGACTTGTCTGTGCAGGTTCTGGCGAGCGGGCGAGATTCTGGACTGTTTTATGCGAGATAGTGTTCGTAGCTAGGATTGATATTTCGGTTAGGACGTGACTTAGGTGGATTCTCGCACGAGCATGATATACACCCCCGCTTCTTTGCCTCTGCCTATAAATAGAAGGGGTAGGTGAGTCTTTAGTACGCTGTTGTGATTTCTGACTCACTGCTCGCGAGTAACTGCCCTTGCTCGTGTCTTCCCTTTCATTCTCTCTCCCCTCGCTTTTTTTTCTCGCACTTACTGCTCGCCCAAAATGGTCCTGCCGATGCCAACGCTCGCCTAAAGGCTCATGCGATTAACTTCACGAATGTTGTTTTCAAGAAGTCTGACACAACTGAGCGAGATCTGGAAGATTTTTGCCAAAGGCACCTCCCGGAGGAATACTCGGCCAGGCTCCCCGCCCGGAACGAGCGACTAAACACCTTCCTCGAAGGTGAGTTAGTCCTGCCCCTTCGCCACTTCGAAGTCGGCCTGCGACTTCCGCTGTGGCCCGAATATCGCCAGATCCTGCGATATTTCGGCATCGTCCCCGTCCAGATCAACCCCAACGACGTGGCGATGATCATGAGCTTCCTCTGCTTCCTTCGGGAAGAGAGGATCGTGTTCGATCTCTCCGTCTTTCGGAAGGTTTTCGCCTTCGCCGCGACTGCCGGGGGAGTCATCTTCTTCAGCAACCACGTCTGTATGTTGGTCGGTACGGCGAATAAAGTCCACCGGTGGAGCGAGTATCTGGTCGTCATCGTCGGTGACTTTGAAGGCGTGCCGAGGAGGCCGCATCAGCCTTTCGAAGTCGCCTTCCTGCCATCGATCTTGAAAGGCGCGCGCGAGAAGTTATTCGAAGCTTTTCGCGGGCGACGATTCGACGTCGTCCACTGGCGTATCAACGTCAATGTGCTCGATGGAGTCCTTCCTTGCGAAGTTATAAGTACGTGAGATTCTGCCATACTCACTACATTGACTCTATTTGCTGCTGAAAATTGTACTAACTGTTCTTCGGTACTTGCAGAGGCTCGCGAGCTCCCGCGAGAATCACTTCCTCCGCGAAGGAAGTCCCATCCTCGCGCCAAGAACCCTCGAACCCGCCTGCCGAGATTGAGGAGATCCCGCCTCCAGCGAGCAGCAAGGGCCAGTCGTGCGCCGACGACAAGGGAGGCTCGCAACAGAAGAAACTCTCCAAGGGGAAGGAGAAAGCCAAGTCTCCGGACCACGTGAGCACACGAGCAAAATTTTCTCGCGAGCTCTTCGACGAGAGGGAATCTTCAGTCGATGTTGGGGCGTCTTACTACCACCCGAACTACAACCTCGGGCGGGAAGGTAGGGATGCCTTTGGTCGCCCGCTGGTCTCCTGGTCCGAGGACGAGCACAAGGTGACTTTGAGCACGAACCTACCCGCCTTGTCGGAAGACTGGGAGGACAAGGGAGAGGCCTTCGACGTCGCCTTCGCGCTGTACGGGCGAGCAGATGCTGAGTCCCTGTCCGACCTTAGCTCAGAGGTGCTCGCCCACCAGACGTCTCACTCGCTTCTGCAAACTGCCGAGCTGGGGCATTACACGACAAGGAAACTCCTGTAGATGGAGAAGGCGATGGAGATCGTCTGGCAGAAGGCGGTCGATTTGGGGCAGAAGGTGTACGAGGTAGGTCGCTTCCTCGACGCGACTTAGCTGATTTTGGATGTTCATTTCTCTGATTGTCGTTTATACTCGCAGCCCGCCGAGGTTGAGATGGCGAAGAAGTTCTCTGAGCTCGAGCAAGAACTTGCCAACACTAAGGCCGAGCTGGAGACTTCCCAAGTCCGGGTCGCCGAGTTGGAAACTCGCCCGGTTGCCGTCGAAGATCGCCCCGGTCCCCTCTGGTACTCGCCCGGTTGGGTCGCAGCAGGAGGCGAGTCCCCATGGGATGGGCAAAATGATCCACTTATACGGGGATGAGATGTCGGCTATCCGCCGCGGGATAGCGCGAGCAGCGAGGGAAGTCGTTCTCGCCAGACTGAGGATGGACGACTTCCTCGGCGTAGAGGTCGAGCACCTGATAGTCCTGGACCTCATTCCGTTCCTACTTGTCGAGGAGTCCAACTCGCCTGATCTAGTCCTCTCCTCGACTTCTAGCTCCAGCGACAGCTATAGCAGCAGCGGAGAGAGCAGCGACGGCAACGACGACGATGATGATGGCGAGGATGACGCCGAGGACGAGGAGGATGTCGTCATCAGAGACAAGGAGTATCAACCTGATATCAGCGACGATGAGTCATAGTCGGTCGGCAACCTCTTGCGTCCAAACTTGTAAAGACAAAGTTGTATACTTGGAACTTTTTGTAACTTGTAAAACTTGTACATAATGCAAAAAACTCTGTGTTACTGTTTGTTCTTCTTTTACTCTCATGCTCGCTTGTTGACGATACTCGCTAAGCTCATAGGCGCGGAGAGGTTGAGAGCTCGTCGTGCGCTTTTTCGTACGTTGATATCGCTCATACTCGCGTAGTCGTCACTTGTATCTATATAGTCGCTCCACATACTCGCGCATTGCTGTTCGCATATGCACGATCGTAGTCGCGTACTCACACAATGATACTTGTGCTTGAAGGTGGAGGTTGACTCGTGAGGCAAGTACTCGGCACGAGGGGGTTGGTAGCCGATATGCAGGAGAGGAGCTCGTGCAGGGACTCGGACTACGACAATTCTACGGCTTGAGGACTTATATCGGTGTTGAAGTAATTCGACCTGCTGCTTAAAAGATTTCCAAAAAATTAATTGTACCGACATCTTTGAGGACGAAAGAAGTTCTAAAGAGACGACGATCTTCCCTCCGTAAAATTGGGAGGTTGGCGTCCATACCTGTTCCTAATAGTTCTTCCTTCAGTCAGAGGAGAGATGCGATCGGGGGTAGCTAGGCCGACATGCAAGGGGGGAGATGATCTCGGCCGTCAATGCAGGGGTTCGGTCTTACAAGGACGCTTAAATCCCGGAGCATCATCCTATCTTTTGCCTTGGGCTTTTTAGGAGAAACAGGTCGAAGGCTCGTGTCCCAATCCAACCATGGAGATCGTTTTCAGCTCTGCCACTTGGTTATGAAAACAAGAATACAAGCGAAGGGAAATGGTCCTCGGGGGGTCCTGCTGGACACTCTCGAGTCCACCATCCTTCTGCGAACTTACACTTTTTAGGGCTTGACAGGTTATCCTGCCTTGACAGTGACAAAGACGCGTCCTGCCCTACAGGACAAACCATCGCTAAGAGCATGCCTTTTAGTCTCCTCAAAGACTGATGACGCCTTTGAACAAGGGGTTACTTGGTGAGGTCGATCCTTCATCGAGTTTAGGAGGTTAGCGTCCAGACCTGTTCCTGATAGTTCCTCCAGTCGGAGGAGAGACGCAATCGGGGGTAGCTAGGCCTACATGTAAGGGGGGAGCTCGGTCTTATAAGGACGCTTAAATCCCGAAGCATCGTCACATCATCCTCCCTGGGCTATTTAGGAGAAATAGGTCGAACGCTAGTTTCCTGAATCGATCATGGAGTTGGACTTCATTGTTTCTAGCTGTCTCGAGATGAATCAACACAAAGAAGACGACTCGCAACCTCTCGTGGCTCCGGGGGCGAGGAAATGCGTATATTGAAATGTGATTACAAGTGAGTAATTACAGGTTACCGCTAAGGGTAGAACCTTTTCAGGTCATCCCCGCTCCAAGTACTCCCTAGTTGCTCTCCATCCTAGTCTTGCAGACGATAGCCCCCGCTGACGAGTATCATGATACCTCGCCGACGGCTCTGGATCTCGAAACCTGATCCCTTGGCTGCTCGCCGGATAGTGCCGCGACTGCATCAACCACTCCTCTCTCTCCCAGGCACGCTCCTTCCCAGGTCGCCTCGGCGGCGCTTCCTCATCCGTCGGTGTCACGCAACGGGGCGAGGTCGCCGTGACATCGGGGCGATGAGGGAACCCTGAGAGAATTTTCCTCTCGATCCTCCTCGCAAACTCCTCGAATGCAGCTACGGTCACAAACTCGCCTCCTCGCGCCGAGTTACCAACTCCCACCGAGTTGCCGACTAACTCGCCTTGCTCGCCTCCACTCACCATCTCGCTTATCAACGAAGCTTTCCCTCCTTGGCTGCGATCCACGTTCACCACATCAAGTGTTGAAGCCGGGAAATTCCCTACTTCATAATTCGGATCAAGGCAGCCTAAGGTTACTGGCTCAACAGTTAGGCTCGAAGGCTAGCGGACTAAGGCACGAAAGTCGTCGAACAGCAAACAGGACCCCAGGTGCTGCGACAGGAAGGTCCCACCCCGTACCCGGAAGCTTAGAAGAAGCAACCCCTCCGCAACCAGAAATGACCGAGCATGGTATGAGGAAGACTAGCTGGTAACTAAGTCGCGACGACTAAAGGGATAGTCGTTAAGTCGCAACCTGGTGTCTCTGAAAAAGGAATTTAAAGGCTCAGTTGACGTCTAAGAAAAGAGTTTGAGAGATCTCGGCGAGATTCCAAGGTCTGTCTCCTCGTACCCCTGGGGTCCTATTTATAGGCAAATCCAGAAGGAGGGGGTGAGTCTTATTTATAACCCCACCCCTCGACGACTAGGCGACTTCCTGGAGTAACTCGCACGGCTGGGCGAGGTTCTGGCCTAGTCGCCTACCCGACGAGTATGCGAGGGGAGCTCGTCATACTCGCCCGGTCCTTCCACTGTTTGGCGCGTTGACTCTCACCTCTGTCTTGACTTGCTGACTTTGACTTCTGCTGACCTGACTCTGGAGGGGTCCACCCTCGACGAATATGGGTTGTACACTATCCATCCAATCTAAGGCAATTGGTTATATATGGAGGGGGTCAAGAATTAAGTGCACAAGACTACATTAGTTTTTCGATGTGGGATTAGATTCTCACAATGCCCTCTTATATCTCAGTTCTTGACTTCAAACACATGAATTTCTATTTTAATTTGGCAGCGTTTAGTGTGCCTTTGGATCTAGCCTACTCTGATACCATGTTAGAACCTTGTTGGAGCAGAAGGAGACCGGGCGGTTTATATCTAGCCGCAGCGATCTGCTCAACGGTTTGGCTCAGCGGTCTGGTGGTGGATCTCAGCTAGCGGTCAGGAGCAGCAATGGCGGTCTGAGGGATAGTCGCAGTAGCGGCCTGGTGATTAACCGTAGCAGCGGTCTGGCAATTAGTCGCATCAGTGGTCTGGTGATTAACCGCAGCAGCGGTCTAGCTATTAGCCCATCAACGGTCTGGTGATTAACCGCAGCAGCGGTCTGTCCATTTGTCGCCGCAGCGGTCTGGATGTTAGCCGCAACGGTCTGGAGCTAGCCGCTGCTGGTCTGGAGAGAGCCGCAGCAGCAGACTGGATAATAATAGCCGCAGCGGTCTGGAGGTAGCTGCAACTGCGGTCTTGGTGTTAGCCGCCGCAAGGGTTCAGAGGTTGCTGTGTATATATTTTGTACAGTCTGGCGGTCCGCGCGGCTTGTATTTAATCCCACATCGCTTGTTGTATTCTCTCATCTCCCCCGTTTTCTATAAATAAGGGGGCATACATATGTAATGATTATCTTTTTGGAGCAATAAAATTTTCCTTTATTTAGTTTTTTTTTTCACAATGTATCAGAATTAATCGGTCCTTTGCTCCTGTTCGTGCGACCTCTTTTCTTGTTCGCGCGATTTCCCTCCCTGCCCTCCCTTGCCTGTTCTGTTCGCGCGGCTTCTGTTCTAGTCGCGCGGTTTGCTTTGCGGTTATTTTTGTTTGTGCGGGTTGTTTGCTCTACCCGTGCGGTGTCTCCTTGTTTTTTTTTATATTTCTATTCGCGCGTGTTGTTTGCTCTACCCGTGCGGTTTCTCCTTGTTTTCTATGGACACTCATGCTCTATCTTCTTCTTCTACTATCTTTGCCCCTTCTTCTCTTTCTTTTTCTTATTTCGCTGTTTCTGGTAATCTGGGTACTGCTTCGAAGCTTACAGCTCCCAATTACACTGATTGGAGTGTGTCCTTCATTTTTCTCTTGCGTTCTCAGCGCAAGCGTCATCATTTGACCGATGATCCCCCTCCTTCTGGCTCTGTTGCTTTTGATGATTGAGATGTTTCTGATGCCTTGGTGCGTACTTAGTTGGCCAATAGTTTGTCTGATGAGTGCCTTCCTGCCATTCGACATGATCTGACGGTCAAGGCTGCCTGGAATCATCTTGTCGCTTTATATTCCAAGGGAGCCCAAACTTCGTGCATTTATACTCTGTATGCCGATCTTTTTGCTCGACCAGTCATGACTCCGACCTCTGCTTATCAGGAGGTTCAAGCTCTTTGTGTCGAACTTCTTCAGCATCGACTTTTTTTTTGCTGATCTGGCTGAGCAACACAAGCATTTTCAGGAGCTTCTTCTTGTTTTTTATCTTCTTCGCCTACCGTACTCTTATGATATGATCCGTCAGCAAATTCTTGGAGAGGTATATACTCCGACTCTGCTGCTAGAATTTTTGTTGTTACTACTCTTCTTCAACTTCCTTTGCTCCATCTATGTCTCCTGATCTCGTGACACCTCTGGTGGTCGTGGTTATTCTAAGCATCTTTGTTCTCATTGTGGCTGACTTGGTCATTTGGTTGATCTTTGTTGGACCAAACATCCTCATCTTTGTCCGACGTCGGCTGATTCCTCCAAGCAATCTGCTTTTTCTCTAGCTACTTCGGGTGCTGCTCAGTTGGCGACAACGGGTAGGTGGCTCATTGATTCTGGTGCTACTAATCATATGACGGACAATTCTTGCCTTTTATCTTATCTTGACAATAGCACCCGGTTACCTGCGGTTCTTATTGTCGATGGTTCTCCATATCCAGTTTATGGTTCTAGCACCGTGCATATTACTCATTCTCTTTAGCTACATGGCACTCTTTATATCCTGAATTTTCCGTGCAACCTTCTTTCTGTTACTGCTTTTTGCAAAAATTGAAATGTGAAGCTATTTTTACTGCCTCTACGTGTGCTTTTTAGATTCCTCATTCCAAGGAGATGATTGTTACTGAGACTGGGAGCGGAGACTTGTTCTATCTTGATACTACTTCTGCTTTTTTCTGCATCTTCTTCTTTACTTCAATGACATCTTCGCCTTGGGCATCCTCCTCCTCGGATTCTTTATCAGCTTATGCTGGATTTACCTCGCGGCGACTCTTCTCTTGATTGTGAAGCTTGTTAGTTTGGCAAGCATCACCAATCTACTTTTCCTGCTAAGCATGACCGCAGTTCTTCGCGTCCATTTGACCTGGTTCATACGGATATTTGGGGTCCTGCTCCCCTTCCTTCTGTTGGTAAGGGTAGTTTGTATTTAGTTACATTCATAGATGATTTTTCCCGTTCTACGTGGTTATATTTGTTACTAGAACGCTCTGAGATTTTCTTTTTTTTTCTGCTTTTTATAATGAAATTCGTACACAGTTTAATACCCATATTAAAACTTTTCGCACTGATAATGTTAAGGAATATCTTAGTCATCAGTTTACTTCGTTTTGTTTGGATCATGACATTGTCCATCAGACTACTTGCCCTTACACTTCACAACAGAATGATGTGGCTTGAACGTAAAAATCGTCATCTTCTAGATGTGGCTCGTAGTCTTCTCACTCATATGTATGTTCCCCGTTCTTATTTGGGTCATGCGGTTCTTCTTTCCTGTTTTCTCATTAATCGAGTTCCGTCTTCGGTTCTCGATGACAAGACTCCTTTTTTCTATTCTATATCCTGATGGGACACCATTTTTGTTACCTCCTCGTGTCTTTGGATGCACTACGTTTGTCCATTCCCCGGCTTCTGGACGTGACAAACTTTCTCCTTGTTCGATCAAGTGCTTCTGATGATTATTCTTCTGTTCCTAATGTATCGACACCTCTTCCTGAGTCTGTCCTTCTTTCTCCTCCTCCTTCTGATTCTTCTGCTGTCCCTGATTCTTCTCCTGCGTCGCTGCCACCAGCTCTCGGGCCAGTAGTCTCTTCTTTGGATGAGGCTGATACAGTAGACAGTACAGATCTTGATCTTCCGATCGCTCTTCGGAAAGGCGTTCGCTCCTGCACTCAACATCCTCTTCAGGCTGTGGTCTCTTATGCTCAGTTTTCTCCTTTGCCTAGGAGCTTTTCTCTTGCCTTCTCGACAAATATGGTTCCATCCTCGTATCAAGATGCTCTTGCTATTCCTCATTGGAAGGCTGCTATGGATGAAGAGATGCACACTCTTACTGAACGAGGTACTTGGACTCTTGTTCCTACTCCTCCAGGAGCTGATGTGGTTGACTGTCGCTGGGTCTTTGTTATCAAGTTTCTCCCTGATGGTTCTATTGATCGTTACAAGGCTCGGTTTGGTGCCAAAGGTTTTACACAGACTTATGGTGTGAATTTCTTTGATACTTTCTCTCCTGTTGTTAGGATTACTACAATCTGTGTTCTCTTTTCGGTGGTTGTCAACGGAGACTGAGAAATGTCTCATTTAGATGTGAAGAATGCCTTTCTTTATGACGATTTGCAGGAAACTGTTCATATGGAGCAAGCTCCTGGGTATGTTGCTCAGGAGGAGTCTCAGGTCTGTAAACTGTGAAAGACAATCTATGGTCTTAAGCAGAGCTCCGGGGCTTGGTTTGACAAGTTCAACAAAGTTATTTCTTTGGTTGGATTTGCTCGAAGTGTTGCAGATCACTCGTTCATTCGCAAGTGTTATCCTTGCAGTTTATGTGGATGATATACTTCTTACAGAGTTTATTGAGAAGGTGTGAATATGACAAAGAAGCATCTTCTTCAGCATTTTGTTACTAAAGATATGAGCTCTCCAAAATATTTCTTGGGAATTGAAATATCCAGGAAATCAGGAATTAAAATATCATAGTGGAAGTATGCCTTGGATCTGTTAAAAGAGAGGTCTCCTTGGGGCTTAGCCTGCGCGATCTCCGATGTCTGTTGGAGATGACAAATGTTGGAGTAAGGACTCACCTCTTCTTGAAGATGTCACCAGGTACAGACGGCTTGTGGGGAAACTCATTTATCTCACAGTCACAAGACCGGATATTTGTTATGCAGTGAGAAAAGTGAGCCAGTTTATGCAAACTCCTAAGGAGTGTCATCTTCAGTCGGCAATAAAGATTCTAAAGTATGTGAAAGGTGCTTCAGAAAAAAGGACTTCTGTTTCCGAAAAAGGGACATTTGAAGGTTGAGGCATACTCTGATGCTGGTTATGCAGATGATAAGGAAGACAAGAAGTTTATGTCAGGGTTCTGTGTTTTTGTTGGAGGAAATTTGGTCAGCTGGAAGAGCAAGAAACAAGTTGTTGTCTCCAGCTCAAGTGCAGAAGTCGAGTATAGAAGCATGACTCTGACTACTTGCGAGCTAAAGTGGTTACAGACACTTATGCTTGATTTTGGAGAGGTTTATGATCATCCTCTTCCAATGTTCTGTAATAATAAGGCAAACATATATATTTCGAGGAATCCTGTCTTTCCTGAGAGGACGAAACATATCGAGGTTGATTGTCACTTCATTAGAGAGGTGATTTTGAAGAATCAGATCTGCACTCCGTTTGTTACCATAGTGAGAATTAGCTGATTTCTTCACCAAACCAGTTATTCCTTTTGAGTAGGTTTGTAGCAAGCTGGACATGGTTGATATATGTGCTCCAGCTTGAGGGGGAGTGTTGGAGCAGAAGGAGACCGGGCGGTTTATATCTAGCCGCAGCGGTCTGCTTCAGCGGTCTAGCGGTTTGGCTCAGCGGTCTGGTGGTGGATATCAGCTAGCGGTCAGTAGCAGCAGTGGCGGTCAGAGGGATAGTCGCAGCAGCGGCCTGGTAAATAACCGCAGCAGCGGTCTGGCAATTAGCCGCAGCAGCGGTCTGGTGATTAACCGCAGCAGCGGTCTGGCTATTAGTCCAGCAGCGGTCTGGTGATTAACCGCAGCATCGATCTGACCATTTGCCGCAGCAGCGGTTTGGATGTTAGCCACAGCGGTCTGAAGGTAGCCGTAGTTGGTCTAGATAGAGCCGCAACAGCGGACTGGATAATAGCCGCAGCGGATTGGAGGTAGCCGTATCTGGCCTTGAGAGAGCCGAAGCAGCGGACTGGATAATAGCCGCAGCGGTCTGGAGGTAGCCGCAGCTGCGATCTTGGTGTTAGCCGCCGCAAGGGTTCAGAGGTTGCTGTGTATATATTCTGTATAGTCTGGCGGTTTGACTGTGTCAAACCGCCCAGCCCGCACGGCTTGTATTTAGTCTCACATCACTTGTTGTATTCTCTCATCTCCCCCGTTTTCTATAAATAAGGGGGCATACCTATGTAATGATTATTTTTTTTGAGCAATAAAATGTTCCTTTATTTAGCTTTTTTTTACAAACCCAAGTATCAAACATTAACATATTTTTTATTGGTAGAATGGCCCATGATTTGTATTAAGTTCACGAGACTATGTGGGATTATATTTCAACATATCATGAAAAAGTGGGTGTGAGACTCTCAAATAAGAAAACTGATAGGAACTACTAGAGGGAGAGGGAGAAAACTAGAGAGAAGAAGGAGGCTAGGGTTTAGAGGAAGAAGGAGAAATACTTTAGGGTTAATTGCTTGCCTCCAACTGATGACATCCCCGGGTATAAATACCCGGGCCAAGGAGGGAGCCGGACCGGCCCCTCCACATAGGGCTGAACCGGTTGGTTCAGCCCTTGGCCGACCGGTTCTACTGAGTGGCCGGTTCAGCCCCTTCGTTGGTCGTCGTCTCCCTCCGCCTGCGAGCATAATAACGCCCTGAGAAGCGGGCCCCGGTCGGGGGCGTAACATTCCCTTTCCCATCAAGACCTAGTTTGTCCTCAAGATGGAAATCTGGGTACAACTCCTTGAAGTCCAACAGATCAACCCATGAGTTATGTGCTTCCGATAAGTGCTTCCAACTGACCAAGAGTTCGGCCCGAAACTCGGCGCCCCGCTGCTTCCACCTGAGTAATAGAACATTCTCCGACATTGGCCGAAGTTTGCCTGCGACGGTAGCTTCTGGCAAGAAAGAGCTCGGTTGGGCACTGTCACAAATCTTCTTCTTGAGCAAGGAGACATGAAATGTCGGATGGATGTGGGAGCCCGCGGGAAGCTCCAACGTGTAAGCGACCGGCCCCACCCTTTTGAGAACACGAAAGGGACCATAATATCGAGGAGCCAGCTTCTTATTTGTACGGCGAGCCACAGAGAGCTGTCGGTAGGGTTAAAGCTTAAGGAATACTTCATCGCCCACACCAAACTCCCTCTCCTTGCGGTGCTTGTCCGCCTGAGCCTTCATGCGATTCTGGGCAAGGCGAAGATTCGCCCGCAATGTCACTAAGGTGCGGTCGCGGAGGGCCCGATCAACTGCCGGTAACGCTCTGCTGCCCGGCTCATAACTGCTCAAAGAAGGTGGTGGCCGGCCGTAGACCACCTCAAATGGTGTCATCTTGCTGGCGGAGTGGTAAGCAGTGTTATAACAATACTCGGCCCAGTGTAGCCAACTGGTCCAAGTCCGAGGCTCATCTATGACGAAACACCGGAGGTATGTCTCCACGCTGCGATTAAGAACCTCCGTTTGGTCGTCGGTCTGAGGGTGATTTGCGGTGCTGAAACTCAAGCAAGTCCCTTGAAGCCTGAAAAGCTCCCGCCAGATGTGGCTTACAAAAGTGGGATCACGATCAGAAATGATGGCGCGTGGGAGGCCGTGCAAGCGGACGACTTCCCGAGTAAAGAGTTCGGCGATCGACTCCGCCGTATAAGGGTGACTGAGAGCGAGGAAGTGACCATACTTGGATAGCTTGTCGACCACCACTAGAATGACCGACTTGCCCTGAGACTTGGGCAATCCATCAATAAAATCCATCGACACAGTATCCCAAATGTGTTGCGGAATCTCAAGTGGGTGGAGCAACCCGACAGGTGTGGTGGTCTCGTACTTCTGTCGCTGACATGTCTCACACTGTCGTACAAACTGTTTCACATCTCGGCGTAGCCCCGACCAAAATACATTTGCTCTCGCCCTTTGGAGGGTACGGAGCACTCCTGCATGACCCCCCACTGGAGAGGAATGAAACTCGTGGAGCATAACTGTCTTCCATGCTGAGCCTGGGGGTATGACTACTCGGCCGTGGTAATGTAGTCGCCCACTCTGTAGATGATAACCTGGCGTCCCAATCTCCCCACGCTGGAGGGCCTCCACGAGAGCGCGTAGAGAGGGATCCCTCAAGGCCTCCGCATGTATGTCATCGAGCGAGTCGAAGACCGGCCCCGAAATCTGGGTGAGTGCACCATCAGGTAGGCGGGACAAGGCGTCCGCCACCACATTCTCCTTGCCCTGGCGGTAAATGATCTCATAATCATAGCCCAAAAGTTTGGTGACCCACTTTTGCTGAAGAGGAGAGGAGACTCGCTGGTCCAACAAATGCTTCAAACTTTGGTGATCCGTATGAATCTTGAAGTGCCTCCCCAAAAGATATGACCGCCAAAGGGCCACTGCCTGAACCACTGCCAACAACTCCTTTTCATACGTTGGCAGTCCCTACGTCTTAGGTGCCAACGCCTTACTATAAAAAGCTAGTGGGCGGCCCTCCTGCATCAATACTGCACCCAGCCCCACCTAAGAGGCGTCCGTCTCTACAACGAACTCCTTAGTGAAATCCGGGAGGGCTAACACTGGGGTGGTCGTCACCGCTTGTTTGAGCGCCTGAAAAGCCGCCTCAGCGTCATCCTGCCACGCGAAGGCATCCTTCTGCAGTAGCTGGGTCAGTGGTCGAGCAATCTTCCCATAATCCCGCACGAACCGTCGGTAGTAGCCGGTGAGGCCCAAGAATCCCCGCAGAACCCGAACAGTCTGGGGTCGCAGCCAAGAAACCATGCTCTCAATCTTCCGAGGGTCTGCTTTGACCCCTTCAGCCGAGACCAAGTGGCCCAAGTACTCGACCTCCTCCTGTCCAAAAGAACACTTGGAGCGCTTAGCATAGAGCTGATGCTTGCGTAGAATAGAAAAGACCTGTTCAACATGGCGCAAGTGATCTTCCCAATTAGCATTGTATATCAAGATGTCATCAAAGAAAATCATCACAAAAAGGCGAAGTAGTGGGCGAAAGATCTCGTTCATATTTGCTTGGAAGGTGGATGGCCCGCCAGCCAGCCCGTTGGCCATCACCAGAAACTCGTAGTGGCCGTCGTGGGTCCGAAAAGCCGTCTTATGGGCGTCCTCTTCCCGCATAAGGATCTGGTAGTAACCCGACCGTAGGTCAAGCTTTGTGAAGCGAGTCGCCCCGTGTAGCTCATCCAAGAGCTCTTCAACCAATGGAATTGGAAACTTGTCTTTCAAAGTGATGTCCTTCAAAGCCCGGCAGTCGACACAGAATCGTCACGAGCCATCCTTTTTCTTGACGAGAATAATCGGGGCCGAAAAGGAGCTCGTGCTGGGTCGGATGATCCCGGCGTTGAGCATCTCCCGGACGCTGCGCTCGATCTCTGCCTTCTGCATGTGTGGATACCGGTAAGGCCGGATATTGGTAGGCTCCGCTCCGGCCTTGAGTAGAATCTGGTGATCCCGAAACCGCGATGACGGTAGTGTACGTGGCTCGACGTCAGAATATTGCTCGACTAAGGACTGCAACTGTATGGGTACCTCAGACGACCTGTCCTCATCAGACCGTACCCTCAAAAGGACTGCCATCAAGCTCCCTTCCTCTCCGAGCTGCCGTATGCTCCGAAGAGAGACTTCCTTTACTGGCGAAACTGTGAGACCCTTCAAACAGAACTGTCGGCCACGCTGTAGGAACTCCATCGTCATGAGCTCCCAATCAAAAGTGACCCGCTTCAACTGCTGCAACCACTGAACTCCGAGTACCATGTCTGATCCCCGGATGGGTAGAAGGTATACATCTGTGCTCCCAATGTATTCCCTGAATCCGCAACTCCACTCCCTTCATGACCCCTTCGCACTGCAACTTGCTGTCGTCAGCCACCATAACCTGGAATGCAGCTCCCCTATCAATGTCATGCCCAACCCGCTGAGCAACGACCGGATGAATGAAATTGTGGGTGCTCCCACTGTCCACTAATATCGTCACTTTTTCCTGTCCAACCTGTCCGGCAACCCGCATCGTGAGGGGCGGATTGCACCCTTCCATGGCCTAGATGGAGACCCCAAACTGCGTCACATCCACATCCTCCTCCAATAGCGCCTCCTCGACTGCTACCTCGGGCGAAGACTCGTCGACCACCTCTTCATGCAGCATGAAAACCTGTAGCTTCTGACACTTATGCCCGGGCACAAACTTCTCGTCACAGTTGAAGCAGAGACCCTTCTCCTTGCGGGCCTGGAGCTCGCCCCACGACAAACGAGTCACCGTAGGCTTGGCAACCGCCTCTGGCTCTCTCCTAGCTATGGCGAGGGTGTGGCAAGAGGCTTCCTTGTGGTTTGTGACCGCTGCCGGTTGAATCGCTCCTCCTGAATGCGCGCTAGGGTGATAGCGTGATTCAAGCTCCGTGGCATATAAGCATGAACCTCATCCCGCAAATGATCCTTCAAGCCCGACACAAAACAACTCAACAGTGACTTCTCTTCCCAGTGTACCCGGTTGGCCAATTTCTCGAACTCTGTCCGATACTCAGTCACTGTCCCCTTCTGTCGTAACTTCTGCAGCAGCGCCTCAAAGTCCTCATATTTCAGTGGCCCGAACCTTGCCGTGAACCCCTCCACAAAATAAATCCAGGGTACATAATCTCTACCTCTCAGGAACCACTGAGTCCACTGAAACGCGTCGTCTTCCAGATGGAACGATGCTATTTGCACCCATTGCCCCTCCGGGACCTCCTGATAGCTAAAGAACAACTCCACCTTATGAACCCACTCCAACGCATCCCCCCTTTGAATTTGGGGAAGTTCATACGTGTCAACTTCGGTGGCATGTACGCACGCGGCCCGGCCTGCCCTTGCCAGCCCTGACCTTGCCCATTCTGTCGTCCCACATGCCCATCGTGTCCACCCGGGTAGCCTTGAGGTGGCTGACCCTGATGAGGAACGTGTTGTCCGGCCCACGGAACATGGCCTCCAAACCCGTCGGGAAGAATGTCGCCTCGCGGGTGAGGAAGAAGCCCCGTTGCACCTCCTGGAGCCCGTACAGCATCCCCCTGCCCTCCATCAGCTTGTAGCCACGGCTGCCGCCCGCAATCCACTGGTCCAGCCATGCCGAAGCCACCGCCCGGATGTCTGGCCGGCCCGCACTCAGCCGGCCCAGCAAAACTGGGGCCGCCGCCTCCTGCTGCTGCCGCCGGCCACGTCGCCGCTCCCCCGCCTTTGTCGGTGATGCCCCAGGGTCGGGAGAACCCGACGCCGCTGTTCCCGCCCAGTCCGGGCGCTCCAATGTTCACCGGCCCAGCAAAGCTGGGGCCGACGCCCCCTGCTGCAGCCGTCGACCACGCCGCTGCCCCGTGCCCTTCGTCGGTGGTCCCCCAGGGTCGGGAGAGGCTGATGCCCCCATTTCCGGCCAAGGCCGACGCTCCCGTGCCCAAACGCCCCGGATCGGGCTTTCCGGACGCTTCGGCGGACCGATCGGGTCTTCCGCTGATCGGTTCTTCCTCGCTCGGGCTTTTTCCTTTCAACAGTGCTTTAAGCTCCTTCATACCCACGTCTATACGTGTTAAGATAATTTCCTCCTAAGTGTGAAAGTGGTTATCCAACTTTGATGTGTTTCATGACAAGTATGAAAAGGGTTAACCGTCTTTGACTTGAAATTCAACATGTGCTCTTAAAGGAAGCTTCTAGGAAATTGTCCAAAGGAAGTTTCATGACATGTGTTTTTGACCAAGGAAGCTTCATGGAAGCTTCATCCACATGCCATCTACCACACCTACCTCCTTGATTTTGGCCCTATAAATAGGGATGAAGGAGGAGGGGTAATGCATCCACTTCTCTCCAAACTCAAGCATTGAAAGATTTTTAGAGAGGCCTTTGCGGCAATCGTCTTAGTTTGGGAGAGCTTTCAGACGTTGTTGTACGACGTTGACAAGGAGTACTTCGCCTACACGGATTGGATCTGGAGCAGATATTGGCAAGGATTCGAAGAGGCATCTTGGAGAGGATTTGTGTAATCTGTCTCATCCGCCGGTCGGTAACTTGCAATTTTTCTGTTACTATTTATTGTATTGTGTAGTGTGAAGCTGGTGAAGATCCTTTGTGGATCGGTGGAGGGAAAGCCTGTAATCCGTGCGTGTGTTTTTCACACACTTTTAGTGGAGGCTTTTCGGGTTGGACTCCGATCGTCCCGTGGTTTTTCACCCAATTGGGTTTTCCACGTTAAAATCTCTGTGTGCTTTTATTCTTTTTGCATTGTGTTATTTTGTTGCGATGACATACCGCTCAATGCGGTCGCGCAGGTTGCTCGCCTAAAATTTAAAATAGGTGCTCTGGTCGGGATTGATTGCTCGCATTCCCAACAAGTGGTATCAGAGGGAGGTTCATTATCAGAGCAATTATCGGGCTGACCTATCTGAGATTTGAGACGAGCCGATTGAATATTTCAGGTTAGTTATCGGGTGCGGTAGGTGACGACCATTGGTCCGCTCCCTGTCCTCTTTGATTACTTTCCGTGGAATAGTCGGCTCAAAGAACTGAGGTCAGTCCGATCAGTGACAGAGCACGATGGAGTCTACTTCAGGTTCAGGGTCCGAGCAAATGGTGAAACTGAACGGCGCGAACTACCACCAGTGGCACTTATTGATGGAGGATCTTATCTATGTAAAGGGTTGGCATGCTCCTATCTTTGAGGAAATGCCTAAAGATTCGGATCCAGCTAAATGGAAGGTGGAACATCGGAAGCTATGTGGGTTTATCAGACGGTTCGTGGAGCCGAACGTCTACAACCATGTGGCTAGCATCAATGATGCAAAGGATCTGTGGAAGACTCTCGAGACCTTGTATGCCAAGAGCACGGGCATAAACAAGTTATATTTGCTGAAGAAGCTTGGAGAGTTCAGATACCGGGAGGGCTCACCTATTTTGGATCATGTCAACGAGTTCCAAGGGATTATTGATCGTCAGACTGCCATGAAGGTGACCTTTGAAGATGAGGTGAATGCATTGTGGCTACTCAAGTCACTTCTAGACTCTTGGGAGATGGTCAGAGTTTCTCTGATCAATTCTTCCCCCCAGGGGATCGTGTCCATGGAGATCGCCAAGAGTGGGATCTTGAATGAGGAGGTGAGACGAAAGTCTCAAGGGACTTCGGGCTCTTCTTCACGAGCCGACGTTCTCTTTATTGAGTCCAGGGGGAGAGGAAGGAGTAAAAGCCGAGGAAGGAAGGAGGACAGGAGTCAGAGTAGGGGCAAGTCGAAGACACGTTATCAGAACGTGGAATGCCACTACTGTCACAAGAAGGGTCACATTAAGAAGTTTTGTTATACCTTGAAGAACGATCAGAAGAAGAATGGGATTACCACTGAGGGCAAAGATGAGGGTCACACGGCAGCCACCGTTTCGATTGAGGAGGACGACGTCATTATTGTTGGCGACGACGTCACGGCTGCACTCTCGTGTGACGATCGATGCTGGATCGTTGACTCTGGAGCTTCTGCACATGTCTCCCACAACAGGGAGCTATTTGCCACTTACACCACTCATGACTGTGGGGTGTTAAGGATGGGCAATGGGGATACGTCCAAGGTACTTGGGCGTGGAGACATGCACTTGAAGACGAGTACTGGAGCCCTACTAGTTCTGAGGGATGTGCGACATGTGCCAGACATCCGCTTCAATCTGATATCTGTTGGCAGACTTGGAGATGAAGGACACCTGAGTGTCTTTGGAGGAGATTTCTGGAAGCTGATCCGGGGATCACTTGTGATGGCCAGGGGTTACAGAGATTCTGGCTTGTACTACATGGAGGGGAGGCCTGAAGCTGCTCAGGCCAACTCCGTCAGGGATGAGACATCCACTTCCTTATGGCACAGGAGGCTGGCACACATTAGCCAGAAGGGATTGGGATGCCTGGCGAAGAAGAAGTTGATCAGTGACATTTCTGATGTTCACTTGGAGAAGTGTGACCACTGCATGGCTGGGAAACAAAACCGGGTCTCATTCCACAGCCACACATCCACTAGGAGATCGGAGCCATTGGAGCTTGTTCACACTGATGTGTGCGGACCACTGAAGGTCCAGACTAGAGGAGGAGCATCATACTTCTGCACTTTCATTGACGACCATTCGAGGAAGCTTTGGGTCTATGCCATCAAGACCAAAGATCAGGTACTCGATACTTTCAGGAGATTCCACGCTGAGGTGGAGAGACAGTCTGGGAAAAGACTGAAGTGCATTAGGTCCGACAACGGGGGAGAGTATATTGGTCCATTTGACGAGTACTGCAGGGACCATGGCATCCGTCATGAGAAGACCCCGCCCAAGACGCCACAGCTGAATGGCGTAGCTGAGAGGATGAATCGGACACTGATGGAGAGGATTCGATGCATGCTATCTGAGTCGAAGCTGCCAGGGATGTTCTGGGGCGAGGCTCTTCTCACTACAGCGCATGTCATCAACCTCTCGCCGAGTTCAGCTTTGCAGGAGGATGTTCCTGATATGGTCTGGTATGGGAAAGACCCTTCTTACAGTCACTTGCGGGTATTTGGCTGCAAAGCCTTTGTACACGTCCCTAGGGACGAGAGATCGAAGCTGGATTCGAAGACCCGGCAGTGTATTTTCTTGGGGTACGGCTATAGTGGAGAGTTTGGGTACAGGTTCTTTGATCCAGTTGAGAAGAAGCTTGTACGTAGCCGTGACGCTGTGTTCTGCGAGGATCAGACTATTGGTGATCCTGAGGGGACTGTTGAGTTGGAAGTTGACTCTCGCACTGTTGCAGAGTCACCTATGATTGGAGCTGATGATGCTGAGGAGACTGCCGAGCTCGCGCCTGCACATGGAGTTGATATACTTCCGGATAATGATATCACCACTGATGGTGATCCAGGAGTCGCTGAGGATATTACTGATGATGTGCCTGCACCGGCCCCTGAGCCGGCCTTACGGAGGTCAGATCGGGCCAGGCACCCGCCCGCTAGATATTCCGCATCAGAATTCGTCTTGCTGACTGATGCGGGGGAGCCTGAGAGTTATGATGAGGCTGTGAAGAGTACCGAGAAGCGTCAGTGGATGGATGCTATGCAGGATGAGATGCAGTCACTGCAGAAAAACCACACTTATGACCTGGTGAGATTGCCTAAGGGCAAGAAGGCCTTGAAGAATCGATGGATCTTCAGGGTGAAGCAGGGAGATTCCTCCACACCTCCCAGATACAAGGTCAGGCTGGTGGTGAAGGGTTTTGGACAGCGACAGGGTGTAGACTTCGATGAGATCTTCTCACCTGTGGTGAAGATGTCATCTATTCGTGTCGTCCTTGGCCTCGCTGCGAGGCTAGATTTGGAGGTTGAGCAGATGGATGTCAAGACCGCCTTTCTGCATGGCGATCTTGAGGAGGAGCTATACATGGAGCAGCCTGAGGGTTTCAGTGTCAAAGGGAAGGAAGGTCTGGTGTGCCGCTTGCAGAAGAGTCTATATGGCCTGAAGCAGGCCCCGCGACAATGGTATAGGAAGTTTGATTCCTTTATGGGGGAGATCGACTTCAGGAGGACCACCCTTGACCACTGCGTGTTCATTAAGCAGTATGCTTCAGAGGACTTCATCATTCTGCTGTTGTACGTGGACGATATGTTGATCGTCGGGAGGAACACTGCTCGCATTGCTGAGTTGAAGCGGCAGTTGAGTTCCACTTTTGAGATGAAGGATCTGCGTGCTGCGAAGACCATTTTAGGGATGCACATTCGCAGAGACAGGGGAGCCAGACTACTTTGGTTATCCCAGGAGCGGTACATCCGCAAAGTGCTGCAGAGGTTTGATATGGATCAGGCAAAGAAGGTGAGCGTGCCGCTTGCAGCTCACTTCAGGCTTACCGCTGATCAGTGCCCCAGCACACCCGAGGAGATCGAGGCGATGCAGAAGGTTTCGTATGCATCTGCAGTTGGGAGCCTCATGTATGCGATGGTGTGTACTCGTCCGGATATTGCGCATGCTGTTGGGACCGTCAGTAGATTTCTCTCCAATCCTGGGAGAGAGCATTGGAGCGCAGTGAAGTGGATACTGAGATACTTGCAGGGGACGTCAGACTTGACGTTGAGATTTGGAGACAGTGAGCCAGAGTTGCTGGGCTACACTGATGCTGACATGGCTGGAGATGTGGATTCAAGGAGGTCGACGTCCGGATACATGATTCTGTTTGCAGGGGGAGCTGTCTCGTGGGCGTCGAGACTGCAGAAGTGCGTTGCACTATCCACCACGGAGGCTGAGTTTATTGCGGTTACTGAGGCTGGGAAGGAGTTGCTTTGGATGAAGAGGTTCATCAAAGAACTTGGATTCACTCAGGACCGATACACACTCCTATGTGACAGTCAGAGCGCTATTCACCTGGGGAAGAACCCCCACGTTTCACTCGAGGTCGAAGCACATCGACACTCGGTATCATTGGATACGAGATGTCCTGGAGCAGAAAGAACTTGATCTTCAGAAGGTGCACACTGATGACAATGGGGCAGACATGCTGACCAAGACCGTGCCAAGGGGGAAGTTCGAGCATTGCGTTAGGATCGCCGGCATGGCGGTTCTCTCCACATAAAGCAAAGGGGAGAATAATTTGTTGGGTACAGTTCCCGTCCTTTGTGGAAAAAGCTGTTGAGTTCGAGTCTGATTAACTCGAATTTGGTGCTGCTGATCGAAAGTGGAGACATATTGATGGAGGACATGGACAGAGGCAAATTAAAGACTCTGGGGAAGATTGCCAGAATGACAGGATTTCTTCACTTAGTCGAAAAGGGGGAGATTTGTTAAGATAATTTCCTCCTAAGTGTGAAAGTGGTTATCCAACTTTGATGTGTTTCATGACAAGTATGAAAAGGGTTAACCGTCTTTGACTTGAAATTCAACATGTGCTCTTAAAGGAAGCTTCTAGGAAATTGTCCAAAGGAAGTTTCATGACACGTGTTTTTGACCAAGGAAGCTTCATGAAAGCTTCATCCACATGCCATCTACCACACCTACCTCCTTGATTTTGGCCCTATAAATAGGGATGAAGGAGGAGGGGTAATGCATCCACTTCTCTCCAAACTCAAGCATTGAAAGATTTTTAGATAGGCCTTTGCGGCAATCGTCTTAGTTTGGGAGAGCTTTCAGACGTTGTTGTACGACGTTGACAAGGAGTACTTCGCCTACACGGATTGGATCTGGAGCAGATATTGGCAAGGATTCGAAAAGGCATCTTGGAGAGGATTTGTGTAATCTGTCTCATCCGCCGGTCGGTAACTTGCAATTTTTCTGTTACTATTTATTGTATTGTGTAGTGTGAAGCTGGTGAAGATCCTTTGTGGATCGGTGGAGGGAAAGCCTGTAATCCGTGCGTGTGTTTTTCACACACTTTTAGTGGAGGCTTTTCGGGTTGGACTCCGATCGTCCCGTGGTTTTTCACCCAATTGGGTTTTCCACGTTAAAATCTCTGTGTGCTTTTATTCTTTTTGCATTGTGTTATTTTGTTGCGATGGCATACCGCTCAATGCGGTCGCGCAGGTTGCTCGCCTAAAATTTAAAATAGGTGCTCTGGTCGGGATTGATTGCTCGCATTCCCAACAATACGCTCCTCCAACCGCTGTGTAGATGTGCGCATCTCTTGCTCGATTGCGGTTACCGAATCTATCAATCCACCATAGTTCTCCTCCAAGGCCTCCAAACGGGTGACCTCCTCTTGCGTGCGAGTGGTGACCATCGTTGGAGAAAGACCGCCTCTGATACCAAATGATAGGAACTACTAGAGGGAGAGGGAGAAAACTAGAAAGAAGAAGGAAGGAGGCTAAGGTTTAGAGGAAGAAGGAGAAATACCTTAGGGTTAATTGCTTGCCTCCTTGCGCCTGCGAGCATAATAACGCCCTGAGAAGCGGGCCCCGGTCGGGGGTGTAACAAAAACTTAATCTCACATTTAATTTTCATATAAAAAATCACAAAATGAATATATATGTATTGGAAAAAGTTTCGCTAAAGCAATGTTGATAAACGAATAACTGGAAAGAATTTTTGCAAGACAAAAAAACCTAAAGAAACATGAGATAGTTTACTTGATTTGGTCAGGAGTTCCTACATCCCCTACCGCGCTGAGAGAGATTTTTACTATATCAAAGCCAAGGTACAGATACCTTATTTTTTACTTCCTATACTTTAATAACTAGTGTTCTCCCTCATTTTTCTCGCTAATGTTTTCCCAGCTTCTCGCGTATGGAACTGTAACTCTATGATCGACGTGACTACACTGTCATTCCAAACATGATCAATTCAGCAATGCCATCTCTTCCTTATCAATCCAACATTACCTCGATCCACTCCGGTCGACTTGAATTGCATCATGAGTTCTTGCACATTGTGATGTATTAGAAAAGAAATGGTTTTATGTGGATTCCCCACGCTCAGGCTATCACTCAGATTAGAAACTCTCATATGCTCAGTTCTCCCACATGGTCCAACTTTTTGTGCGCTATTGCTTTGATATGTCACATGTCATCGACTAAGACACGCAAACATGTGTTGCTTCTTCAGCATATGCAGCTTTAAACTCCCATCATCTTGTGTTGCAAAACTTGGATTATGACTAGGGATGCTACTATATGACTAGGACAGTAAGGTTTACATCTAGGATTATAACTAGGACTACAATTATGGAGATTAGGATTTTGACAATGACTACTACAATAAGAATTATGATTAGGAGTAGGGTTATAGCTAGGGCTACAATTAGTAGGATTATAATTGCAATTAGGACTACAATTATGAGTAGGATTATAATTGCAACTAGAACTATGCCCACTTCTACGACTATCACAATGGCTAGTATTACGACTAGGACTAGGACTAGGATTAGATTATGCTTATGTCTATGACTCCGACTACTACTAGGATGACAATTAGGACTAGAACTACTATTTTGACTGGCTTAGATTTTAACGATTAGGACTAGGACTAAGAATAAGATTAACTATGATTATGCACAGGATTATAACTATGACTATCACAATGGCCAGTATTACAACAGGCTGACTAGTATGATGCTTAAGAATACGATTATGACTAGGACTACGGGTAGGGCTATAAGTAGGACCTTGACTATAACTATGGCTAGGATTATAACTAAGACTATGAGTATGATCAGAATCGGGACTAAGAGTAACACTAGGACTAGGACGATGACTTCGTCTAAGATTGACTACTAGTAGAACTATGACTCAGATTATAACCGATCAGGAATAGGACTATAGGCTAGGACTTTAACTAGCATTATAACTAATAAGACTAGGATTAGGACTATGACTAAAGGTCTTCAACTATGCCTATGATCAGGATTGCATTTGATGGCAGTATTTCATTGATTATTTATGAAAACTCATACAAACTTCATGATTAATCTACATATATATATATATATATACCTGAACACTTATTTGTTTGTTAGGCTGGAGTCAAAATAGCTGATCCTGCAACCGTGGTGTTCAATGGGCAAGAAGTGGAAATTTGGCCGCGAATCACATGGAAACCAAAATGGGCTCTAACATTTTCTGATGTGCAGAAGAAAGTAAAAGAAGGATGCTCTTTTTCTCAGAGAGCCACCATGGTTCTTAATGGACCAAATATTTACCTTCAAGGCCTGTCCTTGGATGGAACCCTTATTATCCACGCTGTCAATGAAGCCCAGGTCTCTACTCTCTTCTCCTTAATTACTACACTGAAAGCCTCTATTTGTTTGCTAACCTATTATTATTATTATTATTTTGTTTTTATTTGCAGGTTCAGGTATCTGGTTCGGTCCAAAACAAGGGCTGGGTTTTGATGCCCGCCGACTATAAAGACAAATCCTTACCCGAGGAAATCTCCATAAGAGGATTCGTGATTGAGAAACTGGAGCAGTTGGAGATAGCCGGCCGGGAAAATTCTGGCTCCAGTGATTAATGCCGGTAGCGGAATTTCGGGGCATTCATTGTCTTATTCTTTGAGGTTAATTATTTATAATTTCTATATTATTATAATAAGTGAACCGCTCTGCGAGAGTTCGGGCACGGAATCAATTTTTTAGTTATCAAGTTAATAATTGTGAGCATGATATATGTCACACAGCATCAGTGAGAGGTCATTTCTGGAAGTCGCAGATGTCTGTGTGAGAATTGTACTCTTTGAAAGATACTATACAAAAAATGTATCTGTTTTCTTTTATTTAAATAATATCGTTCATCATAATATAAATTTTGAATCAGGCTATTGATATAATATATTTCCTTGTGAATGGCCTCCAGCAATTGAATTTGCTCTGCAGAGCACTTTGCCCTTCTTTTCTTCAAAATCGTTTTTGAAAAGCAGCTACAAATTGTTATTCCTCTGTGATTTGTTCGCTTGATCTTTTTTCTTTCAATTCTATTCGTTTGTAGCTCATCCACCAATTTTTTGCAGCACCATCCAGAACGAAGGGTACTCCTCTATCTTCAGGGCAACAAATTTAGGTTTCGTTTGGGGGGACTTATTTTCGCCGGTCAAGCGGTTACGACCGCATGAATCGGACCTTAAATTAAGGTCTGATTCATGCGGTCGTAACCGCTTGACCGGTGATAATAAGTCCCCCCCCCCCCCCAACAAAGCCTTAATTATCTCAATCCTTTTATTGTATGCGAGTTTAATTGAGCAAGAGGGAATCATTCTCAAGATCACATATACTTCAATTAATGGAGCAAGAAAAAAAACTACTAAGATGAGGAAATAAGCACAAACAAGGGACCTGAAATTTTTATGTTCAATACTTCAATGAATTGATCATATCATGGGAAAAAGTGAGATGTTCAACTATTGCGAGAGAAATTTTAGAAAAATAATTATCTTCCTAAAAAAATAATCTCGGGATCCAACACCTCTCTTGGTCACAAGAGTAATCAACCAAAACTTGAAGGTTCCGTTCGATTGGGTTGAATTGAGGCTTTAAAATTGAAATTTGAGGTTAAATTTAGTTGACATGAAGTGAATTTTAGTCGAGGGAGAGAGAGCAACAAGTATTTGTATTCATATTTTCCTATATAAATTTTAACTTATATGATAATTAAGGGTCGGTTTGTTTTAACGGTTAAATTTATCGCGATGAAAATGAGAGCGCTGACAATAATGCGAGAAGAAATAAAGAATGATAAGAAAAAAAAAGTCAAAATTATGCTTTGATGTAAGCGATGATAACTGGATGGTTGACAAAGAGAATTCGAATGTTTCTCTTCAAGAAAAGCTAAACAAACATACCCTAATAAATAGGTTTTGTTTGAAATTATTTTTTAGGGTGATGTTATAGGAAGACCATTTTTGATTATGTATAGTTAAAGAATAAATGAAGGTCAAATTAAAAATCATTGAAAATTGTGAATTCACATAAATCTTGCACATAAACATTATGAAATTTCCGCGCCCTAGGCATAGGCATAGGCATAGGTAGTCGGCCTGCATATAGCTATTCTTTTTTTAAACGTGGTGACATTTTTATTAAAAAACATCACTCAGTCGGACCAGCGGTTGATAAACAACACTTCGAAAACCCTCGGATCCGCTCGAAATTGACTCCCCTTTATTTAATATGCCACGTCATCATTTATGCTGCCACTTCCTGCATTTTTTACGCCACCTTTGCATTCCGGCCACCTCATCACCTCATAAAATATGTCGGCCACCTCTCACTTTTTCATTTATTTTTCTCATTCCCCATGCCTGAATATTTATTAAAATGGCCACACATGTTCGTGTAATTTTTATGTCAGGAGTCCTGATTATGAGCATGGTCCTGCACAAATGAGGAGCCTGCAAAGGATGTGGGGCCCACGCAATTGTTGCTTGTGCCATACACTTTTGCGCGGGGCCCTCATCATTTCAGGCTCATCATTGGTTGTTCTAACCATGCTCATGATCAGGACTCCTGACCTAAAATTTTTTCCACATGTTCACCCCCCTCTTCCCATAAGAAGTTACGTTCCTCCCCTCTTGAAGCCATCAATTTTCTCTCTTCTAGATTCATCCTCTAACATTTACTCGTTTGGATGATTCTAGAATCACTTCAACATCTATAAAAGGACATGAATTCAAGGAGGAGAGCATGATATTTTTAAAAAAGAAATTCTAAGAGAGAAGTATTTGAGAGAGGATCTTGTAGCTTGTTCTCTTGTTGTAATTTTTCATTTTTGTTTAATGAAAATGCTTGTTTCACTTTTTATTATTTTTTCTACTATTATTATGCATAACTAATTCTCTACTTAGTGCGTGCTTGATTAGAGAGTATTGGAATGAGAATTTAATCATAATCTTTAGTTTCTAACCTTTATAGCTGTGTTTCGATTTATTTTTAATTAATATTTGATGGCGAGTTTATATTGCTAGTATATAAATTTTGTGGTCAGATTGACGTCCTAGTAGCTGAAAGGCTTGTGGATATTTTAGATCTCTCGAAAATAAAGAGTGTATTATATATTATTTGAGATAAAAAACATAATCCTTTTTGGACTTTCGGATTAATTTTTATGCGATTTTGATTTATTTCAGTTTTGAAGAGATTCTGTTTGAAATATTTTAAAATTAGGCGGTAGTCATCTCTAGCGAGTGGCTACCATACTTTTTCAATCCTCCAATCGTAACAAAATTTTAAGAATTAGAACGTATCTTTTGTAATCGGATTCCCAAAAATGACACTTAATCAAATACTGAGGTTTTTAATCCTAAATTTTCTCTTAAGTAAATTTCAATTTACGACCCTTTAATTTTCCAAAAACACATCCAATTTTCCATCGATAAATTAATAGAAATTTTGCGTGAGTACGATTACTCGACAGGCCCCGAGCATATACGATATTTTTCTATACTATATTACGATAAGTACACTTGCCTACATCGGGATACTACTTGAGAGAATTATTTTAAAACGAAAAACCCTTGTCACACACCGCCACTGCTGACCATCAGGCCACTAAGTGCAGACTGCCACTACAGACCTCCACTGCAGACCGCTAAGGACAGACTGCCACTACTGACCGCCAGGACGCAAAGGACAGACTGCCAAGGCTAGAAAAGTTTAACATTCCCCTTCAAGCTGAAACATATATGTCAACCATGCTCAGCTTGTCATAGACGTCTGAACGAGAAGCGGGCACTGGTTTTGTGAAGATATATGCTAGTTCATTGTCGGAAGTGACAAACTTAGTACATATTTGATTCTTTAATATTTCTTCTCGAATAAAGTGGCAGCTAATTTCAATGTGATTCGGCCTCTCATGAAAAATTGGATTCTTGGATATGTAAATAGTTGTTTTGTTAGAATATTGGAAGAGAATGATCATAGACTTCCCTCAAATCAAACATAAGTGCACATAATCATTTCAACCGTAAGTTGTTGAAGTCATGCTTCTGTATTCAGCTTCAGCATTTGACCCTGAAACAACAAACTGCTTTTTGCTTTTCCAGCTAACCAAATTTCCTCCTACAAATGTGCAAAAACTAGATATAGATTTTGTCTTCTTTATTATCAGCATAACTGACATCAGAGTATGCTTCAATCATCAGATGGTTACGTTTTTGAAATAGTAACCCCTTTCCCAGAGACTCTTTCACATATTTCAGAATTTTTAAAGCTGAACAAAGATGACATTCCTTGGGTGTCTGCATAAACTAGCTCACCCTTCCTACTACATAGCAGATATCTGGTCTTGTAATAGTCAGATAGATGAGTTTTTCCACCAGTCGTCTGTATCTGATACTATCTGGAAGAAGAGGAGAATCTTCAGTCCAACACTTTTCCTCACCAACTACTATTGGACATCGAACATGTCTCGTCCCAAGAAGACCAGTCTCTTTCAAAAGTTTCAATGCATACTTTCATTGTGATAGAACTACAGAGCCCTATCTTCGTGAGATTTCTATCCACAGAAAGTACTTTGAAGATCTCATATCTTTAGTAATAAGATGTCGAAGATGTCTCTTCGCTAGATCAATTCCTTCCTTATCATCACCTGTAAGGAGGGTGTCATTAGGGGTCTCCGCGGTGCGGCTTGGTGCAGTTTTGTCCCAAACCGCAACCGCACCGTAAGGGCGTGGTTTTAGCCCGAGCAAAACCGCACCGCACCGAAATTGCGAGGTGCGGTTTTTTGCGGTGCGGTTGCGGGTTCGGTGCGATTTTTATCCCCATATAACATGGGTGTTAGTAATAATAGCATTTGCATTCTCAAACATTCTGTCAGTATCAGGTACAGAATGTTATGCGCTAAAGAAAAGAAATAAGATGTTGACATAGGCATGCACAAAAACACTTAAAATATCAAAGAAAGTTTTTGTCCTCCTTTAAATTCATAATAATTGGTTGACCTCAAATTGAGGCAATCAAGTAGTGAAGACATCAAACTAGAATGGTGTTGATGTGTCACCCGTGAACAAGTAACAATGTAAAATTAAAAATTGTAAATAGGTGTGGTGCGACTAGTTAATGATATATAAGAAAATATGAATAGACTGTATAAGAAAAAATGTGCATATTTTACTTAACATTTAAAATGTGATGTCACAAAATTATAAAAATTTCAAGTACCCAAATATTCAGTGCGGTGCGGTGTTTGTGGATTTTAAGATTTGAAAACTGCACCGCACCGCATGCGGTTTATATAATTTCAAAACCGCACTGCACCTACACTACGCGGTGCAGTTTAAAATTCGGTGCAGTTTTTGCGGTGTGGACGGTTTTTACGATTGTCGATTTTTTGTGCTCACTCCTAGATTTCATCCACATAGACAACAAGAACAACTAGCTCTTTAGAAATCTTACGTACGTAAAGAGAATGATATGTAGAACTTTGAGCAAAACCAATAACGGATATAATTGTGTTGAACTTGTTAAATCATACCCGTTGACTTTGCTTTAGGCCATATATTTCCTTCCTCAACCTACATACATGAGACTCTCCCTGAGCAACAAATCTAGGAGGTTACTCCATATATACCACTTTTTGCAGATCGCCATAAAGGAAGATATTTTTAACATCCAACTGAAATATCTCTCAGTCCTTATTAATAGTCATAGCAAAAAAGACATGGATCGTGCTAATTCGAGCAACTAGGGAGAAGGTGTCAAAGAAGTCCATGTCATAAGTCTGTGTAAGCCTCTAGCAACTAATCTAGCCTTATAATGATCTACAGTACCATTAGGATGATACTTGATTACAAAGACCCATCGACAACCAACCACATTCGTCGCTGGAGGAGTAGGGACAAGAGTCCAAGTACCCCTTTCGGTCAAGGTCTTTATTTCTTCATCCATAATAGCTTTCTAATGAGGAAGAGCAAGAGCCTCATGATAGGTAGTTGAGATGACAGCAGCCGAGAGAGCAAGAGCGAAGCGCTTTTTAGTTGGAGAAAGATGAGCATATGAGACAACATCATCAATAGAATAATTTGTGTGCGTCTGAACTTCCTTCTGCGGAGCAATCATATGATCAAGATCTGTCTTGTCTTCCATATCGGATAAATCCGTTGGAGAGATTACTGGCCCGGGTACTGTCTGTGACGACTCCAAAGGTATAGAAGTAGTATTGGGAGAAAGGGATGGTGAAACAAGAACTTGTCTGGGAAGAGCAGGAAGAAATGGTACAAATACAGGAGCAGAGAGAATAGATATAAAAGGTGATTCACTAGTTGGTGAGAGAGTAGAAGAGTGAGGAAAGTAAGGTGTATTTTTAAAAAAAAAGTGACATCAGCAAAAACATATTATTTTTGGAGAAGAAGATCAAACTACTGATACCACTTCTGAGTCGGACAATAACTAAGAAATATGCACTTGATAAAGCGAGGAGAAAGTTTGTCACGACTAAGAGAAGAAGAGTGGACAAATGTCATACAACAGAAGACATTTAGAGGTAAGGGAAATGATATGGCTCCTGGATACAGGATGGAGAACGGAGTTTTGCCGTGAAGAATTGAAAAGAGAATGCAATTGATGAGATGACAAGATAAAAGAATGACATGACCCCAATATGATCGGGGAATGTTCATCTGTGTAAGAAGGGCGTGAGCAACATCCAAGAGATGTCGATTTTTACGTTCAGCAACACCATTTTGCTGAGAAGTGTAAGGACAACTTATTTGATGAACAATGGCATGATGTATGCAAAAATTCAAGAATTGATTACTAACATATTCTTTAGCATTATCAGTACGAAGAATTTTAATTCGCACACCAAACTGAGTATGTATTTTATTATAAAACATAGTGAACATAGAAAAAATTCAGAACGATCTTGTAAGAGATACAACTAAGTACATCTTGAGTAGTCATCAATAAAAGTAATAAAATACAAACTTTTCCTACCAACAGATCTAGTATGAGAAGGTTCCCAGACAACAGAATGAACAAGATCAAAGGAATGAGAAAAACTATGTCCTTGTCTTGCTGAATAGGAGGAGTGATGGTGTTTGTCAAGTTGACAAGCTTCGCAGTTTAGAGAAGAGTTCCCTTAAGGAAGATCAGGTAGGAGTTGGTAGATAAGTCAAGGAGAAGGATGATCAAGGCAAAGATGTCACTGGTTAAGAGAAACAGAAGCGGAGAAAGTAGCAGTATTATCGAGGAAGAAGACACTATCACTTTCAGTCTCAGTAGCAATCATCTCCTTGTAGTGAGGATCCTGAAAAGAACAAGTAACAGATGTAAAGGTAACCGTGTAGTTTAGTTATTTGCATAAAGCAGGAATAGAGGCCAAATTACACGAAAAAGCGGGGACATAAAGAGTGTCCTGAAGCTGTAAAATAAAGTAACATAAACTATTCCAGTCTCACATATAGGAGACATAGTACCATCCACAACAAAAACCGGAGGCAACCGGTTATGCTTGTCCAAAAAAGAAAATAACTGAGAATCTCATGTCATGTGATTAGTAGCTTCCGAGTTAATAAACCACTTGTCCTGAGCAACCATATTGGCACTTCCTAAAGAGGAGGCAAAAGACGTGGACTTTGTTGTAGCATCACCCGCAGAAGGGTGCAAATTTGGATATTTTACCCAACACTGATCCGCAAGATGTCTTGCCTTACCACAGTGAGAACAGAGATAGCGAAATGGACCACACCCACCAAAGCGACACCCACGACCACTAGAATTACTGAAATGAGCCAGATGAGCAATTATGTCAGGATGGGGTGGGGAGGCAAGCAGAGGATGCTGAAGAAGAGTAGTAACATCAGTGATGCGTGCAACAATAGTATCTAGAGTAACAGAGTCAGCTTCTTCAAGAATTTGTTGTCTAATTATATCATAAGACTTCAGTAGGCGGAAAAGATAACACACAACTAGAAGTTTCTAGAAGTGTTTGTGTTGATCAACAAGATTAGCAGAGAAAAGGGAGGTGATGAAGAAGCTCGACACCAAGAGCCTACACCTCCTGGTAAGCAGCAGTAGGAGCTAAGATAGGGTTAGCAAAGAGATCAACATACAATGTATATATGCATGAAGTTTGAGCTCCTTTAGATTGTTGAGCTTGCGACTTTCTTAGGGCGCCGTCCTTGCGTAGTAAATATCCCATTGCCATCATTAGGCAGGGGATCCTAGTGGTTATTGAACTATTCCCCGTTGTTTCCCTTGTCGTGGAGGCTTGGTGTCGTGATATGCGTTATATCGGTCCGAGAGCATCTAACACTTTATGTTCCCTGCTCATTGGGCGCTATCGTTGGAGATTGTCGTTGAGTGTTAGTGACGAGAGCTTGTTGCTTGAGTGTGATAGGGGGGACACTTTCCCCCTTGCTTTGGTGGTGCGGATGGACTCAGAGATCCGTTTGTTTTGGGAGGCGGCGACGAACCTTGGTTTGTGCGTGCTTTGAGAGTGCCTGGGATTTGGCAAAGAGACTTTACTCGCTTTTGCCTAGGGAGGTTCGGTGTCCGCCCGCGTGGTAGCGTTGAAGAACCTTTGTTCGGTCACTCTTTAAAAGTACATGTGTCAGTTCGGGTGGAGGTGGAGCAGCTGAAGAAAGAGGTGGATCAATTGAACGCGGATCTAAAGGATGTCGAGGTTATGCGAGTGTCTACAGTGGTTGACTACAGCAGGCTTCACGACTTTGATATGGAGCATTGCTATATCGAAGAGGAGGTCCGCTCTAAGTCGATGGTGATTGTGATTGATCTGCTTGAGCGCGATGTCGAGTATCGCTTGGGCTTTGGCAAGGGGTTTCAGGATACTCGGAGATTATCGGAGTGTGGTTATCTAGGCGTGGAGGACGCCTCAAATGATGATGCTAACATCGATGTTGGGGGATGATCTTATTGTGCCTTTTTTATTTGTTTGCTTCGCTTTTGCTTTATCTTGCGGGTGCACTTTTGCAATGTCATATGACGATGTAGCTCATGTGACAGCTTTTATTTGAACATAGACTCTTTTTTTTGGCTCTCTTGTGTTTTGGTTGAGCTTTGGTGTGCGTACACCTTTGACGGAGTAGCGCTTAGCTTGGATGCTGACCTTTTGAATAGGTCGTTAGCATGAGATACTCGTCTGCTTGCATTTTGGGAGGACCAGAGTTTGTCTAAGGAGGTGACGAAGAACCTTCATTTGATCGCGCTTTAGGAGAACCGGGATTCGTTCGAGGGGAGGTGACAAAGAACCTTTGTTCGATCGCGCTTTGGGAGAACTGGGGTTTGTTCGAGAGGTGGTGGCATAGAACCTTTATTTGATCATGCTTTAGGAGAACAAGTGTTCGTTCGAGAGGAGGTGACAAAGAACCTTTGTTCGATCGTACTTTGGGAGAACCGAGGTTTGTCTAAGTGGAGATGGCGAAGAACCTTTGTTCGTTTATGACTTAGGAGAATTGGGATTTGTCCAGGTGGAGGTGGCAAAGAACCTTTGTTTATTTGCGCCTTAGGAGAACTGGGGTTCGTCCAGGTGGAGGTGACAAAGAACCTTTGTTCGTTCGAACCTCAGGAGAATCGGGGTTCGTCCAGGTGGAGGTGGAGAAGAATCTTTGTTCGTTCGCACTTTAGGAAAACTGGGGTTCATCCAAGTGAAGGTGCAGATGAACCTATGTTCATCTCCCTGGGGGTGTGGATAGACCTTTGTCCACCTCACCTGAGGTGCATAGGGCTTGCGTCAATCTCATCTGATGAGGGATCCGTCCGCTTGATTAGAGTATCCTTCTGTTCGAGTGAGGCCAGAATCTCCACTTGGGAGATTCGAACACTCTATTTGGAAGAAGTCAGAATCTCCACTTGAGATATCCGAACACTCTATTTAGAAGAGGCCGGAATCTCCACTTGGGATATCCAAACACTGTTTGGGAGAGGCCGAAATCTTCGCTTGGGATATCTGAACACTCTATTTGGGAGAGACCGAAATCTCCGCTTGGGATATCTGAACATTCTGTCTGGCATAGACTAAATTCTCTACTTGGGATATCCGAACATTCTGTTTGGAAGAGGCGCGCGATAAGAAACTCGAGTCTTATTACATTGATGCTGAAAAAATGAGATACAAGTACAGGCGTCAGATTCCTTAGACGTTTTACAGTCTGATAATAAGTTCTCCCTTGGGACGGTTACCTTGGAGACTTCCCCCATGCGGGCTCACTCTAGATTGTTTGAATCAGGGCTCTTGTCTTGTAGGAATTTCTGAGAAGTCTAAGTCGAATAAACCGTTCAATTTTTGTCTCCAATCACGCGCAACTCTTAGTATTATGCCCGCGTCCTTGGTGATACTCGCAGATTGATCTCCAGAGCTTGGAGCGAGGGCCCTTAGACTTTAGAGGGAGGGATGATCGTGGATGGAGAGCAGTACTTTCGTTAGCGAAGTGTTGAGGGGAGCTAAGATTTGATTTTTATGGTGCCCCGAGATATGGCAAGAGTTTCCCTGGCTCTCGCGGCTTCCTCTCAGACTTGACAGCGTCTCCTGGCCCCTCTTTCTTTTTGACCTTTCTTTGAACTGTAGCTGATGTGTTTTTATGGCTTCGTCCGCTGTGATTTGATTTTTGACTCGGTGGACAAGCTCATGGTAGCTGGGCAGTGTTTCGCTCATCATCATGGAGTAGAATTTTCCTGGTCTGAGTTCGCCGAGGAAGATTCCTCGCAAGAGCTTGGAGTTAACCCCCGGAATCTATCATGCTTCTCCGGTGAATCAACGAAAGTAATCCTTAAGTGATTCTATCTCAATTTGTTGGATTCCCGTGAGGTACGAGGGGTCTCTAACAATCTGTTGGTTGGCGATAAACTGATCTGCGAAAAGTTGGGTTACCTTAATGAAGTTCTTGACTTCTCTCTCTTTCAGAGAACAGAATCAGATGCAAGCTTCTCCTTTCAGTGTTGTCGGGAATATTTGACACAAGAGCGGGCCTATGATGTTATAGATGCGCATGTTATCCACAAAGTGTCTGACGTGCTCCAGAGAGTCGCCTGACCCATCAAATGTCTCGAAGTCAGGGGTCTTGATTCCAGGGGAACGGGATGTGTCAGGACCTACATAGCTAAAGAGGAGATATGGTGAATGGGGTGCTGCCCTTTCACGTTGTGCCGCTCCTCGTACCCATACTCCTTCTTGATCATGTGTCTCACTTCTTCGTGAGTGAGTCCTCTGTCAATCAAAGCGGCAATTTCTTTTGCCGCATGAAAGATTTCATGTGCATGCCTGGGAAGTTTGTGAGGGATTGTGGGGTGCGCGAAGTTGTCGGCATCGGACGATTCGTTTGTGATGGGATCCATAGAGCGGGCAACGTCTTCGGGCACTATCTGGCCTGTGATATGTGTTGATTGATTTCCTGACGCTATGTTTTCATCGAGGGCACGACGAGCTTTTAGATCTTTTCACAAGGTGAGAACCTTCGTGTGGCGCTTCCTTATCAGGCGCCTACATTCTTCCCTCGATGCATAAGATGCAGTGACAGCGGACCCTTCCCGAAGCATGGTGTTTCCTGCGAGCGAGTGGCTTGTTTGGAGTGTGGAGTTTCGGCATGAGGAGTATTGAGTGGAGCATAATATGGATCATGTGGCTGTTCCCGGGGTTACGAGGTTCCGCTGAGGTGTCTGACTCCTTCTCCAGACGTTAGACGCGGGTTCTTTTCCTTCTTCCTCCTTTGCTCGTGGTGATGAAGTGTTCCATTGGGAGTGATGCCTCCCACGACCGGTGCCCCCCGAGTCCATGCATGGCACGTGGAGCGAGTCACTCCGTTGAGCGAGGCATGACTTGAAGGTAATGACGACGGGTCTGTCGTCGTGAGATAGGCCCTCAGGGACTTAGAAGTCCCTAAGTCTCTTGGTGGGGCGGGCATCGGGCCCTGATGTTGCATTCATTCTTTCCCCGAGGATGTTAGCATGGTGTTTATCCCCTTGAGTGGCGGCATGTTGCCGGCGAGTGAGTTGCTTGAGGCTTGATGGTCAGATCCCTTGCAAGTTGCACGTTCTGCTGCATGTGCGCCTCCTTTTGTTATTGTTGTAGGTGTTGTGATCTCGAAATTTTTTCGAGCTTTTGGGAGCACCTTCCCACAGACAGCGTCAAATTGTTGTGGGTCGCTCGATCTTTTCTCAGTCCGGAGAAATCGGACCGCCTTTGCTCGGAATTGGATCGGGCGCACAAACAATCAAAATGAACCGCAGCAAATGACAAGAGACGTTTTTTACGTGAAAAACCCGGAAAGGGTGAAAAACCACGTGGTTGGAACTGTGCCGAGCCAAAATTTACTAGCTTCTTGCAATTTTATAGAGTTTGATTTGATCTCAGAGGGCGATAGACCGCTACTCCGTTACAAGTGCAGAAAATGAGGAAAAACGGTTAAATCCTCGGAGGCTCGATGGAAGAGCTCCGACCTTCGAATATTATTGAGTTTGTGGAACCTCTCTTACTTCCCGATTGTGTTACCCGCTTGTTCAACCCGCATCAACTCTTTCCTCCCGCCTCTGCAAGACCTTGCGCCGCCTCCTAGCCTGTCGACCTACCGTGATTCCAAGCCAGACACCTTTAGATCTCACCGGCCCTAACCCTAATGGTAATGTAGTTGGATGAGTCCTCGGGCCCCAAATCTGTATACTGCTAGCTCGCCTGAGCTCACCTTGACTCATTTCTCCTCTTATTTTCTTTCAGTGTGAGTTTTCTTGCACTTTGATGTTGGGCCTTTTCCTCCATTTTTTACATTAATGAATTTAAGGCTTTTTTCTAACATATTTCTAGGTTTGTGTAGTATTGTTGTGTTGTTAATTTCACTTCTTTTTAAGTTTGGGATGAGTTCTAGAGAACAAAAATTGTTGTTATAAGGAGATTTTTCTTACCATGTAGTATATGTTTGGAAATATTTCATAACATGAGTTTTCCTAGTAAGGAAGAATTAATTGTATAGGCATGAAACATTGGTAGAAGTTTAAGATTTGTTGTCATCATTTTAACAACCCACAAACAAAAAAAGTGTGAAATCTAGAGTTATGCTTGGTTGTGATTGATAATGAAATTGCGTTGATTAGTCTAAATCCAAAAACATTCATTAAAAAAAACTAAAGAAATTGGGTTCTAGAAAATGTGATTGTAAATTTAGTACGTTTAGAGGTTGTAGAGACTAGAGAAGAACGAAATGAACGAAAATTTGACGTAATGTACGGAATTCATAATCATGAAATTGTTCGCTTAAAAGCATAAGCATATGCGAAAGATTAAACATAGAGAGTAGAAGATAGTTGTAGATATGCTTGACACATGAGTAAAACCTCCAAAAACACTCGCAACATTAAAAAAAATCAATCAAGTTCTACAAGTATGAGGACAATTTATAATGAAAAAGCAAAAAAATTTAGAGCTGAATGTGCAGAGTGGGGTGTTTGATGCACAAGTGCTTTACCTGCACTTGTGCGTGTGACGAGGGATTTTTTCATCCCGTCTCCTTTCAGAAATTATGTTCGGGGTTTCTGCTGTATTGACACGTGAAGAAACGAACAATGGTGATTAAAACTAAAAAAAACAAAGGGATGTTTGATGCGTGCAAATGTAACACAAATTTAAAAGCAAGTGCACATGTTGATCAGGTAATAAAATGATGAGTAAAAGTATCGTCCCACAAAAATTTAGTTAAACAAGCCCTAAAATGTGCATCAATTCTAATTTTATTTGGAAAATTGATTTTTGGAGATGATTTAAAAATAATAAGATTCAACCAAATTAATTAAAGATAATAGTCAAGAGCACACGCACAATTGAATTCAAGAGTGTGGATTGGCAGGGTATTTGGTTTCACCTATAGATTTTAATATAGAAAATATAAAGAAATTATATTTTTAAGTAATTTCAATTTCATGCAAATGCGAACACTCAATATCTCTTGGTCCGGGTATATCGAATCACCTCTATCTACTTAATATCCTTTGATCTAGGTCTATTAAGATAGAGAGATGAGTTAAGTTTTGTAAAGCTTGGAATGTCGTGTGTATTAAAGAATATTGATCTTATTTCGTTAAACTCTCGAAATAATTTGCGTAAATATTAACTTAAAAATCATGATCTGATCTTCTAAGTATATGAGATTTAGGCTATAGTAAATATGTTCTATTTCCATAAATATATGTATCTATCTATATTACATTAAAAGATAAAACATGTATGATTAAATATTCACTTTTCAATTTCTCTTATATCAAAAAAATTTCAGTTTTTTAGTCTATGTATTTTTTTTTTCTATTTTAAAAAATATCCTCTCATATAAACAAAGTTTTCCGTCTATAATAAAAATGTGTACTTCCTATCACTCACAAACTCATGTGCATAACACAAAAATTAGCAACGAGCGGTATACAACACTTACGGGTTTGCGAGCGACAGGAACGTCGTGGCTTTAAGAAAATGTCGTGGCCGAGATAATGTCGCGGGGGTCACCGAGGCTCATCGTGCGCTATCGCAGTTGAGGTACTGTTGAGATTGATCGTAGGAGCAGAGCCCCGTACCTGTCACTCGTACTATATTAAAAGAAAATTATGTTTTTGATTAAACATTCATATTCTCATTCTAATTTCTACCTCACTTTATTAAAAAAATCACTTTTTTAATTTCATGTGCTTTTTATTTTATTTAAAAATATAAAATCTCATATTGACAAAACCTCATTTCTATAATAAAAAATATGCTTCAATTGCTCTCACAAACCTCATGCATACAGTAAAAATAAGCGTTAGATAGAATATAACGCTCAGAGATTTACAAGTCACAGGAACGCCGTCACGCCAAGTTAATGCCATGATCAAAATAATGTCGCACAACCAGGGGCGTAGCTAGTATAGGCCCAGGGGGGGCACGTGCCCCCCCTGATTTTTCGCGGATTTCACCCAGCGCAGGATTTCGTCATTTTCATTTCCGCCATTCCGCGTTAACCTAGCCGCCGGCCCGCCGCTGCCCCCTATCTCGCATTCCCACGGCTTCTCCTTCACCCGTGACCGCGGTACTCTTCTTCTTCTTCTGATTTCACCCGGCTCTGAGTTCTGGCCCTGCTCTGATTTCACCCGACTCTTCTTCTTCTTTTTCTGATTACACCCGGTCTTCTTCTTCTTCCTCCTCTTTTTCTTCTTTTTCTGTTTACACCCGGTCTTCTTCTTCTTCTTTTTCTGTTTACACCCGGTCTTATTCTTCTTCTTTTTTCTTCTTTTTCTGTTTACACCCGGTCTTCTTCTTCTTCTTCGTATTCGTCTTCTTTTTTTTTTCTTTAGGATTTTATTTTCATTTCTCAATGAGAACAGAACAATTATACAGGTGAGATTTGTGGATTTAAATCCACCAGTATGATTAATCCATACTCTGTGTGTTTTCAGTTTTCACTGCACGAATTCTTTTATGTATATCAGTATATGTTAACAAATTTATACATCCACACTTTTGATTCTTTGCTTTCGGAAATCAACAATACATCTACACTTTTAATTCATGCTCCCCATTTGCCGACATTAGCTCTATACTTGTGTTTTCATGCATTGAAAGTGCTTGATGTATTGTCCAAATGATATTTTGTTGGATTGAGTTAGTTTGTGCAATTCCTATTAGTTCTCTCCATTTTTAGAAACCTTTTTTGTGTGAAATAATTATCACTTTAAAATATCATTTTAGTTTTAAAATTGCTGTTTAAAGCAAATAATTTTTAATTATTATTGTTATACATATTTGTATACTATTGTCATAAAATAGTGCCCCCACTCAAGCAAAATTCTGGCTACGCCCCTGCGCACAACAGGGCACTGAAGGCCCTCATGCACTGTCACAATTGACCGTAGCACAAAACCCCGTGACTGATTTTATTTATTTATTAAATGTTCATTATTTTATAAATATATGACATTTGCGTATATCTAGTTAATTTAATTTGCATATAGTATATAAATAAAATAAAAGAAAAACAATTTATCAAAAATAAATTATTGTACTTTGCATGTATTATAAATAGTACGAATGACAAAATCAAAGGATATTATATTTTGCAGTCTGGCACATGTGAAATTGGTGCCCCAAGCAACAGTAAGCATGCGGTTCAACTTATCCTATTTACATCGTGCGGTGACAATCAGACCTCATTCACGCTCGATGTCCGCTCGCTCGAAAAAAGACACGGTCGGTAACTTTTCACATCATTGAAGAGTAGACTCAAAATACAGGAGTTACTTTCTCGACCTTCTTGTGATCCATAAGCAAAATTCATGCACGCTCGCTCGCATTGTAATCAATACGAGCCTCTCCCAAGCATGAGAACAAAAGTACCTGCCCGACTAGGTCAGTCCTCGCACACTTTAGATCAAATAACTCGACACGCCATCCTGTATGCACACAACCCGTGCAAAATTTGCGCACACAAAAACAACTTCGAGCTGACAATCATGGATATGCTCATATTAGCGACGGCCTGGTTTCAGTAATCAACCCAATATGCCTCGAAAGATCACAAGTACCGACAATTGGAACATACCATATGACAGACAATGCAACTGTTATCTCAAAACAAGAAGCAAGTCCAAAGGGAACCCGCATTTTTGTGCGATTTATACAGTTCATTAGCAGCAGCACAAAAAAGAGCAACAAAACTCAACATCACGAAAAAAAACGCATGCCGTTGTCGGAGCCGCAAGCATGGGGCTTCAATGGCGTGCTTCTGGGAGCGAGGAATCAGTCGAATTCGCCATTTTGGGGAAGGTTAATATTATTTGATCACCAAAAGACATGACCCATCAGATCTTACAGCAGTGTCATAATTCCTAGGGTTACATAATCAACTGAAAGATAGAAGAGAGTGCACCATTTTTCATATACAGAGAATGCATCTTCAAAGCGGGGGGAAGAGGGATGGGCGCGGAGTCACCCGGACTTGAACAACAAGACGGCCTTCGAATCCAGATAGAAGTAGATGAAGTGGTTCGTCTCGTGGGTGACATACGAGCCTGTCATTTAAAATGGTTTATAAATGTTCAGATTGCTCGAATAAAATCAGTAATATGCATTGAGGGAGGAAAGATATCCACACACACACACACAATTTCACAAGTATAATGTTATGGGCCGCTCATTCAGGTTTTGAACCCCGGTCGATCCACACAATAAGGTCGCGGCCCATACACCCCAAACAGCTCTCCGCACCGGACACAATCAATGCGGTAGGTTGTTAAGGCCGGGGCATGATCCCCATACCTCCTAGAAGAGAGTCCTCATCTTGACTCTCTTCACCAACTGAGCAGCGGCCTTGTTGTGTGGCTCGACCGGGATTCAAAACCTGAATGAGCGACCCATAACATATAATTGCCGTAAAGTACGGGGTCGTTTGGCATGGCGGTGGCAGTCGTGAACGCGGTGGTCACAAACCAACGTGTCCAATATAAAACTAATTGTTTGTAGGGGGTTGGACCTATTGGTATTAAGACCGCAAGGCTAATATAGAGACTATATTCTCAACACGACTATAAAACACGTTAGCTTTTTTTAGTGGGACATGTGAGAGTGGGAGCGGCCTTCTAGTCTGGTCTGATACCATGTTAGAGCTTATGTATCAAATAGAAAATCAATTAGTTGCCCCCCACCCCTTTTAGGCTGGGAATGAATGTATAAAATCAATTAGTCTACTCTAAACATGTTAGAACTTGAGCTCGTCGCTACCCTGGTTCTCCAGAGCACCAACGGTACATCCTCTGCTTACCCCCACTAGTTTCAACGACTCCATCGTAGAATCTGAACTTCTCGAGATCTGCATCTATTGACTCTCACTTCCAGTCATCATCCAGTGTTACGCAAGCACATTCACTCAAGAGGGCCCCATCGTCATAGTTCATGGAGAGCGCATATGGAAGCCGCCCTGATATATTCATGGCGGAATATAATATTAATTAGTTAATAATAATTAATATTATATTATATTAGTTATATTAATTATCGTGTGTGCGCTGTATTATACCCTCACTCATTTATATAAGGGGAGAGGCTTATGGATTGGGGATCCTAGAGGATCAAAATTGTTTGAGGCTCTCTTTCTCTCTCTACTTTTCTCTCAATCTTTATCTTCCCCTCCTCTTGGAACTCTCCTCTCTGTCTCTCTCTCTCTCTAACAGATGTATTACTCCTAATTATAATGCAACGTCGTGATTTAGGGTGGCTCAATCTCTCTCTGTCTATCGCGCATCTCTTTGAGTGGCTCACTCACCTAGATTCATGTTTGTAACAAGCCTCTCATCGCCTTCGTCCAGTCACCCCACACCTCCTTCCAACCATCGCCTCTGTTGCCTCCATCTCTCATGAAGGTATCGTTTGTCTCTCCACTAGTCTGCATTGGATAGTGGACTCTAGTGCTACTCATCATATTACCTCATTGAAGCAACCTCAATACTTGGATTCTCCGCATCAAAAATTTATCATTGTAGTCAATGACCACACCGCTCTTGTCTCCAGCTCTGTTGATATACCTCTCAATCCCTCTATTTCTTTTTGCTCGGCTCTCCATGTCCCGAGCTCTCCGTTTAATTTATTTTCTGTTACTCGCCTCACTACCGACTTGGATTGCTCTATCACATTCAACTCTTCGTTGTTGATGCAGGACCGACAGGCGCAGAATATCATTAGTAAATGACAACTGCACAACGGGCTCTACCTTCTTGATGTCTCCCCTACTATTCTCTCCTCTGTTGACTGGCATCGGCGTCTTGGGCATGCTCCTCTACCAGTTCTCAAGAAGGCTCTTCCTGATGTTCATCTTCCTATTTTTACATGTGATTCTTGTATTTTGGGGAAATAACATCGTTACTCTTTTTCACCTTATTGTACCCGGAGCTCTGTTCCTTTTATGTTAGTATATTCTGATGTTTTAGGTCCGTACAAAATAACAAGTGTATCTGGTTACCGTTACTTATCATCTTTATTGATGATTATTCTCGAATGACATGGTTGTACTTACTTCGTGATCGCTCTAAGCTTCCTCGTGTATTTCGGGTTTTTATTCTTGAGACTCGAACACAATTCTCTAACAAAATCAAAACACTCTGGACGGATAATGCTCGAGAATACACTAGTCATGAGTTTGATAACCTCTGCTCTGAGTTTGAGATTATTCATCAAACTTCATGTGCATATACTACCCAACAAAACGGTGTGGTTGAGCGCAAAAACAGACATCTTCTTGATGTTGCTCGCTTGATCATGATTCAAATGCACGTTCCCAGGGCTTATTGGCACTTTGCGATTTCGATGGCGTGCTATGAGGAAACACTCCCTTCAGTGGCCAAGCTAAATACAGTTCGTGTACTCCTCTTCGTCGTTGTGCATCGTCAATGGCCCCTACATCAACTCGATATCAAGAATGTTTTTCTCAATGGTGATCTCCAAGAAACTGTCTACATGCAACAGCCTCCCGGGTTTGAGACCACGGAGGAGCCCCAAGTTTGTTATCTAAAGAAGTCGATTTATGGTCTCAAACAATCTCCTAGAGATATTTGGGCAGGTCTTCCCTGCTGCCTCCCGCCTGGTTCCGGACCCTCCTGTCCCTGGAACCCCTGAGCTCTCTGCTCCTCCCTCCTTCATCCTTCATGATGCCTTGGGACACCCTGCTCCTTTGACTCTGTCTCTGTTAGCTTCGCCAACTTCTTGACGAATGCCGGGTTGGCCGCCTCCATGGCTATCTCCTCTGCCGCCCTTTCCATCAGTTCCTCGAAGAAAAGGGGGGCCTTCCGAGTCAAGCTCATCTTGAAGAAGCCCTCCTTCAGCCCAACGGTGAAGGCCATCTGGAGAGCATACCCCGGCATCTCCTGGATATCCAGGATCTCTTCCTGGAACCTGTCAACGTAGTGGGCCAGTGACTCCTCGGCCCTCTGCCTTATCAGAAAGATGAACTCGGGACTCTTCTTCCTCTTCTTGGAGGTGGAGAAGCGGAGCTGGAAGCTTCGGCTCAGGTCCTCGAACCCATAGATCGACCTCGGAGGGAGTTGATAAAACCAGTCCCTTGCCTTCTCCTTCAGCGTGATCGCAAAGAGGCGACACTTGAATGCATCCGTCATCGGCCTGATGGAGACGGCATCCTCGAACCACTGCAGGTGCTGGACGGGATAATCCTTCTCGGTATAGTAAGCCATGTCTGGCTCTCTGAACCCCTCAGGAACGGGAGATGAGGTGATCAGCTCGCTGAAAGGTGATCCCCTGGGGGGTGCTCTCGCCACCTCTACCCGTGCTACCTGCTCGCCTGGAGGACTAACACTCGCCGGGCTGGGGAACAGCTCCCGGCCGAAGAGGTCTCGCTCGACCCCCTCTCCCATCCTTTCTTTCCAAGGTCGCCTACCTGGTGCACTTCCTTCTCCCCCTGATGGGGTCATCTCGCCTGTGCCCCTGGGAGGCAGCTCGCCGAGAACACTCTGGGTTAGCTCGTCGAGACCCCTGGGAGCCAGTCCCTGGGGGGTGGGAGTTGAGCTGTCAGCCCGAGGGGCAATGCTTCTCAGCATCTCCATGATGCCTGAGATGGAAGCCATGAACTCCTCCCTTCCTACGAAGGGTCCGGGCTTGGGGAGCTCGCCGAGATCGTCACCACCTCCTTGATCTCCAGCCATGACACTCCCGAGATCTTTTGTGCTGGTCACTCTCCACGCTCACCGCACCATGTGTTGAAGCCAAAAATGACCTCTGTGGAGTTCGGGGTCCCTAAAGAGGGGTGACCTCACACCTACTACACTCGGGGGTACGTCACGGGCCGAAGACTTAGGAAAATATGAACTGACCCTCGGCTCTAGCGTGGAGGTCTCACCTCACACCCAGAAGACCTTTGAGGTCTTCCCCTCCCTAGCCAATGCTTGAGCTAGGTGCCTTGGAGAAAGAAAGCCAAGGGGATTTAAGTAACTAAGAAGTCATCTCTCCACGACATCCTCAAGGGTCTATTTATAGATTTTCCAAGTCCTAGGGTTAAAATGATCAAAATGCCCCCCGGGCAAATAAGCCTCAAGCCAATAGAAAAACTCCACATCGGGGGGTAGAGAGGTAATCCCCCCCAGGGCATAACGGTAAAAACATGGTCCGGAGAGAGGTCCAAGGGTGGGAGGAGCCACACCCCTCATCTCCCTGGGAGCTGTCCCGCCGAGACCCTGTGAGCTATCCTGTCGAGACCCTGTGAGCTGTCCCGCCGAGACCATGGGAGCTGTCCCGCCGAGACCCTGGGAGCTGTCCCGCCGAGACCATGGGAGCTGTCCCGCCGAGACCCTGGGAGCTGTCCCGTCGAGACCCTGGGAGCTGTCCCGTCGAGACCCTGGGTGTTGTCCAACCGAGACCCTGGGAGCTGTCCCGCCGAGACCCTAGGAGTTATCCCGCCGAGACCCTGGAAGCTGTCCCGCCGAGACCCCTGGGAGCTGTCCCGCCGAGACCCTGTAAGCTGTCCCGCCGAGACCCCTGGGAGCTCTCCCGCCGAGACCCTGGGAGCTGTCCGGCCGAGACCCCTGCTGTCCCGCCGAGACCCTGGGAGCTGTCCCGCCGAGACCCTGGGAGCTGTCCCGCCGAGACCCCTGGGAGCTGTCCTGCCGAGACCCTGGGAGCTGTCCTGCCGAGACCCTGGGAGCTGTCCCGCCGAGACCCCTGGGAGCTGTCCCGCCGAGACCCCTGGGAGCTGTTCAGCCGAGACCCTGGAAGCTGTCCCGCCAAGAACCTGGGAGCAGTCCCGCCGAGACCCTTGGAATAAGCCCTCCGAGACCCCTGAAAAGGGGGGTCGGGGCGGGTGTCGGCCTCTCGCTGCACCCGTACCCTAAAGAGGAGCCGGGGCGAGTGTCGGCCTCCCGCCGCACTCGCCCCCTGAAGAGTACTCCAAGCACTAGCCAGCTAAGCTCCTTTTTTCCTCCTACTAGTATATTTCCAAGCTAGAGTCAAAATTGGTCACCGAGAGTGCCAAGACGTCCAATGAGCTTAAAACTATATAGGGGCGAATACGGGATTGTACATAATCCCCGCTCTTTTCGAGCGAGTCCCACGCTCGGAAAGAATCATCCAACCCAACGTATTCGCTGAGCGTAGTTCTTTTGCGCGGTCGAAGCAAATACTTTAGCCTCTCCAAGTAGAATTCACTGAAACCTCCTCGAAGGGCCAACCTGCCATGCCAGCTAATGGGAGCATGGGTGGCGAGACGGCCTCGGGATGAAAACACTTAGCCTCCTGAGGGGTCAACCTGTCATGCCAGCTAATATGAGCCTGGGTGACGAGACAGCCTCGGGGTGAAAACACTTAGCCTCCCGAGGAGTCAACCTGTCATGACAGCTAATGGGAGCCTGGGAGACGAGACAGCCTCGGGGTGAAAACACTTAGCCTCTCGAGGGGTCAACCTGTCATGCCAGCTAATGGGAGCCTGGGTAACGAGACAGCCTCGGGGTGAAAACACTTCGCCTCCCGAGGGGTCAACCTGTCATGCCAGCTAATGGGAGTCTGGGTGAGGAGACAGCCTCGGGGTGAAAACACTTGGCTTCCACGAGAGATCAACCGGCCTTGTCAGCTAGTGAGAGCCTGACAGCGAAATCATCATCGGAGCAGAGGAACTAAGCTTCCACGAGAGATCAACCGATCTTGTCAGCTAGTGAGAGCCTGACAGCGGAATGATCATCGGAGCAAAAGAACTGTGCTTCCACGAGAGATCAGCCGGCCTTGTCAGTTAGTGAGAGCCTGACAGCAGAATCATTATCGGAGCAAAGGAACTGGGCTTCCACGAGAGTGCCAAGACGACAGCGGAATCATCATCGGAGCAAAGGAACTGGGCCAAGAGATCCCGGTCTTGTCAGCTAGGAGAGCCTTAAAATCATCGACAAAGGAACTGGGCTTCCAAAATCAACCGCCTTGTCCTAGGGCCTGAAGCGGATAAGGAGCAAAGGAACTGGGCTTCCAAGAGATCCCGGCCTTGTCAGCTATAAGCCTGAAGCGGAATCATCTCGGAGCAAAAGAACTGGGCTTCCACGAGAGATCAACCGGGGGTAGAGAGGTAATCCCCCCCCAGGGCATAACGGTAAAAACATGGTCCGGAGCTGGAGAGGGAGATCCAAGGGTGCGAGGAGCCAAACCCCTTATCTCCCTGGGAGCTGTCCCGCCGAGACCCTGGGAGCTGTCCCGCCGAGACCATGGGAGCTGTCCGGCCGAGACCCTGGGAGCTGTCCAGCCGAGACCCTGGGAGCTGTCCCGCCGAGACTCTGGGAGCTGTCCCGCCGAGACCCTGGAAGCTGTCCCGCCGAGTCCCGCCGAGACCCTGGGAGCTGTCCCGCCGAGACCCTGGAAGCTATCCCGCCGAGACCCCTGGGAGCTGTCCTGCCGAGACCCTGGAAGCTGTCCCGCCGAGACCCCTGGGAGCTATCCCGCCGAGACCCTGGGAGGGACAGAGACCCTTGGGAGCTCCCGCCGAGACCCTGGGAGCTATCCCGTCGAGACCCTGGGAGCTGTCCCGCCGAGACCCTGGGAGCTGTCCCGCCGAGACCCCTGGGAGCTGTCCCGCCGAGACCCCTGGGAGCTGTCCCGCCGAGACCCTGGGAGCTGTCCCGCCGAGACCCTGGGAGCTGTCCCGCCGAGACCCCTGGGAGCTGTCCCGCCGAGACCCCTGGGAGCTGTCCCGCCGAGACCCTGGGAGCTGTCCCGCCGAGACCCTGGGAGCTGTCCCGCCGAGACCCTGGGAGCTGTCCCGCCGAGACCCTGGGAGCTGTCGCGCCGAGACCCTGGGAGCTGTCGCGCCGAGACCCTGGGGAAGCTGTCCCGCCGAGACCCCTGGGAAGCTGTCCCGCCGAGACCCTGGGAGCTGTCCCGGGAGCTGCCGAGACCCTGGGAGCTGTCCCGCCGAGACCATGGAAGCTGTCCCGCCGAGCTGTCCCGCCGACCCCTGGGAGCTGTCCTGCCGAGACCATGGGAGCTTGTCCCGCCGAGACCCCTGGGAGCTGTCCCGCCGAGACCCCTGGGACCCTGGGAGCTGTCCCGCCGAAGCTGTCCCGCCGAGACCCTGGAGCTGTCCCGCCGAGACCCTGGGAGCTGTCCCGCAACCCTGGGAGCTGTCCCGCCGACCCCTGGGAGCTGTCCCGCCGAGACCCCCGGGAGCTGTCCCGCCGAGACCCCCGGGAGCTGGGAGCAGTCCCGCCGAGACCCTTGGAATAGGCCCGCCGAGACCCCTGAAAAGGGGGATCGGGGCGGGTGTCGGCCTCCCGCTGCACCCGTACCCTAAAGAGGGGCCGGGGCGAGTGCCGGCCTCCCGCCGCACTCGCCCCCTGAAGAGTACTCCAAGCACTAGCCAGCTAAGCTCCTTTTTTCCTACTACTAGTATATTTCCAAGCTAGAGCAAAAATTGGCCACCGAGAGTGCCAAGACGTCCAAAAAGCTTAAAACTATATAGGGGCGAATACGGGGTTGTACACGCCTCACTACCGACTTGGATTGCTCTATCACATTCAACTCTTCGTTGTTGATGCAGGACCGACAGGCGCAGAATATCATTAGTAAATGACAACTGCACAACGGGCTCTACCTTCTTGATGTCTCCCCTACTATTCTCTCCTCTGTCTCCTCTGTTGACTGGCATCGGCGTCTTGGGCATGCTCCTCTACCAGTTCTCAAGAAGGCTCTTCCTGATGTTCATCTTCCTATTTTTACATGTGATTCTTGTATTTTGGGGAAATAACATCGTTCCTCTTTTTCACCTTATTGTACCTGGAGCTCTGCACCTTTTATGTTAGTATATTCTGATGTTTTGGGTCCGTACAAAATAACAAGTGTATCTGGTTACCGTTACTTATCATCTTTATTGATGATTATTCTCGAATGACATGGTTGTACTTACTTCGTGATCGCTCTGAGCTTCCTCGTGTATTTCGGGTTTTTATTCTTGAGACTCGAACACAATTCTCTAACAAAATCAAAACACTCTGGACGGGTAATGCTCGAGAATACACTAGTCATGAGTTTGATAACCTCTGCTTTGAGTTTGAGATTATTCATCAAACTTCATGTGCATATACTCCCCAACAAAACGGTGTGGTTGAGCGCAAAAACAAACATCGTCTTGATGTTGTTTGTTTTCTCATGATTCAAATGCACGTTCCCAGGGCTTATTGGCACTTTGCGATTTCGATGGCGTGCTATGAGGAAACACTCTCTTCAGTGGCCAAGCTAAACACAGTTCGTGTACTCCTCTTCGTCGTTGTGCATCGTCAATGGCCCCTACATCAACTCGATATCAAGAATGCTTTTCTCAATGGTGATCTCCAAGAAACTGTCTACATGCAACAGCCTCCCGGGTTTGAGACCACGGGGGAGCCCCGAGTTTGTTATCTTAAGAAGTTGATTTATGGTCTCAAACAATCTCCTAGGGCATGGTTTGACAAGTTCAGCAGGGTTGTTCGGGAGGTTGGCTTTATTCGGAGCTCGGCAGATTTCTCTCTGTTTACTCGACATAGAGCAACGAGAACGGTTCTTCTTTTGGCGTATGTCGATGACATCCTAATCACAGGAGATGATTCACAAGGAATACAAGTGGTCAAACATCACCTCAGTTCTATTTTTCAAACAAAAGATCTAGGGAACCTATGATACTTCCTTGGCCTTGAGATCGCAAGACGTCATGATGGCCTTGTCCTATCTCAACGAAAGTACTGTCTTGACCTTCTTCAAGATGCTGGATATTCTAGATGAAAGTCGGTTAACACTCCTATGAATACTAATCACAAGTTGTGTGCTCATGCCTCTGATACAAATCTTCTTCCAAATCAAGAATATTATCGACGTTTGGATGGAAAACTTATTTATCTAACAGTCACAAGACCAGACATATTCTTTGTTGTTTGGATTGTCAACCGGTTTATCATTCTCCTCAGGTGTCTCATCTACAGTCTGTCAAACATATTCTGTGATACCTGAAAAACGCTCTTGGTCAAGGGCTGGTATACAAAACTTCTTTCTCGTCTACTCCAACGTTGGTTGCGTATTCAGATGTTAATTATGTTGGTTCCCTGGATGATTGGCGTTCCACCAGCGGATTTTGTACTTACTTCGGAGGTCATTTTGTTACCTAGCGCAGTAAGAAACAGTCTGTGGTTGCTCGAACTTTGGCCGAAGCTGAGTACCGTTCGATGGCGTCTGTTGTATCCGAGCTCACATGGATTGAGAGTCTACTAGATGATATGAGAGTAAAACTTTCCTCGTCATCCACCTTACTTTGTGACAGTCAAGCTGTGATACACATAGCTAAGAATTCTGTCTTCCATGAAAGAACGAAGCACATTGAAGTTGACTGTCACTTCATTCGGGAAAAAGTTCAAATGAACAAGCTGGAATTGAAACATGTTCCGGCTACTGACCAAGTTGTTGATCTTCTCACTAAGACTTTACCGAGTGCTCTATTTTATCAGTTCTTGATCAAACTGGGTGCCTACAACTTGTACTCTCCAGCTTGTGGGGGAGTGTTAGAAAAAATTTTTGTAAAGGTCCATATAATGGCCCATCACAGGCCTTCTTCCTCTTTATGTAATAGTCCCACATCTTGAAAACGGGACTCTTCTCTCTCTTTTATCCCTATATATATGTATTCATACCTGTATTTACACATACAAGTATATGCAAAGTTTCACAGTTTCTTTCCAAGTGTTTGTGTTTTCTCTACAATATTAAACCATTATTTCATTTTTTTTATAATTCAATTTGAATTATACACAAAAACAAAAAATTTATAATACATATTAGATCAATATTCATATAATAAAATACATTTATTTGATAAACAAAAAATTACAGCAGTGCAAATATAAATAATTTTATAATATATTCTCCACGGTTTTGATCAAAAAATTAAATAATTTTATACAATACAAATTTATAATATGTGTAGATTTGTTTTATTAGTATCTTAAAAGTTCATATATAAATTAATGCTTGCATCCTACCAACAAATATTTAAGTGCTAGAGTGGCTTGTTACAATAGCTCTGGGTGGAGAGGCCCAGGTTTGAGCCCCCTCAAATTTTGGGGTTTTATAACAAAAAAAATCAGCTTAACTTTTATTTCAATGGTTTCTGGTCCAACTGGGCAGTTCACCAGTTTGTTAGGGGGTCTAGGCAGGTTCGGTTTTAAGAGGTTGAACGGACCAGCCAGTGAACCGAATCACAGTCCAACCGGTTGAACCGGCCAGTGCGGTCTGATTTTTATAAAACTGAATGAAAGGATCGCCCATGGTGACAATAAGCTAGCTTTATTGCCAACCGATTATGCACTAGACGACGTTCAAACTTATTAATGTAGTTTAAGTCTCATAATATTCTCTTTGCAAAAATACAATTTTCATTTTATCCAAACAACCGTAACTAATGAAGTTGGAGCATCAAATGTATCATCATTCTTGAATCCTGAAATGCATCGTCTAAGTTACTTAAATCTTATCACATCCATCAACTAAATTACTTAAATCTATTACATCTGGGTGTCACTTAGGCTCCGTTTGGCACCGTGGTAACAGTCGTGAACGCGGTGGTTATGAATTGTTGTTTGTGAGCAGCCGACCTCACCTAAGGAACTTCATGCACTTTTAAGTTGAAAAAAAAAACTAGTTTCCTTTTCTTGCTGGCGGTCATAACCGTTGTCATGCCAAACATACATTCAATGAAGGTGATGTTTTTGTCAAAACTCGTCCCGCCAAACGGAGCCCTGATCTTCTAACCATATTAGTTTATAATTAGTAGCATCAATCTGGATAAACTCGCACATCCTACTGATCCTAAGCCCTTTTATCATCAAAGCATTTTGAGCTATTCAATACCCAATTCTTGAGCTACTGGATCATATCATATAATTGTCAAGATCAATAAGAAGATATTGAGAGAAGGCTTGTGTTGTAGCATTAGATTCATATCATACTATAGCTATTGTATACAGAGGAAAATACATAAAGAAAATTATGAAAGCCGATAATACATATACGTTTAGCTTTGTTAAAACAATCTATACAAAAAGCGCATACAAAGGCCCACAACTGAGCTCATAATTAAGCAGGAATTAGTCCCACATCTTGGATAATGATTTTGTCTTCACTCATCTCACCTATTTATACATGTAATTATAGTTGTCTTGAAGTAATATGTATTTATGAGAATAGAATTTTTCTCCAAATATGTCTCTCTCTACATGGTATCAGAGGCAGGTTCTGATCCACGAATAGTTTTTTTAAAAGACCGAGCATATGCTCTCATCTTGTTTTCTTTTATAGGCTTTTCAGATCGGGTACCCAACTTTTTTTAATACCGCATCAGCCTAAATCCCGCAGCTTAATCCCGCTTGCGCTTCCTCCCGCACACCGCACCTGTTTTCTCCCGCGCGCGACACGCCTCCTTTCTCCCGCCCGCGACATACCTCCTTTCTCCCACGCGCACGCACCTCCTTTCTCCTAGGCGTACGCACGCCTGCTTTTGCTCGCATGTACCCCCACCTACTTTCTCCCACGCGCACCTCCTTTCTCCCTCGCGCCTACTTTCTCCCCCGCGCACACATGCCTGCTTTCTCTCGCACATGCGCCTACTTTCTCTCGCACACGCGCCTACTTTCTCTCGCACACGCGCCTACTTTCTCTCGCACACGCGCCTACTTTCTCTCGCACACGCGCCTACTTTTTCCCGCGTGCGCCTCCTTTCTCCCGCATGCGCCGCACCTGTTTATCCCGTGCACACCCGTACATGCACCCTACCACGCGCTGCAACAACCTTTTGTCGTACCTCTGAACGCACCCACTGTCGTGCACTAGGGAGCACCCCCGTGTCACAGCACGCTCTATCGCTCCCCAGGACGTAGCTCGGTACATTGTCGTTGTGTACTTTACTCCCTCTGTGACTATCTTCTATTCCCTTAGTAGCCATGTGCATGCTTGCCAATTTTTCCTCTCCTTCCTATCTGTCTCTTGCTCCGGCCCTGTTCTCGATGCACGTGATGAACTGTGAATTACTACTATCTTTCTCAATGGTAAGAAAAATTTTGTCGAGTGGGTGTACTCGGTGCACCGTGTTCTACAAAGAGGTTGCTTCATCATCTCCCCAAGGCACCGCCTGCTGAGTTCAACGAGCAATGGCTCTGTGATTAAGGCCGCGTCCAGTCCTGAATTTTGAATTCGATGGGCGCTGAGCCATATAGTATGACAATGCGGTAAAAGCAATGTAGGATGAAATTCACTCCTTGTATTCTAGTAAGGACAGTCTCCAACATCCGTTTGAAATTTTCACAGAGCTTCAATCTCTTACTCCGCATCGACGGAGACTTAACCACCTTTGCTGTGAAATCCAAAACAGCCGCCGAGGACTGGATTCAACATTGAATCTCTCCACTCAACGTGCTCAGAATGAAGCAGTCGGCATTGTCGTGATGATGGACTGTGTAACCCCATATCTCCAAAGTGTTTGTGCCACCATTCTCTCATCCTCCACAGTTCCTTCCATCTCCGATTTGTGCTCCATGATGTTGAAAGTAACACCACCCTTTGATGCTCCAGAGCATGTCTCTCTGACCCTTCTGCAGCACTCTTCTGAACATCATCCCACCCAGCCGCCAACTCGCGGGGGTCGCACCGGCTCTCGTGGACAAGGACCCGGGCTCTCGTGGACAAGGACCCGACGGTTGGAATCGCTCCAAGGGTATCGACACTCGTGTGTGTACCTATTGTAGCCAGGGTGGTCATTTGGAGTCTACTTGCTTTCGCAAGCATGGTGTATCCTTGTGGCCACCGCAATAACATGCCTCCATTGCAACCGATGCTCCCTCCACCGCCCATGGTGACATTGACAACTTGCACATCTAATTTCAGCACCTTCAAGGATTGATCAATCGCTCTATTGGCTTAGTGAAATCCATTTCAAATAAAGGCATCTCTTGTTTTTCCAATAGTCCAACTTGGATAGTGGACTATAGTGCCACAAATCATATTATTCCACAAAAGCTGCCTCAATATTTGAACTCCGCATATCCTAAATTCATCATGGTGGTTAATGGGGAGACCGCCCATGTTCTGGTTCTGGGGGCGTGCCCCGCACTCCATCACTCCCTCTCTCCCTCTGCTCGGCTCTTCATGTTCCAGACTCTAATTTTAATCTTCTCTTTATTAGTCGTCTGACACAAGATCTTGATTGATTTGTAACATTTTTCTATCTTCTACCTTTGTTGTGCAGGATCGATAGACCAAAAATATCATTAGTAGAGGGCGACTGTCAAATGGGCTCTACACTGTGAATGTTCCCACCACTGTTGTAACCCTTGTTACCTCTGTTATTTGGCATCAACGGCTTGGGAATGCACCTTTCCCGATTCTTTGAAAAGCTCTTCTCGATCTCTCCCTCCCCGAGTTCATTTGTGAGTCCTGCATCTATGGCAAACAACATTGTTCAACTTTTACAGCTCATTGTACTTGAATCTTTGTTCCTTTTAATTTAGTGTACTGTGATATTTGGGGACCATATAAAACACCTAGTATTTTTGGTTATCGCAATTTTCTTATATTTATTGATGATTATTCTCGCATGACCTGATTGTATATACTTCACAATAGTTTTGAACTACTTGGTGTATTTTGTGCCTTCGTCGCTAAGACACATACTTAGTTTTCTATCTTTATCATAATTCTTCGAGCCAATAATCCATGCGAGTATACTAGTAATGTGTTTCAAAATATTTGTGTTGAACAAGGTATTCACCACCAAACTTCTTATGCATGCACATCCCAACAAAATAGGGTTGTTGAGCGAAAGAACTGTCACCACCTTGAGATCGCACACTCTCTTATTTTTCAGATGATGGTGCCAACGGTATACATGCATTCCGCAGTCTCTATGACATGTTATCTCATTAATCGCATGACCTACTCCATTCTAAACTTTGCGACCCCTTCAACCTTTTATTCCCTAAGGCCACCTCCTTGATATAGCTTATGGTATACCTCTCTTTCTCGTCTCGCTCGTGATTTGCTAGTATAATAGTATGATTAGTTGTATTTGATCTTTAAAGAGCTTGCTTGCTAAAGTTAATTTTATTTCATGTTCGTCATCAATTTCGTATTTGTGAATTTCATTCATCTAATTTCCTGTCGGTGGGATTTCCTGCCTATGGTTTTTTATCACATTAAATTATCCGTGAGAGTTTAAATTGCGCCACAATATTTATAATAGATCGTGAATTTCATTCATCTAATTTCTTGTCCGTGGGATTTTGACTCATGTTCGAATTATGCTCAAATGGAAGTACCTTATGCGTGTTTGCACCCCCCAGATCTTTTATGGTATTAAACTATCCGGGAGGGTTTAAATTGTTCCACAATATTTAAAAGAGATCACTCTAATTACATTTTAAACTCATATTGGGAGTTTCACAATGCCACAAACTTAAAGGGATCTCAAATCATTTTAATTAAAATCAATTTTGGAATTTTAGTATATATCAGTTTGATATCAGAGTGGATTGGATTCACTCATATTGTGACTCTGACGATTTTTTAATCTATAAAAAATTATTAAAAAGGACTTCTAATTTGAGATTTCAAGTTTAAAAGGAAAAAAATAGTATTACAAAAAAAGATTGTTTTTTTTGTTTTAAAACAATCTCAATAAAAAAACTATTATTTGGTAAAATAAATTATAACATGTTATTTCAAAGTATTTTTTTAAATGAAAAATTGAGTAGACCGTTTAGAGACTAGCATAGAAAACTTGACCAAACGAATGAATGATTTGATAAAGGCGATAGAGATTCTCACCACCAATATGGGTGAAGTGAGACACATAATGAACGGACTACTCACATTTGTCAACAACATAAAACACCTTTATGCACTTAAGGGGAACCACTCACCAAATCCCTAGACACGAGGACCAGATCTTTGAACCTACAGAACTTGCATGCCTTGATCCTAGACTCCACATCCAACCAGGTTGGGATGATGGAGTTAAATTGGATGTAGGTGATTTTGAGGGTCATGTACCCAAAACAAATGCCTAAGAAACTACAGAAGCGTTATGTTCGTCTGAACTATCTACAAAATTTATATCGAAGGTTTCATAACCTCCGCCAGGATAGGTTCTCCGTAGATGAGTACACCCATGAGTTTCTAGTATCGCAGTCTAGGTTAGAACTTCGAGAGGAAGACAATATGACAGTGTCCCACTATCTAAATGGGCTTCGTTGTGCTATTAGGGACTAGCTAGAACTGCACAACTATAAAGATTTGAGTGAAGTATTTAGTAGAGTCCGCACTACTGAAACGAACATTCAGGCCTAGATTTACTGGTAGACATGCACTGAGCACCACCACCACTGCACCACCACTAGGACCTCAGAACCCCCTCATCCTCGTGTCACAACTGGGACCCAACTCCTTCCACTGATCCCTCATGGGGTAAGGAGCCCATTGGGTCTAAGACAAACACTTGAGTATTCTGATGCTTCAGGTGTATGGAGCTTGGGCACAAATCATTTGAGTGTCTACGACATCACTTAGTGGTCATAATTGGTTCCACTGATGAACATGAGCCCGAATATGGAGTTCTTCTTAGTGACTCCAAGATGGAACCAGAGATCGAGTCTGAGAGTGTGTTGGAGGTAGAAGGAGAGCAAACTAATCATTTAGTTTATGTCCTTCACTATAGCTTGGTTTCCCCTAGCGAGACCACTGCGATTGATTTTCGGTGAAATGATATTTTTCACACTATTGCGCGCATTCTGAAACATTTTTGTTCCATCATCATTGATCCTGGTTGCACCCCTTCAGGAGTTCGGATCTCACCTCTTCTTCTTGCTACCAAAGATGGCCCCGTCTGTTGTTTAATAGGACTGTCCCTTCCTCGCATCAGTTGACTCTTCCTGCTTTGAGGACCGCAACAACTGTTGCTTACTGTCGACATCCCTCGATAGACTTTGGATTGACTCCAGCCGCATCCAGCTGTCTTATTTCGCTTACCGCTACTTTTCGATGACTCCAGCTACCTCCAGTCACAGTCTTTGTTGTTGTTTGTTATGTGTCGTTATTTGGTTGTTAATCTTTGTTGTTGTATGTCTAGTCATGCTCGAGCCAGCATGCACGTGTGTCCCACGTGAGGAAGAGTGTTTGGGACGAAGGCGATTCAGATGATCTTTCCCGACCTTTCGCCTTCGTTTCACACAACCTCTAGGCTTACGTCGTATGTTGCTAGCGTCTCCCCAGTTTTTCTTTCAATTGGTCATGTGTTGGGACACGATTGATGTTTGTGTTCTAATCTGGACGGGTTGTGTCGCGTGAGACCGTATCATGCGAGACTATGTCGCGAGGGACCATTTTTTGTGGATTATCCCCAACAGATTATCTCTGACGGGTTATCCCCGATTGTCTGGTTGATGATTTGCTCCACATCTTTTGTTCTTTTTGGTATGTTGTGTGTGTAGTGATGTTGGTGGACAAGTTTCCAGCGAGTCCACATCGTATGTGGGTCTTGCGTTGTGTGTGGGTCAGCTTCGTGTGTGGTTGTCCCCGACTTGATTCCGCAATTTGGAATTTCCCCTAGTGGCTCGTCAAATGTTTGTCCCGCATCGCCTACCTCCACTGTCGTTCTTTGATGTGTCCAAACTGAAGGGTCCCCCCTTCAGCTTGAGGGGGAGTGTTGGAATTATCAGGTCAATATCGGTCTATTAGAGTTTTAAGTATAATTGGTCATATAAATAGGACTTATAAAAGACCTTTAATGGAAATACGAGCCAGGATTGGACAACTAAAAATGACGCTCATAAAGACACGACCTAAATAACGACGTCATATAAGGATGCAACTCTAAGACAGAATAAATGCACATTAAGAAATAATTAATAATAAATAGTGTTATAAAAGGACTTGCAAAATCTCTATTCTCTCCCGGGCAGTGGCGGACCCAGGATTTTCAACCGACCCGGGCACCAAGTAAAGATATAGAATTTTTTAAATTTAAAAATTAAAAATATATTATTGCAAACAAAGTTCTTTGGTGCTAATTTTGAATAAAATTTCTCCATCATAATTCAAAAGGCATAACAATTGAAACCTAGTTAAAAGCAATTAACATTCATGAGCAAACTAACTAATTAAACTATATTGTCAACCAAAACTTACAGAACCAATAAGGAGTAATAATAATCATATAGCTGCAATGGTTACCTAGTGTTTTGCTCAATACAAATAGGCGACATTTCTAAATCTTTATGGCATTGAAATCCAATATAACCCATATAATGTTAACTATTATATAACAAGGATAATGCAACAAGCTAAGAACAATCAAAAAGTTATTACCCCCTCTCCAGCTATACTCGAGCAATTCATATAATAAAGAAATAGCAACGATAGCATGTTACATTTATATGAAATCCCAAAAAGAAAAGAAGAAACTGAGGGCTTAGGGAAATGTCTTTCCTACCTAAATCGGCAGGTTACTGCACAGAGAAGAAATCTCACTTTCTCCTAATAACTGTTCTCTCTCTCTCTTGTTTACTCATACTGTTTGTGGCTTCTTCAGAACACGCTAAGGATATGCTCTGAAATGTTCCTCCTCGCCTGATCACGATCAAGCCTTTAATAAATCCCTCAATTAACGTGTTCTTCCGCCATTAAAAACCAGAAGAAAAACAAACATGGAAAACTTTATTATCTACATCTCCCTTCACAAAAATTGAAAATATTTATCACCCCATAAAACGGAAAGAGGCCAAGAAGTTTGGCAAGCAGCTGAATCGGCGGACTGAGGAAACTCTCCCAGAATGGAGGAACAAATTTCTGTCCTAGAAGGCCCTGAAGAAGCAGGTACACCGTATCTCCTCCGCCCCGCACTTCGGCAACTCCGTTGAAGCCCAATTCATCCGCCTCCTAGAGGCATAGATCCACGAGCTTTTTCCCGACGAAAAATCTCCTGAAACCCTGATTGAAACCTCGACTGGAGACTGCGCTCCCCCACCCCCTCCTTTAATTTCGCAAAAACACCCCCGGGCATGTGCCTGTGTGTGTCCAAACGTGGGTCAGTCCCTGCTCCCGGCCTTCAAATTGAGCTCATTCTCAAGCTCAAACTTTGCGCGGATGGCCGAGTCTTCAGGTAACTTGATCTCCCATCAGAACAATGCCCGATACTGCGTAGCGGTAGCAGGGATGTCAGCAAGTAGCGACGACATTGTCGGAAAAATGGGTGGCGAAAGGAATGTCTTTGGCAGGGTTGGTGGAGACGTGCTCAGCTGCAACGGCAAGACGGCTGAAGGAGTGACGATCAGCAGAAGGAACGGATCTGGTGGCGAGGTGGTTGGATGTACCAACGGAGCAGGGGCCGACGGAGGAAGCGATTGTGCCTTGATGACCCGGAGTTGTTTGTTATAGAGTTCCTCAAACGGCATCAGAATCTCAATAATGGGTGCGCCAAGAGCCTGGAAGCTAATAATATCTTCCATATTGAAAAAAATGAGCTTGAGTAATTAATCAAATAATTGGGGAGTGATTAATAGAATTTCCAATATTGGTCGTCCGAAATTATGGCTCAATCGTAAGTAAGTCCACTCGGTCGATTTGGAAACTTAGGCGGGGAGGCGTTGGAATGGAAAAAATGAAATGGACTGTGAGTGTCGGCTCGAATCAGGAAGGAGTGGTTTCAGATGGAAATCTGAAGGAGCCAAGTGTACGGCTGCTCAGCGTTTTTCGTTGCGTAACTTGGGCGCCGATCGGGCGTGCGGCGGTAGACAGAAGCCAAATCAGGCGTGCGGAAGTAAACAAAAGCCAGACGTGCCCTCAATGATTGGAGGAACGCAACTTCGATTGGAGAAATCGATGAGGTATGTGTGCTTCCACGTTGTTGGGTCGAACGACAACATCTGTCGGGCTTCTATTTGATGATGAAGATGTGCGTCGAATCTGCTGTCAACGAATTCTGAGGATGTCGCCAGCTAATGAAGATCGGTGGCTATGACTCTTCCCTTTGGAGACGTCGTGTGTTGTGTAGTTTGTTGATGCATGGGACGGGCTTGCTGTAGAAGTCGACATAATGGGAGAGTGTTGGGGTGCCTCGGTAGAAGAGGACCGAGAGACCCTGATACCAAGTTGATAAAAGCCTACTTGGAAGTTGTCGTAGGAGTGGTCGGAGGTGGCGATGACAGTGGTGGAGATACTATGGGGCCTTGACCGCGGTTTTCTAAGCGGGGCGTGCTTCAGAGGGGAGAGAGAGAGCTTCCAAGAACACTTTTAGGGTTTAGGAAAATAGACTTCTTCTTTCATACCAATACAAGACTCAATTGGTCCTTTAAATAGAACTTGCAACAGATTTTTAATAGAAATATAAGACAGACTTGGACATGCGACTAAAAGAGACCCTCATAAAGACACGGCCTAAATAAATACATCATATAAGGATGCAACTCTAAGACAGAATAAATGCATATTAAGAAATAATTAATAATAAACAGTGTCATAAAAAGACCATAACACATGCCCAAAAACTCATGCTTCAAATGTCTTGGTAGTCTCCATCACAAACCCTCCCTTTTGGCAAAAAGAAATGAGAGGACTTATTGCAAAATAATGAAAGATGATTCGGGAGATAAAATGTAATATATAATAGTACTTATTTTCTTATTGTGGTAATTTTATTATTTAAAAATAAAATAAAATAAATAATTGTCATAGAATTACGTGGTAGAATTTGAAATGTGAAAATTTGGTAACTTTAAAGATCGATAGTCAAAGGAGATAATTTACAGTTCTATCGTGGACCCAAATTTGAGATGAGATATGATAACTAGTTCCATCATGAAGATTATTGTAAAGATTCTAGAAAAATCAACGCAGAGATTAGTTATTGCTAAGGAGAATTGTGATGGTGGAGTTAGAAGGTAACAAATTTTTTTAAGGAAATAGTGTTATTAAAGACAGTTGAATACCAACAAACTTATATTGATTATAAAAACAAGCTTAACAAATTATGTTAAGAGTGTAGTGGGCAAAGCAAAGTTATATTTTTTATATACGAAGCACGGATACTTAAAAGTGCTCTACGTATCGGCTCGGGCGCGTATCAGATACGAGAAATGCTCGGAAACGCGATTTAGAAACTCTAGGAAACGTTTTTTTTAAATTAAAAAATTATAAAATAGGAAACGCGAATCCCGCAATCGGGATATGCGATTCCCGTGAAAATGAGCCCCCGCCTCTTCCTCATGGTTTAGGTTTAGGTTTAGGTTTCATTCACGCCCAACGCTTTCTCCCGCATCACGCCGCTGCTTTGTTGCTCGAAGAGTCGTTGTCGTTGCCTGTGGTAAGCTCTTCCTCTCGTCTTCTTCTTCCTCCTCCCCTGCCTCCTCTTCTTCTTCCTCTTCTTCTTTTTCCGCCTCGTCATCTTCTTTTTCCACCTCCTCTTCTTCTATTTCTTCTTCCACTTCATTTTCTTCTTCCTCCTCTTCTTCCTCTTCCTCCTCTTCTTCTTCCTCTTCTTCTTTTTCCTCCTCCGCCACCACTTCTTCTTCCTCTTCTTCTTTTTCTTCTTCCTCCTCTTCTTCTTTTTTTTCTTCTTCTTCCTCCTCATCTTCTATTTCTTTTTCCTCTTCTTCTTCTTCCTCTTCTTCATATTTGTTTTCTTCTTTCTCCTATCTAGTACTAATTGATTTCCATTTTCCATCTACTATGGCATCCAGAGCATCCCCAGGTTCTCATTAGCTTTAATTCTTGTTGGACTTGTCAGCTCCATCGTACCCTAACAGAAGTATCATGGTTCAGCTACCATGCTAAATTGTTGATAGAATCGCTATATCTTGTTATACCATTCTATGTTATCTTTTTTTTTTACTTTTTTTTCTGCATTGTGCTTATTGCACTTGCAGTCAATTTTTTAGCTCTTTTTATCAACGTGCGCGATATATAGTGATTTTATTTCCCAATTGTAGTCTATCTCTTTGAGAGCCAGGCTTGTGGTGGATAGTTTCCCCACTGCATTCATTTGGATCTTTAGGTAAGTTTAGCTGTACCCATAATAAGTTTAAGGTTGTTTAGCCATTAAGAACATAGTGATTAATGGTTATCTTACCATCAGTGTACTAGACTCTAAAATTAACACTAATCAAAACATTTATAATATTATAAAGATTTACCTCTCTAAATATAATAACATTGAATCAAACACAACATTTGGTAGATAACATCCTAAGAACTCTAAATAACACCGAACGAAATAGCTCTTTAGTCATTGTCTTGTGGCTCATTTAGATAGTTTGCTTCGATAGTTTGCTTCTCCTGTTTTTTCTTGTTGATTGTAGATGTTTGTCTCATGCTTGGCCTCAAAATGTTTTTTTGTGGTAATACATTTTGATATTACCACAATAATTAACTTTGGTTTCAACATTAGATTTTACTGTTCTCTTGAAGTTGTTGACTGGTGGAGTATGAGTAATGGCAGTTTTAATGCATGTCCAGCTTTTAATTACTCTCTGACAAATTAATATCAGCCCACTGCTCACTTTATTCTTAATAAAATGATGGCTGATTTTGATGTGCTTCATTCTATGATGTTAAACTAAATTATATGCAATGTAACATATATTTCTCCATTTGTGTATGTATGATGTTAAATGCTAATTGTTATAAATTTCATTGTTGTTTTACTTGTTTAAATTAGGTTTTATCTTCCATAACATGAATTCAAGTAGCGGCGTTTCTGAAAATGACGAAAAGCCTCTTTTGAAATATGTGACAAGAGGGAACAAGTTAACTGAGGGAGATGGAAGTATAAGTTGGACATATAATTTTTGTGATAAGCCTTACAAAAGCTCATACACTCGTGTGAAGAGTCATTTATTGAGGATCAAGAGTACCAGAATTGGAGCATGTAACAAGGTTCCGGCTTCCACATACAAGGACATGTTGAAGGAAGATAAAGATGTTGAAGAGCTTATTGAGCGAAGACTTCCAAAAGTTAAACTGGTAGCTCCAAGAACTTCAAGTGGAGTTGGAAGTGTTGGGAGTGTTGGTGATAAGAGGAAAAGAAATGATGATCCAAGTGATAGAGAAAAGAATCCAATTTCTATTGCATTCAATAATGAGGATAGAGCTCATTTAGATGCTTTAATTGCTAGGGCATTTTATTCGGCGGGATTGCTTTTCAATCTAGGAAAAAATCCTTATTGGATGGAATCATATTCTTTTGCCGCTAGTCATAACCTTACGGGATACGTACCATCCAGATATAATTCATTAAGAACCACATTGTAGTTAGGGGTGAGCATAAAAAACCGCAAACCGCAAAAACCGCACCGAATTTTAAACCACACCGCGTAGTGTAGGTGTGGTGCGGTTTTGAAATTTTGTTAACCGCGTGCGGTGCGGTGCGGTTTTTAAGACCGCACTGATTATTTGGGTATTTGAAATTTTTGTTAATTTTGTGACATCATATTTTAATATGTTAAGTAAAATATTCACATTTTATTTGTTTACAACCCGCACCACACCTATAAGGCTATAATGAATATTGAATTCCCAATATACCAGCTCTGAATCGTGCGGGTTATATCAGTTATATGCACCATATTTGAGATTATGACACTTGTTATATACAACATCAGGTAGTGGTACCTTGTTAGCAGTATTGTATATGTGCTCGTATAAATATGATAGGTATACATGCAGCTGGCTATATATTATTGCCTATTTGTGCAAACAGGTACTTTCATATTTGTATTATTGTTGTTTTTAAGGATGGTGCTGGCAGTTCGGACAAGGGATGATGAAGTCAGGGATTGTTTTTTTTTTACATCTTCTGGGAGTGAGTGCGATAAACTTACATATTTAGTGTGATAAAATTGGCTATTTGTAAGGCTAGGAAAGCATTTCAGTACTTATTATATAAGATGTATTATATTTTTTTCTGGTTGATGAAGAGTTGGATGATTTGTGTTTTTATTGAACCAAACAATTTATGACTTAATGTAAGATCATCTATGATGGCAAAAACCGCACCAAACTGAAACCGCACCGCGTAATTTCGGTGTGGTGCGGTTTTGCTCGGGCCAAAACTGCACCCTTGCGGTGCGGTTGCGGTTTGGGCCAAAACGCACTAAACCGCATCGTGCACACCCCTAAATGTTGTTGAAGGAGAAGATCAAAATTGAAAAAAAAGATTAGCTCTCATTCGAGGGATGTGGGTAGAGAAAGGAGTTACTACTGTAAGTGACAGATGGAACGATTCACAAAGAAGACCACTCATTAATTTTATGACAATAACTGATTCAAAAGCAATGTTCTTGAAGTCAGTTAATTGTGATGGTCAAATCAAGGACAAATATTTCATTGTCTCTTTGATCAAAAGGTCATTTTAGAAATCGGATATGAAAAGATTGTTCAAGTTATAACGAATAATGCGGCGAATTGCAAGGGGCGGGCCAACAAATTGAGAGTGAGTTTTCATCAATTTTTTGACTCCTTGTGTGGTGCACACTCTCAATCTACCTTTGAAGAACATATGTGTCGCTAAGAATTCGGAGAATAATGCGATTACATATGAAGAATGTTTGTAGATTACTTATATTGGTGATGATGTCATGTTCATTAAGAACTACATAATGAATCATTCCATGATATTAGCTATGTTTATTGAGTTTGTAAGCTTGAAATTATTATCTATTGTCGAAACTCGTTTTGCATCAATTATCATCATGTTAGAACGATTCAAACGTATGAAAAATGGACTCCAAAGAACGGTCATTAGTGATCATTGGCTTCTATATTGTGATGATGATATGGAGAAGGCAAGACATGTGAAGGAGAAGATCTTCGATTATGATTGATGGGATTCCATTGAGTATATTCTTTCATTCACCGCTCCAATTTATGAAATGATTCGCTTTTGTGATATGGATAAGCTTTGTCGTCATCTAGTATATGATATGTGTGATACAATGATTGAAAGGGTGAGGAAGGCTATCTACTCTCATGAGAGAAAAAGAGAAGATAGGTCTACCTTTTTGAGGTAGTGCACGTTATCCATGTGGATCGTGGGAACAAGAATAATACTTCACTTCATTGATTTGCGCATTCATTGAATCCAAGGTACTTGTCTCTTTTAATTATAAATTTATATTTTGTTCTTTGTATAATTGTTTTTTAACTCAATTTTTTTATTTCACTAGATATTATAGTGAACAATGACAAGCGTAGGATCCAAATAGAGTTACTCATAAAGATTCGAAAGTTAGAAAGGAAAGAATTAAATGTTTGAAAAAGTATTTTCCAAACTTAATGGAGCGCAATGTGGTCGCCAAAAAGTATGCGGAGTTCATTGACAAATCATGGGATTTTAACGATTATGATTCAATTCAAAATCGTTATCTCTTAGATCCAAAGACTTGGTAGATAAATCATGGCTCGTCGGCCCCTTCACTTCAAACCATTGCATTGAAGCTATTAGTATAACCATCATCTTCTTCATGCGTCGAGAGAAAATGGAGTACTTGCTCCTTTATCCATTCAATGAAAATGAATAGAATGACACCGCGACGTGCAGAAGATTTAATAAATATCCATAGTAATTTTTGACTTCTTTCTAGAACAGATCAAAAATACAAAGAAGGAGAAACTATATTGTGGGATATTGCGGGTGATGGCTTTGATTCATTCGAAAGTGTAGGTACACTTGAGATAGCTAATCCATCGCTTGATGAACCGAGGTTGGAGCTCTCATTTAATTTTTAAATTTGATATTTCGCATGTGAATGTAACGAAACAATGATCAATTGATGTTACATGAGATTTTGATTCTATTCAAAAGTTGTTTGTATTGATAACAAAGTTGTATGCTATTAATTTTCTGATGTACTGGACCATCTTGAATATTTTATGTAGAGAAGGCACTTAGCCTTTTTTTATTTCCTGACAAAGTTGTATGCTATTAAATTTGATATTGTATGCTATTTATTTCCTGAGGTAAGTTTTTATATTTTGATTAATAGGTAATTTAATTAGTCATTAATTTGATTTGGATGGATAAGTTTATCTGCAAAGTTCAATCCATTTTGTTTTTATACAAATGCCTCTAATTTTTAATAATGTTGAAGAAAAGGGAAGGTCTCAATCATGCACTTAAAGGAAATTATTCCAGAACTAGAATTGTAGGAATATAATCATTATCTTTTGAGGAAATAAATCAATATTTAAGTATATGTGTGAGTGTGCCGGTGCATGTGTCTATGTTGTAGTCTTATTAAATTTTGTTTATTACAATTCAAGATATCTTATATATATAAGGGAATATAAGTATTTGGAGGCACACCATAAAATGAATATTGGCCATTGGATCATGAGAGAGAACATGAGGAGATCTGGAGAGAGAGAGAAGAGGGAGAGAGAGAGGGGCGGGAGAGAGGGTGGAGTGATAAAGAGAGGGAGAGATGAGTAATAAATTATTTTTATAGATTAAAATTTGCAAAATTTTATAAAATAAAAATAGGAATAATAATTCATATTTTTTGCGGTCATTTTAAGTACTCTTATGTATATGTTTTGAAAAAAATAAGATTTCGGGTGCGGGCGCAACCCGCAGCGACGCATCGAGCACGGGCGAAGCCCGTGCGCAGGCGGGCGAAGCCCGCCTGGATGCGGCCGAAGGCCGCCCGAGAGCTTTGAAATCCTTAATTTAAAAAAAAAAAATCGCGTTTCTCGTATCTGTCTCGAATCGTGTCTCGTTTGTCCCCGTACTACATAGTTTTTTATGATAAACTTGGTACTATGGAAGGAGAAAATGAATATGTTGAACATATAAGGTTAGAGCATAGTTGTCAAGGCGCGCGCCTAGGCGCGCCTGAGGCGTCGGGCGCAGCCTGTCGCGCCTCAGCACGGCTAAAGCGAGCGATGTACCCCAGGCGCGAGGCGCGCCCAGGCGCGCGCCTTACAGGCTCCCAGGCGCGCCTGGGCCTTTTAAGGTGTTTTTTTTTAAATTAGGTGGGGCAAAAACATGATCTCAGACGCACCCGAGGCACCCCTAGGAACACTTGGGCGTCCAATCCGCTGAAATTGAGCGAATTGGGCGCTCAATTCGTTGAATTATTCGCTGAATTCAGCGAATTGAGTGCCCAATTCGCTCAATTTCAGCGAATTGAGCGCCCAATTCGCTCAAATTCAACGAATTGGGCGCCCAATTCGCTCAATTTCTTTTTCCCTCATTTGTGCGCCTCACGTGCCTCAGGCACGCACCTGCGCCTCGGTGCGCCTTGCGCCTTTGATAACTTAGGGTCAAACTCAAGAAAACTAGAAATTTTGGTTAAATTAGATGAATTAAAATGAAGATAAAAGAATCTCCAATAAAGATAAATACACTCAAAGGAGATAGAAATGTTATTTTGAGAAGTTATTAAATAAGATTTTAAGGAGAAAAGTATTTTGGCAGAGTATAATGAACAAAAGGGTAGCCCGATGCACAAAGCATCCCCGTGCAGTGAGGGTCCGGGGAAGAGTCTCACCACAAAAGTGAAATGTAGGCAAACCTTACCTTGCATTTTTGCAAGAGGTTGCATCCAGGACTCGAACCGTGATCTCACCTCAACTAGTGCGTCAAGGCTCCCATTCTAGTATAATGAACAAATAATTAATTTAATTATAGAGTAATCCAAAAAAGTAGAGTGAAATTAAATTTTAAGAATGTGCATAAAAGGTAACCTTTTAGGTCTATATGAGATATTTATTAATATTTGGAGAGTTACAATGGATTGGTTAGGAAGACTTTTCAATAAAATTTTCAAGACTAATTCAAATGATTGGAGGAGAAGCAAGATGATGTTAATATTTAATAACAAAGATGATGTTCAGTATTGTGTTATTTACTAAAGAATCAAACTTATATGGATACCAAAATAGAAGTTTCAATAGTCCTCTAGACTCCCTCAATAGCCATGGGAGATGCGAGGAATTGCAATGAACGAACAAGTGTTCTCCTAAAAGTTGTTACTAGTTGAGGCCTTCTTTTACGTAAAAGCTCGCAAAGTGTTTATCTCCCTCTCTATTTTCTAGGTTGCAGCTAAAAGTCATGTTGCTAGCTATAGTCATCATTTAGGAACTATCGGGAGACCAAAATAGAAGCTTCAACAGTCATCTGGATTTCCTCAATAACCACAGGTGATGCGAAGATTTGCCCTGTACGACTAGGTGTTCTCCTGAAATTTGTTTCTAGTAGAGGCATGCTTTTACATGAAAGCTCCTAAAGTATATATCACCCTCTCTATTTTCCAAGTTGCAGCTAAAATTCATGATGTTGTCTATAGTCACCATTTAGGCATTATTGAGACACCAAAACAGAAGCCTTGATAGTCCTTTGGAATCCCTCAATAACGACGTGTGATGCATTACTATGTTGTTAAAGGCACGCCTAAGACTCGAGGCTCACTGAGCTCGGAGGTTTGCGACTTTGGAGCATAAAAGGCACATTTAGGTGTGATTTCTATTGTAAAAAAAATTTCAAAATAAAAAAAGAAATAAAGAACTCAATAATTTTTGCATGATTTAGTGTTTGTGAAATATAATCGAGCATGGAGGCATGGCGCAAGTGACCGCATTGATTCTATTTTTAAGAGAGATAAATGATAGTAATGAAAGATTGAGTAGAATAGATGAATATTCGGATCAAGAAGATGAGCTGATGTTTGATGTTGATTATTTAAAATAAATGTGTTTGTGTCTTGCCTTTGACAGGTGCGCGCTTACACCTTGAGACTTGCGCCTAGGCTCCAAGTCACCTTTACGTCTTGGTGCGTCTTGCGCCTTTAATAACTAGAGATGCAAGGAATTGTCCTTTACTAGTGTTCTCCTGAAAGTTGTTTTCAAGTGGAGGCAAGATTTTACATAAAAGCTCATAAAGTGCCATGCAACGATTGTCGACGTCTCGAAAAGTAGGAAATTGGTGATCGTTTAAGGCATGTTACTCTATCCACCTCTATCAAGAGAATTCCAAGGCACACTCACATGAAATCTAGTTCTACATATATGATCCTCCTTCTGATCCCTCATAAAAAGAGCATATCTCTCACAACTCAAGTATTCTTGTTTACTGGAATTCACATTCAAGATAGTTAAGTTCGATTGGATCACCTAATAATCATACAGCTCCCGGTATTTCATACAGTTAGGGACCATTTCCGGGAACCGGTCGCCCAATTGACCTATATTTAGCTTAGTTGGGAAAGAGAAAAATATTACATAATTATTATTCTTTCACACGGGTCTATATAAAGGATTACAATATGACATATATAGGCGAAAGCAGATGATGTGAGAGACTAAACAAGATGACGTATGACCAAGAATGGACATCATGGAAACTGACAACACCCCCCCACCCCTACAACAACACGTTGGGTTAGTGAGCGATGATAGCGGTCATGCATAACCACATGCCTAAAGCAATTGCCAACAAGCCTTAATCGATCTAGAACCTATGCATACTTACGTACTCGAGTCGTACTACGTGTGTGAAGGACGTCTGGGTCCATCTTATGATATTACGATTTCAGAGGGAACACTATTACGGCGTAGTAACGTCAGATAATGTTACTCTGTCTTTATGACATTGTTCCGTGGGGCACGCAATACTTATTTATGGGTTGTTTTTATAGCAAAATGCCACAACGTTAAGGATCCGACATGTTTTCTCCTCCTTTCTCTTTCTCCTTGTAAATTAGTCTCACATCTAGTGTAGCTTAGGATTTCTCTCCTCCGATTCTTTGCTACCATATATAAGTAGTAAGTTCAGCTACTTCTAACTATTCAAATTCAAATGAAGTATATACAAGCTTTGAGTCCTCTATTTACTTATGGTATCAGAGTCACCGCTTTGGTCTCCTCCTTGGGTACCTCCGGCCTAACCATTTTTTTAGCCGCCAATCAATCTTCCTTGGCTGTCCAGTCGCGGCTTATCCCTTAGCTCTGTCGGACTCTTAAGCGGCCTGCCTCCTTTCTATACCGCCTCCAACATCTGCTGGTCTCTCGGGTGGCCTTCCAGCCTCCTGCCTTTTCCTCCAACTCACCTCTCCTTCCTTATAATCCTCTCTCATGTGGGTCCACCTTCTCCTATACCTTCTCTTCCCGCGCAGACTCTTTCTATCCGTTGTGGCCTCTCATGTACACCGTGCGGGCTTGTCGTGCAAGACTGCTCGTTGCTCCCTCTCCCTGCTCGCTCGCTGATCGTTGCTCGCCGCGACCTGCCTCTCCTGCTCGCCGCGACCTGTCTCTCCTGCTCGCCGCGACCTCCCATGGTCCTGCTCGCTGCGACCTCGCCTACCCACAGCGCCCTGTCCTACTCGCTACTCGTTGCGACCTCGCCTACCCGCAGCTAACTTTCCTGCTCGCTACTCACTGCGACCTCGCCTACCCGCAGCGCTCTCCTCTTTGTTCTTAGCCACATCCTGGTCGCGACCTCGCTTGTCGATGGTGTACCCGCCGATACCGTGCGGCTATCTTCTCTGCCGACTTCTCCCTCTCACTTCAGCCTCCTTCTACTAGTCGCATTCTGGTCGCGATCTCCTGGTCGCTGGTGTGTCCGCCGAGACCATGCGACTACCAATTCTAGCCGCCCGGCCTGTCTTTCCCAGGCCGCCCAGTTTTTTTTCTCTTCTAACCGCCCGGTCTCTTCTGCTGGCCGCGCATGGCTTCCGATACTTCCGCTGCTACTTCTGCTCCACCAGCCTGTGCGGCTGCCACGGCTTCCGAACTCCGTGACGAGTTACGGATTACTACTATCTCTCTAACTGGAAAAAGGAATTTCGTTGAGTGGGTTCACTCGGTTCGCCGTGTTCTGCAGACGAAGGGTCTTCTTCACCACTTGACCCGCGCTACTCCGGCTGCTCCCTCCAATGACTGGCTTCGTGATGATGGTCGGGTCCAGTCCTGGCTTCTAAACTCTATGGACACTGAGCCCTACAGGATGGTCATGTATCATGACACGGCTAAGACCATGTGGGAGGAGCTTCACTCTTTTACTCTGGCCATGACAGCCTACAACACCTATATGATATCATTTCCGATCTTCAGAATCTTGCCCCGAGTGCTCCTGGCGATATGCTCTCCTTCGTGGCTAGAGTCAAGAGTTTGGCCGAGGCTTGGATTCAACATCAGCCTCCTACTACCGATCTACTCACCCAACGGAACCAGAAAGAAGTTGTCGTCATCGCCATGATGATGTCCCGAGTTCCTCCCCACCTACATAGTGTTCGGGCCCAGATTCTATCATCGGCCACAACTCCTTCACTGTCTGATGTCTGCTCCATGCTGCTAAAAGTCACGCCTCCTTCTGAGGCTCCTCCTGGTTTTGCCCCGGCTCTTCTTCAACAGCCTCTCCTTTCGACCCCTCCTACTCGTGGATCTTCCACTCGGGGGGGGGGGGCGACCCCCGTCTCGGGGACGAGGACGTAGCGGTCGTTCTTCTATGAAATGCACCTACTGTGGTCGGGATAATCATCTTGAAGCTACCTGTTACCGCAAGCATGATTTACCTCCTCACCTTACTGCTACTACCTTTGCTGATCCAGCTCCCACTGGGTCTTCTGCCCCTGATCCGGCCTCCACTACCCGCCAAGACATTGATGAGCTTCGCACCCAACTCCAACAGCTTTAAGGTGCCCTCAGCCGCTCCTCCGGCTCCGTTGCGTCCTTTTCTGCGGAAGGTATAAGCTGTCTTTCTCGTAGTCCATGTTGGATAGTTGATTCCGGTGCTACTCACCATATTACCTCCCAAAAGCCCACAAAGTACCTACGGACGCCTCATCCTCTTTGCATCACTGTGGCCAACGGTGACACCCTACCAGTCTCTGGCACCGCTGCTCTTCAGCTTACGCCGAACCTTTCTCTTTCCTCGGTTCTTCACGTTTCGAGGTCTCCTTTCAATTTATTGTCTGTTAGTCGTCTCACACACGACCTTGATTGTTGCATTACCTTTTCACCTTCTTCTTTTCTTATGCAGGATCGTCTCACCCGGAGTACCATTGGTAAGGGGCAGCTGTTGAATGGGTTGTACATCTTAGATATCTCACCCACTCTTCTCTCCGCCGTCTCCACTGTTGATTGGCATCGCCGCCTTGGGCATGCTCCCCTTCTGATTCTCAAGCGGGCTCTTCCTGATGTTCATCTGCGGGAGTTCTCTTGTGAATCTTGTATCTACGGCAAACAACATCGTTCTTCCTTCCCCCCTGCTTGTACAAGTAGTACTCATTTATCTTTAGTTCATTCTAATGTATGGAGTCCTTATAGAGTCTCCAGTATTTTGGCTTTCGCTATTTTGTCACGTTTATTGACGATTACTCACGTACCACGTGGCTCTATTTACTACATGATCGAACTGAACTTACCGATGTGTTCGTGCTTTTTTTAATGAGATGTGTACGCAGTTCGCCACTCCCCTCAAAGTCATTCGCATTGATAATGTTGTGGAGAGGTGAGGTTGGTGGAGGGATAGAGGAGTTGGATTGGTGAGGCAAAATTAAGCACAGACGAGGGAAGACGGTTGATGAGATGACAGGCTGTGAAGACAGCAAAATTCCAATATTCGATTGGAACCTGCATTTGGAACATAAGGGAGCGCGCAACATCGAGAAGATGATAATGCTCGCGAGTATACGGGTCACACCTTCTCCAATCTCTGCACCGTGTTTGGTGTCATCCATCAAACTTCGTGTGCGTATACCCCTCAGCAAAACGGGGTGGCGGAACGAGAAAATCGTCATCTTCTCGATGTTGCGCGCTCCCTTATGTTCCGAATGCAGGTTCCAATCGAATATTGGAATTTTGCTGTCTCCACAGCCTGTCATCTCATCAACCGTCTTCCCTCTTCTGTGCTTAATTTTGCCTCACCAATCCAACTCCTTTATCCCTCCACCAACCTCACCTCTCTCACACCGCGGGTCTTCGGGTGTGTTCGCTATGTCCACCTTCTTGACCCTCCTTTCGACAAACTTGCTCCTCGGGTCGCCAAGTATATGTTTATTAGCTACTCCCAAACTCAAAAGGGGTATGTCTGTTACTCTCCTTCTGAAGGCAAGTTGGTCGTTTCTGCAGATGTCACCTTCTGCGAAAACCAGCCTGATATTGTATTGTAATTTTGAGAATAAACTTAATATATTGATATTGTAATGCCACTTACCTTACAATATATTGTATTGTAAGTGCCCAATATATTGTATTTTTTTTCACCTCGTCTTTTGTAGATGTTGGTTGATTTGTTATCTGCTCCTCTTCCCCGGCTTGTCATACCGGTTACGCATATGGGAGCATCTTATGACTCTGTTGGTCGTCCATCAAACTTCTTCCTCCTAGGGCAGAATCACATCGCCCCTCCTCGGCTCCGTCCGATCCTCCACTAATACCCTTCTCCGTGTCTACTCTCGTCGTCCATCCAAGGATGCTCCCGTGCACCAGCTCCCCGCTACCAGCGATACCCCGTCGGCTACCAGGATACAGGCAGATCCAGCTCCCGTCTCTACAGCTCATCCCTTGGCCAACTATGTCTCTCTCCATCGGCTGACGCCGCCTCTCTACGCATTTGTCGCCTCTCTACGCATTTGCCACCTCTCTTTCCTCTATTTATATTCCAAACACTGTGCAGGAGGCGCTTCAACACCCAGGGTGGCGGGCAGCCATGAACGATGAAATGCGGGCTCTCTGGGCTAACCAGACCTGGGATCTGGTTCCTCTTCCTGCAGACCACGCCTCCGTTAGCTGCAAATGGGTCTTTGTTATTAAACATACGGCAGATGGCACTGTTGAACGTCTGAAGGCCCGCCTCGTGGCATGGGGCTTTACTCAGCAACATGACCTTGATTACGAGGAAACCTTCTCTCCGGTGGCCAAATTGAACACGATCTGCGTTCTTCTCTCTTTGGTTGTTCATCGTCACTGGGCACTTTATCAACTGGATATTAAGAATGTCTTCCTCAACGGCGATCTACATGAGACAGTTTATATGCAGCAACATCCCGGGTTTGAGACCACGGGGGAGTCTCTGGCATGTCACCTTCGAAAATCCATTTATGGTCTCAAACAGTCCCCGCGCGCGTGGTTTGAAAAATTCAGTAAGGTTGTCTGTGCTAGTGGCTTCACTCAGAGCTCGGCTGATTTTTCTCTCTTCACCCAACACCGGTCAACCGGGACTGTGATTCTTCTGGTCTACGTTGACGATATCCTGATTACTGGCAACGACACGACAGAAATACAACAGATCAAGGAACAATTAAATTCCGCCTTTCAGACCAAAGATCTGGGCAACCTTCGGTATTTTCTTGGGCTCGAGGTTGCACGACGCTCTGAAAGTCTTGTGTTATCTTAAAGGGAGTACTGTATGGACCTCTTTCATGATGCCGGTAATTCTGGGTGCAAACCTGCGGAGACTCCTATGGACGCTAATCACAAGCTCTCGACCCATAGCTCTGACTCTGATAAGCTGCTTATAAATCCGGAATATTACAGACGCCTGGTTGGGAAGCTGATCTACCTTACGGTAACTCGACCGGACAACTCGTTTGTTGTGGGAGTTGTGAGTCGGTTCATGCACGCTCCTCGGACATCTCATCTTCAAGCTGTCGAGCGCATCCTTCGATATCTCAAGATCGTCCCCGGACAAGGACTTGTGTACAAGCCATCCACATCTCTATCTCTTGTCGCCTATTATAACGCTGACTATGCAGGATCTATTGATGATAGGCGCTCCACAACTGGGTTCTGTACTTACTTTGGTGGGCATCTCAAAACTTGGCGTAGCAAGAAACATACTGTGGTTACGCGTTCTTCTGTTGATGCCGAGTAACGGGCTATGCCTGCTGTTGTTTCCGAGCTAACCTGGCTTGAGAGCCTTCTGGGAGACTTGGGTGTTCGTCTCTCATCTCCGGCGACCTTATTTTGTGACAGTCAGGCAGCAATTCATATTGCCAAGAATCTGGTTTTCCACGAACGCACAAAGCATATCGAAGACTGTCACTTTATCCGGGAAAAGGTACAGTCAAAGAAGATAGATTTGGAGCATGTTCCTGCTACAGACCAAGTTGCGGACATCCTGCCGAAAGCTCTCTCCAGGCCGCTATACTATCAGTTTTTATCCAAGCTTGGTGCCTAAGACTTGTACGCTCCAGCTTGCGGGGGAGTGTTAGAAAAGTCCAATTAAGGGCCCATGTTTTCTCCTCCTTTCTCTCTCCTTTTATTAGTCTCACATCTTGTATTAGGATTTCTCTCCTCATTCTTCTCCTATATAAGTGTATTCATACTTGTAACTATTCATTCAAGAAGTATATACAAGCTTTGAGTCATCTCTTTACAATATTGATGAATAAGTTGTTCTTTAAAAAGTGATAATTCAATAAAGATTTTATAAAATCAATGATGAATAAGCAATAGAATGTTTGGATAATTTGTCCATAAGAGTTAATCTAAAGTTTCATTTATTCATAATAGTCCGTTTGTTTGCACGCGTTATTCTGACTCGAGTGCGATTTTTTTGTCCGGGCGCGATTTTTTAGTCCGGACGTGATTTTTCGCCCGTGCGAGTTGTTTTGCCCGGGCATGATTTTTTCACGCGGGCGCGTCTTTTTTGCCCGGGAGCGGTTTGGTTTTTTCGCCCGGGCGAGGTTTTTTCGTCCGGACGCGGTTTTTTTGTGAATTGGGCGCCAGAGTGCGCCTAGAGGTGCCTCAGGTGCGTCTAAGATCAAGTTTTTGCCCATATCAAATTTTTAAAAAAAAATACCATGAAAGGCCCAGGCGCACCTAGGAGCTTGTAAGGCGCGCGCCTGGGGCACATCGCCCGCCTCAGCCGTGTTGAGGCACGGCGGGCTGCGCCTGGCACCCCAGACGCGCCTAGGCACGGGCCTTGACAACTAAGGTGCACAGGCGAAAAAAGCGCACTCGGTCGAAAAACGTGGGCCCCGGGCGAAAAAATATGACAGTGCGAAAATCAAGCGCCCGAGTAAAAAACGCGCGCCCGAGTAAAAAACGCGCGGACGAGCAAAAAACGCGCGCCCGGGCAAAAAACGCTCACCCGGGAGAAAAACACACGTCCAAGCGAAAAACGCGCGTCGGAGCGAAAAATGCGCGTCGGGGCAAAAAACGTGCGCCCGGGCGAAAAGCGCGTGCTCGGGGCGAAAAGCGCGCGCCCGGGGCGAAAAGCGCGCCCGGGGCGAAAAACGTGCGCTCGGGGCGAAAAACGCGCGCCCAGGGAGAAAAAAGCGCGCCCGGGGCGAAAAACGCGCGCCCGGAGCAAAAAACCCGCGCCCGGGGCGAAAAACCCGCGCCCGGGGCGAAAAACGCGCGCCCGGGGCGAAAAACGCGCGCCCGGGGCGAAAAACGCGCGCCCCGGCGAAAAACGCGCGCCCCGGCGAAAAACGCGCGCCCCGGTGAAAAACGCGTGCCCCGGCGAAAAACACGCGTCTGGGCGAAAAACACACATTTTGGCTAAAAATGCGCCCCCGGGCGAAATACACGCGCCCAGGCGAAATATGCGTGCCTCATGCCAAAAACGCGCCCTCGAGCGAAAAATACGCGCTCGCGCAAAAAAACCGGTGCCCGACCGAAAAACCGGCGTCTGACCGAAAAATCGGCGCCCGAGCAATAAACACGCGCCCGGGCGATAAACGTGCGCCCGGGCAAAAAATGTGTGCTCGGGCGAAAAACGCGCTCTCGGGCGAAAAACGCGCTCTCGGGCGAAAAATGCATGTTCGTGCGACAAAATGTGATCTCGGACGAAAAACACGCGCTCAAGCGAAAAATGCATGATCGAAAAAAATTATCTTTAGTTCAAAATCAATTCCACGGAATTCATTAAAATTCTAATTCCAATGTCAAGCGTCGAAACGAAAGACAATTGGAATTAGACCTTCAATCCAATTCCAAGAGCTCAATTCCGCGCAAACGAACGGGCCCTTATAAAATTCATCATGGCGATCGGAGCGAAGGTTTCTTGGTAATCAATTCCCGTCGTCTGAGTGTACCCTCTTGCAACCAACCTTGCCTTATATTTGTCAACGACACCCAAGGTGTTCTATTTGACAGAAAACACCAATTTGCATCCCACAAACTTCTTCCCTTTAGGCAGCAGTACCAGGTCCCATGTGCGATTTTTGTTAAAAGCATGCATTTCTTCAAGCATAGTCGACTTCCACCTGTCGTCAGAAAGTGCATCGTGCCACGATGTTAGGATATAAGTAAAAGACAATGAAGAGACAAAGGCTCTATGGGAAGCTGTTAGAGACGAGTAGGAGACAAACTGAGATAAGAGAAGTTGAGTAGAGGTACCTTCTATTGGAGTAATGGATCCTGACAAAGGGTCAGATGGTTGCTCTGGAATCCTGATAGGGGACCGTGTGTTTGTTCCCTTAGGACAACGGGAATAAAACCGCATGGGTTTAACAATAGGGGCCATAGCAGTTGGCACAAGGGCACTAGGGGACGGAGGCGAAGGAGAGTGATATATCGGGGGGATGGGTAACAGAGTGGTAGACACAAGGTTGCAGATTAGAAGGCAACACCTGAAGATTGTGTAGGGTAGTGTAAAACTCAAGGACACGGGAGGGCATAGGGTTGATAAGGTAGGTGGCAGTGAGAACATCATCCCCCCAATAGTATTTAGAAAGGTGCATTTGGAGGAGACACCTGGCAACTTCCAAGAGGTGGCGATTCTTACGTTCGGCCACCCCATTTTGAGAAGGGGAGTAAACACACAAGATTTGATGTATAATACCATGATCAGCTAAATAGTGTTTGAATTGAGAATCGATGAACTGACGACCATTACCAGTGCGCAAAACCATAATAGGGATTTCAAACTGTGTAGAAACTATGTTGTGAAACCGCTAAAACAAGGTAAAAACTTCATTTTTTGTTTTCATGAGGTAAACCCAAGTATTGCGAGAGAAACAATCGATGAAAGGTACACACCAAAAACAACCAAAAATAGAGGCAACGGGTCAAGGCCCCAAACATCACTGTGTATGATATAAAAATGAGTATAACTGGGAGATGAAACATGATTAAAAGAAGTACGATGATGTTTACCGAGTTCGCAAACATCACAATGAAAATTATCAAGTAATACAGATGAGAAAGTAAGAAATAAATGTTTCATAGATAAGGTAGAAGGATGTCCCAATCGACAATGTCAGGACTCCAAAGTAGCCGCCTGATCCACATGAAGAGCCTGGGGAGAAGAGACAGTAGTTGAAGAATCAAACATGTAAAGCTCATTCACCAGACTACCAAAGCCAATCACCGTTCTCATCTTCAAGTCCTGAAAAACACAAGACGGGGGGAAGAAAGTCACAGAACATTTCATGAAGTTGGTCAAATGACCAATAGAAAGAAGATTGTGAGTAAACTTGGGTACATGAAGAACAGAGGAAAGAATAAGAGAAGAGCGGGGGATGGAGCCCTTCCCAGCAATCAGAGAGAGGGAACCATCTGCAATGCTCACCTTATCCCGACCAAACAAATGAAGGTAAGACACGAAACCAGTAGCAGAGCCGATTATATGTTGTTGCTCCAGAGTCAATAATCCTGTGAGTAGAAGGGCGAGAAAACACATCATAAGCACTTGATGGTCCGTGATGAGCATACGAGACGAGGATGCAGAAGGCTCAGGAGACTGTCCCTGCATAAGCCGGCGGAAACCAAGGATCGCATCGGCAGACAAAGCTAAAGGAGCACATTGAACAGGTAGAGGTTGCATCTCGTCAGAGGCATCAAATAGATGGGCAGATGATGCAACCCGCATCGCTTCGTTTTTTATTATTTTTATCGCACATGTCTTTTATTATTGTAGCGCACGTTTTTGCGTATTTTTGGATTTTTAAGTAGCGTCAAGTTGTATCGCGCACGTATTAGCGCTTTTGATGTAATTTTGTATCGCGCGCGCTTTCGGGCAATTTTTGTTTGACTCGTTGGTGTAACGGCCAACGAGATCTTAAATGCATAGGTCCGGTAATTTAGGTGATAGGTTAATTAGGGCGAGCTCGAATAATTGATTATTTTCTTAAATTTCACCTTGAATTTACCCTTCACATTTCCTCCATATGCCACTTGTAGAACCTGCCAATTTTAAAAGAGAAAATCCTTAGCTGTCATTAGTAAAACAAAACTCTAATCCCTCCTATAAAATATCCCCCCCCCCCTTCATTCCTCCAAAGCCAGCTGGAAATAGAACTGAACCGAGGAGTTTTCTCTCGGTTTGGTTCCGTCCAGTGCCGCTCAGCCCGAAGCCGCATTTCCGTCACTATTCCTGCTCGACAGAAGCCCGACACTGCCTCCTTCCCGCATCTCCTCTTCCCGTCAGAGCCTCCGTCGACCCAGACCGCGCCGTCCGGCACTCCGCTCCATCTTGGCGCCACCAGGTAAACCCTATCCCACCGTCATTACTGCCACCTGAAGCTCCTGTGTTCATCTTCCCCGACGAAGCTAATTCCTGAAGCTCCGTCTGCGGCCGACAAGGTCACCCGAGCTCTGTCTGCGGCCGACAAGGTCACCCGAGCTCTCCTCGGCCTCCGTCGACCTCTCCCGCACCCTACTCCAACAGATCCAGCAAGCCTCCAACGCTCTTCTCCTCTATCGAGCCTCTTTCTTCCCTGCATCCATCCTGCGAATCCATCCAACCTTACCTGCAGCCGTCGGGCAGTCCACTCTTGAAAACTCTGCACCTTCCAGGGGACCCTGCCGGTATACCTGTCTAGACTCCATCCATCTTGCAGTCACATTTTATGCATAAAATCAAAATGAATAGTTATTATTGAGAGCTTGCCTAGGTTAATTTCATCTCCTCATTACCGTTTATTTCGAAGTACGTGCATACCATCACTATGCTTCTGCGTTTGTGGAATTATGACTTGTGACGTTATTACGTTTGTGCGGTAGCCTTGCGCTCGCAAACGACATCTTGACCGTTTAGTTCGTTGAAATAGCCCAGGAAGTGCCCTCACGCCACATTTATTTTTTTAAAAAAAATTATTTTAAATAGATCGCATTTTATTATATTTCAAAACTAAACCCCCACCTTCGATCACATCAGCTTGGTGTGGCTGCTGCGATATCTCACTCCTATTGTGGGATAGCCGAGCGTCGTTCGATCTAGGAGTTTTTAAAGTTTAAAATTATTTTTATCGATGGAGTCGAGAGTCGGACACATCGAGGGAAGTTTATGAGACATGGGTAAACGCATGGAAGAACTCATGGCCGCTGTCACTACACTCACTGTCACCATGAGAGATACAAATCAGGTCTTGTTAGGGCTACGCACTTCGGTCAACAACTTGGAAGCACAATATCACTTAGGGGGTCCCCCTGCACAACCCCCTACTCCTGCACGACCTCCTACACCTCCACCACCAAAACCCTAACTAGCAAATCAAGATAATAGGAATCCCCCTAGGTAGTGCGAGCAACTTGAGCGATTCCTCAGCTGGAAGCGCACACTTGCCCACCAGCAGGTGGAGTATGCTACCCTGAAGCTGAAGGGCCCCGCACTCACATGGTGGGGGCAAGTCGAGCGAATGTGATACACTATGGGACAACCACCTATCACCACCTGTATTGAGTTCAAAGTTCAACTCAAGAGAAGGTACGTTCCCGCAGATTTCATGCAGACCTTGTATCGTAGGTATCACAACCTACGACAAAACAAGCAAACTATCGACGAGTACACGAATGAGTTCTTAGTCCACCAGTCATGCTTAGATCTGAATGAGGAAGACCATATGGTTGTGGCCCGTTATCTGAATGGGCTACGATACGCTATACGAGACCAGTTAGAGCTTCATGATTTTCGGTGTACAGCCCCGTATTCGCGGAATGGGGCACCCAAGCAAGGCATAAGACTTGCTACACATTTGTAAACTTTTAGGGGGTTTTGCACTCCTGGGGGCCAATTTGTTGTTGATATGCATGATGTACTAATAGGGGGATGAAGAATTTGCCTACCCCCGGCCCCTTTCAGGGGGCGTGTGCGGTGCGAGGTCTGCACCCGCCCCGGCCTATTTCAAGGGGGCGAGTGCGGCGGGAGGCCGGCACTCGCCCTGGCCCCTTTAAGGGGGCGGGTGCGGCGCGAGGCCGGCACCCGCCCCGGCCTGTTTCAAGGGGGAGAGTGCAGTGGGAGGCCGGCACTCGCCCCGGCCCCTTTTAGGGGGCGGGTGCGGCGAGAGGCCGGCACCCGCCCCGGCCTGTTTCAAGGGGGCGAATGCGGCGGAAGGCCAGCACTCGCCCCGGCCCCTTTCAGGGGGCGGGCGCGGCGAGAGGCCTGCACCCGCCCCGGCCTGTTTCAAGGGGGCGAGTGCGGCGGAAGGTCGGCACTCGCCCCGACCCCCTTCAGGGGGCGGGTGCAGCGGGAAGCCGGCATCCGCCCCGACCTGTTTCAAGGGGGCGAGTGCGGCGGAAGGCCGGCACTCGCCCCGGACCCCTTCAGGGGGCAGGTGCGGCGGGGAGTCAGAGCCCGCCCCGGCCTGTTTCAAAGGAGCGGGTGCGGCGCGAGGCCGGCATCCTCCCCAGCCCCTCTTCAGGGGGCGAGTGCGGCAGGAGGTCGGCACTCGCCCCAGCCCCTCCTTCAGGGGGCGGGTACGGCGAGAGGTCGGCATAAGCCCCGGCCTGTTTCAGGGGGCGGGGGCGGTGCGAGGTCGGTACCTTCCCCGGCCTTAGTTCTCGCCCGGCTGGAGGGTCTCGCCCGACTTGAAGGTTCTCGCCCGGCTTGAGGGTTCTCGCCCGACTTGAGGGTCTCGCCCTTGAGGGTATGCCTTTTTTGCCCCTGGTGGGCTGCAAATAGCTGTTCAGAACAGCGGAGTTTAGCTGTTGGCATACCAGCCCCGGGGTATTTCAGTAATTTTAGAGCAACAGGAATGCGCTCTTGGCAGGCCATCCCCAAAGATCTCGCCCGGCTGGAGGGTCTCGCCCGACTTGAAGGTTCTCGCCCGGCTTGAGGGTTCTCGCCCGACTTGAGGGTCTCGCCCTTGAGGGTATGCCTTTTTTGCCCCTGGTGGGCTGCAAATAGCTGTTCAGAACAGCGGAGTTTAGCTGTTGGCATACCAGCCCCGGGGTATTTCAGTAATTTTAGAGCAACAGGAATGCGCTCTTGGCAGGCCATCCCCAAAGATCTATAAATAGACTCTTAGGGTGGCTTGGAGAGGGATCCGTTTTCACCAATCTTCATCTTCTTCCTTCATCTTCCAAGGCACCTAGCTCAGCATTGGCTAGGGAGGGGGAGATCTCAAAGGTCTTCTGGGTGTGAGGTGGGACCTCCACGCTAGAGTCAAGGGTCATTTCCAAATTCAGGTCTCTCACTAAGGGACGGCTTGGGAGAAGTGTGAGTTGCACTCCTAGGTCCGAACTCTAGGTGGAACCGAATTTCGGTTCCAACATTCGGGACCTTGGAGAGATCTCCAGCCGAGCACGTCGAGTGGAGGCCCTCCAGAAGAGGACATCTGGTCAGAGGTCTACTGATGGACCTAGGTCTACTGATAGACCCACTTCAAATACCACCACTACTACACCCACATCTGCTACTACCGATTCCCCACCTCTTGCCATTACTGGAGCCCCGACTCTTCACCCTGGCCCATCCCGGGGTAAAGAGCCCATGGGAGCCCGACCCCACACTGGAGTGTTTCGATGCTTCAAGTGTATGGAGCCCGGGCACAAATCTTCTGAGTATTCGCGACGCCAGTTCGTTGCTGTGATTGATTCCACCTACGGGGGTGAACCAGAGTATGGAGTCTTTCTTAGTGACCCCCAGCCTGAGCCCCAGCCCGAGGCTGATAGCGTCGTCGAGGTCGAAGGCGAGCAAGCAGAGCAGCTAGTCTGTGTTCTTCACTCTAGTTTGGTTACCTATGGCGAGACCACTGAGCATGATCCTCGAAGAAAGGAAATTTTCCGCACTACCGCTCTCATTCAAGAGCATTTTTGTTCCCTTATTATTGATAGCGGCAGTATGGAAAACTACGTGTCTCAGCGGATGGTGGAGAAGTTAGGACTTGTGACGCGCCCCTTAGAACAGTCGTACCACCTAGCCGAGGTTAGTAGTCCTTTGACTATCCCTATTACTCATCGTTGTCAGGTCGAGTTCTCTATCGGGGATGTCTATCGAGATTCGGTACTATGCGACATCGCCCCCATCGATGTCTGTCACATACTTCTAGGATGACCATGGCAGTATGACAGACATGTCCTGCATGATGGTGTGAGGAACTCCCATTCTTTTGATCATCATGGGCGCAAGATTATTCTTCTTCCCCAAAAGAATGGTCTTGTTCCTGGAGCACTTGGGAGGACCTCACAAGCCTCTACTTCGTCGTCCTTAGTCTTCACTACACCACTCCTATTTAGTGTTACGCTTCGGCCTGGGCCCTCGCTCCAGGAAGTGGCGTCTGATTCCCGAGAGTCATCTATCTTGGGTGCTCTAGAAACACCACCTTTTATTGACTTCGTATTTGACAAGCACGCGTTTAGTCCGCATCATTTGTCCTTAGGGGCAGCCGAGCACATTGAAGCACCTCACCTCGATTGTTTGAAGTTTGAGAATTTTAGGTCGAGTCGTACGAGGAGAGTTGAGATGACCCTAGATTTTATACTCCTCATCAGGACACCCGTTTTCATGGGGTTTTGTGGAAGATCTTGATGGAAATATTTGGGATCTGTTTAAAATTTTGTGACTCGAGTGGGATTTCATCGGGTGAAATCAAAGCGATGGACGATCCTGGTCTAGCAGACGTTCGTAGGTGTCTAACGGACAAGAGTATGCTGCGTTACGAGTTACAGATTCCACGGGCTGTTTCCACTTGCTTCATGTTCTCCCTACTGCCACATGTTTTCCCCACACACCGCCTTTGTCATCCTCTGAAAGCTCTAATAATTACTGTTTATTTAATTGTTTGGCATGAAATTTTAACTAATGGATTGCGAGCTTTTGGGATGAGAGGTTACTTGCAGGTTTTGGGTCGCAGTCATGGCATCAGCAAGACAGTATGCAGCATCTCTCTGATCGACGCTTGGACTTTCACTTGTAGATTACATCGATTCTCGTCGGGGTAGAGCTCTTTCAACCCCGGGAGAATTGATGCAACCCGCGTCGCTTCTTTTTTTATTATTTTTAACGCACGCGTCTTTTATTATTGTAGCGCACGTTTTTGCGCATTTTTGAATTTTTGTGTAGCGTTAGGTTGTATCGCGCACGTATTAGCGCTTTTGATGTAATTTTGTATCGTGCACGTTTTCGCGTAATTTTTGTTTGGTTCGTTGGTGTGACTGGCCAACGAGATCTTAAATGCATAGGTCTGGTAATTTAGGTGATAGTGTTGGTGATGCGGGGACAGGAGTCCACCTGCCCCGCCACCTTGGCATCAGCACCAAGGGGCCCACCTGGAGTCAGCACTAGGCGGCTTTATCAGGCCCGCGGGCCAGCACACCCCAACTCATCCCCGGGCCCACAACAGGCGCCGATAAGTTGTTGAGGCCAGGGCTAGATCCCCCGACCTCCTTGATAAAACATTCTTCTGCGAATGCTCATCATCAACTGACCCGCAGGTGGCGGGGCAGGTGGACTCCTGTCCCCGCATCAGTTGGTACCCTAGTTTGAATTTGAGTTAAGTCCTCTCAATTAGCTTCTTGAGCCAAGAATTATCCATGGTCAAAGGTTAGATTTAGGTTAGATCCTATTAGTTGTATAGAATTATTGTTTATCTATTTGCTGGTTGAGTGTTTTTTTTAGTTCGACTATGGTCGAACGTCGCTCGACCATCGTCAGTCAGCTGATCGACTATCTCCGAGTTAGTTCAACTCTGATAGTTCGACGATCTGTGGTTTCAGTATCGACGATCGTCGAGTATTGCTCGACTTCTTCTGCCCAGACAGATATCTTGTAGGTCGATGATCTGCTCTGATAGTTCGACGATCTTTGAGATTCGTTCGACTATCTTTTGTCTGCATTTAGTGATTGTGTACTCTTTCTATTCTGTGATTTATTTCTTATATATCTGGTTTATTTTATTATAGATTATTTCATTGACTTTATGCTTATATATCAAGGTAATCTTTGCCTCATTCTTTATGCATAAATCAAGTGCTATCTGACAAAAGCGTTTGTCCTATTAGTTGAATAATCTTTGTGCTTTATCTGCCATGATGTCCTTTATAGCCGTTAGACACATATGTCTTTCTCTGGCTGTAAAGAGTTTGTTTTGATGTGACTTTCTCTAATACCTTTTGGACTTGCAGAATGGATAAGCAGCTTCTAAGAAAGCTTTATTTTTTTATAGAATGTCCTTTTTGCAGGCTAGCCGTATCATGTTATTTGCAGGCCAGATCTCAGATCTCAGAAGAAGACAAGATTCAAATCAAAAGAAAGATAGAAGCCGTTACAAAGGCTGATATATAAAGAGCTAGTGAGAGAAGTAACAGATACACATATATTCATATACACAGATACACCGATTCAAAAACAAAAACAAGTGTAGAACAACTCTCTTCAGAGCTCTCTTCTTCAATCCTGAGTTCATCCTGCTTACAGGAACATTCATACTCAGAGCTTCAAGTAGTAGAAGAAGAAGAAAGAAAAGCTGTTGAAGAAGAACAACCATTCCATATCAAGAGTCTTTTTCAAGCTGCTCCTTCAAGAACCTCAAGACAACAGATCTTCTCTGTCAAGAGTTCTAAAGAGAACCTGCACCCTGAAGCAAGGCTTATTCCTGGATATTCTCTAAGCCAGGGGGAGCTTTGATTCCTTCAGAGCTTTTTATAGCTCAGTGCAATCCACTAGCTTCTCTAATTTTGTTTAACAATAGAGAAGACATTCTAACTCTCTCAACCTCCTGTACAAAGGGTTATTACTCCCTTCAAAAGTAAACCTTGGTGGCAGGGCACCTTAGCAAAAACCTGTGTTGGATTTTGGGCTCCTGATCAAAAGCTCAAAGGGTTTACTTGATCTACCTGAATCAGATTAGTTGGTGACAGGGCACCTGAACAAAAACCTGTAGTGGATTCCTACCAGGGTGGTAGAAGAGTGGATGTACCTATTGAGAGGGAACCACTATAAATCTTCTTGTGTTGTCTGTGTTGCTTATCTTAATTACTGCACTGTGGCTGTGACTAGAACTACCTAGGATTGCTAGTTGCTGTGTTAGGACAAAAGCTCAAACTGTAATTACAGTTAGCTTTCTCTTGTGCACCTCACTTTGTGTTAGGCTCTAGGGTTTCATATATCTATTTACTCTTTCCGCAAATTAACTCTAAGTGAGTTGAGTAGATTCTCTTCATGGCCCAGTACAAGGATTACTCTAGCACCAGACCTCCAGTATGCAACTTAGCTAAGTTCAACATCTGGATGGCAAGAATCAGAATGTATATGAATTCTATTGATGAAGATATCTTTTCTTCTATTTTGACAGGACCACCAACACCACCTGCTGCAACTACTGCTACAACTTCAACAAATCTGAGTGCAGTGCCACCTCCTGACTATAATGATGTTTACAAGAAAGCAAAGATAGCTGATGCAAAAGCTATGAACAATCTGGCTCAGATCATGTCTGATGAAACATTCCAGAAAGTGGCTGATTGCACCTCAGCAAAAGCCATGTGGGACTCACTGAACCACATTGTAGCTGGTTCAGCTGATGAGAGGAAGGACAGAAGGTCCAACCTCACATCCCAATATGAGAATTTCAAGAAGACTGAAGCAGAATCAGTTGATGCAATGTACACCAGGCTCAGCTCCATCATCAATGAGCTGAGAACCCTTGATAAAGAGATCACATTGACAGAAGTCAATGAAAAAATATTGATTTGCTTCCCCAGCACATGGGATCTCAGGATCTGGCCCATCAAAGAGTCCAGAAGTACAACTGAGATTTCAACTGAAGCTCTCCTTGGCAAGCTCAAATCATTTGAGCAAGTACTGAAGACCAGGGAAGCTGAAGCTGAAGCCAAGACTCTCACTCCTACTAGGAAAGAGCAAACTCTTGCTCTAAAGGCTGCTGATGCATCTGAAGGAAGCCAATCAAATGAGGAGCTAATGACACTCTTTGCCAAAAGATTTCTCAAAATGGGCAGAAAGGACTTCAGAAAGAAGTCTTCCAGATCAAGGTTGTCAGGATCGCGATCCAAATCATAGGATCTTACGATCCTACGATCCAGATTTTGTAAATCGATCCTGATTTTGTAAAGCGATCCTCGATCCGACCATACTATCAGATCCGATCCTACCTCGAAACGATCTCATCTAGGATCTCGATCCTAACAACCTTGTTCCAGATATGAAGACAAGCAAAGATATGACAGAACACCAGCTAAAGAACTTATATGTTATGGCTGCAGGAAACCTGGACACATTCTACTTGAGTGTCCAGAGGAAAAGAACAAGGAGAAGAGAAAAGACAAAAAATATCAGAAGAACCATTCCAAGTCCTCCTCCTACAAAAACAAAGAAGAAGGAGAAAGGATTTGTGGCTGAAACTTGGAGTGATACTGATGAGGAATCTTCCTCCTCAAGCTCCAGTGAAGATGAGGAAGAGAAGAAGGCAAAAGAAATTTGTCTAATGGCAATTGATGCCTGCAGCAATCATTCAGCTGCAGAGAGTTCTGATGAAGAAGAAATGTATACTGAAGATCAGGTATTGTCTTCTTATGATTTTACTTCTGTTGAATTCAGATTTGAATTTAAATCTCTCTGCTTAGATTTAATTAGCTCAGAGAAGGAAATTAAGGAGCTTAGAAATGGGATAGCTGAATCAAAATCCCTATCTAGTGGAAATGCTAGGCTAGAAGCTGAACTCACTAGATCTACTGAGGAAATCAAATTTCTTAAAATTGAACTAGCCAAATCTAAAAGATTAGAAGAATCTCTTAATGGTAGAAGTCTTAAGCTGCTAGAGATTACTAGCATGTCAAACACTAGGAAAGGTAACAATAAGCTAGGCTTAGGAGCTTCACCAAATGAACCTCCCATGGTTCTGAAAAACCATCTTTCCACCCCAGTAAACTTTATTTCAGCTGAAGGAATAAAGAATACTGAGCAAGTAAATCAAGTTAACAAAGCTTTAAATAAGGCTAAGAGAGAAAAGAGAAAACAGAAATTTAAAGAAATACAAAAATCGTCGAACTATGCTCGACGATCGCAGGCCCAATGGTCGACCGATACTCGACGATCTGGGCATCGATCATCGAACGTTGATCGACGATCTGAACATGATTTTCAAAATAATAATCAGAACCTTAGAAACACTAAGGTAAATAGAAACACTAGGTTCATTGACCCATCAACTGCATGGAGTATTCCACCTAGGAGATCATATCCCTTAGGATAAAAACCTCAGTCTGCTTATTCTTTCATTTCAAGTTTTAATTATGTGAAGAATAATGGACCCAAGATTGTCTGGGTCCACAATGTCTAACTGTTTATTTTGCAGGTGAAGACCTATCCAATTACTAAAGACAAATGGTATTTGGATAGTGGTTGTTCCAAACATATGACAGGAAACAAAAACAATCTGTCAAGCTTCAAGGCCAAGCTTGGACCAAAGGTGATCTTTGGGGATTCCAGCTGTGGTCAAACAGAAGGATAGGGTAAGTTTTACCATTGGAGCAGTGACATTCAAAAGGGTTGCATATGTAACTAGGTTGAAGCACAACTTAATCTCAGTAAGCCAGTTATGTGATGCAGGTTATCAGGTATCATTCACTGACACTCTTTGCAATATTACTTTAAATAGTAATGTAGTGTTAGTAGGCATTAGACAGGGTAACATTTACTTAGTAGATTTTAATTCAACTCAATCTGAAATCTGTCTGTTTAATGAAGTAACCAATAATAACACCTTATAGCATAAAAGGCTTAGTCATGTTAACCTCAAGAATATATCTAGGTTATCTAAATACAACATTGTTAGAGGTTTACCTTCTTGCCCCTACAAGAAGGAAAGTTTATGCAGGGCTTGTCAATTAGGCAAGCAAATCAAAAATTCTTTCAAATCTGTAAATAAGAGTGATTCACCTAGAATCCTGTATTTATTGCACTTGGACCTTTTTGGCCCAATAAAAGTACAGAGTTTAGGAGGGAAATTTTACACTTTAGTGATTGTAGATGATTTCTCTAGCTTCACTTGGGTGTTCTTTTTGAGAACTAAGGCAGATAACTTCAAAGTTCTTACAGATTTTCTTCTATGTGTGCAGACTGAGTATTCTACTCATGTTGTCTTGATCAGAAATGATCATGGTACTGAGTTTGAGTCTCTACTCATGAAGGAATTCTGTGAGAAAGAAGGTATCAAACATAGCTTCTCTGCTCCTAGAACTCCTCAACAAAATGGGGTAGTGGAAAGGAAAAATAGAACACTAATTAAAGCTGTAGGAACATTGTTGGCAGATGCTAACATGCCTCTCTCTTATTGGGCAGAAGTTGTTAGCACAGCTAATTATGTTTTGAACAGAAGTCTAATACATAAGCTTAAGGGTAAAACTCTTTATGAATTACTTAAAGGAAAAAAACCTAAAATTAACTATTTTAGAGTCTTTGGTTGTGTAGTGTACATTCACAATAACAACAAAGAATACCTTAGAAAGTTTGAAGCAAAAGCTTCAATGAGAATTTTTCTTGGATATTCCCAAGTAAGCAAAGCTTATAGGATGATTAACAAATAAACTTTAAGAATAGAAGAATCTGTGCATGTTTCCTTTGATGAGTCAAAAATGTTTTACAAGGAGAAGGAAACTTCTCCTTCCTCAAACTCATTGCAGGTACCTGAGTTATGCAAGGATCTCACCCAAGAGATTCACCCTCTATCAACTCTTCATATCACTGATTCAGACAGTGATGAAGACACTGTGGAAGCAGTTGCTGTACCACCAACAGTTAATCCTATTCCACAAGAGGAATTAATCCAAACTGTTGTTGAAGATCACATCCCACCTATTGATATTGTCACACTTAGAGATCATCCTACATCTCAAGTGATTGGTGACATATCAGCTGGTGTGCAAACAAGACATAAATTAAGACAGGATGTGATGCATGCTTGTTTCCTTTCACAAATTGATCCCCTCACCATAAAAGATACTGAGCTAGATCCCCACTGGATCATTGCTATGCAAGAGGAACTTAATCAATTTGAAAGATGTAAAGTATGAACTTTGGTTCCAAAACCAAAAGGTCAACTGATCATAGGCACCAAGTGGGTGTTCAGAAACAAGTTGGATGCCCAAGGAACTATTATAAGAAACAAAGCTAGGCTTGTAGCTCAGGGCTACAGACAGGATGAAGGTATAGACTATGACCAAACATTTGCCCCTGTTGCAAGGCTAGAGGCAAAAAGGATCTTTCTAGCCTATGCAGCCTATATGAAGTTTAAGGTTTTTCAAATGGATGTTAAAAGTGTATTCCTTAATGGTGAGCTAAAGGAAGAGGTGTTTGTTGAACAACCACCTGGTTTTGTTTCTTCAACTCAACCATCATTTGTTTATAAGTTGCAAAAAGCTCTTTATGGACTTAAGCAAGCACCCAGAGCCTGGTATGAGACTCTAGCTAGTTTCCTATTAGAGCACAACTTTATTATGGGAGTAATTGATAGAACCATGTTTGTTAAGCATCACAAGGACACTATCCTGTTAGTTCAAGTCTATGTGGATGACATTATCTTTGGTTTCACTGATCCCAAACTATGCAAAAAATTCTCAGACCTGATGCACTCTAAGTTTGAGATGAGTAGTATGGGTGAGTTGTCTTACTTTCTTGGTCTCCAAGTGAAGCAAGATGCTGATGGCATCTTCATCTCCCAATCCAAATATGTCAAGGGATTGGTAAAGAAATTTGGGATGGCTGATACTTCAGCAATGCATACACCCATGGCTACAAATGTAGTTATAGATTCTGATGATAAGGGTAAGTCAGTTGATCAGAAAAACTATAGGACCATTGTTGGTTCTCTATTGTATTTAACTGCAAGTAGACCTGACATAATGTTTGTCACATGCCTGTGTGCTAGATTCCAGGTCAACCCCAAGGAATCTCATTTGATTCTTCTCAAGAGAATTTTGAGATACCTGAAGGGATGTCCAAATTTAGGACTGTGGTACCCAGCTGAATCAGAATTTGAGTTAATTGGATACTTTGATTCTGACTATGCTGGTTGTAGAGTTGACAGGAAGAGTACCTCAGGGACATGTCAGTTCCTGAGAGAGAGATTAGTCTCTTGGTTCTGCAAGAAACAGGCTTCTGTCTCAACTTCAACTGCAGAGGCTGAATATATAGCAGCTGCTAGTTGTTGTTCACAGATCCTGTGGATTCAAAACCAACTTTTGGATTATGGGTACACACACAAGAACACAAAAATCATGTGTGACAGACAATGTTTTAAATATCGGATGTCGGGTACATATCGGATTGGGTTTTTAAATGTCGGATGTCGGATGTCGGAGACATGTCGGAGACATTTGAAAATGTCGGGGTTCAAAATTATTATTATCTGTATGTATGCATAATATAACTATACATCTATCATGTTTTTATGTATCTAACATAATATATAATTATTTGTTTTATAAGTTTGTTTTTATTATTTATATTGGCAAACAATGAAAAATGGCATGTCTTTAACACCTTTTTTATTTGCAGGTTAGTTCGACTATCAAGTAAATATTTCAAGCAGATTGAGCAAAACAATAAATATTCAAGTACAATAAATAAAAGAATAGTCTGAATATCTTGGAAAAATGAAGAATATTGTACCATATTTTTATAAATGAACCCCCGAGTATGCTGAAGATGATCCACAAGCCTTCCAGGAGCAGCATATTTTTCTGACCTTGCAACATCAACCTGAACTGAGTGATCAATAAAAGCATATATTGCGCATTTGCGCTTGATGTTGAAAATGGGGAAGAAATGAAACACAAAGAGACAAAATAAAATCAGTACCAATCCCTTTCAGTCAGTGGAAAGTTTAAATGTAAAAAAGAACAAACAATAAATTCGAAATTACACAAAATAACTTGCACTTCAATTCCACTACAACTTGCCACTAGTGTCGGTGCTAATTGAAGATTTAAATGGATAAATTAGTTGGCCCTTTTCGACATGCACAAAAAAGTGGTTAATGATAGAAATGCAAAATATTGCTGTCTTTTTTTAGTAAAATACTCTCATCGACTCCTCCAAAAGCTGAACCTGTTACAAATATCAATTACACGAATTAAAGACAAATTAAACATGTTAAACAACATTGTACACAAGTTGCAAGTCAACTTCTATTTGACTAACCTCAGTCATCCTCGATCCCTTCCGAATGCATTGTTTGATTTATTTCATCGTTATCTGTCTGGTAATCACCTTCTGAAATCTCCTCTTGAATAAGGTCCTCCTCTGATGAAGCAGAAAACTCTACTTCCTCTTCTTCATCAACACAATCTACTTTTCTTTTGCCTTTCTTCTTTGATGATTTAGTATTCAGAGTCATTGAAGATTGACGAGACTCACGAGAGCTTTTTCTTGGTTCTGTATCAACATCCATACACTCCGCCACTTGCTGCCAAGTCAACCCCTCTCCAGGAAAGACCTCATCATCTTCATCATCAATTGATTTCTTTGAAGAACTGGAGCCCACCAACCACTCTGTCACTTTTCCATCTTCAAAGTTTTTTGCAGCTATTGGATCTCGTTTAGCTTCCATTGACCTTGTTTTTAGAGTAGCATTGAATTTTACGAAGACAAGATCATTCAATTTTTTATGATCCAGTCTATTTCTCTTTTTTGTATGAATCTGTAATTTATAAAGTCAATCAATCCAATTAATATAAAATTTGAGATAATCAATATATACAAATTTAATTACAACTTATAAATAAATATTAATTTACCAACTCAAATGTACTCCAATTTCTTTCACAACCTGAAGAGCTAGTAGTCAATCCGAGAATGCGTACTGCCATGTCTCTCAAATCAGGTGCGTCATTCTCATTAAACTTCCACCAATTCACTAATTATATTTAAACAAAAAATAGTAATAAAAAAATTAGCAATATGAAATTATAAATGGAACTACTCAGTAAAACAAGTGAATAATTTAAGAAATTTAAAATTATTTATACCAAGATCAAGAGAACTATTGAGACTTTGTCTCTTTGCAATTTCTCTTCCAAAAGATCCTCTCTTATTTCGATAGAGACATATTTGGTCAGCAATACGATCTTGAAGAGCCACATCCCTCCCATACATCTTAGACATACAATCAATTACCGCATCCATGTATTTACCGTCTTTCTCCATTTTTTCCCAATTTGCAAAATAAAAGTATGGATTAAGGTAATGACCAACAATATGAAGGGGAGTGCTCAACTTACTATCAATCCTTCTTTCAATTAGCTTCCATATGGGAAGATACCGAGATTCATTACGATTTAGAGCAATCTCAATTTCTTCTTTAGCCTTTAGCATATCTCCGTATATCCACCCCATAGAAGGCGTATCTCCATCAGCTCTTCTCAACACCTTCATTAAAGGAGCAAATATACTAACAGCAATCTCCGCATCTTTCCAAAATTTCACATTATATACAATTGCAACGACCTGTAATTTTAAATAAAGCAAAATTGATCATAATAGTTTAATAACTAAGAAGTAACACAAGTTAATCATAATTTAATTATAAAACAAAGTTTTGTATTTTACCCTCTTTCCAGGTGGTGTGCTAGCTAACTTTGAGTTTTCCCATTTTTGTGATGAGAGCATGTTCCTTAGCTCTTTCTTCTTATCTAAAATGCTTTGCAAAGATAGAAATGCAGTAGCAAATCTAGTCACTCCTGGCCGAATAAGTTCATGAGAATTTAAATCTTTTGTAAATTGCCTTAGCAAATCAAGAGAAATGGTATGTCCATATATAAAGACTGTCAAAATACGACCAAGGGTGATGGCATTTTTGATTTGCTTTATTTTTGCAATATCTCCAAGTAATAAATTAATTGTGTGGGCTGCACAAGACGTCCAAAATATGGCAGGTCTTTTCATAGATAGCATCTTTGCCGCTAACATATTATTAGATGCATTGTCCGTGACAACTTGCACCACATTGTCTTCTCCCGGTCCAGACTCAGATCCGATAGCCTCGTCAACAAAATCAAAAATGAATTTTCCATCATGAACGTCAGATGAGACATTCCTTGACATCCAAAATGCTACTCCTGCTTCACAGTGAACCATAATATTCATAATACTCCTTCCCTTTCTGTCAGTCCATGCATCAGTCATAATGCTACAACCACTCAACCTACAAGTAGCGGTGAATGTGTTTAGTGATTCTTTTGTTCGATCAACCTCTTTCTTGAGATGTTTTGTACTCAACTCATATGGTGTAGGGCCTTTCAACCCTTGCCCACACTGCCCAATAGCTTGTATCATGTGATCAAAGGAAGGAAGCGTCACAGAATTAAAGGATACACCGGCCTCGTATATCCATCTTGCGATATATGTGTTTGTTTCCTCCCTTATTTTCTTCTTCCACCTATCGCCTCCTAATGCCAACTTCCCACTTTTACTTGTTTGTCCAACACTATCCGCAGGTATTTGGAAATGTATATCCAACGGTCCTTTTGTCTTCATTTTAGAAAAGATACTCCTATGTGATTGAGAGTTGTCTTCTGAATCCATTGCACCTCCAACTACTACTTCATCACGGTCTGCCTCCAATCTAGCGATTTTGGCTTCTTTCAGTACTAGTTGTGACTTTAAAGCAACATCAGCTTGAATTTTCACCTCTGCTGGTACTTTTGGGCATGGTTTAACATTGCCTCGTATCCCAGCTAGATGCGCCTTCAACCGACTCACCCCTCCACTTAGTACTTGACTGCAATACCGACATCGAACCCTATTTGTGTCCTTCGCATCAACCTTCTCACCGTGAGACCAAAAAGGATCTCTATCTAGCTTAGTACTTGATTCCTTTGTAGAAGCTTCAGACGACATCACGAGTTCTACTTTTAATAGCAGGGCTTGGTTGATCTGTAATTAGAGAGACATGCAACTTGATATGTAGAAACTAGTAACAATCATTAATGTAACTATGTAAGTGTAACAATTTGATTCCACAAGCGGTGGAGAGCAGCAAGTAAATAGTTACAAGTATGTGTAATATGTAAGTGTAAGTGTAAGTGTAACACACTTTGAGTTTCATTTAACAGTTTGCAAGCTATCATGGACAAAAATTTCAAGAAAATAAAACAAAATTAGAATTAACATAATTCAGATAGAATAATAAATAAGGGAGGGAGAATGCTATATGGGGGTACCTCTTGTCTCGAAGTTCACTTGTTAGAGAAAATAGGTTGTTCAAGACTTGCAGCAATTTTTTCAAACCTCCAAGTATCAAAATAATTTTGATTCCACGACAAAGAAGTGAACCCAAAGAGATAAAACAAATTTATTCCCTATATTATCCACTAAGAAATGTGGCCCTATTAAGCTTCAATAGATTACCGAAGAATGAACAAGCTTTGCTAAATTTGGGGGTAAAAATTTGTCCCTCCCGAAATAAGCAAATCATAGGAAAAAGCATGAAAACCTAACAATTGACAGGAGTTTATCCATTTGTCTCTTCCTAGATAGGATAATAAGCCAAATAAGAATCTAGACACAGTCAACACATTCACTTGAAATGTAAAGTTTACAATTTTGATATACATTTCTACGAAAAGATCAATGACAAATATTGGTATTATATCTAAAATATAATCTATCATACAAGTTTAACAATCTCAGTAATTGTCATTAAGCTTTTTTAAACCATGCCCTCATGATAACTATCAAGGCAAAATCATCATGGAACTTATGAAACTCCTTTAAGTTACAAGTTGCAGACTTAATCTAACAGAAAAAATTTGATGAAAGCTCAATCACATACTTTTGTTGTCTCAATATATGACTCCGATGATTAAACTCTGCCAGTAATTGAGATTTTTTCTTTATATAGGTATAAAATCTACTTGTACTTGGAAGAAAACAATGAGAAAATGCGGACAATGACTCGTTTGATTCCAAAATCAAGAACATGTAAGTGTAAGTGTGTAACAGTAACACACATGATGGCAGCAAGCACATGTAAGTGTAACTGTGTAAGTGTAAGTGTGTAACAGTAACACACATGATGGCAGCAAGCACCGTGCAAATGAAAAAATGGCAGGAAAAAGGGGGAGGGAAGAAGAAGACATTTAAGAGTTACCGCTGATGGAGGAGGAGGGAGGAGCAGGAAGTGGCTTCGACAGAGGAGGGAAGAGGAGCAGCCGAGCAGGAAGTGACTTCGTTCACCGCCGATGGAGGAGGGAGGAGGATCAGCCGAGCAGGAAGTGACTTCGTTCAACGCCGATGGAGGAGGGAGGAGCAGCAAGTGGCCGTCGACATAGGAGGGAGGAGCGATCTTCGTTCACTGCTCACCGCCGACGGAGGAGGAGGAGGGGGGAGGAGCCAGAAGTGGCATCCTTCACTGCTCACCGCCGACAGAGGAGGAGGAAGGAGCAGGGCTTCGTTTGCTGCTCACCGCCGCCGGAGGAGGGATGATTTCTCAACGCCGGATCGACGATTTCTCAGCGCTCACTTCGTTCGCTGCTCAACCCCTCGCTCAACGCCGGATCGAGAAATTTAGGGCAAAGTGAATCGCGAAAGCATTTATAAGAAATTAAAAACAGAGCGTTTCGGCCGACATTCCAAAACTCGGTATCGGCCGAAATTTCGGGTTTTGACCGAAATTTCGGCCGATTTTATTTAAAACGAAATATTTTTGTTGTATTGAAAAAATAGAGCGTTTTCTCTTGAAATCCGACATGTCGGCCGACATGTCGGACATGTCGGCCGACATTTAAAACACTGGTGACAATACCAGTGCTATTTCCATAGCACAAAATCCTGTGCACCACTATAGGACCAAGCACATTGAGATCAGACATCATTTTCTAAGAGATTGTGTGAAAAAGAACAAAATCAGTCTTGAGTTCATATCCACTGACCTTCAGAGAGGTGATATTTTCACCAAGCTCTTAGATGAACAGAAGCATCTGTTCTTTTTGAATCAACTAGGTATGATAAATGGAATAGACCAAGTGTAATTTCTGCCTATGTTGAAATCTGCTCGAATATCGTCGAATGTCGTTCGACCATAATCGAACAGGTTGAGCCTATCGTCGACCTATGGTTGATGACGGCTCGATTGTTTGTGAAGACCGAAATAGTCGATCGATAGCTCGACTACTTTGCTTCAGGAAACGATCGTCGAACGATCGATCGACCATCGTTTCTAGTATCTGTTGAAATAGGTCGACGATTACTGTTTAAATATAAACCGACGGTCGACCTAGGTTAATAGATCGTGCTTTTTGTAGTCGACAGAGCTCGTCTTTTCATATTCCCCATTCCTGCTTGAAAGGTTTGACTTGAGCTCTGCCCCGCGCTTTCTACTTTCGTCTCTCTCGTCTTCCCCAACCAAATCCATGGCGATTGCTCCAGCTTTGCTGACCGTGATGAAGTTTGATGCCGGCTTTAGCGTCGATTTTGATTCTTTCAGTGCCTGCGATGCCGATATTCTCGAGATGTTACAGTTATGCAAAGATCAAGGACTTGAGAAGCTTATGTCTACATGGATTAAGATAAATGTTCCAGAAATCAAAGAATGGGTTTATACATCGTATTCCAGCGACGAATCGATGACAGGGACTATCGGCGGCGAGGAGGTAATTTTGACTCCTGCCGTCTTAACTGAGATTTTTGGTTTGATCAATGGTCAAGAAGAGTATGATCAAGATACTCAGGAGTATAGCAGGATGGTATTAGAGCTAGGACATGCTGAAGGCATTCCTTCCAAGTTGCTGAAGATAAGCTTCCCGATGAAGATCAAGTTCTTAGCAGAACTAGTAGGGAAAGTGCTGTTGGGAAAGCACTCTGCGCACGATAACATTACCAGGCAGCAGTTTGCCTTAATGTATGTTATTGCTAACAGGAAAGCAATCAATTGGGCTGGAATAGTTTTTGAATTAATCAGGAGAAAGAACTCAAAGAAAGAGGTGACCCTTGGAAGGGTGATTGGGATATTTCTAAGAGAGAAATATCCTCAGCTGTTGGGAACAGTCTCAACATCAATCAATGCAAGCAAGAAGATGGATCTCACTCTATTCATCAAGTGGAGAAGGAATATCCGGAAGCCTTCACCTGCTGGGGTTGCTCCTGTTCCATCTGAGAACACAAGGACAGTAACAGTCACCCCCCACCTAATTGAAGAAGGCGCTTCCATTTCCCCCATTCCATCTACATCTGCATTGTCATCCACTTCTAATGCAGTACCATCCAATTAGGTGGGGGTGACTGTTACTGTCCTTGTGTTCTCAGATGGAACAGGAGCAACCCCAGCAGGTGAAGGCTTCTGGATATTCCTTCTCCACTTGATGAACAGAGTGGGATCCATCTTCTTGCTTGCATTAATTGATGTTGAGACTGTTCCCAACAGCTGAGGATATTTCTCTCTTAGAAATATCTCAATCACCCTTCCAAGGGTCACCTCTTTCTTTGAGTTCTTTCTCCTGATTAATTCAAAAACTATTCCAGCCCAATTGATTGCTTTCCTGTTAGCAATAGCACACATTAAGGCAAACTGCTGCCTGGTAATGTTATCGTGCGCAAAGTGCTTTCCCAACAGCACTTTCCCTACTAGTTCTGCTAAGAACTTGATCTTCATCGGGAAGCTTATCTTCAGCAACTTGGAAGGAATGCCTTCAGCATGTCCTAGCTCTAATAGCATCCTGCTATACTCCTGAGTATCTTGATCATACTCTTCTTGACCATTGATCAAACCAAAAATCTCAGTTAAGACGGCAGGAGTCAAAATTACCTCCTCGCCGCCGATAATCTCTGTCATCGATTCGTCGCTGGAAGACGATGTATAGACTCATTCTTTGATTTCTGGAACATTTATCTTAATCCTTGTAGACATAAGCTTCTCCAGTCCTTGATCTTTGCATAACTGTAGCATCTCGAGAATATCGGCATCGCAAACACTGAAAGAATCAAAATCGACGCTAAAGCCAGCATCAAACTTCATCACGGTCAGCAAAGCTGGAGCAATCGTCATGGATTTAGTTGGGGAAGACGAGAGAGACGAAAGCAGAAAGTGCGGGGCAGAGATCAAGTCAAACCTTTCAAGCAGGAATGAGGAATATGAAAAAACGAGTTCTGTCGACTACAAAACGCACGATCTATTAACCTTGGTCGACCATCAGTTTATATTTAAACAGTAATCGTCGACCTATTTCAACAGATACTAGAAACGATGGTCGATCGATCGTTCGACGATCGTTTCCTGAAGCAAAGTAGTCGAGCTATCGATCGACTATTTCTGTCTTCACAAACAATCGAGCCGTCATCAACCATAGGTCGACGATAGGCTCAACCTGTTCGACTATGGTCGAACGACATTCGACGATATTCGAGCAGATTTCAACATAGGCAAAAATTACACTTGGTCTATTCCATTTATCATACCTAGTTGATTCAAAAAGAACAGATGCTTCTGTTCATCTAAGGGCTTGGTGAAAATATCACCTCTCTGAAGGTCAGTGGATATGAACTCAAAACTGATTTTGTTCTTTTCCACACAATCTCTTAGAAAATGGTGTCTGATCTCAATGTGTTTGGTCCTAGAGTGGTGCACAGGATTTTGTGCTATGGAAATAGCACTGGTACTGTCACACATGATTTTTGTGTTCTTGTGTGTGTACCCATAATCCAAAAGTTGGTTTTGAATCCACAGGATCTGTGAACAACAACTAGCAGCTGCTATATATTCAGCCTCTGCAGTTGAAGTTGAGACAGAAGCCTGTTTCTTGCAGAACCAAGAGACCAATCTCTCTCCCAGGAACTGACATGTCCCTGAGGTACTCTTCCTGTCAACTCTACAACCAGCATAGTCAGAATCAGAGTATCCAATTAACTCAAATTCTGATTCAGCTGGGTACCACAGTCCTAAATTTGGACATCCCTTCAGGTATCTCAAAATTCTCTTGAGAATAATCAAAGGAGATCCCTTGGGGTTGACCTGGAATCTAGCACACAGGCATGTGGCAAACATTATGTCAGGTCTACTTGCAGTTAAATACAATAGGGAACCAACAATGGCCCTATAGTTTTTCTGATCAACTGGCTTACCCTTATCAACAGAATCTATAACTACATTTGTAGTCATGGGTGTATGCATTGCTGAAGTATCAGTCATCCCAAATTTCTTTACCAATTCCTTGGCATATTTGGATTGGGAGATGAAGATGTCATCAGCATCTTGCTTCACTTGGAGACCAAGAAAGTAAGACAGCTCATCCATACTACTCATCTCAAACTTAGAGTGCATCAGGTCTGAGAACCTTTTGCATAGTTTAGGATCAGTGGAACCAAAGATAATGCCATCCACATATACTTGAACTAACAGAATAGTGTTCTTGTGATGCTTAACAAACAGGGTTTTATCAATTACTCCTCTAATAAAGTTGTGCTCTAACAGGAAACTAGCTAGAGTCTCACACCAGGCTCTGGGTGCTTGCTTAAGTCCATAAAGAGCTTTTTGCAACTTATAAACAAATGAGGGTTGAGTTGAAGAAACAAAATCAGGTGGTTGTTCAACAAACACCTCTTCCTTTAGCTCACCATTAAGGAATGCACTTTTAACATCCATTTGAAAAACTTTAAACTTCATATAGGCTGCATAGGCTAGAAAGATCCTTATTGCCTCTAGCCTTGCAACAGGGGCAAAGGTTTGGTCATAGTCTATACCTTCCTCCTGTCTGTAGCCCTGAGCTACAAGCCTAGCTTTGTTCCTTATAATAGTTCCTTGGGCATCCAACTTGTTTCTGAACACCCACTTGGTGTCTATGATCAGTTGACCTTTTGGTCTTGGAACCAAAGTCCATACTTTACATCTTTCAAATTGATTAAGTTTCTCTTGCATAGCAATGATCCAGTGGGGATCTAGCTCAGCATCTTTTATGGTGAGGGGCTCAATTTGTGAAAGGAAACAAGCATGCATCACATCCTTTCTTAATTTATGTTTTGTTTGCACACCAGCTGATATGTCACCAATCACTTGAGATGTAGGATGATCTCTAAGTGTGACAAGATCAATAGGTGGGATGTGATCTTCAACAACAGTTTGGATTAATTCCTCTTGTGGAATAGGATTAACTGTTGGTGGTACAGCAACTGTTTTCACAGTGTCTTCATCACTGTCTGAATCGTGATATGAAGAGTTGATAGAGGATGAATCTCTTGGGTGAGATCCTTGCATAACTCAGGTACCTGCAATGAGTTTGAGGAAGGAGAAGTTTCCTTCTCCTTGTAAAACATTTTTGACTCATCAAAGGAAACATGCACAGATTCTTCTATTCTTAAAGTTTATTTGTTAATCACTCTATAAGCTTTGCTTACTTGGGAATATCCAAAAAAAATTCTCATTGAAGCTTTTGCTTCAAACTTTCTAAGGTATTCTTTGTTGTTATTGTGAATGTACACTACACAACCAAAGACTCTAAAATAGTTAATTTTAGGTTTCTTTCCTTTAAGTAATTCATAAAGAATTTTACCCTTAAGCTTATGTATTAGATTTCTGTTCAGAACATAATTAGCTGTGCTAACAGCTTCTGCCCAATAAGAGAGAGGCATGTTAGCATCTGCCAACAATGTTCCTGCAGCTTTAATTAGTGTTCTATTTTTCCTTTCCACTATCCCATTTTGTTGAGGAGTTCTAGGAGCAGAGAAGCTATGTTTGATACCTTCTTTCTCACAGAATTCCTTCATGAGTAGAGACTCAAACTCAGTACCATGATCATTTCTGATCAAGACAACATGAGTAGAATACTCAGTCTGCACACATAGAAGAAAGTCTGTAAGAACTTTGAAGTTATCAGCCTTAGTTCTCAAAAAGAACACCCAAGTGAACCTAGAGAAACCATCTACATCCAATGTTCTTCTCCCACTGCATTCATCAACTATTCTTCATGCATCACCACCAGCATCTCCAACTCCTTCACAACTTGCTGGGATTTCAAATCTTAGCATTGATCTGTTAGTTTCTGAGACACTTCCAACTCTACATAAGTCACCAATTTCATCTCAAGATCATATTGATCTTCATGCATCTGCATCTCCATCACCAGTTCACGCTCCATCTCATCAGGAGAACATCATCCCTGATGCCCATCCATCTGTTGTGATTTCCCCATCTACATCTTTTGAAATCACACAGCCTCTCATTGCAAGCATCATGGAGCTAATTACTCCTTCAATCAAATCAATGATTGAAGCAGCAATTGCCCCTCTTGTTTCCTCCATTTCATCTCTTACATCCTCCATTGCAGCCCTCTCAAATTCTGCTGAGCCCTCTTCTCTTAGGGGCCTGAGTTCAGTACCCACTGAAGTCAGGCAGGGGGAGATGTTCCAGGAAGATGTCTCAGGACTTCCACTGGTCATTCTTTCAGCTGAAGTTCCAGAAGATACACCATCAGATGAAATTCCTACAGCTGCAGATTCAGAAATTACAACATCAGTTGCGGTTGCAGTTCCAGATACAGCTGAAGTTATAGCTGAAATTCAAGACACAGCTGTTGCTCCAGAAGCTCAAGTTTCAGAACAAAGGGCAGCTGAAGTTATAACTGAGGCTGAATTTGCTTTCAGAGTTTGTCTTGAAGAATCATCTACTCCTATTGTTGTCATGTACCTAGAAGGAGTCATTACATCCTACCTAGATGATTTATGGGAGTTAGGGAATTCTGCAGGTAATATAATTACTCAATTCTCTGACCTGTTGACTGACATGTTAACTTGTGAATACCTTGAAGGGATGTTTCTATACCATTTAGAAAACTTTTGTGTCCCTTTGGCTACAGATCAAGCTCAAGATGTTCAAGAACCTGCTCCAGAACCTGCTGCAGAAAATAAAGAACCTGAGTCTGTTATACCAGATCAGGAATTTGTGCAAGCCTCAGAAGAACTGGTCCCCAAGACAGTTACAGATGAGTCAGTAGAAAGATCAACTGTCTGGGATGATACTCCAGGACCAGATCTGGATTCTCTATTGGCTCAGGATGCCATAAAAGAAGAAAAAGAAAAGGCTGTTTTAAAAGCCAAAGCAAAAGCTGTTCAAGATATCATTGATCCATATGACCAACCTCAGTCATCACATTCTGATGATGAGGAAGATTCAGAGGATTCTGAAGGAACCAAGAAAAGGAAAATTGCTCAAAGGAAAAGGAAAGCTCAAACTCCTCCTCCTCCTAATCCAGAGAATGACATCCTTTATTACATATTGAAAGGGATTGACCCCAAGTCTAAGAACTTTCAACATTGGATGGGATTGTCTAAGAATCAGCAGAAGAAGATGAAGAAGAGCAAGAGATATGATACTCCAGCTCCCAAGTGGACTCCCAGAGGTTCTCCTCCTCCTCCTAGTGCAGGAGCTTCAGGGAATATATGTTCTAATCCCTCAGCTCCTCCAGCCAGATTTACTCCTTCTCAGGCCTATCAGAGAAGAGGAAACCCAGGTTACCAGGGCAGACCCCATTCAGGCCAGTAAAGACAAATAGCTGGACCTAAAGAGCAGGTGAAGGAGATGACTTACCAGAAACCAACATTTTCTCCTCCTCATTCACCTAAAAGAAAAGTTTCACCTCCTAAGGAGAGTAAAATTCTTCCCTCCAGAAAGCCAGCTCAGATTAAGCAAGTAGATTCAAAAGAAAAAAGAGTAATTTACTCTGACAAGTCAAGCAAGAAATTTGCAGAGGTTGCTCCACCATCATCTCTTGTTATTCAAGAAGATATAGAGCCAGCTGCAGGTCTGTTAGACCTTTCTACAAAGTTCAAGACTATAAAGCCTCTAGATCAAGCTGATGAAAATGCTTATGAAAGCCAAGAGCTTAATCCTGAGTTCAGGATGGCCAGATTTCTTGAGTTAGTTGGATCAGCCCAAATTAGAAAAGCTAAAGCTGAAGGCAAAGACATAACAGACTTAACAATTATGTCAAAGTTCAGAGAAAAGGAACTAGACAGATTTCAAGTCAGACCAGAAGTTTTTGATGCCTCAAAATATATGGAAAAGCATCCAGAGGCTGTTTTGCCCAGAGCAGGAGAATCTAAGATTATTGGAGAACAGTAGTTGAAGACTTCAAAGAAGGATGCTCTTGATCCCAAAAGGAAATTTCCTTCCTTCCTGTTTCTTTCACTTCTAAACCAGACTCTGATAATGTATAAATTTATTTGTATTGACAGTCTGTTTTGCTTGATTGTTTGATTTTATGTTTGATATGAAATGTTGTTTATTGATATGATATGATACACGTTGATCCTAACAGGTTATTGTTGTTTTTATATCTATTTATAGCATTCTTTTTGTTTTGAGAGACTTGACTCAAATAGGGGGAGATTGTTGGTACCTTAGTTTGGATTTGAGTTAAGTCCTCTCAATTAGCTTCTTGACCCAAGAATTATTCATGGTCAAAGGTTAAATTTAGGTTAGATCCTATTAGTTGTATAGAATTATTGTTTATCTATTTTCTGGTTGAGTGTTTTTTTTAGTTCGACTATGGTCAAACGTCGCTCGACCATCGTCAGTCAGCTGATCGACTATCTCCGAGTTAGTTCAACTCTGATAGTTCGACGATCTGTGGTTTAAGTATCGACGATCGTCGAGTATTGCTCGACTTCTTCTGCCCAGACAGATATCTTGTAGGTCGACGATCTGCTCTGATAGTTCGACGATCTTTGAGATTCGTTCGACTATCTTTTGTCTGCATTTAGTGATTGTGTACTCTTTCTATTCTGTGATTTATTTCTTATATATCTGGCTTATTTTATTATAGATTATTTCATTGACTTTATGTTTATATATCAAGATAATCTTTACCTCATTCTTTATGCATAAATCAAGTGCTATCTGACAAAGTCGTTTGTCCTATTAGTTGAATAATCTTTGTGATTTATCTGTCATGTTGTCCTTTATAGCCGTTAGACACATATGTCTTTCTCCAGCTGTAAAGAGTTTGTTTTGATGTGACTTTCTCCAATACCTTTTGGACTTGCAGAATAGATAAACAGCTTCTAAGAAAGCTTTATTTCTTTATAGAATGTCCTTTCTGCATGATAGCTGTATCATGTTATTTGCAGACCAGATCTCAGATCTCAGAAGAAGACAAAATTCAAATCAAGAGAAAGATAGAAGCTGTTACAAAGACTGATATATAAAGAGCTAGTGAGAGAAGTTACAGATACACATATATTCATATACACAGATACACAGATTCAAAAACAAGAACAAGTGTAGAACAACTCTCTTCAGAGCTCTCTTCTTCAATCCTGAGTTCATCCTGCTTACAGGAACATTCATACTCAGAGCTTCAAGTAGTAGAAGAAGAAGAAAGAAAAGCTGTTGAAGAAGAACAACCATTCCATATCAAGAGTCTTCTTCAAGCTGCTCCTTCAAGAAGCTCAAGACAACAGATCTTCTCTGTCAAGAGTTCTAAAGAGAACCTGCACCCTGAAGCAAGGCTTCTTCCTGGATATTCTCTAAGCCAGGGGGAGCTTTGATTCCTTCAGAGCTTTCTATAGCTCAGTGCAATCCACTAGCTTCTCTAATTTTGTTTAACAATAGAGAAGACATTCTAACTCTCTCAACCTCCTGTACAAAGGGTTATTACTCCCTTCAAAAGTGAACCTTGGTGGCAGGGCACCTTAGCAAAAATCTGTGTTGGATTTTGGGCTCCTGATCAAAAGCTCAAAAGGTTTACTTGATCTACCTGAATCAGATCAGTTGGTGGCAGGGCACCTGAACAAAAACCTGTAGTGGATTCCTATCAGGGTGGTAGAAGAGTGGATATACCTATTGAGAGGGAACCACTATAAATCTTCTTGTGTTGTCTGTGTTGCTTATCTTAATTACTGCACTGTGGCTGTGACTAGAACTACCTAGGATTGTTAGTTGCTGTGTTAGGACTAAAGCTCAAACTGTAATTACAGTTAGCTTTTCCTTGTGCACCTCAGTTTGTGTTAGGCTCTAGGGTTTCATATATCTATTTACTCTTTCCGCAAATTAACTCTAAGGGAGTTGAGTAGATTCTCATATTTTTGAATACTCTATTCACCCCCCCTCTAGAGTTGTATTTATCCTCACTTTTAGATAGGTTAATTAGGGCAAGCTCGAATAATTAATTATTTTCTTAAATTTTCCCTATTCATATAGCCGGCCTCATCTTGAATTTACCCTTCACATTTCCTTCATATGCCACTTGTAGAACCTGCCAATTTTAAAATAGAAAATCCTTGGCTGTCATTAGTAAAACAAAACCCTAATCCCTCCTATAAAATACCCCCCTTCATTCCTCCAAAGCCAGCTGGAAAAAGAACTGAACCGAGGAGTTTTCTCTCGGTTTGGTTCTGTCCAGCGCCGCTCAGCCCGAAGCCGCATTTCCGTCACTATTCCTGCTCGACGGAAGCCCAACACTGCCTCCTTCCCGCATCTCCTCTTCCCATCAGAGCCTCCGGCGACCCAGACCGCGTCGTCCAGCACTCCGCTCCATCTTGGCGCCACCAGGTAAACCCTATCCCACCGTCATTACTGCCACCTGAAGCTCCTGTGTTCATCTTCCCCGACGAAGCTGATTCCTGAAGCTCCGTCTGCGGCCGACAAGGTCACCCAAGCTCCGTCTGCGGCCGACAAGGTCACCCGAGCTCTCCTCGGCCTCCTTCGACCTCTCCCGCACCCTACTCCAACAGATCCAGCAAGCCTCCAATGCTCTTCTCCTCTGTCGAGCCTCTTTCTTCCGTGCATCCATCCTGCGAATCCATTCAACCTTACCTGCAGCCGTCGGGCAGTCCACTCTTGAAAACTCTGCACCTTCCAGGGGACCCTGCCGGTATACCTGTCTAGACTCCATCTTGCAGTCACATTTTATGCCTAAAATCAAAATGAATAGTTATTATTGAGAGCTTGCCTAGGTTAATTTCATCACCTCATTACCGTTTATTTCGAAGTACGTACATACCACCACTATGTTTCTGCGTCCGTGGAATTATGACTTGTGACATTATTACGTTTGTGCAGTAGTCTTGCGTTGTTCGCAAGCGACGTCTTGACCGTTTAGTTCGTTAAAATAGCCTGGGATGTTCCCTCACGCCAATTTTAAAAAGATCGCAATTATTTTAAATATGTCGCATTTATTATATTTAAAAACAACACCCCCACCTTGGATCACATCAGCAGAGCGAGGTTGTGTAAAGCGACCCTGAGAGCGACTGACACCACGACCTCCACGCGATGAAGAACCACTACGGGGGAGGCGGGATCCATGAAGTCGAAAACAAGTTTCCCGGGTATGACAGGACTTCCCGCAATAATCATAGAGCAAATGATTCTTGTCAGTGGACTTGGGCCTGGAATCAAAAGAAGCCTGACTCCCAAACAGAACAGCTAGGGCAGAACCATCCGGAGGAGGGTCTGGTGTCCACATTTGTAGTCGATCGAATTCTTATTGAACAAGACTGAAAACTTCTAGAAGAGAGGGCAAAGGAGAGCGTCCAAGAATCTGCACACTGATCTGATCGATGTCCTGATGCAAACCATGAAGGAACTCAAATACTTTGTTCTTGTCTTCCCAAGCGCAAACAAGGATCTTATCCTCAAGAGACACAAGAGTGAGGGAGTCAAAATGATCATACTCCTGATAAAGCTGAGTGAACTCAAGGTAGTAGGCCAACGAAGGGCGATCACCCTTACGAAGGACAAAGATCTTCCTTCGTTGCTGGAAAATCTGGGCCGCATTGCCCCGACAGGAGTAAGTGGTATCGGCCCTACAGCAAATATTTGTTGCAGTATCCAAAAACAGATAATTTTGGACAATAGAATCAATCATGGAATTAGTCAGCCACGACATGACGAAAAAATTCTTTGACTTACACTGTAGCCACTCAGGAGAATCTGAAGCAGGGGTCGGAGTAGTACCCACAACATAGCCAAACAACCTTCTGCTCTTCAAGGCAAGGGTAATAGCCTGAGACCACGGGAGGTAATTGGAATTATCCAGGCGTATTGTCGTGATTTGAGGGGTATTGTGGTCATGAACGGGACGAGAGGAGTCACTGGACATCACAGCAGCATAGGAACTCCAATAGAGGAAGTCACGGTAGAAGAGTCAGCAATCCCCGACATGGTAATCCAAGAATACAAATCAAGGATCCACGAGAAGACAATACAAACACCTAGAGAGAAACTATGTCTGCATCATAAAAAAATGGACGGTCCCATGGATATGTAGGAGGCCCGAAAAGAGATGGACACTGAAAATGGCATTAATCTAGCAACGCATTTCTGGGGTCAAGGAAAAAACTAGCAGCAACCTACGTCAGGCTGGAGGAGCCAGCAAAGAATACTGGAGCGTTGTGACGAAAAAAAGGAGCCTGAACACTGCGCCTACACGGGAAAAAAGGAGTCTGAAGGTTGTGCCTGGACTAGGCTGGAAGAACCGGAGGATGGGAGGAGCACTGCGACTGGAGGTGGGTGACGCGGTTGGAGAAGGGCGCGGCGACTGCGGCTTGCGAATGTGGTGATGAGAACAAGGGGCTAGGAAACCCGCAGGCTCGACGACGAACGGAGGTGGGGAAACCCTAGGCTCGACGATAATTGGTTGGCGGAAGTGGAAGAGAACGGGACCAGGAAGCCCTAAGGCTCTGATACCATGTTGGGAGAGAAAATTACATAATTATTATTCTTCCACACGGGGCTATATAAAGGATTACGAAGTGACATACAATGGCGCCTTGGCGGATAGATGATGTGAGACTAAACAACCAAAAAATATACAACAGAAACTCAACATAACTCAACATTAGCAAACAGAATTGAAAAATAATAAGCCACAGAACCAGTTTAAGGCTCCGTTTGGGGGGACTTATTTTCGCAGGTCAAGCGGTTACGACCCCATGAATCGGACGGCTTGACCGGTGATTAAAAGTCCCCCCAAACGGAGCCTAAAAGAACAATGAGATAGATTACCAAAGTTTCGGCCGACGATGCAATGCCAGGTTGGGCCGTGGTTCTTGTCGAACTCCTTCTTCATGTATTCTGCAATGTCCTTTTCCACAGCATGCTTATCGAAGGCCTAAACCCTCGCAGCCAGATGAAAAACCACGCTCAGCGCTCCATTAAATTAGACCAGAGGAACAAATCGCTACAAATAGAAAATAATAAGTCAAGAAATGGCGGCGGTGCGTACGGAGAGAGCACAGTTGATGGCTTCCTTCTGCACCTCGTCCTTCATGTCGGCGCTCTTCAGCACGAATCGCTTAGCCAGAGAAACCTCTTCGTCCCCAAATACCCTAATCCCAGCGTGCGGTAGTGTTCCTCCGGTAGTGAGGCGGCCGCCGCCGCCGCCGCCGCCTCGGGTTTCATCCGCCATCTTCTTCCCGATATGTTCTTCCGGCGACTGACTTTGGGTTGGATTTACAAATGGAGGTGAAGACGATCTGGATTTTGGCATTTTACTGCTCCTTTTAATTTAAAGAGCGGAACTGTGAGAGGTGCGGTAACCGGCAAGGAGGGTTAGATATGGATTACCGGAACATGTAAGGGGGATGAAGCATTGAAGCGGTAAGATTACCGGTACACACGTTCTTGTGTCTACCATGGTCGCCTAGAAGAACATAATTTAGTACACTTTTATCTTGTCCGGTGTGGACAAAAATTCAAAGGCTCAATCATGAATAGGCGGGGAAGTAATGTGGGGATATTTTATATTAGTTTAAAAAATATTTGTCAAAAATAAATAAATAAATGTGTTAGGTTGAGAGTTGAGTCCTCACCGGTTTAAGGCTCAGTTTGGCAGTGAGGGGAAGCAACCATAGAATAATTGATTGTTTTGCATAATAGTTGCAAAATTTGTGAAACTATGTTATGTTTGAAAGAACAGTGTTTGTAGTGTTATTTCAAGCTGCAGTGAGGCGGCTGCCGGCCTTCCATAGAATGGAAGATGCGTTGAGAATCACGGGCTCCTCTAGGAATTTTTTGATTCACTCGGAAATGGTTGTGTGACATGCATCATCCTCAAACATGCTGTGGACTGCTTCTGTACAACCCCATATTCGCTGAGTGGGACCCAGAAGCACCAAGCGTCAGGTTTGGGCTAGCTTCGGGCTAGCCTTGGGTGAGACTCGAACTCCATAGGCGAGAAGGTTCTCGCCAGGTTAGGAGCAGACGAGAGCGCTCGCACAACAAGTAAGTGGTTCGTCGAGCAGAACTCGATGTGCGCCAAGATAAACCAGGTCTCGACCGAGGCATATTCCCGCCCAGAGGCGGGCGAGAAGGTTCGCACGGGAAGGTTCGCGCCTCGTGAGGCTAGGGGCAGGCACAGCCCTTTAGCATTCGCTAATACTCTTTAAGCTCCCGCCTGGTGAGGGCGGGAGAGTTCTCGCCAAGAAGTAAGCGCGAGAGCCTTCAGTTCTCGGCAGGAAGGCTCCCGCCGGGTAGGGCCAGGGTGAAATTACCCGGTTGCCCTCAGGTAAAATTACTTATATACCCTCAGGGTCTACATTTAGCTCCTCAGAACAGCGGAGTTTAGATGTTGGCAGACCAGTCAGGGGTAATTTAGTAATTTCATGTCAGCAAAGGCTATAAATAGACCCACAGGGGCTCCTCAGAAAGCAAGCTTTCATATTTTTCCAATGTTTTTTAGTGTTTTCTGAGGAGCTCCTAGCACAGCATTTGGCTTTGGAGGGGAAGCTCTCAGAGATCTTCTGGGTAAGAGGTGGGACCTCCCAGCTGAGGCTTTGGGTCGGTTTCTGGTCCTTTACTGCCAGTCAGAGGTCGGAGCTTGAAAAAAATAGGTGTTGGCTACACCCGTGATTTCGAACTTTCGTTGAGGTCAAATTTTGGCCTCAACAGTTCTGGTGTGGTGAGCGTGGAAGGTAGTCAGTACAAGAAAATCTTCAGTTGAGTCTCATGGCCGGAGGTGAAGGTGAAGGATCAGGCTCAGGAGGTTCCCCTTCTCAGGGAGAGGAGGCGACAAGAAAGATGTTGGAAGCAGTGTTGTAGATGTCAGCCGACATAAAGGTTTTGGGTGCAAACCGCAATGAAACTGATTTGTTTGACAAAAATATCATTTTGTAAAAAAACGGCGATATATCCTGATATATCGATATATCCCTAACCCGATATTTCGGTTATTATATTTAATATATAAAAAAAAAACTTCACGGGACCCATATTTTTCTACTTCACGAGTCCATTTCACGCATTCGGCATTTCTCGCTCTACCCTAAATTTTACGGGAGAGTCGCTCTGGCGGAGTGGTCGACACTCGACAGCTCCTTCTCCGGTGACGAGGCAACGAATCGGCATCGCGGGCAAGGAGTTGACGACGATGTCGGGCTTTCTACAAATCGGCATTGCAGGCGAGGACGCAAGGAGTTGATGTCGGGCTTTAAGGTTTCTGCTACTTCACTTCACTGTAAGCCCCCTTCTTCTTTCTTCTTCTTTCTTCTTGTTTCTGCGACGATTGAAAGTTTTATTTGGATTTATTATATTGATCAAGTCATAAGATCTAAAAGTTTTATTAAACTTGTACTACTGTAAGCTTCTTACTTATGCTATAGTTAGTTTTCTTTCTTGCAATAGCTAAGTTTATACCTTTCCTTGTGTAAATCTGCAGTGATTTTTGTTTCTCATGTGCACTTCTAACTTATGTTAACATTATTTTGTTAGTTTCTGTTATAGTGATTTTTGTAATAGCTAAGAAAAACTCTTATCCAACTTTGCATAATTACATGGGCTTCTCCTTTATCTTTCAAAATTATTTCAAAGAAAATGTTATAAATACTTATTTGTCTGTATATTGCTATAGTTATTTGTCTGTACATTTTTACTTATTTTCAAAAAAAATATGTTTATAAATATTATTATCTTTATTTAAATATTAAAATTCGATATTGTAAAATATCTCTGATATATCTCTTGCAATCCGACATACGATATTTCAAACCCAAACCGACATGAACCCGACATCCGACATCTACAACCTTGGCTGGAAGACTTCAGGCGAGAAGTCCTGCAGACCATCAACCTGGCCTTCTCGACAAGGGACGAGTGGACTACGCCTAAGGTTCCAGTAGAGGCGGTCCCTCTCTTGGGCGAGAACGCTCCCGGGCAGCATCTCGGAAGGAGGTGCCGGCAGAGGTCGGCGGGAGGGACGTGGCTGCGCGAGAACTCTTCCTCGGGCAAGGCATCGCAGACCGAGAGAGCCAGCCGAGACCGCGAGATGTGCCTTCTCGGCAGGCAGGGGGCGGGAGCCCTTTTAGCGAGCTCATCATCTCGGCTCCGGTTCCAGAGGGGTTCCGGAAGCCCAACATGTCCTACTACTTAGGGAAGGATGATCATGTGCAACATGTACAGTGGTTTGAAGACATTGTTTCGATAAGGCAGATGACAGACGCCTTCAAGTGTCGGCTCTTTGCCATCATGTTGAAGGAGAAGGCCTAAGATTGGTTCCACTAGTTGCCGGCAAGCTCGATCTACAGTTTTGAGGACATGCGCTGAGGGTTCCTGTTGAGTTTCTCGACATCGAAGAAGCGGAAGAAGGAGGCAAAGTGTCTGTTTGCGGTGAGGCAGAAGCAAGATGAGAAGTTGGGTCACTATGTTGACCGGTTTCAAGAAGAGATCCTTCTGGTCCAGGAGGTCCCAGGGTATATACTGATGCTCGCCTTCACCCTGGGGCTGAGGCCGGGATTTTTCAGCATGGAGCTGAAGAGAATGCACTCCCTCTCTTTTGAGGAGCTCACGGAGAGGGCGGTGAAGGAGATAGAGTTCGAAAGGGCCAACCCGGCTTTTGCCAGGAAGCTGACTAGGTTGGCGGAGGATGACGTGAATGAGCCGGGAGCAGGAAGGCAGAGAGAGCAGAGGGAAGAGAGAAGGAGAGAGGAGCCCCGAGGACAGGGGAAACATGGGCATCATCAAGGATGGGGGCCCGGGAGCCAAACAACCGGTTGGGTTGGAGGCCCCAAGAGGGTCGCCCCTAGGGACCGGCAGAGGTTTCCAAGGAAGGGACAACTTCCGCGAGCCAAGGAGGTTTGATTAGGCAGCGTGGAGGCAAGGGCAGAGGGGTCACTTCCTACCGCAGCAAGAAGCGATGGAGGTCGGCTGAGGTAGAGGGGGAAGGAGAGGAGCTTGGGGTGGAGCTGGAAGAAGAGGAGGCGGAGAAGGAAGAGGGGGCAGGGTGGCGTTGCCCTTCTGTGACTTCCACCAGGAGGAGGGTCACGCGACGACCACTTTCTCAGAGTTCCTGGAGATGAGAGAGGCCAGGGGGCTGGGGAGGCAGGATCCGCCAATAAGGATCGTGGAAGTTCAGCAAGGAGCGGGAGAAGACAAGTGTGAGGACCGGGCGGACGTAGGAATCCGGGGAGGGATCGAGGTGATCCATGGTGGAGTCAGGATTGAGGCAACCCGTAAGGGGAGCCTTCAGACCATATTCCGAAGGGGGTCGCCTCGACTTCCCAGGCTCCCCCTTTAGAGGAAAAAATTACCTTTTCATCGGCAGACATGCCAGACTTTGAGAACCCGTTCAGTAACGCCTTGGTGATCCAGACGGCGGTGGAAAACTTCACGGTCTCCAGGATCCTGGTCGACAACGGGAGCTCCGTGAACGTGATCTTCAAGAAGACCTTCGACGAGATGAAGTTTGAAGCCAAGAGGGTCCTAGCTTCGGATGAACCGTTGTTTGGGTTCTCAGGAGAGAGAAAGGAGGTAGAAGGGGGGGTAGGGCTGCATGTGAAGTTGGGGGTGTGTCACAAAACTGTCGGTTCGTCATAGTGGACGCCCCAAGCAGCTATAACGCCATCTTTGGGCGCCCCCTCATCAGCGCCTTTCGCTGCGTCCCCTCCTCATTCCACCAATGCCTCAAGTTCAATAATGAAGGGGAGTAGGTTAGGATCTGGGGGGACCCGAAGGTGGCAAGACAATGTTATGTGACGACGGTCAACACCATATCTTGGATGACAGAGGCGGAAGAGTTGGAAAGGGAGATGGCGTTGCAGGAAGAGGTTGTCGGAGGGGATGAGGTGAGCCTGGAGGAGGCGAGCGAGGAGATTGCGGAAGAGCAGGGCGGAGGAGATGTGCATGAGGTCCAGAGGAACGAAGGGTCGGAGCCGCAAGAGGGTCGGCAGGAGGAGGGAGTAGAGGAAGAGCGAGGAGGAGGAGTTGAGATGGAGTCCCCAAGGGGCGGGGAGGTTGAGCAGCAGGAGGGCCTGCAGGAGAGCTTGGGGGAGGAGATGGAAGTTGAGGAAGCAGGAGGGGAGGAAGAGCTTGGGCAGGAAGAGGAGGCAAGGGCCGGCTGGGAGCAGTCGTGACTGGAGCTGGCTGAGGAAGTTGTAGAGATGGAAGTCTTCACCAGCGCCGACCAGGTGCAAAGGGTATGCGGATCAGTGGGGGCCTAGTCCCCGAGGACCAAGAACGGATATGCGGGCTTACATCCAGAGCAACGTCAACATCTTTGCTTGGAGCGCGACTGACATGTCGGGCATCGATGCAGATGTAGCCTGTCAACGTCTGAACTTGGACCCCCGAACGCGCCTCATTCGCCAGAAGATGAGGACCATCGCTACCAAGCTGGAGGAGTCCACCCGCGAGGAGGTCAAGAAGCTTCTAGAGGCCGGCTTCATCTCAGAGATCCAATATCCGGGCTGGATCTCTAACATGGTAATGGTAAAAAAATGGGGTGGAAAATGGCACATGTGTATAGACTTTTCCATATTAAATAAATCATGCCTCAAGGATTGCTACCCCCTGCCTCGGATCGACGTGCTGGTTGATTCAACCGTTTGTTTTTCTATTATGAGTTTTTAGATGCTTTTTCTGTTGAATTTTCTCAAGAAACTCAGCAAGATAGCCCAAACGCCAAATTAATATCTTCGGAACTATCCAGATCACAACTTAACCAAGCGAAAACCAGGAAGAATACTCAAGCAACCAGAGTGCATAGATAGAAATAAGCAGATTAAAAAATTTTCAATCTTCTTTATAGGGCGAGGTATACATGGCGAGATATGATTTCGCCAGTACATAAAAAAAAACAGAAACTATAATCAATTCGGGTAGACAAAACACTGAGACCGCCGAGACCGCCCGAACTGTGCTGAAGCCGAACTGAACACGGAGTCCGCCGAGACCGCGAGGTCGTGCAGACACATCGTTATTCGCAGAACTCCCTGCTGCTTCCGAACTAAGGAACTGATCGCCAACCCGCCGAGACCGCGAGGTCGCGCAGACAGGTTATTGAACTGGGAAAGTTGATGTAGAGAGAAAAATGGTAACCGCTGAACGCAGTCCGCAAGCTTCATTGAGCATGACCGAGGTCAAAACCAAACTCTTGGCTTCACAGTGCTAGCCGCGCCACCTACACACAGCAACCGATTAAGGCTGATCAACCCGCGCGGATACAAAAACCGAGTCTGCGGCCTTAAACCCAAGTACAACTTACTGTTCACTCTATTCTAAATGACATGTCGGGGGGTCCTAATTATATGCAGGGTGAGGAGTGTGATCACCGCCCTATGAGATAGGCTAACCTCCCCTTGATCGCAGCTAGCACTGTCAGTCCGCCGAGTCCGCACCGACAAGCCGGACTCGCGAACAGATCGCCAAATCCGCAAGAGAGCCACCAGCTGAGCACCATGTCAGTCCGCATGGAGAGAGGACACAGTATCTATCCGCACGCACAAGTCCACGACCACAGGCAAACCGCCCGGTCACAGCGGACTATGCGGACACCAACCCAACTCGCAATCTCCACAACCAACAGACAACAACCACCCGGTCATAGCGGATAATGTGGATACCCTGGTCTTCTCAAAAACCAAGACCAGCAATCTGCCAAGGCGCGAGCTCGGCAGACATCAAATCAGACCGCCAGCTCAAGGACAGATTGCTACCAGATTGCGGCTCACCGCAACTCCGGACCAACCACTGATCGCGTGGTTTCCAAGCCTCAGTCCGCACAGAGCGCGGACACCATCCTGCACTGCTCAGCCAGCTACTGCCGGACTCAACCAGTCCGCGCAGTCTGCGGAATTCAATCCGCAAAAACAGCCATCAGGACCACAGGTCGCCAACACAAGACTGCCGAACTCCAGCTCCAATCCGCGCGGGCAGTCCTCCTAGGCCGCCCGGACTGCCTGATCACCCACTTTCACTTCACAAATTTCAACACTCCCCCTTGAAGTGAGAAGTGGTGATCAAGCCCAGTAAGCCTCGAAGTCGCTGGAAAGGCCCCTTCGACAGCGGCTTTGTGAAGATGTCAGCAAGATTGTCCTCACTCCGAACATGTCTGACCACTAGAGTTCCCTCCAACACCTTTTATCTAATGAAATGGTGATCGATCTCAATATGCTTGGTCCTTGCGTGGCAAACTGGATTGTTCACCAGCTTGAGAGCACTCTCATTGTCACCTCGGAGCAGAGTGGGACCTTACACTTCCTTATGGACATCTTCTACTAGTCTCCTTAGCCAAATAGCTTCCCGAGCTGCCAAGGCCGAAGCCTTGTACTCTGCTTTCGTAGTAGAGACGGACACCGAGTCCTGCTTCTTGCTACACCACGAGATGCCCGCTGATTAACAGGTGAACAGATAACCTGAAGTTGACCTTCAGTCATCCGAATCACCACCATAATCAGCATCTGTGTAACCTAGCAAGGAAAAACCTGAGTCCCTCATATAAAGGAGTCCTATATCAGAAGTCGTCATCACATACTTCAGAATACTCTTCGCCACCATCAGATGAGACTTCCTTGGCTCCGCCATAAACCGACTTACTCGGCCAATAGCGTATCAATGTCTGGCCTTGTAATCGTTAGGTAGATCAAGCTCCCCACCAGAGCTCGGAACACCAAGGGATCAGGAAGAATCCTTCCCTCATCTCGTCGAAGCTTCAAGCCATAATCCAAAGGAGTAGAGCAACTCTTTCCCCTTTCCATGCCGAATCGTTTCACAATCCGATCCGCATAACCTTTCTTGGAAACAAGAATCTCCGCTCTCCTTCTTTTCCACTTCGAGACCAAGAAAGTGATGAAGCTCCCCCAAGTCTTTCATCTCGAAGCTAATAGCTAGCTCAGCCCTGAGCCTAGCTACCTACTCCTTGGAATTCCCCGTGATGATCATGTCATCCATGTACAACAGCACCAGAATAGAAGCTCCCCCTTCTTCTTGACGAATAGGCTCGAGACTGAATTTAAAGCCAGATATCCACAGAATTGGAGGTATTCTGCAATCTTCCCATGTCAGGCTCGAGGAGCCTGCTTCAAGCCATAAAGAGCCTTCCGGATCTTACAGACGTAGTCCGGATGTTCTTCAAATACGTAACCGAGTGGCTGATCCATAAAGATGTCCTTGTCGATCTCTCTGTAAAGAAAAAATGTTCTTTACGTCCAGCTGCCACATCTTCCAGCCATTGCAGGCCGCCAAAGCTATCACCACTTGTACTGAAGTCATCTTCGCCACAGGACTAAATGTCTCCTCATAGTCCTCACCGTATTGTTGAGAGAATCCTCGAGCAACAAGGCGAGCCTTATACCGCTCGATGCTTCCATCCGCCTTCTTCTTTAGCTTGTAGACCCACTTGCAAGTAACAGGAGTAACGCCATCCACCTTGGACACCAAGTCCCAAGTTTCATTCTTCCTGGGGGCAGTCATCTCCTCATCCATGGTATTGTCCCACTCCTTCACTCCAGTGGCATCTTCAAACTTTGAAGGCTCCCGCTGATCTAGAGTGCCTGCAAAGAAATAGGAGACAAAGCTCACTGTATTCCCTTCACAGTATCGAGCCGGAGGCTTGATGATCCTCTTTGATCTCCTAAGAGGCTGCTCCTTGCTCACCACCTCCGCTGCTTCTTCAGGCTCAGCTCCATTTTCGGGCAATCCTTGAGCAATGCTCCCCCTGCTTCCTAAACCAGAAGCCTCTGCCCCAGAGCTAGAAGCAACAGAAGCTGCTGGTGAAATAACAAGCTCCTCTTGGACAATTTCAGCAGTCACCTCCTGCCCTTCATCAACCTTGCCTTCCGGTAGCTCAGTCGAGCTTCCTCCATATGACGTCAGTTCGTCAAAGACCACGTCTCTTGACACAACAAACTTGTTCGTCGCAGGATCCATGCACATCCATCCCTTCTTCCGCTCATCATAGCCAACAAAGACAAACTTCCTTGCCTTTGTATCAAGCTTTGTCCTCAGAGCATCCGGGATATGCACGTAGCAAGTTGAACCAAACACCCGAAAGTGTTCAACACTTGGCTTCTCCTTCAGCAACATCTCTAAGGGAGACTTCATGTTGATCAGACTGAGAGGCATCCGATTGATGACATAAGCTGCACAAGGCATTCCCTCCGCCCAAAAGGACCTTGGGATACTCTTGGCATGAAGCCAACATTTGCAAGTCTCCGTTAGATGATGGATCTTCCTTTCTGCAACTCTATTTTGTTGTGGAGTATGAGCACAAGTAAGCTCTCTCTGGATCTCGTTCTTCCTGCAAAAATTAGAAAACTCGGAGGAGACAAACTCTCCGCTTTTGTCAGTTCTAAATTTTTTGATCCGGAGGTTAAGCCGACCCTCCACAAGCTCCTTGAACTCCACAAACAACCGGAAGGCTTCAGACTTCTCCTTCAAGAAATACACCCAAGTGTATCTTGAGTAGTCATCAATCAAGACTAGCATGTACCTGCTCCCGCCAAGGCTAGCAGTAACGGTTGGTCCCATCAGATCACTATGGATAACCTCCAATGGTGCTTTGCTTCTCGTTTGTGACTTATCAAATGGAAGACGGTGAGACTTGTTATACTGACATCCTGCATAAACGTGATCACCACCGAAGGAAGATAGCTTAGGCAAGTCTCTCACCAGGCTCCTATTTGCCATAGCTTTCAGCTTATCCATCCCTACATGCCCCAGCCTTTCGTGCCACATATCAGCGCTATCATTGGCCCTCATGTGATCAATATAGGAGCTTGTTGATAAAACAAACAAGTCCTTCACTCTCCTTCCAACATGAGCAACATCAGCCTTAACCGCTGATACGTTGCGGAGAAACTTCACCTCTGCTTTATCAAACAGAACCTAATATCCTGCATCTACTGCGTTGGTAACTGAGAAGAGATTCTTCTTCATGCCCGGTACGTGATAGACACTTCTCAATGTGAGTGGACCCTGATCACTACTTACGGACACTACACCTTTCTTTTAACCAGTATGAACAGTATTATTAGCAGTGATGATAGCTTTATTACCTGAGTAAGCCCGCAGCGAGGAGAACTTCGACTTGTCTCCGGTGAGATGATGACCACACCCGGAGTCCACGATCCAATCATCTTCGAAGTCGATGGTGGACAAAGCACGAACACAAATGCCCGTCATGAAGGATCCACCCAAACCAGCTTCCTCATTGCTGTAGGAAGCTTCCTCCTTGCTTGCAGCATGCCCAGGCTGCAGTTTGACTTTACAGTCACACTTAAAGTGACCCGACTGATGACACATGTAACACTTCAAGTTCTTCTTCCAATCCTTCTTAGGAGCAAAACTCCCCTCTTGCTGATTAGAAGTTGAAGGTTCATCTCCAGCTGAAGGCTTCTTCTTCTTCCCTTCCCATGTCTTCTTCTTCTTCTCAGTGAATAGAGCTTCACTTCCTCCTTCAGAGACAGTCACTCCGGCCATTTGCCTAGCCAAGCTCTCCTGTGAAGCAAGCAGGTTTTCAAGCTCCAGAAGAGAAGGCTGAGTCGCCTAACCTTGAACTGAAGTGACGAAGACCACATACTTCTTCCGCAGACCGCGGATTATGTGTCTCTTCAGCTTAGCCTCGGAGATCGGCTCATCAGGATCAAGTGTTGAAAGTTCAGCACACAAGCTCTTCATCTTCAAGAAGTATTTAGAGATAGAAAAATCTCCTTGAGTTGCCTTAGCCAACTCATTTTTCAAGAACTGTAGCCTAGCTACATTCTTTCTGTTGAACAACCCATCGAGGAAAGTCCATATCTCAGCAGCAGACTCACATCCTAAGATGTGATCAAAGAGCTCAGGTGACACCGCCCGCTTGAGAGCAAACTCAGCCTTAGCATTTGACTTCCTCCACACTCTCACCTGCTCGGCAGTTCCAAACTCAGCTGTAATTTCTACCTGGTCATCACCACCGACGACCTCCCATAGCTCCTCGCCCAGAAGATAGTTTTTCATGCACGAATTCCATTTCTTGAAGTTAGTCGGCGTTAAAAGCTCAATTCTCAGACCCCTTACAAAACCTCCGTCCATTGCACTATCCTGGTCAACCTTTCAGAAGCACAGAGCAACAACAGAACTTGTTGATCACCGCTCAAGCAACTGAACCTTCCTCTGATATCATGTTGAATTTTCTTAAGAAGCTCAACAAGATAGCCCAAACGCCAAATTAATATTTTTGGAACTACCTAGATCACAACTTGACCAAGCGGAAACCAGAAAGAATACTCAAGCAACCAGAGTGCATAGACAGAAACAAGCAGATCAAAAATTTATCAATCTTTTTTACAGGGCGAGGTATACGTGGCGAGACATGATTTCGCCAGTACATGAAAAAAAACATAAACTACAATCAATTCGGGCGGACAGAACACTAAGACTATCGAGACCGCCTGCCCGTAGAGACTGCCCGAACTGTGTTGAAGCCGAACTAAACACGAAGTCCACCGAGACCGCGAGGTTGTGCAGACACACCGTTATTCGCAGAACTGCCTGTTGCTTCCGAACTGAGGAACAGACCGCCTGCCCGTCGAGACTGCGAGGTCGCGTGGACAGTGTTGAAACCAAAAACTTGGTCTCTATGGAGTTCGACCCTTGGGGAAGGGGTGACCTCACACCTACTACACTCGGAGGGGATGTCACGGACCAAAGACTTGGGAAACTAGGAACAGACCCTCGGCTCTAGCGCGGAGGTCCCACCACACACCCGGAAGGTCACAAGAACGCTTCCCCTCCCTTACCAATGAGAGCTGGGTACCTTGGAGAGTTCTCTCAACTCAACTCTACCAAGAAGAAAGCTAGGGAGGAGGAAGTCAACAGTCAATGCCTCTCCAAAGGTACCCAAGAGGGTCTATTTATAGTTTTTCCAAGTCCTGAGGTCAGAATGACCAAAATGCTCCCAAGGCAAATAAGCCTCTAGCCAATAGAAAACATCCACACTGGAGGGTAAAAGGGAAAAATTCCCCCAAGGGGTAATATGGTAAACATGACAACAAGAGGTCCAGGGGGGAGGGGGAGGCTGAACCGTGTTCCTCCCCCTTATCCCCACCTCGGACACTCAAGCCGAGCTCGCCCGAAGGGGCAGGGCGCCCGGGCGAGCTCAAGGCCACCAGCCGAGCTCGCCCAAGGGGGCTGGGCGCCCGGGCGAGCTCCAGGCCGCCGGCCGAGCTCGCCCAAGGGGCTGCGCCCGGGCGAGCTTTAAGCCGCCGGTCGAGCTCGCCCAGGGCGCAGGGGGTGAGGCCGCCCGGGCGAGCTTGGCCTCCGCCCGGAGTACCGCTCCTTCATCGCGCATAGCAAGCCCGGGGGGAGATGCAGATTTTTCCTTCCCCTACTAGTATATTTCCAAGTCCAAGCCAAAATTGGCCACCAAAAGTCCAAAATCTCTAAAAAGCTTAAAAACTTAAAACTGGCTCTGCGCCTGCCGAAAGTACCCTACTCTACGAATACGGGGTTGTACGCAATCCCCGCTCTTTTCGAGGTTGACACAAGCTCGGAAAGAAACATCCAACCCAACGTATTCGCTGAGTCAGCCTATCATGCCAGCTAATAGGAGCCTGGGTGATGAGGCAGCCTCGGGGTGAAAACACTTAGTCTCCCGAGGGGTCAACCTGTCATGCCAGCTAATGGGAGCCTGGGTGACGAGACAGCCTCGGGGTAAAAACACTTAGCCTCCCGAGGGGTCAACCTGTCATGCCAGCTAATGGGAGCCTGGGTGACGAGATAGCCTCGGGGTGAAAACACTTAGCCTCCCGAGGGGTTAACCTGTCATGCCAGCTAGTGGGAGCCTGGGTGAGCAGACAGCCTCGGGGTGAAAACACTTAGCCTCCCGAGGGGTCAACCTGTCATGCCAGCTAATGGGAGCCTGGACGACGAGACAGCCTCGGGGTGAAAACACTTAGCCTCCCGAGGGGTCAACCTGTCATGCCAACTAGTGGGAGCCTGGGTGACGAGACAGCCTCGGGGTGAAAACACTTAGCCTCCCGAGGGGTCAACCTGTCATGCCAACTAGTGGGAGCCTGGGTGACGAGACAGCCTCGGGGTGAAAACACTTAGCCTCCCGAGGGGTCAACCTGTCATGCCAACTAGTGGGAGCCTGAGTGTCGAGACAGCCTCGGGGTGAAAACACTTAGCCTCCCGAGGGGTCAACCTGTCATGCCAGCTAATGAGAGCCTGGGCGACGAGACAGCCTCGGGGTGAAAACACTTAGCTTCCCGAGGGGTCAACCTGTCATGCCAGCTAGTGGGAGCCTGGGTGACGAGACAGCCTCAGGGTGAAAACACTTAGCCTCCTGAGGGGTCAACCTGTCATGCCAGCTAATGGGAGCCTGGGTGATGAGACAGCCTCGGGGTGAAAACACTTAGCCTCCCGAGGGGTCAACCTATCATGCCAGCTAATGGGAGCCTGGGTGACGAGACAGCCTCGGGGTGAAAACACTTAGCCTCCCGAGGGATCATCCGGCATTGTCAGCTAGTGACAGCCTGACAGCGGAATCGTCATCGGAGCTAAGGACTGGGCTTCCACGAGAGATCAACCGGCCTTGTCAGCTATTGAGAGCCTGACAGCGGAATCATCATCGAAGCTAAGTACTGGGCTTCCACGAGAGATCAACCGGCCTTGTCAGCTAGTGAGAGCCTTACAACGGAATCATCATCGGAGCTAAGGACTGGGCTTCCACGAGAGATCAACCGGCCTTGTCAGCTAGTGAGAGCCTGACAGCGGAATCATCATCGGAGCTAAGGACTGGGCTTCCACGAGAGATCAACCGGCCTTATCAGCTAGTGAGAGCCTGACAGAGGAATCATCATCGGAGCTAAGGACTGGGCTTCCACGAGAGATCAATCGGCCTTGTCAGCTAGTGAGAGCCTGACAGCGGAATCATCATCGGAGCTAAGGACTGGGCTTCCACGAGAGATCAACCGGCCTTGTCAGCTAGTGAGAGCCTGACAGCGGAATCATCATCGGAGCTAAGGATTGGGCTTCCACGAGAGATCAACCGGCCTTGTCAGCTAGTGAGAGCCTGACAGCGGAATCATCATCGGAGCTAAGGACTGGGCTTCCACGAGAGATCAACCGGCCTTGTCAGCTAGTGAGAGCCTGACAGCGGAATCATCATCGGAGCTAAGGACTGGGCTTCCACGAGAGATCAACCGGCCTTGTCAGCTAGTGAGAGCCTGAACAGCGGAATCATCATCGGAGCTAAGGAAAAATGAGCCACCCCCCGAGGCACACTCGATCCTGCCAGCTGGTGTGAGCCTGGTATGAGATGATCCTCCCGGGGGTTGGGAGCTGGACATGTCACCTAAGCTTTTTCAATTCCAACATCCTCTAACGAGAGAAAAAGATGGGTTACATGACCCCCGACTCTACCGGTCGGGGGCTGGACTCCTTACATCAACATAAAAGAAAGATACATTACTCCGCCGAGGTGAGGCTTCTTCAGGGGGTCCGGGCATGGTGGTCGCCATCCGATTACTTCCCGCTGGATACCTCCATCCTGCTCAGGCTCTCCATGATCTTCTCCATCTCTTCCGCCTTTGCCAACCAAGAGATGGTGTTGACAGCCGTGATGTAGCACTGCCTCGCCATCCTGGAGTCTCCCTTGATCCTGACCTAGATCCCTTCTGAGTTGAACTTGAGGCACTGGTGGAAGGATGAGGGCACACACCGGAAGGCGTTGATGAGGGGCCTTCCGAAGATGGCATTGTAGCTGCTTGGGGCGTCTACAATGACGAACCTGCAGTTCCTTGAGGTCCCTCCCAACTTCACCTAGAGTCCGACTCCACCTTCCACCTCCTTCCTCTCCCCTGAGAATCCAAACAGTGGTCCGTCCGAGGCTAGCACCCTCCTTGGCTCTACCTTCATCCCGTCAAAGGCCTTCTTGAAAACGACGTTGATAGAGCTTCCGTTGTCAACCAAGATCCGGGAGACGATGAAGCCTTCGACGGCTGCCTGGATGACCAGGGCGTCGCAGAAGGGATCCTCATGCTCTGACATGTCCTTTGACGAGAATGTGACCCTTTCTTCCGGGGGAGGGGTCTGGGATGTCGAGGCAACGCTCCGACGGTACATGACGTGGAGGCTCGCCTTCTGAGTGGCCTCGATCCCCACCCCACCGTGGATCACTTCTATTCCTCCTCGGTGTCCTACGTCAACCCGATCCTCGCATATCTCATCACCCCCTCCCTGGGGTAGAACTCCTTCAACCTGTGCCGGCGGCTGAGGCTGGGCAAGGCCTCTCGCCCCCCTTACCTCTAAGAACTCGGGACAGGTAGCCGTGGCATGACCCTCCAACTGGTGGAAGTCACAGTACAGTAGTGCCCTTTCTCCCCTCTTTCGACGGGCTGGGCGATCTCTCCTATTACCTCTTCCTCCTTCGCCTATTGCCAAGGCCTGCTGGGGTGGGGGCAGGAGCTGCCTAGGTGCTTGCCTCTGGAAGTTGAACCTCCCTTGACCCCCATGAAAGTTCTCTCCACTTGGGACGAGATCTCGCCCTAGGCCTTGGGCAGGTCTTCCCTGCTGCCTCCAACCTGGCTCCGGACCCTCCTGAAATCTCTGCTCCTCTCTCCTCCTTCCTTCATGATGCCTTGGGACACCTTGCTCTTTTGGCTCTACCTCCGTCAACTTTGCCAACCTCTTGACAAATGCCGAGTTGGCCGCCTCCATGGCTATCTCCTCTGCTGCCCTTTCCATCAGCTCCTCGAAGGAAAGGGGGGTCTTTCGAGTCAAGCTCATCTTGAAGAACCCTTCGCGCAACCCCACCGTTAACGCCATCTGGAGGGCATACCCTGGCACCTCTTGGATGTCAAGGACCTCCTCCTGGAACCTATCAACGTAGTGGGCCAGCGACTCCTCAGCCCTTTTCTTTATCAGGAAGAGGGACTCAGGACCTTTCTTCCTCTTCTTGGAGGTGGAGAAGCGAAGCTGAAAGCTCCGACTCAAGTCTTCGAACCCGAAGATGGACCTCAGAGGGAGTTGATGGAACCAGTCCCTCGCCTTCTCTTTCAAGGTGATCGCAAATAGACGGCACTTGAAGGCGTCCGTCATTGGCATGATGGATACGACATCCTCAAACCACTGTAGGTGCTGGATGGGGTCATCCTTCCCGGTGTAGAAGGCCTTGTCAAGTTCCCTGAACCCCTCGGGAACGGGAGCTGAGATGATCAGCTCGCTGAAGGGTGACCCTTCTAGGTGTGGTCTCGCGGTCTCTACTGGCGCGACCTGGTCGCCTAAGGGGCGAGCACTCGACGGGCTGGGGAACAACTCCTGGCCGGGGAGGTCTCGCTCGACCCCCTCTCCCATCCTCTCCTTTCCAGGTCGCCTCCCTGGGGAACTTCCTTCTCCCCCTGCTGGAGTGATCTCGCTTAGATCTCTAGGGGGCAGCTCACTGAGATCCCCGGGAGCCGGTCCCTGTGGGGTGGGAGCTGAGCTGCCAGCCCGAGGGACAATGCTTTGCAACATCTCCATGATGCCAGAGATGGAAGCCATGAACTCTTCCCTTCCTACGAAGGGTCCTGGGTTGGGGAGACCGTCGGGGTCATCACTACCTCCCTGATCTCCAGCCATGACACTCTCCCGAGATCTTCTGTACTGGTCACTTTCCACACTCACCGCACCAAAATGTTGAAACCAAAAACTTGGTCTCGGTGGAGTTCGACCCTTGGGGAAGGGGTGACCTCACACCTACTACACTCGGGGGGATGTCACGGACCAAAGACTTGGGAAACTAGGAACAGACCCTCGGCTCTAGCGCGGAGGTCCCACCACACACCCGGAAGGTCACAAGAACGCTTCCCCTCCCTTACAAATGAGAGCTGGGTACCTTGGAGAGTTCTCTCAACTCAACTCTACCAATAAGAAAGCTAGGGAGGAGGAAGCCAAAAGCCAATGCCTCTCCAAAGGTACCCAAGGGGGTTTATTTATAGTTTTTCCAAGTCCTGAGGTTAGAATGACCAAAATGCCCCCAAGGCAAATAAGCCCTTAGCCAATAGAAAACATCCACATTGGGGGGTAAAAGGGAAAAATTCCCCCTGGGGGTAATATGGTAAACATGACAACAAGAGGTCCAGGGGGGAGGGGGAGGTCGAACCGTGCTCCTCCCCCTTATCCCCACCTCGGACACTCAAGTCGAGCTCGCCCGAAGGGGCAGGGCGCCCGGGCGAGCTCCAGGCCGCCGGCCGAGCTCGCCCAAGGGGGTTGGGCGCCTGGGCGAGCTCCAGGCCGCCGGCCGAGCTCTCCCAAGGGGCAGGGCGCCCGGGCGAGCTCCAGGCCGCCGGCCGAGCTCGCCCAAGGGGCAGGGCGCCCGGGCGAGCTCCAGGCCGCCGGCCGAGCTCGCTCAAGGGGGCTGGGCGCCCGGGCGAGCTCCAGGCTGCCGGCCGAGCTCGCCCAAGGGGCAGGGCGCAGGGGGTGAGGCCTTGGCCTCCGCCCGGAGTACCGCTCCTTCATCACGCATAGCAAGCTCGGGGGGAGATGCAGATTTTTCCTTCCCCTACTAGTATATTTCTAAGTCCAAGCCAAAATTGGCCACCAAGAGTCCAAAATCTCTAAAAAGCTTAAAAACTTAAAATTGGCTCTGCGTTTGCCGAAAGTACCCTACTCTGCGAATACGGGGTTGTACACAGGTTATTGAACTGGGAAAGTTGATGCAGAGAGAAAACTGGTAACCGCTGAACGCAGTTAGCAAGCTTCACTGAGCCTGACCGAGGTCAAAACCAAACTTCTGGCTTCACAGTGCTAGTCGTGCCACCTGCACATAGCAACCGGTTAAGACTGATCAACCCACGCTGATACAAAAACCGAGTCCGTAGCCTTAAACCCAAGTACAACTTACTGTTCACTCTGTTCTAAATGACGTGTCGGGGGGTCCTATTTATAGGCGGGGTGAGTAGTGTGATTACCGCCTTATGAGATAGGCTAACCGCCCCTTGATCGCAGCTAGCACTGCCAATCCACCGAGTCCGCATCGACAAGCCGGACTCACGAACAGATCGCCAAATTCGCAAGAGAGCCACCAGCTGAGCACCATGCCAATCCGCATAGAGAGAGGACACAGCATATGTCCGCACACAGAAGTCCAAGACCACAGGCAAACCGCCCGGTCACAGCGGACTATGCGGACACCAACCCAGCTCGCAATGTCCACAACCAACAGGTAACAACCACCCGGTCACAGTGGACAATGCGGATACCCTGGTCTTGTCAGAAACCAAGACCAGCAATATGCCAAGGCGCGAGCTCGGCGGACATCAAATCAGACTGCCAGCTCAAGGACAGATCGCTACCAGATTGCGGCTCACCACAACTCCGAACCAATCGCTGATCGCGCGGTCTCCAAGCCTTAGTCCACACAGAGCGCGGACACCATCCTGCACTGCTCAGCCAACTACTGCCGGGCTCAACCAGTCCGCGCAGTCCGCGAAATTCAATCCGCAAAAATAGCCATCAAGACTACAGGCCGCCAACACCAGACCGCCGAACTCCAGCTCTAGTCTGCGCGGACAGTCCACCCAGGCCGCCCGGACTGCCTGATCAGCCACTTTCACTTCACAAATTTCAACATTTTTGGTTACCACCAGATTCGAATGCATCCTCCTGATGTCAAGGATGTCTCCTTTATCACGAGAGAGGGATGCTTCAGCTATAAAATGATGTTCTTTGGGCTGAAGAACGCGGGAGCTACCTACCAGCGTATGATGGATCGAGTCTTCCAGGGCTAGAGGGGGAGAAACCTGGAGGTCTATATTGACGATCTCATGGTCAAAAGCAAGGGTGTGGACTCGCACCTACGTGACCTGGAGGATACATTTACTACCATGTGGAAGTTCAAGATGAGGCTGAACCCCCTGAAATGTGTCTTCGGGGCAAGTCGAGGGAAGTTCCTTGGACATCTTCTGACCCCGGCAGGGGTGGAGCCTAACCCAGACAAGGTGAAGGTCATCCTAGAGCTAGAGTCACCACGCAACGCTAAGGAGGTCCAATGCTTGAAAGGCAAGCTGGACGGGCTAAGCAGGTTCCTCTCCAGGTCAGGAGAGAAATGCTCATCGTTCTTCAAGGTGATGCGGGATAATCAAAAGTTTGAATGGACAACCGAGTGTGAAGAGGCTTTCCAAAGGCTGAAGAGCCAACTCTCCCAAGCGCTGCTACTTCAAAGCCCAAAGGAGGGGGAGGATCTAGCATTGTATCTCGGGGTAGGAGTAGAGGTCGTAAGCTCTATTCTAGTTAGGGAAGAGGGGAAGAATCAATTGTCTATCTACTATGTTAGCAGGATCCTGAAGAAGGCGGAGCTTCGCTACCCCATTTTAGAAAAGCTGGCATATGCCTTAATCATTTCGGCCAGGAAGCTTCAGTCGTACTTCCAAGCCCATTCGATCAAGGTGATGATGGACCATCCCATTCACAAGATTTTTGAGGGAGTGGAACACTCAGGACAGTTGGCCAAGTGGTCTACTGAATTGAGTGAGTTTGACATCTTGTTTATGCCAAGGCTCTCCATTAAGGCACAAGTAGTAGCGGACTTCTTGGCCGACTATGTTATTAAGGTCAGGGCCGAGGAGCCACAGCCACATGGGGCATGGAAGATGATGGTTGACGGGGCTTCAGGGAAGCATTCCCTTGGGGGAGGAGTAGTGCTGGTAAGCCCTCAGGGGGTCACTATAGAACAAGCTGTGGTCTTGCACTTCTCGGTCACTAATAACCAAGCGGGTACGAGGCCATGATAGCCGACCTTCATTTGGCAAAGGAGCTTGAGATCCATGATGTGGAGGTATTCACGGACTCGTTGGTGTTGGCATCAATGATCCGGGGAGAGTTCAAAGCCCGGAAGCCCACCCTTGTAAAGTACTTATCCAAGGTAAGGGTTCTCATCGGAGGGTTCCGGACATTCTTAATCCAACATGTTCCCAGGGAGGAGAGTGTAGCAGTCGATCGGTTGGCTAAGTTTGGACCTCGGGGAGGAGGAAACCTGACTGAGCTATTCTTACCGGCGATCGAGGAAGGAGAGTTTATGGAAGTGGATTGACAACCCTCGTGGGTGGATCCATTCGTGACCTTTCTGACCACTGACGAGCTTCCAGAAGGGACCAAGGATGCAAAGAGCATCAGGCACAAAGCAGCTCATTACCTAATGCTTGAAGGGGGGTTGCATCGGAAGATATTGTCAGGGCTCCTGGCAAGGTGCGTGACAGAGGAAGAGATCCCAAGGATCCTGGAGGAGGTACACTTCGACGAATGCGGTAGTCATTCGGGGGGTAGGACGTTGGAAGCAAGGGTGGTCAGGCAAGGGTATTTCTGGCAGGCCCTGAGGAAGGATGCAGACGAGTTTGTGAGGAGGTGCCAAAAGTGTCAACTGTACGCCCCCTCCAGCTCTTGCTCGCTCAAAGGCTCTGAAGCATCACGACGCCATGGCCTTTTGCCATCTGGGGGATGGATCTAGTTGGGCCTTTTCCTCCGGCTAGTGGACAGAGAAGGTTTCTTCTAGTCATGATTGACTACTTTTCAAAGTGGCTGGAGGTCAAGGCGCATGCCAAGGTCACCTCCCAAGTCATTAGGAATTTCGTTTGGGGGGAGATCATATGCAGACACGGGTTTCCCCAAGCGATAGTGACAGACAATGGCCCCCAGTTCGCTAGTGAGGAGTTCATCAGCTTCTACACCCAACTGGGGATAGACCTTAGGTTTGACTCCGTCCACCACCCCAGGAGCAACGACCAGGTGGAGGCGGCGAACAAAATCATCGTTAGCTTGCTCAAGAATAAGGTGGAGAACTTGAGAGGGAGTTGGGTAGAACAACTCCCCTTAGTGTTGTGGGCCTTGCTGACAACTCCGAACACGGTCACCGGCGAGACCCTCTTCAAACTTTCTCACGGGTGTGAGGCGGTCCTGCCCGTGGAATTTGAGGTTCGGTCCCCACGGGTTGCGGCCGCGGGTGAAGGAGACGAGGTTTGGAGGTTGGAGAACGAAGGAGAGTTACACCTTTCGTTGGATATGGTTGAAGAGCTGTGCGATGTCGCAGTTATCTGGCAGGAGGAGATCAAATGGCGGATGGCGGAATACTTTGACAAGCATATTAGAATCAAACAGTTCGCGGAAGGGGATCTGGTGTTAAAGAAAGTTGATGTTATGGGGAGATCAGCCCCCGTGGGTAAGCTCAACTCAAACTGGGAGGGGCCTTGTATTGTTGAAAGGGTCCTGAGAACGGGAGGTTACCACCTCCAGGATATGGAGGGGAGGTCCATGAGCCACACTTGGAGCGGTGACGACTTAAAATGCTTTTACCCATGAGAGGAGGGAGGTGAGATTGTATATTCAAAGTCAAGTTTATTATATTATATTCACTAGTCTTTGTTTTACCTATTGTGAAATTCTGATGGAAAGGAAACTTTTGCACTATCCCGAGCCTGGCTCGGCCCCAAGTAGACCCGCTGCGCAGGCTTTCACTAGCTGGCAGGTCTGAAGGCTCGCCTGTGGGGTGATACCCCGAGTGCTGCTCGACCCCAAGTAGACTCGCTGCTCAAGCTCTCATTAGTTGGGCAGGGCGGTAGGCACACCTGGGGGGAAAGGACTTGGTCTTAGAAATGTTCTCGGAGATGCTTCAGCTTGGAAACTTTTGCACTACCCCGAGCCTGGGTCGGCCCCAAGTAGACCCGCTACGCAGACTCTCACTAGCTGGCAGGTCCGAAGGCTCGCCTATGGGGGTAAGGGATACCCTGAGTGCTGCTCGGCCCCGGGTAGACTCGCTGCTCAGGCTCTCATTAGCTGGGCAGGGCGGTAGGCACACCTGGGGGGAAGGAATTGGTCTTGGAAATGTTCTTAGAGATGCTTCAGCTTGGAAACTTTTACACTACCCCGAGCCTAGCTCGCCCCAAGTAGACACGCTGCGCAGGCTCTCACTAGCTGGCAGGTCCGAAGGCTTGCCTGTGGGGGGTAAGGGATACCCCGAGTACTGCTCGACCCCGGGTAGACTCGCTGATCAGGCTCTCATTAGCTGGGTAGGGCGATAGGCACACCTGGGGGGAAAGGACTTGGTCTTGGAAAAGTTCTCGGAGATGCTTCAACTAGGAAACTTTTGCACTACCCCGAGCCTAGCTCAGCCTCAGGTAGACCTGCTGCACATGCTCTCACTAGCTAGCAGGTCTGAAGGCTCGCCTATGGGGTAAGGGATACCCCGAGTGCTGCTCGGCCCCGGGTAGACTCGCTGCTCAGGCTCTCATTAGCTGGGCAGGGCGGTAGACACACCTGGGGGGAAAGGACTTGGTCATGGAAATATTCTCGAAGATGCTTCAGGTAGGAAACTTTTGCACTACCCCGAGCCTAGCTCGGCCCCAGGTAGACCCGCTACGTAGACTCTCACTAGCTGGCAGGTCTGAAGGCTCGCCTGTGAGGGTAAGGGATACCCCGAGTGCTGATCGGCCTCGGGTAGACTCGCTGCTCAAGCTCTCATTCAGGGCAGTAGGCACACCTGGGGGGAAAGGACTTGGTCTTGGAAATGTTCTCGGAGATGTTTCAGCTAGGAAACTTTTGCACTACCCCGAGCCTAGCTCGGCACCCGGTAGACCTACTGCGCAGACTCTCACTAGCTGGCAGGTCCGGAGGCTCGCCTGTGGGAGTAAGGGATACCCCGAGTGCTGCTCGGCCCCGGGTAGACTCGCTGCTCAGGCTCTCATTAGCTGGGCAGGTCGGTAGGCACACCTGGGGGGAAAGGACTTGGTCTTGGAAATGTTCTTGGAGATGCTTCAGCTTGGAAAATTTTGCACTACCCCGAGCCTGGCTCGACCCCTGGTAGACCCACTACACAGGCTCTCACTAGCTGGCAGGTCCGAAGGCTCGCCTGTGGGGGTAAGGGATACCCCCAATACTGCTCGGCCCCTGGTAGACTCGCTTCTCAGGCTCTCATTAGCTGGGCAGGGTGGTAGGCACACCTGGGGGGAAAGGACTTTATCTTGGGGATGTTCTTGGAAATACTTCGGTTTGGAAACTTTTGCATCACCCCGAGCAAGGCTCGACCCTGGGTAGACTCGGTGTCCGGGATCTCATCAACCAGGCAGGGCAGGAGACACACCTTAAGGGACAGGAAAAGAGTTTAGAAAGAGCTTGGGGAAAGTTTGGAAGTCTTGCAGAGCCTGGGAGGAAGGTAAGCATCCCCCACTCATTTGGGCAAGAGGTTCCCGGTAAGAGGTTCTCGGTAAGGGACCTTTGGCGGAAGCTCTTGACCAGACAGCTGAAAGTTCTCGGCAAAACTCTATTTGTTCGCGTATCACAGGAGGGCGACCCTCTTAAAAACTTATGGTCGGCGCTCTCGGCAGAGGGCTCTCGGCGGGAAGCACTTGGTAAAACTACGCTTGGCCTCGCCTTCCCGACAGGGTTTCACCTGTTGGTTTATCACTAAGGGTTGCAACTCTCCTACGGGCCTAGGGTCTCGGAGAGAGCGCATTGAGCAGCAATAGATAAAGAAAACATATCGCTTTTATGGTAAGGTAAGAGAAGAAGGGAGTTAATCATATATATATGAATGTTTACAAAAAAGGGTTACAGGCGAGAACATCTCGCACATTCAAAAAGAACAAACAAGTTAGCAGCAGCGAGTGAAGCAAGGATCTTCTGGGGGTTCCGCCGGATTCCCCGCTCGAGCTCTCTCCAGAGCTCCCGCTTGGGCTCTCGCCAGTGCTCTCGTCGGATGTCCCGCCGACTACCACGGGAGACTTCGGGACATCAGAGGGCGGGGAATCGGGTGCTCCCGCAGGCTTAAGGACAGGCTCGAAGAGCCAAGGAAGGAGCCTGCGGGCAGTGATGACCTCGCCACCCTCGTTCAGACATCCCACATCTCGCAACGTCTCTATCATTAGCCTGGCTGTTGACTGGGCGTTGACCTGCATCAGTTTGTCGATGTCATATTCGGAGTAGTGGCGGCTCTTCAGCCTCTCGTCTAGTGAGGGAGGAGGCGGGACCACAGCCGCAGCCGCTTCTGCGCGCTGGAGCTAGGCCTTTAACAGGACGTTCTCACATTCCAAACCGGCCAGCCTCGCGCGTAACAGCGAGCTCTGGGCGGAGTCCTGTGCGCAGAAAGCTCGTCAGCACATAAAGGAGCAAAGCGGATTATGAACTAAGAGGGGGAGCGAGAGGCCTTGGAGAGTCTCGCTTACCTCATCAGCTGGGCGGAGAGATAGGAGCTGTTGGGCATCCGCCAGCTTGGCCTTCAGGACGGCCGCATTGGCCACCGCCTCGTCTCTCGTTTTGTACATATCGGCGAAGTTGCGGTCTATGGTGATGCTTCGATGCGCTGACATGTGCGCGAGCTGAATCCCGCGCATCAGGGCTCGGATGGAGTCGTAGGCGAGCAGCCGGGTGGGCGACCGGTAAAACACGTTGCCTTCTTCTCGGCTATAAAGGCCATAGCCCAGCACGAAGGCATTGCCGATGACTTCATCCTGCTCCGTCCAGCTGAGAAGTAGGGTGGAGATCGAGGCCCGGTTGGCTTCAGGATCCCACCAAATTATGGGTTTCCCCTCCGCGCCGAGGAACTTGTCCCTAAAGCCGAAGTTCTGATGCCCTCTCAACATCTGCTTGGGTGGGAATTGGGCAGCAGTCTCGGCGGCCGCCCTCTCATCACCAGCTCCACCTATGGTTGACAAATTCTCGGCAGGAGCCCTTGCGGCGACCTCAGCAGTAGTACTCGCCTGGCCTGCTATGGATAGGATCTCGGCAAAAGATCGGGCCCCGACGAAAGATCGGGCGGGATATGCCGACACGGACTTCCCCTTTTTCGTAGCAGTGGGCCTAGGTCTCTTAAGAGGGGAGGAGGAGATGGCGTTGAGTTTTCGCTTCCGTTCTCTAGGTTCGGAGGGGGGAGCCGGTTCATCTCGGCAAGCGAGCGCGACGGATTTCGTGAGAGCCAGAGGGTCGGCGAGAGCCCTGGACTCATCAAATGGTTGGTGGAGGGGGATTTCTCGCTCGCCTATGAGATCAACAACGGTTAGCTCTACATCTTAAAGAATATAATCGCATGGCCAAGTCGAGAGCATACCTTCACCAGGAGGCACAGGCTGAAGGGAATCAAGGTCCCGTCTAAGGAACCAGACGTCGAAGTCCTTGGTCCCAAAGAACTCGAGGATGGCGCTCTCGCGCGACCCAAGAGCGGGTGGCTTATAAGCCGCGTCGTCATACTGGACGGGCGCGAGAGGGACGTTGTCGAAGTTGCCCGAGACGTAGACAAACTTCTCGCTCCAATGATGGTTTTTTTTGGCGAGGCCGCAAGTCTTGAGCAGCTGCCTGGAGAAAAATACTACCCCTCCGCTCTTGGCCCGGAAGATGAATAGCTTCCGAAAAATGGGCAGGCTGAATTCTATCCGCTCGGCCCGCATGTAGCAGATGAATGCTATCAGGATGGCGACCGAGTTGGGGTTGAGTTGGGCGGGATGATTCAGGCCCACGGTTTCGACGGGTTAAACTACGCGCTCTCAGGTTTGAAGATTAAATAAAATATGCAGCGAGCAATATTTTCTCTAAAACAATTATACTGACTACTCAACTAATTTAGCAACACACAAAACAAAGGAACGCTACCCCTTTTATAGATTGAACAAGGGCTATAGGCCAATGTTCGCTCTAGCGAAAAGGACTCACACGATCCGGACAATTAGTTATTCGAATTAAATTATACACAAACAATTCACAATTCTAATAAAAGAAAATCCGGGCTAAATTAGTGATTTAAAATTAAGTTAAAAATCAATCCCAAAAACTAATTAATATGAGGGTTGCCAAATCACTTGAACACCGAAGAAATCAAGGCTAAGGAAATCGATTTCTACAAGTGTTCACGAAATTTACCCGCTCCAATTCTATGAAAAATATTCGGGAAAATAATGCTTAAAATTTAGATTTTAATTAGCACGATTTTAATATAAATCAGGACAAATTACAAGCCTTCTAATTCCACCAATTCTCACAATAATTTACAAGAAACACACAAAGTGTTGGTTTAGAAATCGTTACCCAAAATCCTAAGAATAATCCGTCCACAAGATGAGTGGAGGAGGCGCACAAGACGGTGATTGAATCTATCTCCACGCGACTCCACGGATCCGCACCGGACGATGAAAACGCGAGCCGTTTTCCTTTGCAAAGCCTAGGTGAGGGATAAACTTGAAGGCCAATATATATGGAAAGATGAGAGAGGAAAGGTGGTGGGAATATCGCCAAAGTGGAAGGAGGGGCTAGTCGGTTATTATTTTTGATGGAGTTGGGTGCTCGGGTTGTGGGGTGGAGAGGGAGGAAAGAGAGGGGGTGGCCAGTTTTGCAAGGAGGGGAGGAGAGGTTGGCCGAGAGGTTGAAGGAGAAAGAAAGGGCCGAACTTGGAGAGAGGGAAAAGGGAGGCCGAAAATAGGGAAGAGGAGGAGGAGGGAAGAGGAGGTGGCCGAACCACTAAGAGGGAGAGAGGGAGGAGGCCGGCGGCCAAGAGAGGGGGCAAGAGAAGGGGGGGACGAATTTTCTCAAAGGGGGAGAGAGAGAGGAGGGAGGGAAATTCAAATTTTGAATTCAAAGTTTCAATTTTTCATTCTCTAATAAAATCCTTCATAACATGGCAGCCTACACCACTCCATCTCCTCCAATTCAAAATTCAAAATAAAACTATGATGGTTATATGCACCCATCATGAAATAAAAACAATACAAAATTTAAATGCATGAAATTAAAATACTCTTGATGATTATAATCACTCATCATTACATGAAATTAAAATAATAATGAAATGCTTGGAAATAAAATGCTTAAATTAAAAAATGCATTAAATAGAAATTATTAAAATTATAATTGATAAAATATATAATTATAATTATTTAATTTATAATTATATATTTTATTTAATGGCGGCGGCGGACGTCGTGCAAAACATGTAGCGGCGATGGCGGCGGGCGTCGTGGTAGAAATCTCATCCTCGAGCTTGCGGCAACGATCGTCCCAATCCACGAACTCTCTCAGATGAGGATCAATGGCGGCCGCATCAGAAAAGTCTCCATCACGAGAACCACCCCGTAATATCGGAGAGCTTGGCGCATCTCCGGCCAGAGGGGGAGGCGGAAGCCCACCTCAAAGTGTTCCAAGGGGATGGCGAGCTCCCCGCTTGCGCAAGATTGACCCTGTCAATGTTGCCTTGGTTTCTCGCGGTGAACCCATTGGGGATGTAGTTGGTGGTTATCAGATGGTACTCGTCTAGGGTCAGGCGGCAAGAAGGAAATTTGTGTTTTAGGAAGGCTTGCGCACAGTTGGAACGACCTTCGCTCTTGCCCGACATTGTGAGTGAGAAGGCGAGAACTGCTGGGAAGAGGGCGAGAACGGGAGAAAGAAGAAAGTAAAGTCGCAGAGAAGCACGATAGAGGCAAGGAAGGAGGCAAAAGTTTCGGATCAGAGAAATAAATGTGGTAGGTGTATCAGCCTATTTATAGAAAACGTGGTAATGATGATTTTTCCAAAGAGACGGTGGGGGTACGACCGTCAAGTCCCGAGGTGTCAACGCTTCGTTTTTTGCTCTTACACATCATGACCACTTAAGCCAGCAGGGGGCGAGAACCCCTAGGCGAAACCTCGGTCCAGAGATAAGATGATAACTAACAAGCGAGAAGAAGGCGTCCACGCAAGCATCAGAAAACAAACCATAAAAACACAAACAAGACAAAAGCAGAAATAAAGGGCTCTCGCCGGGCGAGAGCCATATAATAACAACAACCAAGCAATTAAGTTATTATTCGTCAACAGTTCATAAAGGGGTACATGGCGAGAAGGGTGGGCCGAGAGGTGGGGAGTAAGGGAAGCGAGACAAACAATTCAGTATTGCTCCCATCGCCATCGTCCTCGGTCCCTTCTTACCGTACTTGGAGGAACCCGTGGGTTGAAATAGGCCATCAGGGCGGTGCACTCGAGGTTTATCAGGCGCGCTTGGTCTCGAATTCGCGCAACATACCGCCCTGGGGATGTCTCGACGGTGAGTGTATCCTGCCGCACCGTCTCGCCGATAAGGTGGGTGTAGTCCCGCTCGATGACCTCCATTCGTCGCTCCACCATCCTGTGGAGTCTCTTCACTGCAGAGGAGTTGTCCCGCTCCCATCGCGCGAGCTTCGACAAGAGTGTCGCCACCCTCTTTCGCTGATTCCTACCATTCCCGACGGCATCCAGAAACTCTTCCATCTCATCAAAAAGAAGGGAAGGGGGAGCTTTCAGTGTCTTCCTTTTCCTCTTCATCTTCGTCCTCGTGTTCATCTTCCTCCTCTTCGGCTCCATCCCTGGGCTCCATAACCCCAGTCAAAGGAAAGATGGTTCCAATCATAGTAAGGGGGGCAGCAGAGGAAATGGTGAATTCTTGCGTACCTGCAGCATGGCCAGAGCAATCAACCAATGATAGGTGAGAGGGTTCGGGCTCCCCCTCGGGTTTCTTTCCAAAGAGGAGGTGGAGCGGCTTGCCTCGCCCCGGGTGGAATGCCTTACGCGAAACCGTCCCGACCCCGTCGGGAGAAGGGGCGGGGACGTCCTCTCTCGCGGGAGGGCGAGACCCCGATGGGGGCGTGAAGGGTTTGACGACAACTCCTCCAGCCAGGAGGGCGAGATCAACCGCCGGGTTGACAGTGTCGGCGTGTACTATTTCATTTCCCTGGATGAGAAGGCCCGGGCTTGCGGGCGCGGGCGCTGCGAGAGGTCATCTAGCAGGGGAAGAGCAAATTAAAAAGAAAAAGCTGGACAGTGGGGGTGAAGGTTACTTGGGGTTCTTTGAAGGTCAGCCAGAGGAGTGGCCTCCGGGACCCGTGGTGGATCCCTAGGGGGAGAGGCGCTGACTCTATGGCCGTTGGCAAGGACCCGGTGTCGGCATCTTGAAGCGCCCCTGCGAGAAGTGCGACATATCAATTATCGTTTTCTTTTCTTCAACAGATCACAGTTCTCGCTAGCAGGCGATCGAGGAGACATACTTTTTGCGAGGGAGATGGATTATCCGCACGGCTTGGGGTCGGGGTAGGCGGAGCCCGGTTCTCACTTAAAAGGTCTCACTTGACCGACTTAACCTTCCTCTTTTTTTCTTGAGTTGAGGGGGCTCGGTGGCCGGCGCCTTTCTTGCCAACCAAGGCGCTACCAAGGAGCTGTTGGCGCGGGCTCGCGCCTGTTCCGCGTCAATGTGGTCTTGAAGGTCTCGTGAGAGCCACTTCTCGGCGAGTTCAGGGCGCATTTCGAGACCGTGCAAGAACTCAAACAGGGGGCGACAGCATCAGGGATGGTTTTGAGACTATTAGCAGATATATATAGCCGTTGGGGGCCACCAAAATATTACTTTTCAGGACAGCACGTGCTCATCGAATATAAGGGTTGGACGTGTCTTTTCAAGCACAAAGCTAGCTCGAAAAGAGCGGGGATTGTGTACAACCCCATATTCGCTGAGTGGGACCCAGAAGCACTAAGGGCCAGGTTTGGGCTAGCTTCGGGCTAGCCTTGGGTGAGACTTGAACTCCATGAGCGAGAAGGTTCTCGCCAAGTTAGGAGCAGGCGAGAGCGATCGCGCAACAAGTAAGCGGTTCGTCGAGCAGAACTCGATGTGCACCAAGATAAACCAGGTCTCGACCGAGGCATATTCCCGCCCAGAGGCGGGCGAGAAGGTTCGCGCGGGAAGGTTCGCGCCTCATGAGGCTAGGGGCAGGCACAACCCTTTAGCATTCGTTAATACTCTTTTAGCTCCCGCCTGGTGAGGGCGGGGGAGTTCTCGGCAAGAAGTAAGCGTGAGAGCCTTCAGTTCTCGGCAGGAAGGCTCCCACCGGGTAGGGCCAGGGTGAAATTACCTGGTTGCCCTCAGGTAAAATTACCTATATACCCTCAGGGTCTGCATTTAGCTTCTCAGAACAACGGAGTTTAGCTATTGGCAGACCAGTCAGGGGTAATTTAGTAATTTCAGGTCAGCAAAGGCTATAAATAGACCCACAGGGGCTCCTCAGAAAGCAAGCTTTCATATTTTCCCAAAGTTTTATTAGTGTTTTCTGAGGAGGTCCTAGCCCAGCATTTGGCTTTAGAGGGAAAGCTCTCAGTGATCTTTCGGGTAAGAGGTGGGACCTCCTAGCCGAGGCTTTGGGTCGGTTTCTGGTCCTTTACTGCCAGTCAGAGGTTGGTGGGAAAAGTAGGTGTTGTCTACACCCCTGATTTCGAACTTTCGTTGAGGTCAAATTTTGACTTCAACAGCCTCAAACATTTTGTTGACAGCTGCAGCAAAGAAAAAAATAAGGCAAAATATATAACCATGGAAAAGGATGACAAACAAGATTGTGAAAAAGATAGAACCACAAAAAACTGAAGAGTGCACTCTAAGAGGCATTTACACAAACAATAAATGTGCAAAACATTTTATACTAAAAAACAGACTTTTGATTTCTGAAAATCAAAAACATTTTATTTTTGATTTCAAAAAAACATTAAAGATAAAAAGGACCAAAACCTAAGAATATGAGTAGAGAACGGAAGAAAAGGGTGACATTTAGGGTTTGTTTGGTAATCCGTTTTGGGGCGTTTCGTTTCCCTAAAACGCACCACCAAATTATGTTCCTATTTGTTTGTTCGCCTCCCGCTCCAATCGTCAGCGTTTCCCTCCTTCAACATTTTCGCCCTCTGCAAGCGCCAAACCAGACCTCCAGTTAACCGCATTTTCAGAAATATCAACCTCGCTGGAACACATCGTCGGAACTCAGGCCTATTCCGAGCTCTAGCTCCTCCGTTTGGAGATCACTGCCACCGCTGCCGGAACCGGCGAAACTGCCGCCTCCGCCTCCACAGACGGGAAAACATGGGTTGCTGCCGGTGACGGAGCCGCCGATAGCCTGCCTAGAGCCCACCCGCTGGCTCGCCGGACCCATGCGAACCCGCCGGGGGTATCCCGTGGCCTAGATCTGGGTTGGGCCTCATGGTCAAGGCCACCGCCGGCGGTGGCCCTCCCGGAGCGCCGACGGGATACCATTGCGGGTTCGTCGGGGTCCGTAAACCCTACCGGTGGGCTCCGATCATGCCGCTGCCGGCGGAGGTGCGTAGAAGCTGGGCAGAGACTGGGCGGATACAGTGTAGAGGCAGACGGAGGCAGGCGGAGGCGGGAGTTAATACAGTTTGTTGAAACCAAAAACTAGGTCTCTCGTGGCGTTCGGGGTCCCAAGAAAGGGGTGACCTTACACCTACTACACTCAGGAGAACGTCATAGGTCAAAGGCTCAAGAAGCTAGGAATAGACCCTCGGCTCTAGCGTGAAGGTCTCACCTCACACCCGGACGACCTTTGAGGTCTCCCCCTCCTTAGCCAATGCTTGAGCTAGATGCCTTGGAGGAAGAGAGCAGAGAGATTTAAGTGGCTAAAAAGCAATGCTCTCCAAGGCACCCTCAAAAGTCTATTTATAGTTTTCCCAAACCTAGGGACCAAAAAGCCAGAAATACCCCTAAGACAAATAGGTCCTAGGCCAATAGAAAACATCCACACCAAGAGGTAAAGAGGTAATTCCACCCCTAGGGGTACAACGGTAAAAGCATGGTCAAAAGAGGTCCGAGGCGAGCTGGCTGCTGAGCGAGCACTGGCCGGGCAAGACCGGCAGCCTAGGCAAGAAGGCGGTCTGGGCGAGACCGGCGGCCTGGGAGAGACCGGCGGCTGGGCGAGACCGACGACCTGGGAGAGACCGGCGGCCTGGGCGAGAAGGCGGCTTGGGCGAGACCAGCGGCCTGGGCGAGACCGGCGGCCTGGGCGAGACCGGCGGCCTGGGCGAGACCGGCGGCCTGGGCGAGACCGGCGGCCTGGGGGAGACCGGCGGCCTGGGCGAGACCGGCGGCCTGGGCGAGACCGGCGGCCTGGGCGAGACCGGCGGCCTGGGCGAGACAGGCGGCCTGGGCGAGATGCGGCCTGGGCGAGCTGCGGCGAGGCGGTCTACGAGCTGGCGACTTGGGCGAGCTGTGGCATGGGCGAACTGCGGCTAGCGGCCTATGAGATGGCGACCTGGGCGAGCTACGACTAGGCGGGTACTGGCCGGGATGACCCCTCAAAGGGGCCGGGGGAGACAAATATTTCATCTCCCTACTAGTATATTATGCAGGTTGAGCCTAAATTGGCCACCAAGAGTGCCAAACCCCTCAAAAAGCTTAAAAATGCATAGCTAGCCTCGCGCCTGCTGGAGGGACCCCACTCTGCGAATACGGGATTGTACACAATCCCCGCTCTTTTCGAGCGAGTTCCACGCTCGGAAAGAAACATCCAAACCAACGTATTCGCCGAGTGTAGTTCTTTTGCATGGTTGAAAAGATACTTAGCCTCTCCGGGGGGTCGACCTGTCATGCCAGCTAATGGGGGCCTGGGTGACGAGACGGCCTTAGGGTAAAAAAACGCTTGGCCTCCCCGAGGGGTCAATCTGTCATGCCAGCTAATGGGAGCCTGGGTGACGAGACGACCTCGGGGTAAAAAACACTTGGCCTTCCCGAGGGGTCAACCTGTCATGCCAGCTAATGGGAGCCTAGGTGACGAGACAACCTCAGGGTAAAAAACACTTGGCCTCTCCAAGGGGTAAACCTGTCATGCCAGCTAGTGGGAGCTTGGGTAACGAGACGTCCTCGGGATAAAAAAACACTTGGCCTCCCCGAGGGATCAACCTGTCATGCCAGCTAATGGGAGCCTGGGTGACGAGACGGCCTCGAGGTAAAAAAACACTTGACCTCCCTGAGGGGTCAACCTGTCATGCTAACTAATGGGAGCCTGGGTGACGAGATGGCCTCGGGGTAAAAAACACTTGGCCTCCCCGAGGGGTCAACCTGTCATGCCAACTAATGGGTGCATGGGTGACGAGACGGTCTCGGGGTAAAAAAACACTTGGCCTCCCCGAGGGGTCAACCTGCCCTGCCAGCTAGTGGGAGACTGGTTAGCGGAATCATCTCGAGGATAGGACTGCTCACCCCTCCGAGAGATCAACCTGCCCTGTCAGCTAGTGGGAGCCTGGTCAACGGAATCATTTCGGGGTAAGGCCTGCTCACCTATCTGAGAGATCAACCTGCCCTGCCAGCTTGTGGGAGCCTGATCAGTAGAATCATCTGGGGGTAAGGCTTGCTCGCCTCTCCGAGAGATCAACCTGCCCTGCCAGCTAGTGGGAGCCTGGTCAGCGGAATCATCTCGGGGTAAGGCATGCTCACCTCTCCGAGAGATCAACCTACCCTGCCAGCTAGTGGGAGCATGGTCAGCGGAATCATCTCGGGGTAAGGCCTGCTCATCTCTCTGAGAGATCAACCTGCCCTACCATCTAGTGGGAGCCTCGGGGTAAGGCCTGCTCACCTCTCCGAGAGATCAACCTGCCTTGCCAGCTAGTGGGAGCCTAGTCAGCGAAATCATCTTGGGGTAAGGCCTGCTCACCTCTCCGAGAGATCAACCTGCCCTGCATGCTAGTGGGAGCCTGGTCAGCGGAATCATCTTGGGGCTAGGCCTGCTCACCCCTCCAAGAGATCAACCTGCCCTGCCAGCTAGTGGGATCCTGGTTCAGCGGAATCATCTCGAGGTAAGACCTGCTCACCTCTCCGAAAGATCAACCTGCCCTGCCAGCTAGTGGGAACCTGGTCAGCAGAATCATCTCAGGGTAAGGCCTACTCACCCCTCCGAGAGATCAACCTGCCCTGCCAGCTAGTGGGAGCCTAGTCAGCAGAATTATCTCAGGGTAAGGCCTGCTCACCTCTCCGAGAGATCAACCTGCACTGCCAGCTAGTGGGAGCCTCGTCAGCAGAATCATCTCAGGGTAAGGCCTGCTCACCTCTCTGAGAGATCAACCTGCCCTGCCAGCTAGTGGAAGCCTGGTCAGCGGAATCATCTCGGGGCTTTTCATGGATCACAAATGTTTTCCGACGGTCCTTTTCATCAATCATAGTTGATACAATGCAAGCAAATGTTCATTATAAGAGATGATCCACTTCACTACCTCCCTCTTCCCTCGTGCATCATCGGATCCCTCCTCAGGTGCCCACATCAACCCTGTCCTCACATCTCTCCCCTACCGCCTCGGGTTGGACTTCTTCAATCCGTACTGGATCTTGCGGTTGTTGAGGCTATTGAGGTTGTAGTGCCGGAGCTCTTGTCCTTCTCAAATCCAGGAATTCAGGGCAAGTAGCTGTTGCATGGCCCTCCTCCTGGTGGAAATCAAAGTAGGGTAACTCTACTCTGACTCTTCATCTTCCCGCGCGGTTCCTCCTCTCCCTTCGACCAATCGTCATCGCTTGCTGCAGTGAGGATAGGAGCTTCCTAGGGGGCTTGCCTTTGGAAGTTGAACCTTGGCCTCCATAAAAATCCCCCAACCCTAGATGAGACCTCTCCCTGGACCCTGAACGGGCCCTCCTTGCTGCCTCCAACCAGGTTCCCGACCTTCCTGAGGTCCCTGGAACCCCTGAGCTCTCTGCTCTTCTCTCCTTCTTCCCTCTTGATGCCTCGAGCCACCTTGCTCCTTCGGCTCCGCTTCTGCTAACTTTGTCAACCTCTTGACAAATGGCGGGTTGGCCGCCTTAGTTGTTATCTCCTCTGCTGCCCTTTTCCATCAGCTCCTCGAAGGAAAGGGGGGCCCTTCGGGTTAGGCTAATCTTGAAGAACCCCTCACACAACCCCACTGTGAACGCCATCTGGAGGGCATACCCCGGCATCTCATGGATATCTAGGATCTCCTCTTGGAATCTGTCAACATAATGGACCAGCGACTCCTCTGCCCCCTGCCTTATCAGGAAGATGGACTCAAGACTCTTCTTCCTCTTCTTGGAGGTTGAGAAGCGAAGCTGAAAGCTCCGACTCAAGTCCTCGAACCCATAGATCGATCTCGGTGGGAATTGGTGGAACCAGTCCCTTGTCTTCTCCTTCAACATGATCGCGAATAGGCGACACTTGAAGGAATTTGTCATCGGCCTGATGGAGATGACATCTTCAAACCATTGTAGGTGCTGGACGGGGTCATCCTTCCCGGTATAGTAAGCCATGTCAGGCTCTCTGAACCCCTCGGGAGCGGGAGCTGAGATGATCAACTCACTGAAGGGTGACCCCCTGAGTGGTGGTCTCGTAACCTCTACTCACGCACTCTACTCTCCTGGAAGGTTAGCACTTGCCGGGCTGGGGAACAACTCTCGGTCGGTGAGGTCTCTCTCGACCCCCCTCTCCCATCCTTTCCTTCCCAGGCCGTCTCCCTGGTGCACTTCCCTCTACCCCCCTGGGGTCATCTCGATGGGGCCCCTGGGAGTCGACTCATCGAGAGTGGGGGGAGCTAGCTTTTGGGGCGTTGGAGTGGAGCTGCCACCCCAAGGAGCAATACTTCACAGCATCTCCATGATGCCTTGGATGGATGTCATGAACTCTCCCCTCCCTACAAAGTGTCCTGGGTTGGGGAGCTTGCTAAGATCATCACCACCTCCCTGATCTCCAGCCATGACACTCTCCCGAGATCTTCTATGCTGGTCACTCTCCACGCTCACCGCACCAAAATGTTGAAACCAAAAACTTGGTCTCTCATGGAATTCAGGGTCCCAAGAAAGGGGTGACCTCACACATACTACACTCAGGAGAACGTCACGGGCCAAAGGCTCAAGAAGCTAGGAACAGACCCTCAACTCTAGCGTGGAGGTCCCACCTCACACCCGGACGACCTTTGAGGTCTCCCCCTCCCTAGCCAATGCTTGAGCTAGGTGCATTGGAGGAAGAGAGCAAATGGATTTAAGTGGCTAAGAAGCAATGCTCTCCAAGAAATCCTCAAGGGTCTATTTATAGTTTTCCTAAACCTAGGGACCAAAAAGTCAGAAATACCCTTAAGAAAAATATGTCCTGGGCCAATAGAAAACATCCACACCAGCGGGTAAAGAGGTAATTCCACCCCCGGGGGTACAACGGTAAAAGCATGGCCAAAAGAGGTCCGGGCGAGCTGGCTGCTGAGCGAGAACAGCGACCTGGGCGAGAAGGCGGCCTGGGCGAGACCGGTGGCCTGGGCGAGAAGAAGGCGGTCTGGGCGAGACCGGCGGCCTGGGCGAGAAGCCGGCCTGGGCGAGACCGGCGGCCTGGGCGAGAAGGCGACCTGGGCGAGACCGGCGGCCTGGGTGAGACCAACGGCCTGGGCGAGACCGGCGGCCTGGGCGAGACCAGCGGCCTGGGAGAGACCGACGGCCTAGGCGAGACGCGACCTGGGCGAGCTGCGGCTAGGCGTCCTACTTGCTGGCAACCTGGGCGAGCTGCGGCTAGGCGGCCTGCGAGCTAGCGACCTGAGCGAGTTGCAGCTAGGCGAGTACTGGCCAGGACGACCCCTCAAAAGGTCCGGGGGAAAGACAGATATTTCATCTCCCTACTAGTATATTATGCAGGTTGAGCCTAAATTGGCCACCAAGAGTGCCAAACTCCTCAAAAAGCTTAAAAATGCATAGTTAGCCCCGCGCCTGCTGGAGGGACCCAACTCCACGAATACGGGATTGTACAAGTATCATTAAAAATTTTATGTAAATTTTATACAGTAACATTAAAAATATAATAATAATTTAAAATAAATATTTATATATAAATATGTATAAATATATATTAAAATTTTAAAATATATATACCTTAAAAAATAATTAATTTTATATTTTAAAAAAATTTTATAATATTTATAAAACGCCATCGCAGATTAGCCAAATGGTTTTCTGTTCTGAACAGCTCTGCAAACACAGACTACCCAAACAACTCTCAATTTCCAGCATCCGGTTTCCATCAGTTTCATTTACAAACATGCATTTACAACAGCTCCTTTTATAACCGCAACCGCTCTCCCAAATGAAGTCTTACATGCAGGAATCCTGAGATTCAGGAAAAGAATGAGGTGTTACCAAGTTGAGAAATGGATGTTAGGGAATCAGATTGCTGGAATCCTGAGAGACTGAGATGCATGAAGTAGTGTTAGGGAAGCCTGAGATGCGGGAATCGAAGATGTCGAGCTTCAAATCTTGAGGAATCGAAAATGTCGGGCTCAGGCCTAGCGGAAATGAAGATGTGCGGCTTCAGATATTGAGGAATCAAAGATGTCAGGCATCATGTTTGAGGAATCGAAGATGTCCTTGCGTCGTCGCTGACTCGCCGTGTAGTCAGGGAACTGTGAAATCGTCGTGCCCGTGGTCGTGATTCGTGAAGATATCTTGCGGGTTGCGACGCTGCCTCGTTGGGAATGGTCGAATGGGAATCTCAAAATTGACCTAAAATTTAATTATCCAAATGACAAAATCACCTCACTGTTAATTTATTAACGAAAATGATAAACGAGGACTGATTTGGAATTATGTGAAAGTTAAGGGACTCATTTGAACCAAATAATACTTAAAGGACTGATTTGAAAAAGAGAAGAGAATTGCGGGTGTTGCGGTCTAACTTGACGTCCCGATCGGACCGGAATACCTGGATCGTCTTAGCTCTCGGAACGATCGAGCGCGCACACAATCAAATGAGTAGGTCGATTGTACGCAAACAATTTTAACGTGGAAAAACTCCTCAACTGGATAAAAAACCACATGACCAGATTTGTGCCGGTCAAAGTCCATTATTCTCTGGTTGTTACAGCTTGTTTGTGAAGTCGAGGGTGACATGCCACCTCTCGTTACAGTTTTGGGGGTGAGAGAATACTTGGCACACGACGGGCGACAGGCCGTCACATCGAGAGTTGTTACAAATTGAGCTTCGCGCTGGTGGTCTTCAGTTAGCGGCTTGCTGAGTCTGGACGTGGAGCGGAGCACCTGGATTTGCGGTGGCAGAGGCCACTTAAAACTTGAGTGATTTGGCTTCGTCGGATGGCTTTGACTTGACCGGTTTGAAAGCTTGACCAATTTGTAGCTCGGGTGCGGCTCAGGAGCGGCTCGGGTGCTGCTCATAGGAGGAATTCAGTAGAGCTTCAATCTGAGGAAGATGAAGACTCGGATGAAAAAAAGTGAGAAATGAGGAGGTTTGTGACTCCTTTTATAGGCTCCGAGTGATAGTTATGGTATTTACGCGGCTATCTGCACACCATAACCACCATCATGATTACTTTCGGTATAATCTAAATGCACGTATTTCGCTATTTGGAGACCATTTAAATAACTTTTAAAATATTAATTAAATCCCGCATTCCCCCCCCCCCACTAACCTGGTGGTTAGTGGGTGGTTACGCGTCAATCGGACGACCGGGAACGCCCCCACCGATCAGACGATGGGAGCGGAACTCCACGGGCGGCCGACGAACTCGCTACCATGTTCGCCGGCAAGGGGAGGATTGCCGCTGGCAGAGAGGGGCGGTCGGCTCGGCCTCCCCTTGGTCGTAAGGCGGTAGCCAAGGAGGGGTGGCCGGCCTTGCTGCGCCTTGGCCGTCGGGCGGCGACCAAGGAGGAGCGGCCGGCCTGACCTTCCAGCTGAGGCTTAGGGTCAGTTCTCCGTTCTTCGTTGCTAGTCAGGGGTCGGGGTTGGGAGAAATAGGTGTTAGCTACACCCCAAGGTCCGAACTCTCGTTGAGACCAGTTTTTTTGCTTCAATATATATGATAAGGATATATGGTGTGTATGTCATAAGTATGTATGTATGGTATGATATGCGGGTTATGATTCATATATGTGCAACTCACCCACACTAATTCGTGATCATAGACCTTTAGTTCTCTCTTTTTGGAGTTAGCTTAACTCTCAGGTACTGCCGTTGTGGCTACAACAGCAGTGGAGCGGGCGTCTCCACTCTTAGGCGGGTATACACACTACTAGGCCTAGACTTTCCATACGCCTTTAAAGGACACACTAGAGTCTCTGCTACTAAACCGCTGGCAAATCCACCAAACTTTTAGGTCGGGTGTGCGTTTTTGGGAATTGTCCTCCAGACTGCAGTATAAATAACTTACTGGTCCCTCAAAACCTCACACCTCACCTGAGTCACCGTACTGTCATCGATGTGACGATTGGCCCAGTACCGTATTATTGGAACCGAGATTCGATTCCACCTAGAGTTCGGACCTAGGGTGCAGCTCACACCTACTTCTCTCAAGTCATCCCTTGGTGATAGACTTGCATTTGGAAATGAACCTTGGCTCTAGTGTGGATTTCTGAAAACAGTCTGCAAATAGCCGACCTCTACTGCTATAAGATTATAGAATTACCCCGGGGCTGGTCTTCCAACAGCCAAACTCTGCTATTTTGAACAGCTATTCACAGCCCACCAGGGGCAAAATAGCAGACCCTCAAGTCGGGCGAGACCCTCAAGCCGGGCGAGACCCTCAAGTCGGGGAGTACTCTAGTCGAGAGAGTACTCCAACCGGGCAAGAACTCCAGCCAGACGATTACTCCAGCCGGGCGAGTACTCCAGTCGGGTGAGTACTCCAGCCGGCCGAGAACTCCAGTCGGGCGAGTACTCCAGCTGGACGAGTAGTCCAGCCGGGCGAGAACTCCAGCTGGGCGAGTACTCCAGCCGGGAGAGTACTCCAGCCGGGCGAGTACTCCAGCCGGGCGAGTACTCCAATCGGGCGGGTACGCCAACCAGGCGAGCCGGGCAAGAACTCCAGTCGGGCGAGTACACCAGTCGAGCGAGTACTCCAGCCAGGCGAGCCGAGCGAGAACTCCAGCCGGGCGAGTACTCCAGCCAGACGAGTAATCCAGTTGGGCGAGTACTCCAGCCGGGCGAGAACTCTAGTCGGGCGAGACCCTCCAGCCGGGCAAGAACCCTCGAGCTGGGTGAGACCCTCCAGCAGAGCGAGAACCCCCGAGCCGGGCGAGAACCCTAAAGCCTGTCGAGAACCCTCAAGCCGGGCGAGAACCCTCCTGTCGGGCGAGAACCCTCCAGTTGGGCAAGAACCCTCAAACCAAGCGAGAACCCTCAAGCCGGGCGAGAACCCTCAAACCGGGCGAGAACCCTCCAGCCGGGCGAGAACCCTCAAACCGGGCGAGACCCTCAAGCGGTCGGGGCAGGTGCCGGCCTCGCGCCACACCCGGCCCCTGAAGAAGGGGCCGGGGTGAGTGTCGGCCTCCCGCCGCACTCTTCCCTTGAAGAGTACACCAAGCACTAGCAAGCTAGACAAATTTTTGGTCCCCCTACTAGTATATCATGCAGATCAATAATAAATTGGACTCCAGGAGTGCAAAACCCCCTAAAAGCTTTCAAATGTGTAGCAAGTCTTACGCCTTGTTAGGGGTCCCCATTCCGTGAATACGGAATTGTACACAATCCCCGCTCTTTTCGAGCGAGTTCCACGCTCGGAAAGAAACATCCAACCCAACGTATTCGCTGAGTGTAGCGCTCTTGAAGCCGAAAATACTTGGCCTCTCCAAGGGGTCAACCTGTCATGTCAGCTAACGGGAGCCTAGGTGGTGAGATCCCCTCCGGGTAGAATTCACTTTGCCTCCACGAGGGGTCAACCTGCCCTTCCAGCCAATGAGAGCCTGGGTAGCGAGATCCCCTCCGGGTAGAATTCACTTAACCTCCACGAGGGGTCAACCTGCTCTTCCAGCTAATGGGAGCCTGGGTGGCGAGATCCCCTCCGGGTAGAATTCACTTAACCTCTACGAGGGGTCAACCTGTCATGCCAACTAATGGGAGCCTAGGTGATGAGATCCCCTCCAAGGGTGGAGCTTTCTCTCCACCGAGGCACATTTGACCCATCCAGCTAGTGAGAGCCTGGGTGAGGAGATCCTCTCGGGGTTTGATTCTTTTTCTCCACCGAGGCACATTCGACACATCCAGCTAGTGAGAGCCTGTATGAGGAGATCATCTCGGGGTTGGAACTTACTCTCCACCGAGGCACATTCGACCCATCCAGCTAGTGGGAGCCTGAGTGAGGAGATCCTCTCGGGGTTGGAACTTACTCTCCACCGAGGCACATTTGACTCATCCAGCCAGTGAGAGCCTAGATGAGGAGATCCTCTCGGGGTTGGAACTTACTCTCCACCGAGGCACATTCGACCCATCCAGCCAGTGAGAGTCTGGGTGAGGAGATCCTTTTGGGGGTTGGAACTTACTCTCCACCGAGGCACATTTGACCCATCAAACCAGTGAGAGCCTGGGTGAGGAGATCCTCTCGGGGGTTGGAACTTACTCTCCACTGAGGCACATTTGACTCATCCATCTAGCTGGGTGAGTCCTCTCGGGGTTGGAGAGCCTACTCATCCAGGTGAGGAGAGGAGATCCTCTTGTTGAAATTTCTCAAGCTGATCAACTGAAAGTTCTGGTATCAAGCAAACATTTCCAGAGCTATCAAGCTGATCACTTGATCAAGCGAAAAGCGAGAACTAGGCACAGGAACACTCCAACCATAACAGAGCTAGGTAATCAGAGACAAAGGAGAGCAAACACAGATCTTGTATTATCAACTATCTTCTTTATAAAGCTTGGTATACATGGCGAGACATGATTTCGCAAAGTATAAAAAAGAAGCATACAAGAAACAAGAACAAGCCGGGCGGACTTCCCCTCCCAGATCGCCGAGTCCGCCGAGTACGCCAAAGCTAACGTTGCACCACTGCACTACGGAGTCCGCCAAACCGCGCAGACTACCCGTTATTCTGCTTAACAACCGCTCTACAAGCCGCTGCCGAACTGACAAACAGACTGCCCAGTCCGCCGAGACCGACGAACAGGTTATTGAACCGCTGAATAGAAGACTAGCCGGTCACAAGATGCGACCTACTGCAAATCGCTTATTGTTAACCGCAAGCTCCACTAATCCCTGACCGCAGTCAAAACCAAACCTATGGCTTTTCAGTGCTAGTCGCACAACCTGCAAACATCAAACCAGTAAATTCCTTCTCAATTCGCGCCACCTGCAAAACTGAGTCCGCAACAATTAATCAGCACTCAACTTACTGTTCATTCAGTTACAAAATGAAGTGTCGGGGGTCCTATTTATAAACGGGGTGAGGAGTGTGGTCACCGCCCTATGAGATAGGTTAACAACCCTTGATCGCAGCTAGCACTGTCAGTCCGCCGAGTCCGCATTGTCTACATAATCAATGCCGGACTCGCGAACAGTCCGCTAACCGCTTAAGCGCAAGACCGTCTCCATAACAGATCTGCTAGCCAGAGGCCAGTCCGCACAAGGCAGTCCGCCCAGTCTACAAGGACAAAGCCGGACAACCAAAACCACCAAGCACCAAGGCAAGGATCCAGTCCGCACTGTGTAGCGGACACTATACCAGTCCGCATACACAAGTCCATGACCAACAGGCAGACCGCCTGGTCACAGCGGACTCTGCAGACTCTGCGAACATCGCATCATCCTGTAGCACAAGTCCACGACCAACAGGCAGATCGCCCGGTCATAGCGGACTCTGCGAAAACCTTGAACTCGCCACAGACAGCAATTCCAAACATCCTGGCGCAAGCTCAGCGGAAAAGACTCCAGTCCGTCAATTCTCAACCCAGACCGCCAGCAAGCTGCTCCACCAGAGGATAAGAGCAAACTCCGCGGACTCAGAGAGAGAGTCCGCCACATCCCGCAGATAAACCTCCTATCCGCCCGGTTACATCAGGGAACAACCAACACTAAGACCACAACCTCAGACCGCCTAGGCCACAACACCAGTCCGTCACTGTCCACCCAGACCGCGACACCAGTCCTCCAGATAGTCTGCTCGGGTCGCGCGGTCTTCTTGATCAACCTCCACTTTCACTTCACAATTTTCAACACTCCCCCTTGAAGTGAGAAGTGGTGATCAAGCCCAGCAGTCCCGGTAATCGAGTAAATGAAACCTTCGGCAACGGCTTCGTGAAGATATCTGCGATGTTGTCTGCACTCTGCACATGCTCCACCATCAGAGATCCCTCCAACACCTTCTCCCGAATGAAGTGGTGCTCAATCTCGATGTGTTTGGTCCGCGCGTGACAAACTGGATTATTTACCGGTTTAAGGGCACTCTCATTGTCACCGCTTAGCAGAGTTGGATCGTGCACTTCTTCATAGACGTCCTTTACTAATCTCCTAAGCCAGACGGCTTCCCGAGCTGCCAAGGCCGACGCCTTGTATTCTACTTCCGTAGTAGAGATGGACACTAAGTCTTGCTTCTTGCTGCACCAACTCCCAGATCCACAAGAGAAGACGAAACTGGATGTTGACTTCCGGTCGTCTGAATCTCCCCCGTAATCAGCATCTGAGTACCCTTGAAGAACAAACTCTGTGTCTCTCCTATATAGGAGACCCATGTCAGAAGTAGCCCTCACGTACTTCAGAATATTCCTTGCTATCATCAGATGAGGCTTCCTGGGTTCCGCCATATACCGACTTACTCGACAAACTGCATAAGCAATGTCTGGCTTTATAATTGTTAAGTAAATAAGACTCCCAACCAGAGCCGAAACACCAGAGGATCTGGTAAAATCCTTCCCTCATCTCGCCGAAGTTTGATGCCCGAATCAAATGGAGTAGAACTACTCTTCCCCTCCTGCATGCCGAATCGCAGAACGATCCGTTCTGTATATCCCTTCTGGGACACGAGTATGCCGCTCTCTCTCCTCTCCATCTCAAGTCCAAGGAAATGGTGGAGTTCTCCCAGATCCTTCATCTCGAATCTGATAGCTAGCTCTGTCATGAGCTTAGCTACTTCCTCCTTGTAATTTCCCGTGATGATCATATCATCCACGTACAACATCACCAGGACTAGAAGCTTCCCCTTCTTCTTGACGAACAGGCTCGAGTCTAAATTTGAAGCCAAATATCCGTAGAATTGGAGGTATTCTGCAATCTTCCCATACCAGGCTCGAGGAGCCTGCTTCAAGCCAAAAAGAGCCTTCCGGAGCTTGTAGACATAGTCCGGATGTTCTTCAGATATCTAACCGAGCGGCTAATCCATGAAGATGTCCTGTCGATCTTCCCATAAAGAAAGGCATTCTTTACGTCTAGCTGTCACATCTTCCAACCTTGGCAAGCAGCCAAGGCGATCACCACCCGAACCGAAGTCATCTTCGCCACAGGACTAAAAGTCTCCTCATAGCCCTCGCCGTACTGTTGAGAGAACCCTCGAGCAATAAGGAGAGCCTTGTAACGCTCGATGCTCCCATCCATCTTCTTCTTCAGCTTGTAGACTCACTTGCAAGTAACAGAAGTAACACCATCCACCTTGGGAACCAAGTCCCAAGTTTCATTCTTCCTAAGGGCAGCCATCTCCTCATCCATGGCATTGTCCCACTCCTTTACTCCAACATCATCTTCAAACTTTGAAGGCTCCCGCTCATCCAGAGGGCCTACAAATAAATAGGAGACAAAACTCACTGTATTCCCTTCGCAGTAACGAGCTGGAGGCTTGATGATCCTCTTTGATCTCCGAAAAGGCTGTTCCTTGCTCACTACCTCGCTGCTTCTTTAGGATCAGCTTCATTCCCAGGCACACTTGGAGCATCGCACCCCCTACTTCCTGAACCAGAAGCCTCTGCCCCAAAGCTTGAAGCAACAAGGAGCTGCTGGTGAAACAGCAAGCTCCTCTTGAACAACTTCAGCAGCCACCTCCTGCTCTTCATCAACTTTGCTCTCTGATAGCTCAACCGAGCTTCCGCCATACGACGTCAACTCATCAAAGACAACATCTCTTGATACAACAAACTTCTTCATCGCAGGATCCATGCACTTCCATCCCTTCTTCCTCTCATCATAGCCTACAAAGACAAGCTTCCTTGCCTTTGCATCAAGCTTCGTCCTTGAGGCATCCGGAATATGCACAAAGCAAGTTGAACCAAACACCTGAAGGTGTTCAACACTGGACTTCTCCTTAAACACCATCTCATGAGGAGACTTCATGTTGATCGGACTCAGAGGCATCTGATTGATGGCGTAAGTTGCGCAGGCCATTCCTTCTGCCCAAAAGGACCTAGGAATGCCCTTTGAATGAAACCAGCACTTGCAGGTTTCCGTCAGATGTCAGATCTTTCGCTCTGCTACTCCGTTTTGTTGTGAAGTATGAGCACAAGTAAGCTCTCTCTGGATTCCGTGCTTCCTGCAGAAGTTAGAAAATTCGAAAGAGACAAGCTCACCACCATTGTCTGTTCTAAACTTCTTGACTCGCAGGCCAAGCCGGCCCTCCACCAGCTCCTTGAACTCTACAAACAGATGGAAAGCTTCTTACTTCTCCTTCAAGAAATGCACCTAAGTATATCTAGAATATTCATCAATCAGCACCAACATGTATCTGCTGCCTCCAAGAATAGCAGTGACGGTTGGCCTCATCAGATCACCATGGATACATTCCAATGATGTCTTGCTCCTTGTTTGAGATTTGTCAAACAGAAGGCGATGAGCCTTGCCGAACTGACACCCTGCACAAACATCGTCATCTCCGTAGGATGACAACTTTGGCAAGCCTTTCACAAGGCTCCTGCTTTCCATAGCTTTCACCTTATCCATCCCTACATGCCCGAGCCTCTCATGCCAAATAGCAGCGCTATCGTTGGCCCTCATCCGATCTACATAAGAGCTTGTTGATAACACAACAAGTCTCTAACTCTTCTCCCTACATGAGCAACATCAGCCTTCACCGCTGATACGTTGCGGAGAAACTTCACTTCTATTGGCCCAAACAGAATGTGAAAACCAGCGTCGACTGCGTTGGTCACCGAAAAGAGGTTCTTCTTCATGCCAGGTACGTGATACACACTCCTTAACATGAGTGGACCCTGAGCACTCTTCAAAGAAACTACACCCTCCTTCTCTACAGTATGAACAGAATCATCAGCTGTAATGATAGCTTCGTTACCTGAGAATGTCTGCAGCGAAGAGAACTTCGACCCGTCTCCAGTGAGGTGATGACCACACCCAGAGTCGACTATCCAGTCATCTTGGTAGTCCATAGTGGAAAGAGCACGAACACACGTGCTTGTCAGAAAAGCTCCTCCCCACCCAGTCTCCTCAGCACTAGAAACAGCTCCTTCCTTGTCTGCAACATGCCCAGGTTGCAGCTTGACCTTGCAGTCACGCTTGAAGTGGCCTTCTTGATTGCACCTGTAGCACTTCAACTCTTTCTTCCAGTTCTTCTTAGGAGCAGCACTCATCTCTTGCTGATAGGAAGTTGAAGGCCCATCTTCAGCAGCAGACTTCTTCTTCTCCCATCTCTTCTTCTTCTTCTTCTCAGTGAAGAGAGTTTCACTACCTCCTTCAGAGATAGTCACCCCGGCCATCTGCCTAGCCAAGCTCTCCTATGACGCTAGCAGATTTTCCAGCTCCATCAGAGATGGTTGAGTCACCCATCCTTGTACAGAAGTCACAAAGGACACATACTCCTTCCGCAAACCGCGTACTATATGCCTCTTCAACTTAGCTTCAGAAATGGGCTCATCAGGATCCAATACTGAAATTTCAACGCACGGGTTCTTCATCTTGAGGAAGAACTTCGAGACGGATAGATCTCCTTGAGTGGTCTTAGCCAACTCATTCTCTAAGAACTATAGCCTTGCTATATTCTTCCTATTGAACAAACTATCAATGGTTGTCCATATCTCAGCATCAGACTCACATCCTAAGATGTGATCAAAGAGCTCAGGTGAGACAGCCCGCTTGAGAGCAAACTCTGCCTTTGCATTAGTCCTCCTCCAAGCTCTCACCTATTCAGCAGAACCAGTAGCAGCAGTAACTTCTTGCATGTCGTCACCACCGACGACCTCCCATAGCTCCTCACAAATAAGATAGCTCTTCATACACGATTTTCACTTCTTGAAGTTAATCGTTGTAAGAAGCTTAATACCAAGACTCCTTACGAAAGCTCCTTAAATTGCAACACCGCTGATCTACTAGCTTCAAGAAGCGTCGAGCATAACTGAGGTTGATCACTGCTCAAGCCACTGTTCCCTCTGATACCATGTTGAAATTTCTCAAGCTGATCAACTGAAAGTTCTGGTATCAAGCAAATACTTCCAGAGCTATCAAGCTGATCACTTGATCAAGCGGAAAGCGAGAACTAGGCGCAAGAACACTCCAACCATAACAAAGCTAGGTAATCAGAGATAAAGGAGAGCAAACACAGATATTATATTATCAACTATCGTCTTTACAAAGCTTGGTATACATGGCGAGACATGATTTCGCCAAGTACAAAAGAGAAGCATACAAGAAACAAGAACAAGCCGGGCGGACTGCTCCTCCCAGATCGCCGAGTCTATCGAGTCCTACAAAGCTAACGCTACACCACTGTACTACGGAGTCCGCCAAACCGCGCAGACTACCCGTTATTCTACTGAACAACCGCTCTACAAGCCGTTGCCGAATTGACGAACAGACTGCCCAGTCCGCCGAGACCGGCGAACAGGTTATTGAACTGCTGAAGAGAAGACTAGCCGGTCACAAGATGCGACCTGCTGCAAACCACCGATTGTTAACCGTAAGCTTCACTGATCCCTGACCACAGTTAGAACCAAACCTCTGGCTTTTCAGTGCTAGCAGCACAACCTACAAACAGCAAACCAGTCAAGTCCTTCTCAATCCGCGCGACCTGCAAAACTGAGTCCGCAACAATTAATCTGCACTCAACTTACTATTCATTCAGTTACAAAATGAAGTGCCGGTGGGTCCTATTTATAGGCGGGGTGAGGAGTGTGGTCACCTCCCTATGAGATAGGCTAACCACCCCTTAATCGCAGCTAGCACTGCCAGTCCGCCGAGTCCGCATTGTCCGCATAACTAATGCCGGACTCGCGAACAGTCCGCTAACCGCCAAGCGCAAGACCGTCGCCATAACAGATCTGCTAGCCAGAGGCCAGTCCGCACAAGGCAGTCCGCCTAGTCCACAAGGACAAAGTCGGACAACCAAAACCACCAAGCACCAAGGCAAGGATCCAGTCCGCACTGTGTAGAGGACAATGCACCAGTCCACACACACAAGTCCACGACCAACAGGCAGACCGCCCGGCCACAGCGGACTCTGCGGACTTTGCGAACATCGCATCATCCTGCAGCACAAGTCCACGACCAACAGGCAGATCGCCCGGTCATAACGGACTTTGCGGACTCTGCGAAAACCTTTAACTCGCCACAGACAGCAAGTCCAAACATCCTGGCGCGAGCTCAGCGGAAAAGACTCCAGCCCGCCAATTCTCAACCCAGACAGCCAGCAAGCTGCTCCACCAGAGGACAAGAGCAAACTCCGTGGACTCAGAAAGAGAGTCCGACACATCTCGCGGATAAACCTCCTATCCGCCCAGTTACATTAGGGAACAAACAACACCAAGACCACAACCTCAGACTGCCTAGGCCACAACACCAGTCCGCTACTGTCCGTCGAGACCGTGATACCAGTCCGCCAGACAGTCCGCTCAGGCCGTGCGGTCTACTTGATCGACCTCCACTTTCACTTCATAATTTTTAACACCTCTCGGGGTTGGAACTTGCTCTCCACCAAGGCACATTCGACCCATCCAGCTAGTGATAGCATGGGTGAGGAGATCCTCTCGGGGGTTGGAACTTACTCTCCACCGAGGCACATTCGACCCATCCAGCTAGTGAGAGCCTGGGTGAAGAGATCATCTCGGGGTTGGAACTTAATCTCCACCGAGACACATTCGACCCATCCAGCTAGTGAGAGCCTGGGTGAGGAGATCCTCTCGGGGTTGGAACTTACTCTCCATCGAGGTACATTCGACCCATCCAGCTAGTGAGAGCTTGGGTGAGGAGATCCTCTCGGGGTTGGAACTTAATCTCCACCGAGGCACATTTGACCCATCCAGCTAGTGAGAGACTGGGTGAGGAGATCCTCTCGGGGTTGGAACTTACTCTCCACCGAGGCACATTCGACCCATCCAACTAGTGAGAGCCTGGGTGAGGAGATCCTCTCAGGGTGAGATTTGACATGCCATTCAAACCATATTAAATCCAACATCCTCAAACAGGAAAATTTCTAGACCTCTGACTCTTCCTATCAGGGGTAAACTCATTACAAAAACATAAAAGGAAAAGGATTTCACCAAGGCAAGGTCTTTTCAGGCTTCTTGGGCATGATGGTCGTCATTCGCCTCCTCCTCTGATACCTCTATCCTGCTCAAGCTCTCCATGATCTTCTCTATCTCCTCTGCCCTGGCTAGCCAGGAGATGGTATTGACAGCCGTGATGTAGCACTGCCTTGCCATCCTGGGGTCTCCCCTAACCCTGACTTGGATCCCTCCAGTGTTAAACTTGAGGCAATGGTGAAATGATGAGGGCACACAACGGAAGGCGTTGATGAGGGGTCTTCCAAAGATTGCGTTGTAACTGCTCGGAGCGTCCACAATGACGAACCAGCAGTTCCTTGAGCCCCCCCAACTTTACCTGGAGTCCGACTCCACCTCCTACCTCCCTCCTTTCACCTAAAAATCTGAATAGGGGTTCGTCCGAGGCCACCACCCTCCTTGGTTCCACCTTCATTTCGTCAAATGCCTTCTTGAAAACGACGTTGACGGAGCTCCCGTTGTCAACCAAGATCCGGGAGACAGTGTAGCACTTGATGACTGTATGGATGACCAACGCATCGCAGAATGGATCCTCATGATCCAGCATATCCTTCATCGAGAAGGTGATCTTTTCCTCTGGGGGTGGGGTCTAGGTTGTCGAAGAGACGCTCCGACGGTATACGACATGGAGTCTTGCCTTTCGAGTGGCCTCGATCCCCACTCCACCGTGAATCACTCTTATACCTCCTCGGGCTCCCACATCGACCCAGTCCTCACATACGTCATCTCCCCCTACTGCGGGGAGAACTTCTTCAATCCGTATTGGCGGCTGCTGCTGGTTTGGGGCTCTCGCCTCTCTCACTTCCAGGAACTCGACGCAGGTAGCTGTGGCGTGACCCTCTACCTGGTGGAAGACACAGTATGACAACACTCTTCCTTCCCTTCTTCGGCGGGCTGGGTTATTCCTCGCGTTACCTCTTTCCCCTCTTCCTATCGTCATGGCTTGCTGTAGTGGGGTTAGGAGCTGCCTAGGGGCTTGCCTCTAGAAGTTGAACCTCCCTTGGCCTCCATGGAATTTCCCCCCACCCTGGACGATACTTCTTCCTGGACCCTGAACGGGCTCTCCCTGTTGCCTCCAACCTGGCTCCTGACCTTCCTGAGGTCCCCGAAACCCCTTGGTTATTTGCTCCTCTCTCCTCCTTCCCTCTTAATGACTCGAGTCACCTTGCTCCTTCGATTCTGTCTCTGTTAACCTTGCCAGCTTCTTGACAAACACTGGGTTGGCCGCCTCAGTTGCTATCTCCTCTGACGCCCTTTTCATCAACTCCTCGAAGGATAGCGGGCCTTTCGGGTCAGACTCATCTTAAAGAACCCCTCACGCAACCCCACTATAAACGCCATCTGGAGGGCATACCCCGGCATCTCCTGGATGTCCAGGATTTCTTCTTGGAACCTATCCACATATTGAACCAACGACTCCTCCACCCTCTGTCTTATTAGAAAGATGGTCTCGAGACTCTTTCTCCTCTTTTTAGAAGTTGAGAAGCGAAGCTGAAAACTCCGACTCAAGTCTTCGAACCGTAGATCGATCTCGCTGGGAGTTGATGGATCCAATCCCTTACCTTGTCTTTCAACGTGATCGTGAAGAGGCGACACTTGAACGCATCTGTCATCGGCCTGATAGATACCGCATCTTCGAACCACTACAGGTGCTGGACGGGGTCATCATTCCCGGTATAGTAACTCATGTCAGTCTCTCTGAACCCCTTAGGAACGGGAGCTGAGACAATTAACTTGCTGAAGGGTGACCCCCAACTTAGTGGTCTCGCATGCTCCACTCGCGCGACCTGCTCGCCTGGGAGGCTAGCACTTGCCGGGCTGGGGAATAACTCCCGACCGGTAAGCTCTCGTTCGACCCCCTCTCTCATCCTTTCCTTCCTGGGCTGTCTTCCTGGTGCACTTTCTTCTACCCCTCCTGGGGTCATCCCGCCTAGACCCCTGGGAGCTGGCTCGCCGAGATCCCTGGAAGCTGGCTCGCCGAGACCCCTGGAGGCTGTCTCGTCGAGACCCCTAGAAGCTGGCTCGTCGAGACCCCTGGAGGCTGTCTCGTCGAGACCCCTGGGAACTAGATCCTTGGGGATGGGAGTTGAGCAGTCACCCCGAGTAGCAATACTTCGCAGCATCTCCATAATGTCTTGGATGGATATCATAAACTCTTCCCTCCCTACAAAAGGTCCTGGGTTGGGGAGCTCGTTGGGGTCATCACCACCTCCATGATCTCTCGCCATAGAACTTACTCAGGAACTTCTGTATGAGCTGTGGTCCATTCTCACCTCACCAGAATGTTGGAACCGAGATTTGGTTTCACCTAAAGTTTGAACCTATGGTGCAACTCACACTTACTTCTCTCAAGCCATCCCTATGTGAGAGACCTGAGTTTAGAAATGACCTTTAAGATCTCCCTCTCATTAGCCAATACTGAGCTAGGTGTCTTAGAGGATGAAGGAAGAAGATGAAGATTGGTGAAAACGGATCCCTCTCCAAGGCACCCTAAGGGTTTATTTATAGATTTCTGAAAATGGCCTGCAAATAGCCGACCTCCGCTGCTATAAGATTACAGAAATACCTCGGGGCTGGTCTGCCAACAGCCAAACTCCGCTGTTTTGAACAGCTATTCACATCCCACCATGGGCAAAATAGCAGACCCTCAAGCCGGGCGAGACCCTCAAGCTGGGCGAGACCCACAAGCCGGGTGAGTACTCCAGCCGGGCGAGTACTCCAGCCGGGCGAGTACTCCAGTCGGGCGAGTACTCCAGTCGGGCGAGTACTCCAGCCGGGCGAGAACTCCAGCCGGGCGAGTACTCCAGCTGGGCGAGAACTCCAGTCGGGCGAGTACTCCAGCCGGACGATTACTCCAGCCGGGCGAGTACTCCAGCCGAGCGAGTACTCCAATTAGGCGAGCCGGGCGAGAACTCCAGCCGGGTGAGTTCTCCAGTCGGGCGAGTACTCCAGTCGGACGAGAACTCTCCCCAACTCCATCTATCAAAGTGTAAAAAGAAGCGGCTTGTCGCCCTCACTTTCACCGGAACAACTGTGCAACAAACTCTGAAATAGTGAAAGTTAGGTCGACAATGACTCAACCACCCCGATTGCGGGTTTGTTCTAGAGGCCTGGTCTACCAAGAGCTCCGAGCCAACCGCAACAATTGTCGAATTGGTACTTGGGAAAACAAAGTATATCCTATAGCCTCAATCGCATTACAAAATCCACAAGGGTTTACATCAAGCCTACGCATATTAATCTTGCCAAAACTCATTTGGCATGTAAGCAAAGCCGCACAATTTCATATTTAAACATTTTTAGATTTACACAAATTAAAATTTTCAAATCAGGCATAAAATCCCCATAAATCAATCGGGCCACAATGATTTAGACTGCGTTTGGCGCGACTTATCACAGCCTATTTGCTCCGGTGAGGTTGGACAAAAACATCATTGTCATAGATTGTAATTTTGGTATCACAAATGTTACAAAAAATAAACTAATTTGAGCCATAAAATTTCGATATGACAATAACATTTTTGCCCAACCTCACTAGAGCAAATAAGTCGCGATAAGCCGCGCCAAATGCAGTCTTAATCTCGGGAGGGACCGGCTTCACCAAGGCCTTAAACAAGAGCAATCCCCAAGCAGGTTTTCTATCCAAATCTCGGTTAACCACCAAACAAGACGTACTACACTGTCGAAGAGGATTCGATAATCCACCAAAAGGGAGATTCATCATCCCCACACCAACTCAATTCTTCAAACGATTCATAATCAACAAGTTCCCACACACACACATGCATACACTTGTTTCATAAATGAATTATCAAGTGAAAAAGCTAAAATCTCATTTTATTTTAGAATAAAGATATCTTTTCGCCGCTAGGACTCGATTCATATAAGAGTCGGAAGGTACGACTCCCTACATTATAAACAAGAGGTGTTCTTACACAATACATATTTTACCCACACAAGTTACATGCCCAATCATTTGCATTCGTCTTGCTCACCACCTCTCATTAATATTACAACAATTATCAAAAGAATCATCATAAATTAATAAGCTAACACCCAATGATATTCTCTCATTATTTTCCACTATTCAGAATAACCACACACATGAGTTATCCATCTATGTTCAAACTTGATCACCAATCAAAACACTCCAAGCTTAAGGCTCCATTTGGGGGGGACTTATTTTCACCGGTCAAGCGGTTACGACCGCATGAACCGGACCATGCGGTCGTAACCGCTTGACCGGTGAAACTAAATTCCCCCCCAAACGGAGCGTAAATGAGATTCATGCATCCTCTCACAAGAAATGTCATTAGTTCCAAGTTGATGTTCAATTTATCACATTCAACATTGTTTACCCTCAACACGTGATTTCAAACATATGACAAAAATGTTAAAGAGTAGCACTCGTATCACCATCGAAACTTCCGATCAGCGTTCAGATACCAAGTTTGACGATTACCCCAAATTCAACCAACCGGGTCTAAGAGAAAAATGTCAAAATCATATGTCAAAATTACACCAATCCATGGAAATCACAACACCACAACATCACAGCTTAGAAAAGTGGTGATGTGTGATGCAAATGACATCAATGTTAGGCTCCTTTTGAGGACTTATTTTCACTGGTCAAGCGGTTACGACCGCATGAACCTGACCTTAATTATGGTCCGGTTCATACGGGACCGGTGAAAATAAGTCCCCCCAAACGGAGCCTTAATTAACAGCCACTTGCGAATTGCACGCTTCGTAAACTTACCAAGGGTCTTCCCCATACAAGAGATTCTCAAATTGCTGAAGGACATCAGCATAGCTTTCAATTTCCCAAACCTCTTCATGATTCCAAATCAAAAACAAAGTGTTAAAAAAAGAAATTAAAATCATAAAGAAAGATATGGACAAGAAGAAAAAGAAAAACACTACTTGCATAATCAACTCTCCTAGAGGTACTATGTTCCTCCATTGTGAGTGCCTCAAGAAGCTCTGATGAAATCTGATATTTAAGGGGCAGATCCTTCAGATGCTCTTCCTTCACAATAGAAGAGGATTCGTACACGGCGCTCCAAAAAAGAAAGGCAAATTCTGGTTTCTTCTTTGTTATTAATAACATAAGCCCTGCATGCAATAATAATTGTTGTCATGTCAAACATATATTCTATGACGGTGACGTTTTTGTCCAAACTCAACAGAGTGAAAACGCCGCGCCAAACAGAGACCTGGTCTTCTTTGTTGTCTCCGCTCTTTTCTTTTTTGTCACTAGAACGGTCATGAAGATATCATATTAACAAATCGTGGTCCAACAAAGAACAGTAAAATAAAAGGTTAGTATCTATAAGACTAAAGTCAACTTCATCTAGTTGTTGGGTTTCTTCACTAAATAGTCCAGAGGTGAATAGATTAGGGCTCCGTTTGGGGGGACTTATTTTCACCGGTCAAGCGGTTACGACCGCATGAATCGGACCATAATTATGGTCCGATTCATGCGGACCGGTGAAAATAAGTCCCCCCAAACGGAGCCTAGGTCTCCATGAGTACTTGAGTACTTATCAAGTATCAGAAGGTTGATGCTATTGCTTGAAGTTAAGATTGCCTAGGAAGTTTTAGGGTCTGTTTGGGTATGTGGTGGCGGTTGGAGATGGAGATAAAACAATGTTCTTGAATGAAGCTCCCTCCCTGTGGTTAGAGTTGGGTATAAAACAACGGTTTGGGAGATTGGTGGTTCCAAATGGAGCATACTCAAGGTTCGTTTGGCAAGGCGGTGACGGTCGTAAACACGGTAGTTATGAACCGTCATTCGTGAATGTCCGCCCTCACCTAAAGAACTTCATCCACTTTTATGCTAAAAATTAATTTTTTTCTTGCTGGCGGACACAACCGTTGTCATGTCAAACACATTTTATAACGGTGGCGTTTTTGTCCAAACTCATCTAAGCAAACATGTCACCCCAAACGGACCATCAAACAGTCAAAATAGCATGTATTTTAAAAAAAACGCAAACGAGAGAAAATGCCCAAAACAAACCGAGCCTTAATCGTCATCTGCTTACGAGATCAGACCGAGCTCGCCGACAGACCACTGTAATCCGATTCTTGACTGAGCTCAAGCGCGCTTTTACTACACTGTCAAGAAGATGAACAATTGTTACTGAATTCAAGAAGCTATTAGAAGTTTGCATCAAGGTCAATTTGAAGCATAGACTAAGTTAACCTCCAATTCTCATATGACTAAAAACAAATGAGCTGTAGGATTCAACCTCTCAGCAGTTAGTCCTACATTAATATTGACACAAATTAATATTGAAGCTGGGTACCTTTTTTTATAACCATGACCAAAGAATCCCATGAGCATTGAAAACCCCACAATACTAGGCTTCATCATCTTGAGATTCCAGCACCACCTTGCTCATCTTTGCCCTCTTGTTTTTTCTTACCAAATGAACATCTTTATCAGATTCAGAGTCTTCTACTGCTCCATCATCAAAAATAGAGACCGGGGATTCCGCTCTGTGAGAGGCATTTTCTTCCTTGTGCTCTTCGGATTCATTGCCGGATTTATCCTCGGATGAGTTAGAACTGATTGGAGCAGGCTCACACTCGGTTTCCTCTCCTGGTGGAGAGGTTTTCTTCATTTCTAAGATCTTAAAATCTCGAACGGTGCTTCGTTTTGCATTCCTCAGCAGATTTACTTTAGTCAGCTTGCTGAGTTGAATCAGATAACGTTCATAATCTTCAATATGAAATATTAGGTCAGGAATGCATCTGTTTTCCCTTTTGATCTTGTTTATGGTACCCCTGCTACTGATGTTCTCTTGCTGGTTCTGTATTTAAACGCATCAAAAGGCTTCAGTGAAATTTGCAGATTGAGCTTAGCATAAGGAGGCAAATGCCAGCAAAGCCGCGGCTTGGGACAGCTGTGGCGGAGTGAAACTGTGGTACTAACCTCAACGGTGGTGTTTTACCTGCGTTTGGAACTTACATGGCAAAGTTTTCTAGCCAAAGCTCATTTTTTGGGGCCAGGATGTTCACAGTTGCTAACGTGTGGCTGTGGTTACCCAAACAAAACATGTGTTTTCCCCCCACAGCATTCACAACCGTCACCGCACTCCCAAACAAGTGCCAAAATGGAAATAAATGTTCAAAACATTACCCTTTGAACCAGAGCCACGAAGTTGTATAGCTTACATGTAAGCTTTCTGCATGCAACTTCAGCTAGTCTCTGAAACTTAAGTCCAGGCAACAGCTGCTTGCATCCCTTAGGAGCAATTCCAATTTTAGTCATTCGAGACAGAATCTTGTAAAACTTCGCAGCAATCTTCAGAAATTGCTCAGCTTGAGAGTCTGTAAGCCATCAAACATATCAGAAGAAAGATCGAATAACATAAAAGTCACAACAAAATCATACCTTTGAGATTCATATCTGCGAAGAAAGACAGCACAGACACCAGTGCTTCAGACCTGGAGTGGACAGCTTCTTCAAAAATCACACCTGGTAACCTTTCAGGAATTTGATGATTCCTTGTAGGCTGATCAAACTCGTGCTTGAAGACGGAGACGGATTTCAGTTTCGATACCGACCAATCCAGATCCACGAGACAAGATTCAATCACATGAAACAATGCTGCAGCAACAGCACCCTTCGTTAAGCTGTTCACAAAGGGATACGTTCTAGAGATATCGACGGGATCCTTCTCCTCGGACCCGATAACCTGAAGAAGTTCGGAAGCTATGTCTTGGGATGCAGTGAGATCGCCTGGAGATGGCATTAAATGAAGGGCTAGTGATATCATATTTTGGGCCAACTTTGGATTTACTATCTTTCTGTTTTTGCAGGCATTCATCATCCACATTCCATGTATTTTCCTCTGTTCAAATGGCATGGTCCTCCAGATAATTAAGAACAATTCGGACACAACCTGAGAACAACAAAGGTCATAAATGTTAGACCGTAGGTTGGATGGAGGGGCTCAAGATCTATATGATGTGCATAAGTTTGTATGAGTTTCCTGATGTAGGGCCATGTTCGGAACATAACCTCTCACATGTATAGTATTTCACCTCTAACAAATATACTACTTTTAGCAATTGGCTACATGATAGTGGTCCATTAGGCCTAGTTTACTTGTAATGTAGATATCTAGCCTAAAACAAATGGTTGTAGGTGGAGGGCTCTGGAACATTATTAAGTGCAAGGATACTTGAATTTTCTGATGTAGAACTACATTCACAACACAAAAGATCAAAAAAGAAAATTTAAACTCTGTTTCAGACAGTTGTGGTGTTTGACCAGTGGCGGTGTAAATTGTGGCAGTATATGCAATATGGCAGTACACCTGTGTTTTGAATTTGTGACTTATTTGTTGGCCCAAATACCACATTTGGGGTGTTGGTGTTGGGAATTTGGTTTGGTTCGGATCCGGATCCGATTCTAATTTCTTTAGGTCTCGCTGAGACCTAATAGCGTCGGTTACCCTCTATTCCCGATAGAGAGAGAAGAATCGCACCTTCATGTTCGCATGTGAAGAAGCAGCTTGCAGGGGTTTCGCCAGATTCCTTTGCACGACGGGAACAAGTTTTGACGTCGAGAAGGTCTTGTGCTTCTCTTTTTTCTTCCTCCTCTCAGTTGGTTGCAACTGGTCTTGGAAAAAAAAGCCACCGGTGTTGGCGGAGGTTGCTACCGCCGGACTTTGGAGGAGGTGCAATTGTGTAGATTGAAGATGCAGGAGAATGATAACTTGTATGAACACTTCAACGTGTTCAATGAACTTCTCAACCAACTGCATGTGGTTGGTGTGAAGGTGGAGGAAGAAGACAAAGTCTTGTTACTTCTTACCTCGCTCTAGACGTCCTACAAGCATACACAAACCACGCTACTGTATGGAAAGGACACAGTAGATCTAGAGCATGTCACATAAGAATTGTTGTCCAATCAGATGTTGTTGAACCCCACTTCTAGGGGTGAGCATACGTTGGTTGTAGGAGGACAAGGCAGATCGGGAAGGAATCTGGTAGTGCACGGGTCATATCTGCATCGACAAAGAATGCATTGACATGCTACCACAGCACGCAGAGCGGCCAAATCAAGAGGAACTGTCTGCAGCATGCACAGAGTTCTGGGGACGCCCAGAGTACGAGCAAGGCGGCGCTAGACCTGGCATAGGAGAGTGATGACGCTCTTACCATCACTAAGAGTCAGAGCGACTCTGATAGCTGGATATTGGATTCCGATGTTTCGCAACACATGCTCAGATTCGGCGATGTTTAGTTCACTGTAGGTGACGACTGGGTCAAATCTTTATGAGTGACAGTTTAGCATGTGAGGCCACGGGGACAGGGACGGTGGACATCCGGATAAATGACAGAGTAGTGTGTAGACTTGAGCGGGTGCATCTGGAACCCAAGCTGCGTAGAAATTTAATATCGCTGGGCAGATTGGACTCCAGAGGCTGCAGTTTTGTGGCGAGAGATGGAATTCTGAAGATGACGCGAGGGCACACCTCGCTTATACAAGCTGAGCAGCACAGTAGTTTATATCGGTTGATGGGTCATGATGCGAGGAGATGTACCCATGATTTTTGCGGTTGACAGATTGGATTGTTGTGGTGGTACAAAGGATTTCCCTTCTGGGACTCTGACTAGGCAAGTCGGGTTCAGCGATTCAGTTGCGATGACATTCATGGATTGAGCCCGAGCAAGGATAAGTTGACTGGAGCATATCGGCTAATGCCTCAAGTCTTTGATATGGTGCTCAGTGCAGTTGATGTTACGTACAAATTGTGACTTGTGCAATTGATGATTTCTGCAAAGAGTGCTTCATGCAGGTGGTGGCTCCGGAACACGAACCAAAGTGGAGGTTTATTGGGAATTTAGTTTGGTTCGGATCCGGATCGATTCTGATTTCTTTAGGCCTCGATGAGACCTAATAGTGTCGGTCCGCCCCTATTCCCGATAGAGAGAAGTATTGCCCCCTTCCTATTCGCCTGTGAAAAATTCGCTTGCAGGGGTTTCACTTGATTCCTTCGCACGATGGGAACAAGTTTCGGCGTCGAGAAGGTCTTGTGTGTCTCTCTCTTTCTTCTTCCTCCTCTCAATTGTTTGTCGTTGGTCTTGGAGGAAAAATTTTGTGGTGTTGGAGGAGGTTGCTACCGCCGGCCTTTGGAGGAGGTGTAGAGGTGAGGGAGGTCTACTCAATTTCGCAGCGACAACCTAGGCTCGTTTAGATGTTCGAGGAGGGAAGGTGCATTCTAGAGGCGGGGGCTGCCTTGGTTGCAGCAAAGCCTCACCCCGGCTTGGGATTTCTCACCGATCGTGACTAGATTGGTCGTCGTCCGACAACGAAGATTCTTTTGTGAACCTTGGGTGTTCGTTGTTCAACATATTGCGGTAAGTATTTCTATTTTTCAGCCTGTGGAAGTGTCTAAACATACTTGGTGATTTCATCGGATCCTCGGTTGTTTTCCCATGCCATTATGTACTACATTTATTTGTGATATAAATGCGTGGTTGCGCCTCGGTGGGTTTGTTGAGTGCTTATTATTCAAATTGCATTGCATGTGTTCATGTTAGCCCTGTTTGTTTGCAATTGTGCTTGTGGGTGCCCTACCACAGCTCCCTTACAATCAGTGGTGGTGGGAGCTGGGGGGTCACGACCGAACCTACATGATTGTGACGGTGTTTTGGCCTAAAATATCATTTTAAAAAAAATAGTTTTTGTGACTACACCTACTCAAATGCAAACTGAGTTCACAATGTAGACCACTCTCCCGAACAATATCTTAATACTTTGATGTTTATGAATATTAAGCAACACAGAAGGTCCTAAGTCTTGTGTATATCAACATCAACAATAAAAGATTTACCACTGCTTCCTGGAAAAGTGAAAGATCAGCAAGCTCGGAATAAAGTGGCTTTACTCTTCTATTCAAGAATGCCTGGAACCTCCTACCATAAGGATCGCCGACCATGACAGCTTGTTCGTCAATAGTGCCATCAGTATTCTCAACTGTATTTCCAAGATTAAATTTGGCAGCCTCCAAAGTGTCTAGCACCTCAATTAACTCAGACAAGTAAGCTTTTGAAGGGCTTATTTTAAACACTTCATTCAAACATAACAATGCTAGATGAAGTTCATCCGCTTTACTTTCAGATATGTTTTTCCCTTTAACATCTGTCTTCTTGGTGAGACTCTCTTCTTTGACTCCTGATTTGAGCAACCATACCAACTGCATTATAGGCAGTGCAAGCTGTTTCGGATCTCCGTAGATTATAGCTTTGTAAGGATCATCATTCGATCCCCCAGAAGTAGAGATCATGAATTTCAAGTGATGACAGCAAACCTTCAATGAAAACGACACCATTTTTGAACATTGAACAGTTTTCTTTGGCAAAGATGATTGAGTGTGATTTAGAGTACTTTTGCTCATAACACAGGAGGCATTATATGAGTTTACTGCAAGATTTAAGAGCTTGAGAATGCTTGACGTCGCCAAAAGTGAACCTCTAACCGGAATCATCTTTGATTGTGAAATACGAGGAGAGTCTTTCAAATCACGATCAACTTTATGTTGGGTAATGGTATTTGATGATCCTTTTCCAATGCTGGATCCCGCTTTATTCAAGCCTGATTCCTTTTCAACATGGTCATATGAATCAACCAGCCACATGATTTCTTTTTGGAGATCCACCTCACCTTCATGTGGTGTTTTTTCCAACTCTGTGACGGCCATATTGATAAAAACCTCCAAAATTCCAAGCAGAAGACAACCATAGATTCCAGATTTCTCTCCTTGGAAAGAATGAGAAGTCGAATCTTCACTCTGTTTAAAGCAAACTGCTCGGAAGGGAAGGCAATCAAAAGGAAGCATGTAGCTGAGATGTGATATGCGAACCATAGAAAGACATAATAGATAAACATAGAAAGATAGCTGACCTTCAAATATCCATTTGCTCAAACTTTTGCGAATATCTGAAAGAGCATTTAGAAACAGTTCACCGGATGATAGTCTACCAGCCTGGGCCAGCTCATAAAACAGGAAGAAAAATCATTATGAAAACTATACATGTGGCTCTGTTTGGTACATCACTTTTGCTCTGATGGTGTTTTTGATGCGTGTTATTGAAGAAATTAAAGTGTTTGGTGACCTCCATTTTGAATCTGGCGCAGTGGGAAAGATCAAATGCTTCATTTCCCACTGAATGATGGGAACTTAATTTCTCACAGGTGCTCCATTTTCCACCGAAATCACCGGCACCACTCTCCCAAACAGAGTCACAATCAGTAAAAAACCCTCAAGCTCAAAGTATTAAAAGCCGAAACAAAGTAATACCTCGTTATCTTGAGAAATATTGAAGCCAAAACATGGCAAGGAATAATCTGATTGATGATCAGATCTTCCATGTTGATGGAGGAGAAGAAGCCAAGACACAGACGATAGAAGCTGATCTAAAGGTTCAAATTGAGAGACTTTCCCATTCTCCATCACGAGACAGACATCCATCCGAAGGGGATATTTGGCATCCTTCCAACAAAAATTCGAATTCATGTTGGAAAACTAAGATGAGGTGTGAATTGCGATATGCATCAAAATTCAACCAAGACCATAAAGCATTCAAATAAAATTGGCGCCTGGGAAATCAGAAAAATGAACTTAACACCTGACTGTAGAACTGAAGGAAGTGAGGCCATAGAAAATCAAATACAGGCTGGGAAATAGCTGGATCAGACATGACAAGCCTTGTGAGACCCTTGTATACAATCTCTTTCACAGTAACCTGTCCCAGGCAAGGGATTGACACCACGAAAAATCATGAAGATACAGAAGAAAATAATAAAAAATCATAAAACTGCACCTGCTGTGCGAGGCACCTCTTCAGCAATCCATTCAGCTCTTGAAAGAGGCATCCTTCAGTTCTGAAGTAAATCCCAGCTTTCTGGCTACAACTAGCCTGGCTGGATGAGTCTTGCAAAGAGTTCAAGTCATTTCTCTTTGATCTATTTTCCGCTATGATTAAATCCATGATAGTACTAGCAGCAGCAGTGCGCACGTTGTCTTCTCGCCTGAACAAGGCCTTTCTTATGACCAAAATTATATAATCCTGCATGGTGATAAAAATTTGTGCTTATGTCTAGGTTCATTTTAATGCAAAAAAGTGGGAAAAGTATGATTACCTGGAGTTCTTTACTGAACTTAATTAATGGTAAGATTGCATTAATTAGAGAAACGGCGGTATTATCATGCATGAATGTGAAATAATCCAGTAATTCCTTCAGGCGTGCAACAAATTCGAGCATCGGGTAAGGATAGTTTTGTACTAGATGACCAAGTAGCCTTCATAAAAATTATGAATGGAAGCTATTAATAAATACAAAAAAACTCTAGGGAATATAGGCTAGCAAACAAATACAAATGATTTCAATTACTTGATAACTGGAGAACTTTGATGATGCTTCAAGGAAAGAATCCGGAATTTGCACTGTTCAAACACCTGTAGTTTGAAATATGAGGGTGGGGAAATCCACATTTAAATCCAATGCTTTTTTAACTTTAAACATAACAATCAGGAATAGTGTAGCAGGATGAAACAAATTCTCCAATATCCTCTAATTTTAATCACTCTCCACCTTATTTTCAGGAGAAAAATCTCAGCAGAAACAACAAAGGGACTTCAATTCCAGGCCCACTTTGTTGAAACTGACATAGTTTGATGAACACAAAATTTAACTTAGGCACACCCGAATTTCAGAAGGTGCCTCTTGCGACCATTTACATGGAAGGCTCGGCCCTCCATTAGGTTAGTTGAACGTGCCAATCCAATCCTGCCCTCTCTTGGTCGGCTCTCATGATTCGTCGCTATAAAACGCGTCACGCTAGTAATCCTTTAGAGCACTTGAGCAGCGTTTGTCAGACGGAGTCGGTCGATTCCTACATTGATGAGTTCATCGAAGTGGCCACACATGTTCCCGACTTGGCACTTGACCACTACTTGGGGACCTTCCTCGCCCGCCTGCATATTCGGGCACACCTATGCGTGCATGACCCGACTGTAACATCTCTATTTCTACTAGACCCCTTGATAGTATTAGGGCATGACAAGTGTCATGGCATGTGAGTTAGGGCAAGAAGGTGACCTTATGGTTCCCTGAGCCAAGGTGAACTCACATTGTGCATCCTATATGCACAAGTCAACCTAGGTCAATTTACCTCAAATAGGACTCACAAGCACAAATTGATCTCACCGCTATGACCCTAACCCTAAGGGGGAGACAATTGACCATTCACTTCATTAATTGGTCAACCAATTTCATGGAATTGACCTTAGTCAAACTTAGGTCAACATAGCCCTATATAACATCATTAGGCTCAATTGACCTTCAATACCTCAAATTGACCTCACCCATGTCCTCTTAATCACTAAGGGAGGTCATTAAGTCAATGCTCACACATTGGTTTCACCCAATTTTGATGTAGACTCAAATTGGGGTTTTAAAAATTTAAGAATTTTAATAAAAAAAAGATTTTATTTGTTATGAATTAAAGTTGGGGTTTTGAAAATAGTTGATTGTTATGCTCTTGATTTAATTTAAAGAAGGTCGAGAGTGCCCAAATCGAGTTCACACATGTACAACTGTTGTAACGACGAGTTCCCAAAATTCACTAATCGTTAATGGAGAGAGGTTCCGTAACATCTAAGGGATTGAATCCAAGCAAGTTTCGCACAACTACAAGCACATGACAAGCAATAATTTATGGATAACAGTAATTAAAGAATTAGTACGTCGAGGCAAGCATAAAGATCATTTTAATTGAATGCATAAATAGCTAAATGATTTCCGAGCAGAATATCCAGAGATTACCCAGAGGAATGTCGGCCCAATCCAAATCAGCGGCGCAACAGTCAAAAATAGACTTCCTTGGATAGATTGCCGGAAGAGAGCTTGCAGTCGACGACAATCTGTGAGTGACTCAGTTCCGGGCGGCCCGCTGGAGTAAGTAGGCGGCGTCAGCGGTTCGAGCGATAGACAAACGACGGCTTTGAACTGGAGCGGCATCGGCCGACTTCGTTTGCAAGGATCGAATGTTGGCTGGAAGCTGGAGGCGATGCTACGTCGGAACTTCATCTGTTGAGAGCGGTGGTGAGGGCGGCGACAGGGAGCAGCTGAACTCCTTTCCGTCTTCGTCATGAGGCGGGTGCGGCGGATGGAAAGTCGTGTCGGCGGGATTGATAGAGGTAGGCCGGACCTGGCAGAGAAACGGGTTGTCGTTTCCCTGCTTCTATCCTGGCCGCCCTATTTCCTCTTCATAGTGCGCTTAAAATAGGGTGTCTGTCCAGTATTTCCGATTATGATATTTCCATTTTATCTTCAATCAATTATTTGCTAGATTTATCCTTTCAATTAATTATCTCTTTCCGTTTATCTTTCAACCACCAGATTTATTATAGGTCCATATATAGAATGTTTACAATAATATTTTCTGATTTTGTTTCTTTGTAGGGTATTTTCTCCAATTCTATGTGTTTTCTCAAAATGATTTATGCTTGCCTTCGCCGTCCTAACTACCAATAATATCAAACATATTTATTCAATGTCTCATCGGTCGGTCACACCGACGAGCCAAATCAAGTACATGAAATGAAAACGAGTACATGAAATGAAATACAAAAATAAATATATGGGTAAGACTACGATGCGACGAAGGTGCATCAAATTTCAAGGAATTGACCAAAGTCAACTCTTGGTCAACATAGCCCAAATCAGCTCAATCATGGTTCTATTGGTCTTCCATTGGTCAAATTGGCATCACCCCCAACATTCTAACCTCATTAGGGACCCAATGGACCCAAAAGCCTCATCAATTGGTCAGCCAATTTGACCAAAGTCAAACTTAGGTTAATTTTGGTCAAATTCACACCATATGGGTTAATTAGCCCAATTGGGGCCTCGCAATGGATCAATCAACATTGGATGGTGTCAAGGGAGTCATGATCATCAAGTGGAGTCAGCCCACTCATCAATTTGACCAAGTCAACCTTAAAGTCAACCATGATCAAATTTAGGCCCAAAGAGGGAATTTAAGACTCAAGCCAACTCCAATGGGCTAAGGCCATCACCCCAAGCCCATTTTACAGCCCATGAACTAAATGACCACTCTATGCCCTCAGATTTTAAAAAGGGGTGACATGCTAGGGGTAATTTGGAGAAATCCCCAAATTTCCATATGGGCCAAGAGAGATCATGGAATGGAGGCCACATGGCTCCCCCGTTCTCTTCCCAATGCTGAGGGAATTACTCCCCTCGGTGATCTCTGTTGAATTCCAAGCAGAATGCCAGGGTGGAATGCCAGGGTGGAATGTCAGGAGGAGCAACCAATGTTGATGGTTGACCCCCCCCCCTAATGGCTTTTCCATATACAAGCCACCTCATCTCATTTGAACCTTTACATTAGCTTCAAAACATCCCAGAGAGTCGAGCCAGTGTCCTAGAGTGAGGAATTTGGTGGAGAATCAATGTTTTGAGCAAGCACGCCGAAGGAGATCGTTGTCATGCCTAGCCGCCTAATCACCCGTTCTCAAACTCAAAACCAGGTCTGTTTCTCCTCCTCTTCCTTTGTGCTAGCATCTATACCAAATTAGTGTAGATATCGGGCTCAATTGAGCCCGATTCCATGAGAGCTTAGTGAAAAAATTGCCGAGTTTTTCTTCTTGCTCGGGATCGCCGGAGAGGCCGACTCCGACGGCCATGTCGCCGCCAAACGTCAACCACCACCTCAACAGGTGGTGGTGGTGTCCGGTAGTGGTGGCCCTCAGGTGGCTGGGAATTGGGGTTGGAAGTTGCTTCAGGTCGGGGCAATCTAAGACATTGGCTGAAGGTAGGAGATGAATGGATGTCGTCCATTATGCTTCAAGATCTGTGCATGATTAAATTTATAGACCATATAGTCTGTTTTAATGTCACACTTAATCAGTGATTTTCAAACTGAAATTGAGACCCCTTAGAGGCAAAATTAGGAAATATTGTCAGAGACAAAAGTTGTAGTCCTTAAGGTCTACTTTCCATAAAAAATTAAATCTCACCATTTGGAGCCCTACAGTCCTTTGAAAGGGGATTCTACTGAGAGGTGTCTTAAGGGTGACCTAGAGCTTAGAATATTTATTTCTAACACATGACTCATTGCATGGGGCTGAAATTTTGGTCATGCATGCATATGGAATAGAGACACCCTCACACCCCCTGCCCAAAAATCAGAATTTTTGGGCAACATTTTTCTATAGCTTTATAAAACATTTAATTTTTCAGATAAATGTAATATACATGCCTAAATGAACTTATATTGACCCAAATTTTGGGTGGATGGTAGATTAGGTCACCATAAGGCTCTGGTAAAAATTTGTGACAATTTAGAGCTCTGCATGTGGGTGTATTTCACTTGCATGAAATTATAAGTATATGGAAATGGGGTGCATTTAACACAAATGGTGTATTTTGTGAATTTATCACAAATGACTTAATGCATGCCTACGATATTTTGGCCATGCATTTAGTACGATGAAAGGTATCACCTTTGGTGAAATTAGGATTTTTGGAGTTAAAAATCCTAGGTAATTAATTAAATATAATTATCTCACATATATTAATGAAATAAAAGTGACCAGATGACATAGGAAAAATCTGATTTTTTTGTCACAAGCCTTTTTAGGTCATATCACACCCCTGGTAATTTAATTAGAATTTTTGGGAATTATTTACCTTGAGAAATATCAAAAGTTTGATTTGTCACAATTATGTATTGTTGAAATATTTATGATGAAAATAACTTAGAAAATTATGAACCTCTGGCTAGGCACTTATTATAGCATATTGAACCTCTGGTAATATTTGTTAGAATTTTTTTGGGAGTAATATACCTTGAATAATATCCATAATTTCAATTTGTCACAATTGTATTGTTGAAATATTTATGATGAATATTAGGGGTGCAACTCGGATCGGTTTGGTTCGGTTCCGCTCAAAACCAAAAACCGGTCCGTATATATTCGATTCCAATTTTTTGGAACCGGAACCGACCAAAGATCTAAATTGTAGAATGGGAACCAAACCGGAAATATCAGTTCGGTTCTCAGTTCCTTAAATTTATTGTGTAAACATATTGCACTAGAAAAATAAATGCGAAACTAATGTTTATAAATCGAAGAAAATATGAGACATTAAACTTGCATGACTCCAAAATCATCAAGATTTCTTAGATTACTAAATACATTTAATAATCTCATCATACAACATTTCATATTCAAAAATTATAACAATTAAGTAAAAGTTCAACATTGTAAAAATATAAGCAAATAGTTTATAAAATTACACATGATGTACCTCCATCAAGTTAATTGTACATCAATTTGTTTCATTAACTTGTTGCTCACAACAAATATATTTTTGATACATAAATTTATAACTCGGTTCTCGGGTCGGTTCAGGGTATCCGAGTGTAAGAACAGAGCCAAGTAGTCGGTTCTGAAAATGTTGGCCCCAGAACCAAACCGAGACGCATGAGAACCGACCCGAACCGCTCGGTCTGGTTCTCGATTCTTCGGTTATTTTTGCACACCCCTAATGAATATAACTTATAAAATTATGAATAACTTGATATACATTTATTATATTAATATGTACCTCTGGTAATTTTCTTGTATTTTTTGGAAGAATAATTTAAATACTTCTTTTGTAAAGTGACACTTCGGGACTAATATTCACATACTACAACTATGGATAAATTATTTAGGAAAAATTATTAAACTCTGTCCAACATATTATTTTGTCAATATGTACCTGTGATAATATATTTAGAATAATTGGACATCTGGAATTGGTATTTCATGTATAAAATGTCATGTATCACTTAATTTGAGAATTTTATTTATGGCCAAATTAATTAAAAAATTTATGAATTTCTGACCATCTCTTAGTTATGTCAAGATAAACCTATGGTATTAATTTTAGATCATTTGGTCAAATAATTTGATAGTTTCATCTCTTAGATCATAACTATTTCAATTGAGTGATGGTCTGTGTTTAGCAAAATATTGAAGTAGTGATTAGACCATCAAGATCACAAGGGAACTGAATGAAATTTGAAATATAACAATAGGACATCATTTATATCAGCTCCTAAAAGTTATAGGATTTTTGGTGAATATTGGTACTATAGTAGATATGGTTTATACCACATGACGTATGTTGAGGCTTAAGGGTTGCTTCGTTCAATAGAGCGTGAGCGTAAGGGTATACATTGAAGGTGATCCTGGGAGCTGATCATAACTGATTTAGTGGCATTTTGAGTGTTATAGACTTCTGGTTGAAATCCTTGTATTAGTCATAAGTGGTGTCAAGTGTTAGTGTGCATGGACACTAAGGGGAGTAGCTAAACTTGGAGTCCGACGATAGATCATCTCTCCCCTATAAGAATCATAAACCATCTTAGGAAAGTTTAAGAGTAACATGGAGAGAAGATTATGAGTGGGATAGCCACCAATAAAAGTAAATATCTTGAGAAAGGGAGATTTGAGCTTCAGTCCATTGTATTTCCTAGTAACACTGCGAGCCCTTCACCGGATAGACCTCAGAAAGTCTAAGATTAACCCTAAATCTTGTAAGTTCAAATAATCACTATGAAAGAGTAGAATTAATAGGAGAATTACGGAATTGGTGAATATCATCTCATAGGATGATGAGTTGTTGATAGGACTTGTTAGTCATGCGAGCTGGAGGCTCGATGTGATAGAGATTGGAGGACTTGTTAGTCCTGCAAGCTGGAGGCTCGGTGTGACAAGGATTGGAGGACAAATTAGTCCTGCGAACTGGAGGCTCGGATGGGTGAGGTGATACTTTGCATGTGCATATGATGTGGTAGGTCTTCGGTACAAGCCTAGTCATCACACCGATGGTAATACGCTGACTTGGCATGTTGATAAGGTCTAAAGGGCTAGCTTAGTCTGGTGTCTTTGTGACATTTTTCCTAATGACTTCTCACTTAGTCGTTAAGACTGGTGGATTCCAACATTGGGTACGCAGAGACTTTAAAGTACACCGGAGATGGGTACAGAGACGTACAGAGGGCTTAGGCTTGGTAGTGTGTATACCTGTTTAGTAGTGGGGAGGTTCCCACCCCCCAGCCACCGTTTAACCACGACGGGGGTGCCCAAGAGATTAGTTACCTCCGAAAAGTTGGAACAAAAGGTCTGTGCACACAGAGTCGACTAGTGTGAGTGAATTGCACTTGTATGAAGCATAGCATAATCATTGCATTGCATATCATAACATTCATTTCTCGCAAACCTTGATCATATAAATTAGTATGAGCTCTTTTATATGATGAGTTATATTACCGGAAACCTTAACTTATAAGTTTGTATGAGCATTCATATAAGTTAAGGTATGTTTCTGTAATAGTAGAGTAGTTTACTTTACTTTACCTGTGTCGCACTTTACGTATTGCTTCTATTGTTTACTGCTTACCTGATTACTGTTAGCCTAGTCTTTATATACAGTTATAGTTTTATATATACACAACTGTTAGCTTAGTGTCATGTCCAGTGTTGTAGATGTCGGCTGGCATGTCCAACATGTCGGCCGACATAAATGTTTTGGGCAGAAAACGCTACGACATTGACATTTTAAGCAAAAATATCGTTTTTGAAAATATCCCCGATATATCGGTCTTGAGCCCCCGATATATAGGTTTTACCCGATATATCGGGTGATATCTCGTGGACGATATATAACGAATACTGTATATATATTCATTTTTTTAAGCGTTCGAGCGGTAATATTATGTTGTGTTATATTTTGTGAATCTCTCTGAGCCAAGATTTGACTTTTTCCTCGTCTCACCCTCATTTGATGCTCTTTATGTCGTTTACTGTCTTCAATTCTTCTTTTTGTGCAATTTATATACACACATTATGTGTCTATATGTTTATTGTATAATTTATAAATATATATTATGTGTAAATATGTTTAATAAATTTATAAAATATTAAAATCCGACATTGTAAAATATCTCTGATATATCCCCCGCAATCCGACATACGACATTTCAAACTCAAACCGACGTGAACCCAATATCTGACATCTGTAGCCTTGGTCATGTCACCTATCTTTTTTATACTGTTTTGTTGTCCTCCGCTTTCTTCCTCTCGCACGGTGCCTAGAAGTCATAGGGGTGAGGCAAGGACGAAGCGACTTAGTCTTTTTGACTAACGGTCGGCGGACCACATCATTTTAGGAGCGCGTGAAGCCGCAGCAGCAGCACGACCCAGAGGACCAGCAACACGAGGTAGTAGGATTTGAGGAGCAGAGGACGTGCACTACTACTATTACTACCCAATGTCAGGTTGATGAGAGTATTACTTAGCTTCCGCATTGTTGTAGTGAGAGAGAGTGTTGTACTGTTTTCATTTGGACATGTACTGGGCTTAAGCCCTTATTACTCTTCTCATTTGATATCTCATTGTGGACTATTCATCTCTTTTGATATATATATATATATATATATATAGTGATTTGAGGACATAGTTTTTTTTACTTCTTTTCTCGTTGGCCTTGTGTATGATCGTACCTGTCAGCAGGAACAATGTCTTGTAGTGGCGGCTAACCCGTGTGTTGGTGTCACCATAAGGCGGCGGTTGCCCAAGACGGCTTTCCACAAACTACCATCAGATCCGGGATCGGGCCGAAGACGTGCCCAAGACGGCTTTCCACACCCATGACGGGCACTACGAGTTCATAGTTATGCCTTAGTCCTAAATAAAGCCTCAGCCACGTTCAAGTCTACCATGAACGATGTGTTCCGCCCACACCTTCAAAAGTTTGTACTAGTTTTCTTTGATGACATACTGGTCAACAACTCTTCTTGGCAGCTCCACCTCAACGACATGGCGACTGTACTGCAGCTCCACGCGGATCATCAATTTAAGGTGCATCAGAAAAAGTGTCTTTTTGGTCAGACATGGATCAAGTACTTAGGCCAAATCATCTCAGTCGTCCGGTTAGCCATAGACCTAACCAAGGTCACAGTCGTCCTCTAGTTGGAGACATCATCCTGCACGCGAGCAGTATGAGGTTTCTTGGGCCTCACTGGGTATTATTGTCGTTTAGGCTTTGTTTGGCGCGGATTATTGAGAGCTGCACACCGCTGCTTCTCAAAAATCCGCTCCAAACAGAAATCCTGGCCCTCTACTCCCACCGCTGAAAGCGGATGAAAGGCCAAAATCCGCTTAAAATCCCAAAATCGCGACAGCGCTATTTCTCCCACGACGGAACTCTCGTCTTCTTCCTCGCGCGGTTAGGATTTCCGACATTTTTGTCGATCGCCCGACCACTCGCATCACAGGTTTTGGCCACTCGCATCTCCCGGCTACTCTCCGACGACGCAGCGAGGTGACCTTTCCGTCGGCCAGGCAACATAGAACGCTTTCCTTGCAGGTCTCTTCTCTTCCGAGCTCCATTTTTTCGATTTAGGCCATGTGTTTGAGCCATCCGTTTGAGCAATTTTATGACTCGTTTTTTTGATTTGGGGCATGTGTCGTAGAACGCACATAGAACACTTTTTTTTAGATTTTTCAATACCTTCTGCTGCTCCACCTGTTCTTCCATCTACTGAAGAACTGCCTTCTCTTGCCATTCCTGCTGTTGAATGGGCGTAGCTTTCAGTTTGCTCGCACAGGCATGTAGAATTAGATAAATTTTCTGGTTGGAAGCAAAATGGTTTTTTAAACAGTCATTTTAATTTTTTCCATAGCAAGCATTCTGTTTTCTGATACCTGCTTTCAGTCTGTGTCAATGCCAAACAAAGCCTTATTTCCCTGATTACAAATCATATTTAGTACAATTTATTGTTCTTATAGTGCATAAGATTTACAACACAAGTGACTAACCTGGATGTCACTTTTGATAAATCTGTTATGTTTACAGCGGCCTTGCTATTAGTGTGTTTCTATATGGGTAAAGAAAAAACAGTTGGTGTTTCAGCCTCATGGGAGAATGCCCAAGTTCATGTATTCTGTGATATATGTATCCGAGAAATTGACTTGGAAATCGGCATTTTGTATTGTTCAACAATATAGTTACCACGTCCGTGATTGTGATTTGTGAATACATGTCGGCATTCAGTGAAAAAATACCATGCATGACGTCTGCACAGACTGGAGATAAGTGGGTTGGTGAATTGTTAGTTGGTCATCCAATGAGGTTCCACATTGCATTCAGGATGTCACCTGCGATATTCAGGGATTTGTTATATGTACTTCAGACATCTTGTGGCTTACAAGGCTCACAAAGAACACCTGCGAAAGAGGTATTGGCTAATACCATATATACTTTAGCGCATAAATGGTCAATGAGGTTGACAAGTGAGCGTTTCCAGCATTCCACCGAAACTATAAGTCGGTTATTTGCGATAGGTCTTGATGCATTGACTCTTCTAGCTGTTGAAATGATAAAATCACTAGACCTGCAATTTATGAATATACCGGCAAAAATCTTGAATGATGACCGATACATGCCTTACTTTAATGATTGTATTGGAGTCATAGACGGAACTCATGTAGATGCATGTGTTTCGGTGGATGATCAAGTGCGATATATAAGACGTCATGGTAGACCAACTCAAAATATAATGGCCATATGCGACTTCGATATGTGTTTTACTTATGTGGTCCCGAGATGGGAAGGTTCAGCTCATGACAGTCGGATCTTTCAACGTGCAGTTAATGATCCAACTTGTCAATTTCCTCACCCGCCTCCTGGTACGCAATTTTTTTTGATATTCAAAATATATTACAAATTCACTTCATTTTAATTTTAATAAGCTCGTAATGTAGGCAAATATTACTTGGTGGACGCTGGATATCCACTTCAGCGAGGAATTTTGAAACCGTATCCGGAGACTCGCTATCACTTACCTGATTTTGCGAGGGGTAATCGACCGGTTACAGGACGGCGTGAAATTTTCAATAAGGCTCGCTCATCACTTCGTAGTGTGATTGAGAGAACCTTTGGGGTCTGGAAGAAGAAGTGCGGCATACTGAGAAAGATGTCACAATACACATTTTCAAAACAGTGCGTCATTGTGGTGGCAACAATGACCCTACATAATTATATTCGGAGGCATCCCTCACGTGTGGATCGAGAGTTTAATGCATGTGATATGGATGCTAACTTTGTCCATCGACAAGCGTATGAGCTTCGAGCTACTCGGAACCAAAGAACCACAATTACAAATCCAAACATTAATCTGGTAACAACTGAAGGAGTTGAAGCTAATGAAATGTCTGCATTACGAGATTTTATAGCCGATCAGCTACAAAACGATCACAGGTACAATTTTTTTAGTAGTAAATTTTTTTTATCATAATCAGTGATCATATATTTCTTCATTGTGCAGGTAAACATCATCGGTGCAGTAGCGCAGGGATCCAATGAGACAACCACAAAATTAGCTTATGTTTATTATTATGATGTCTGGACAATCTGATTATGTAATATTAGTATTTTGCAAAACATTAAAATTTCAAATTCTGCTGGCATTACAATAAAACCAAGTGGTGAAGGGAATTATTTCTTTACAATCTCTAAAAAAATATAGAAGTTGGCAAAAAAGGAACACAACACCAGAGAAATCAACTTCAAGTAATGTACCAACAATTAATTATGATCGGGCAACGCCGACGAGATCGGACGGTGATGACGAAATCGGGTGACGACGACGTGATCGGTCGACGATGGCGAGATCGGGCAACGACGACGAGATCGGGGGCGTGATCAGGCGACGATGACGAGATCGGGCAGTGGTGGCGACGAGATCTGGCTGCTGCTGCGAGGTCGGGCGGTGGCGGTGAGATCAGGTGGCTGCAGCGAGATCAGGTGGTGGCGGCGAGATCGATCGGTGGCGACGACGAGATCGGGCGGCAGCAAGATCGGGCGGCGGCGGCGGCAAGATCGGGCGGCGGCGGCGGCGGCGGCAAGATCGGGCGGCGGCGGCGGCGGCGGTGGCGACGACGACGAGATCGGGCGGCGGCGATGGCGAGATCGGGCGACGATGGTGAGATCGGTCGTCGGCGGTGAGATCGGTCGTCGGCGGCGAGATCGGGCGGTGGCGGCAATATCAGACGGCAGCAGTGAGCGGCGAGATCGGGCAGCGAGATCGGACGACGACGGCGAGATTGGACGGCGGTGGAGAGATCGGGCGACGACGATGAGATCGTGCAACGACGACCATAGTAAAAAACTGAATTCCATGAAATATCTGTCTTTACCCCTAAGAATTGATCATAATAAAAAATTGAATTCCATGGAATTGGACCAATTCCAATTCTGAGGGAATTCCTAACATCCGAACACTGGAATTGGAATTCCAATTGTAAAACATGCCTCCTATAAACGGAGATGCTTCTTATAAACAGAGAAGACTCCTTGGAACAGAGATGCCTCCTTGGAATGGAGATGTCTCCTTGGAACGGAGATGCCTCCTTGGAATGAAGATGACTCCTTGGAACGAAGATGCCTCCTTAAGTGGAGATGGAATTGTGGATAGAAGAATTTTATTTAATACTTGTTCTCTTTATTACCGCACTTATTACTACCCTTTATTGCAGTATTTTTTTTTTGCAATTTACTTACGACATTTTCTTTACAGCACTTTATTTATTGCAATACTTTCTTTCCCGCACCTTCATTTTGGGTCCCGCTCTGCGGTTTAGCTCGTTATGGTCATTAGGGTTAACTTGGAGACGAAACATTTCTCGGAGGCTAACCCTAAATAATGGACTCACTTGATTGTCACGCTCCTTGTCCAAAGTTGAGTGGCACGATCAAGCCACATGTAAGACGGTCGTCTGTCTGAATTATTTCATATCAAGTAGGACAAACCACCACATACCCGGAAGGTGCCAGTTATTTAACTTATTAAAATGCATGTGAATTGTTTTGAGGTAAAAGTGGCGGGTCAGCCATGCCCGTAGACCATTCGTACCGGTACGGGAAGGTTGACGACTCTAGGCACTAGGGAGAAGTGTACCCCGGGAGCTTGGCTATGTTTCATGCCCCGTCGGGTCCCTCCGCTAGTTAGCCAAATTTTGTTATCGACAGATATCGCTTACATCCAGGCTTAGTTATTAAAGACGCAAGGCGCACTAAGACGAAAAGGTGTCTTGGAGCCTAGGCGCAAGGCTCAAGCGCAGGCGCGCGCCCGAAGAAGGCAAGGCACAACCACATTCAATTTAAATAATCAGCATTAAACATCAGCTCATCTTCTTGAACTGAATCTTTATATATTCTACTCATTGATCATCCATTACTATCATTTATATCTCTTAAAAAATAAAAATGGTCGTTGACATCATTTATAAGTCTCAACGATCGATTATGTATCAAAAACAATAAATCATATAAAAATTATTGAGTTCTTGTATTATTTTTTCATTATTTTGAAAAAAAAGGTTTACAACAAAAATCACACGCATGCGTGCTTTTAATGTCCAAAAGCGCAAAAAAGCGCACGAAGGCGCAAACCTCTAAGCCCGGTGAGCCAGCCTTAGGCGCGCCTGAGGCGCGCATTTAACAACGGCGCATCCAGGAGTACACCAGGTTGTACATTGGGGCCTGGGTAGTGTGGTAGGACCACACCCAGAAGTGACATGACAAGCAACTGTCACCGATTTTCCATATCGATGAGGCCGACAGGGTTTGCTACCCCACTAGAAGGGAAAGGATCAAACCATGTTAACATAGGGTGTTGTTGCAGGTTGTAAACACTTGCGTGAATGCACGCAAGCTAGTAGAGCCTATTTAAATAACTGTTGATAGAATTATTGAATTTCAGTTATTTGTTGTTGTATTTGTTTCAACTTGCTCCTAGCTTTCTTTCATTTCCATATATATAGGGGAGATCTCAAATGCGGGCAGGCTTATATGCGGGCGTACGGGCAAGGCATTTTGGGGGTCAAGGAGGCTCCAAATCGAAAAGTGATCAACATGAAAGTTGTAGATCTCGGTGATCCGAACAACTTTCATGTTGATCACTTTTTGATTTGGAGCCATCTTGGACCTCGATTTGAGCCCCGAAATCTGGGGCGGCGGACGCTTTACTGTAGCAGTTCCGCCGCCCCAGATTTCGGGGCCCAAATCGAGGTCCAAGATGGCTCCAAATCAAAAAGTGATCAACATGAAAGTTGTTCGGATCGCCAAGATCTACAACTTTCATGTTGATCACTTTTCGATTTGAAGCCTCCTTGACCCTTGCCCGTACGCCCGCACTAGAGTAACCCCCATATATATATATATATATATATATATATATATTGTTGCTAACATTATTGCTTCGGCTAATGATATCTTGTAGAGTCTCATTATCGTTCAGAAGCCTTACGAATTTTGGGGAGGTGTGAATCCACTAGTCTTATGACTAAAGTGTCGTCGTACGCCTTTTTTAGGAAATGGAGCGGCGTGAAGCCCAGCCACAGTGTGAGAGAGTACCCGTGATAGAGCTCGCTCGAGTTGATGCACCAGTCTCGTCTCCCGACTTTAGAGATGTGAGCCTATAGAGCTTAGAAGAATCGAGAGCAATTGTATTTTTGTTTAGCTCAATTGGGCCTTATGTATAAACTCTTGGGCTTTTGATTATATATATGCATGGTTTCTGAATTGCTTCCGCATACTGATCTGATGTGATGATGTTTTATAGCCTAACAAGGCGATCATTCTACGGTTGGAAAGTGGGCACGTTACGCCTTGAAAGCGTAGGGTGACCGTCTTGAGCGGTAAGGCCCTTCCCGACCCGATTTACTGTTGGGGAGAGGGAGTCATACACCGAATGAACATGGCTCAAGTTATCCTGTTATGTTTATTTTTTTATTCTCTTTAGTAGGTAACCCTCATATATGTAAGGAGACGTTCAGGCTTTGATGGTATGAAAATTATTATCATGTCTTGGAATTAACTCAGAAGAAAGAACGAACCAGCGTTCCTCTTTGCCCTAGATCCCTGCCTACCGCATAACATTATCATGCATCGCTTAGCCTTCCTTCATAAACCTTGTATATGTGTGTATCACTTTGAGTTTGATCTCTCAATATTTATTTTCACAAAGTTATATCACCCAATTCAACCTCACCCCTCCATCACATTCCAAGTGTGCACATGGACCAACATACTAGACCAATAAGTCGGGATGCATGGACACGTGCATCAATCTCACATATCGTATCTAAAATATTTAAAAGTCGGGAAACTCTCGGAAACCCGTCCCCGGAACTCTCAAAAAAATTTCATCTACTTTTAAACAAAAAAAGTCATTGATACTCCTGGATACGCCCGAGTATGTTTGAAAACGCTTAGAAATTATGTATATTGTGATGATGATATGGAGAAAGGAGTGTGAAAAAGAAAGTGTTGGTTGATAAGTGGTATGAGTCAATTTATTACATACTTCCGTTCGTGGCTTCTGCCTATATTATGATATGATTTTGTGACACAAACTAGCTTCATTAAATATATGATTATGTGAGATACAATAATTGAAAAAACGACGCATATATCCTAAGTTTTTGAAAAATCACAAATCGTGTATCCATATCTTATTGTATTGCATATCTCGTTCCCGTCCAGATGTAATATAGCTAATAAGTATATAAAGTGATAAAGCAAGTAAAAAAAAAACAAACCTGATTTCGTGCCATTTCATGAACCTCAAACAGAGTCTTAAGTGTCTGAATCCCAAGTTCTTCACAGCTCATCAGTCCATCAGAAGTATTATTGGCTTCACAATTCTTCCCGTCCACCGACTCCAACAAAATAAACCCAAACTGCAAAATACTAGGAACCACATGTTCTCGGCCACAGCTGCTCTCATTTATCTTCAGCGAAAATAGATACATCAGATTTCCATGTTCAGCAGGCTCAAATGCATACACACCAGAAGACAATTTTATGAGTAAAGGTAACTTACAGATCTAACTAAAGCCTTCTCAATGCGCTTAGCAGATCGTAGTAATTCCTCCTTTGTAATATCCGGCAACCACTTGCAGTCCCTGCATGTTCAAAGGTTTCAAATTTCTTGAAAAAATGGCGTAAGATATCCTCTTCCAAACTAGACAAATATATAGATATTGTTCACCTCGTGTAGAAATCCAAGTATTATAATTTATAATAAACAAAAGAAAACCACATGGTAGTGTGTGAATGTGGACATGGTAGTGTGTTAATGTTCTTAGCAAACAAGGACACTCACAATCAGTTAGCTAATGCTACTCAACAAACCATCCAGTTTATGCTAAACAGCAGACCCTAAACCAATGATTTGGCCTATTACTAAGCTATTGGTGTTGAGAAGTGGAAGTGATTCCCTCATTTAAGGATCCCGGGAAGAAATTGAATAACTCTAATCACATCTCAAATGATGGGACATATACGCTAAAGAAATTCCCAGTTCACATTCAATAGCACTTAAAAATATTACTGGTCTAGGAGAAGGGATGTGGAACTATAAAGAATATTTAGTGTTCCCATCCATTAGCTTATAATGATGAGAAAACAAGTGATGTACTAATCAAAAATAGGAAGGAATGTGCTCCTGAATAATGCTATGCACCTTTATGATGGAATTGTCAACGTCATGCAGATATAAAAGTGTTAGAAAAGCCCATGTAAAGGGGTCCATATAGCCCATGTTTCTTGTTTATTTTTTCTTTCTCCTCTTTAGTCCCACTTCATGTATAGGACTCTCTTCTCTCTTTCTCCCTCCTATAAATATGTATTCATACCTTGTATTGAGATATAGAAAGGGTATTTACAAGTTTGAGTGTTTCTCTACATGGTATCAGAGGAAATCGGTCTCTCCTGGCGGCTAGAATTTTTACTAACCGCCCTCTCTTCGTTCTAACCGGGCGGCCTTCCTCTTCTCGCTAGGCGCGCGGTTACGCGGCCTCCTCTTCCTATCCGCTCTCGCCTCCTTCCTTCCGTGGAGCCAGCTTCCTCCTCCTTCCCTCTCCTCCTTTTATAGCCTTTTTCTCTTCTGACCCGTGGGCCCCTCCTCCGGTGCTACTCGCCCGGCTTCCTTCTCTTGCCCGCTCGAGTTCTCTCAACTCGCGGATTCGTCTTCTGACCGCTCGAGTTCGCCCCTCCTCCGGTGCTACTCGCCTGGTCTCCTCTTCTTTTTGCCCGCTCGAGTTCTCTACTCGCGGCTTCCTCCTCTTGCCCGCTCGAGTTCTCTACTCGCGGCTTCCTTCTCTTGCCCGCTCGAGTTCTCTCAACTCGCGGAATCGTCTTCTGACCGCTCGAGTTCTCTACTCGCGGCTTCCTCCGCTTGCCCGCTCGCGTTCTTCTACTCGCAGCCTCTTCTCTATTCGCAGCGGCTTCCGCACGTGGTCGTGGCTTTTTGCCGCTGGTCTTCTTTCACCGTGACCGTGCGGCCTCTCCTGCTTCCTCCTATCTATGTCTGCCTCTGGTGGTCTTATCGCGCGGTCTCCTTGCCTAACCGCTGCGATTAGCCTGCTCGGGCGACTTTCTGTCTGTCCGCTTCAGGTGGTCTTCTCGCGCGGTCTCCTTGCCTAACCGCGGCCTGCTTCTCTTCCCTCCCGGTCATGGGCTCCTCTACTGATTCTTCTGTTCCGCCGGTCTCTTCTGCTGACCGCCCGGCTCCTGTAACTGAAATTCGCGATGAATTGCGGATTACGACTATCGCCTTGACCGGAAAGAAGAACTTTACGGAGTGGGTGCACTCGGTTCGCCGTGTCCTTCAATCGAAAGGCTTTCTTCATCACCTAACCCAAGCTGCTCCGGTTCCTCCAACGGATGAGTGGCTACGCAATGACGGTCGGGTGCAGACATGGCTCCTCAACTCTCTGGATAGTGAACCATACCGCATGGTCATGTATCATGAAACTGCCAAGGCCATGTGGGACGAGCTCCAAGCCCTCTACTCTGGTAAAGACAGTCTACAACACCTCTACGATATCATCACTGATCTCCAACATCTGGATGGTGGCGGAGCATCCGACCTCACGTCCTTTGTGGCTCGGGCCAAGACTCTGGTCGAAGCATGGATTCAGCATCAACCTCCCACGCTGGATCTTGCGGAACAACGTGCTCAGAAAGAGGTTGTTGGCGTAGCCATGATGATGGCTCGTGTTCCGCCTCATCTACAGAGCATTCGGGCACAGATTCTCTCTTCCGCGGCTACTCCCTCACTGTCCGATGTGTGTGCCATGCTGCTTAAGGTCTCGCCTCCTCATGATTATCCGGCCCCTCCATCACCAGCTCTACTTCAGCAAACTTCGACTTCCCTTCTCCCGCTTCCCCCGTCTACTCGTGGGGGACGTTCTGGCTCGCGAGGCCGAGGTCGCGGCAAAACGCCCTTAAAGTGTTCTTTCTGCGGGAAGGATGGTCACCACGAGGCTGTTTGCTATCAGAAGCATGGATTTCCTCCTCGCCCACAGGCTACTATTGCTGCTACCAACTCCTCCTCTTCTCGGTCTGATCTTGACGAGGTCCGCCTTCAGCTGCAACAACTCCATGGTTTGCTTAGTCGCCCTCCAGCCTCGGTTGCCTCTGCCTCCTCTATCTCCCATGAAGGTATGGCCCATCTCTCCACAAGTCCACATTGGATAGTGGATTCTGGTGCTACTCATCACATTACTTCTCGGCGACCACAACAATACCTCCACTCGTCACATCTCAGGTGTATTACCGTGGCTAATGGGGACACGGTTCCTGTTGTCGGCTCCGCTAATATCCCTCTCACTCCGTCTCTTTCTCTTCGCTCAGCTCTTCACGTGTCGGGCTCTCCCTTTAATTTACTCTCTGTTGGTCGCCTTACTACAGATTTAAACTGCTCAGTAACCTTTACTTCTTCCTCTTTTCTGATACAGGATCAACAGAAACGGACTATCATTGGTAAGGGTCGACTGCAGAACGGGCTATACATCCTTGATGACCCTCCAGCTATCCTGGCGTCTGTCTCCTCCGTCGATTGGCATCGCCGTCTTGGGCATGCCCCTTTACCCATCCTCTAGAAGGCTCTTCCCGATGTATCTTTCCCTGTTTTTCAGTGTGAAACCTGTGTTTACGGCAAACAGTCGCGTTCATCTTTTCAATCTCATTGTACCCGGAGCGCTGCTCCTTTTATGTTAGTTCACTCTGATATTTGGAGACCGTACCGTGTTACTAGCATTTCTGGTTATCGTTATTTTTTAACGTTTATTGATGATTACTCTCAGATGACATGGCTCTACTTACTTCGTGATCGCTCTGAGCTTCCACAGGTCTTTCGGGCATTCCTCCTCGAGACCCGCACCCAATTCTCCACCACTATCCAAACTCTCCGAACGGACAATGCCCGCGAGTACACTGGACATGAATTTGCAAACCTCTGCTCTGAATTCGGGGTTATTCACCAAACATCATGTGCCTATACCCCGCAACAAAACGGAACAGCTGAACGTAAGAATCAACATCTACTCGATATGGCTCGCTCCATCATGCTTCAAATGCAAGTTCCTAAATCTTACTGAAACTTCGCTCTCTCCACGGCCTGTTACCTCATCAACCGTCTTTCGTCACCAATTCTCCACAATGCCACCCCATTCAGCCTTCTGTTCCCTTCTACTCCTCCATTCTCCCTTACACCCCGCATATTTGGATGCGTTTGCTATGTCCACACTCTTGGTCCATCCATGGACAAGTTGGACCCCCGGGCAACCAAACAGATCTTTGTTGGCTATTCCCGGACCCAAAAGGGCTATGTATGTTACTCCCCAGCTACTCGGAAGGTGACTGTCTCTGCCGATGTGACCTTTCGGGAAGATCTCCCTTTTTTCTCAACCTCCGATCCTACACCTTCCCCACCCGCCGTCATACGTCCTGCTATTCCGGTTACCACTCCGTCCTCCCCACCATGTCCGAACAAGGCCCTCCCTGTTCCATTGGCAAACAAGGCCCTCCCTCCTCCCCAGCCACCTGTTATACGAGTTTACACTCGTTGTCACCCTGTCTCCGTTACCCCAATGCAGTCGGCTTCGACCTCTGATGCTTCGCGCTCTGACGATCCGGCACCAGATTCTACCGCTCATCCCCTGGCAAACTATGTATCATTACATCGCCTCTCTCCAGCACTCCACACTTTTGCCACCTCCCTCTCTTCTATTTCTATTCCTAACACTATGCAGGAAGCTCTGCATCATCCTGGCTGGCGGGCGGCTATGGACGAAGAGATGACGGCTCTCTGGGCGAACCAAACCTGGAATCTGGTACCTCTCCCTCCAGGTCAGAGACCCGTTGGCTGTAAATGAGTCTTTGTTATCAAACATGCTCCAGATGGAACGATTGACCGTCTCAAGGCCCTACTGGTGGCTTGTGGCTTCACTCAACAACACGGTCTTGATTACGAGGAAACTTTCTCTCCAGTCGCGAAGTTGAATACCGTCCGTGTCCTTCTCTCCATGGCGATTCATCGACAATGGTCATTACACCAATTGGATATCAAAAACGCTTTCCTAAACGGCGACCTCCAGGAAACTGTCTACATGCAGCAACCTCCCGGGTTTGAGACCACAGGGGAGTCTCGAGTGTGTCATCTGAAAAAGTCTATTTATGATCTCAAACAATCTCCTCGGGCATGGTTTGATAAATTCTGTAAGGCAGTTCGGGAAGTTAGTTTTACTCGAAGCTCTGCGGATTTTTCCCTCTTTACGCGGCATCAAACAACTTGAACTGTTCTCTTATTGGTATACGTTGATGACATCTTGATTACTGGAGATGACTCAAAGGGCATCCAAGCAGTTAAACAACACCTTAGCTCAGTCTTCCAAACTAAAGATCTGGGTCAACTCCGGTACTTCATTGGCCTTGAGATCGCGAGACGGCCAGACGGTCTTGTCATTTCCCAGAGAAAGTACTGCCTAGATCTCCTTCGGGATGCTGGTTACTCCGGATGCAAGCCTACTACCACCCCAATGGACGCAAATCAGAAGTTGTGTGCTCATGTGTTGTGTGCCTCTGCTCTGGATCGCGTAAGAGGCCCGACGTAGAGCGTCGTTCCCCGATCGGCCGGGCCGTTCGGTGCGCCTTGTCGCGCAATGGCGGATGACAGGCAGCGATCGAAGGGTGAGAGAAGGAGGAGAGGAAGGAGAGAGGAGAGTAGAAGAAGGAGGAGAAGAAGCGGTGGAGGAAGAGGGGGGGAGCGTCGGCTTCCCGGCGGAACGCGTAAGCGTCGGCTAGGGCTGCCTTCGAACGACCCGAGAGAGAGAGAGGGAGAGAAAGAGTTAGAGAGAGAGAGGGTTTTTGGGGAAATAACTTCTTGCCTTCACATTACTCCCAAGCAAGGCCTATATGGCCACATGAGTCCAACCAAAACCCTATTAAAATTGTACGCGCCCCTCACCTGGGCTTAGACAAGTGAGCATAATAAAAATCAAAATACGCGACATAAAAATATAAGATACTAGCGGTTATGCAGACGGCGGTTGGCGACGGCGCTGGTAAGTACGCCCCCAAAGAGGATCCATTTCCGGGTTCTTGTCAACCGGAAGTGCCGTAACATCACCCTCCTCGTCGGAAGACAGCTTGTCCTCAAGCTGTGGTGGAATGCTGACTAAGGGTGCGGAAGGCGGAGTACCAACGAACAACTTCAGCTGGGAGATATGAAAGACATTATGAATCCGAGTGTCCTTGGGAAGGTCCAGGCGATAGGCCACTTCGCCGATGCGCTCCAAGATGAGAAAAGGGCCGAAGAACTTAGGCCCCAACTTGTTGGAGAGAGGGCGAGTCGCGGTGAGCTGCCGGAATGCCCGTCGGCGAACCCACACCCAATCCCCCACTGCCAGGGTGAGATCGCGGTGTCCCTTGTTATAAGAATGCTCCATCCGCTGTTGTGCTCGGAGTAGTCGATCACGAGCAGCATGTAAGAAACTGTCACGATCCATGAGTGCCGTGTCAAGCTCCGAAAGTCGAGCCGAGCCGCTCGTATAGGACAAGAGGCGAGGTGGATCCCGCCCGTATATAAGCCGGAATGGAGTGGTCTGCAGACTCGTGTGATACGCGGTGTTGTAGCAGTACTCCACCCATGGTAGCCATCTGAGCCAATCTCTGGGCCGATCCCCAACAATGCACCGCAAATACATCTCCAGGGTGCGGTTGACCACCTCGGTCTGCCCGTCGGACTGAGGATGATAGGCGGTGGAAAAGGCCAACTTTGTGCCGCTCAACGTGAAGAGCTCCTTCCAGAATGCACTGGTGAAGATACGATCCCTGTCGGAAACCAAAGTCTCGGGCATGCCATGTAACCTGAAAATCTCCTGAAAGAAGACACGGGCCACGTGTGAAGCAACAAGCGGACGCGCCAAGGGAATGAAGTGGGCCCCCTTGGAGAAACGGTCTACAACCACCATCAAGACACTCTTGCCCCGGACGGATGGCAACCCCTCTATAAAGTCCATAGAAAGGTCTGCCCAAACCTGAGTAGAACCGGAAGTGGCTGAAGTAAGCCGGCGGGTAGGAGATGATCGGTCTTGCTCTGCTGACAAATAGTGCAAGCTGCCACGAACTCGCGGACATGACGGCGCATGCACTTCCAATAGAACTCGCCGCGAAGGCGCTGAAGAGTGCGGTGGAGGCCTTCATGGCTCCGAGAGTGTACCTCCGCAATAATGGCGGGAATAAGGGGAGAAGTGTCGGCAACAAAAATCCGGCCGCGATAGTACACTAAACCATGTCGACCGGCCCACTGATCGTTGGGAAGCCCCTGCTCGGCACGGTGAAGCAACTCGGACAATCCGGTCGAATCTCGAATCTCCTGACGAAGGCGGGAGAGCAGGTCGGCGGTAGGGAAGGAGACGGCATAAAGGGCGGCGGAGGAAGGTGTATGGCGGCGGGAGAGGGCGTCGGCGGCCCGATTAAGCAGCCCGGCCTTGTGTTCTACGGTGAAATCGAATCCAAGTAATTTGCTCACCCAACGCTGCTGGGGAATGGTAGAAAGCCGCTGCTCCAATAAGAATTTCAAGCTATAGTGATCCGTCCTGATGATGAAAGCACGTCCCCATAAATAAGGTCGCCAATGTTGGATGGCCTTGGCGAGCCCAATCAACTCCTGCTCGTAGGCCGGTAACTTGCGGTGATGGAGGGCCGTCTGCCTGCTGAAGTAAGCAATAGGGTGACCCCCCTGCTGAAGGACTGCTCCATATCCCAAGCCGGATGCATCACACTCCACGAGAAACGGGGCCGAGAAATCTGGAAGGCGAAGAACTGGTGCCGATACTAGTGCGGCCTTGAGATCCTGGAAAGCCTGGGTCGCTGCCTCGGTCCACACAAAGGCGTGTCGCCGCAATAAACTGACCAGAGGGGCGGCTAAACTGCCGTAGTCCTGAATGAAACGCCTGTAATATCCGGTGAGGCCCAGAAAGCCCCGAAGCTCGGAGACGGTACTCGGTTGGGGCCAAGAGGCCACCGCCTCAAGTTTGGCCGGATCGGCCGAAACCCCCACAGAATCTACTACATGGCCGAGATAATGCACTGAGCGCTGGCCAAAGGTGCACTTGGACGGCTTGAGGATCAACTGATGTTCAAGGGCCAGCTGGAATACGGCCCGCAGATGCCGTAGGTGGTCCTCCCATGTCGTGCTATACACGAGAATATCGTCAAAAAAAACAAGAACGGACTTGCGAAGGAAAGGATGGAATACCTCGTTCATGATGGCCTGGAAAGTCGACGGCGCATTCGTTAAGCCGAAGGGCATAACGAGAAACTCGAAGTGGCCATGATGGGTGCGAAAGGCCGTCTTTTCAATGTCCACTTCCGCCATGCGGACCTGATGGTAGCCCGAGAAGAGATCCAATTTGGAGAAGAATGAGGCGCCATGCAGCTCGTCCAACAGTTCCTCCACGACCGGAATGGGAAACTTGTCCTTGACAGTGATGGCGTTCAGGGCCCGGTAATCCACGCACATGCGCCAAGTGGTATCCTTCTTGTGAACTAGGAGTGCCGGGGAAGAAAATGGAGAAACACTTCGGCGAATGAGACCCTGCTGAAGAAGAAGATCACATTGTCGTTCGATCTCGTCCTTCTGAAGGAAGGGATAACGGTAAGGCCTGACGACGACCGGTGCCGCGCCCGGTAGAAGGCAGATGCGATGGTCCTGCGGTCGACGCGGGGGAAGCCCGAGTCGGGGTCCGAAGAGAGCTGAGAAGGTCTGGAGGAGCTCGGTGAGGTCGGGGGGATGTTCCCTAGGTGGAACTGAAGGAACGTCAGACTGCTCGGTGTGCACCAAAAAGGTGGAAGGGGACCTCGGAGGCGCATGTCCCTGCCACTGAATCGGGAGTGAGCCCGCGCGCCATGAAACTGTCAGCCTGTCAAAATCCCATGTCAAGGGGCCCAATGTGCGGAGCCAACGAACGCCGAGAACCACGTCGAAGCCACGCAAGTCAATCAGGAAAAGATCGGTCTGGAAGGATGAGCCCTCAATCTCAAAGGTAACACTGCGGCAGACTCCCGGACAGGGCATATGTTCGCCGTTTGCCACGGCGACCTTGACGTGCTCCCGATGCACGAAAGGAAGATGTAGCTGGAAAGCCGCGTCCCGGCGGATAAAGCTGTGGGTGCTGCCCGTATCCAACAAAGCAAGGAGAGGTGCACCCGAGACTGTCACATAAAGCTGAATCGTAGAACCCGCCTCGTGAGGACCGGCCAAGGCATGCAAAGAGAGCTGTGGCGGGTCGGTGTCATCCGGGTCATACTCATCATCAGGGGGATCGTCCACCTCAAGCCAGAAGAGACGCTTACACCGGTGACCGGGTGTATACGGCTCATCACAGTTGTAACACAGGCCCTTCTCCCGTCGGGCGGTCATCTCGGCATGGCTCAAGCGACGGCGTATCTGGGGACGAGAGGGCACCTCAGATGCTGGCCCCGAAGAGACAGCCGGTGGTGGTCGAGAACGTGGTTGCGCGGGCGGGCGCTCGAGAGAGAGGCGGCGATCAAAGGCACGGGCCAGCGCCATGGCCGACAATAAATCTGGGGGCTTTTGGAACTCAACATCCCAACGAAGGCGGTCAGGTAAACCGGCCGTGAAGAGTGGCACCTGCTGAGACGGCAGAACTGAGGATGCACGGGAGAGAAGTAGCTGAAAGTTCTCCAGGTATGAATCGATCGATCCCGTGTGCTTGAGTGCAATAAGATCCCCGAGTGGGTTCCCTTGTAATGCCGGCCCAAAGCGAAGCAAGCAGGCATCACGAAAGATTTCCCACGTAGTAGCGGGTTGTTCCCGCAACAGCTGAGTGACCCATAGTTGTGCGGCGCCGAGTAGATGAAAGGAGGCGATACCGACCCGTTCTTCCTCCGGGGTCCGGTGGTTGTCAAAAAAAAATGCACAACGGGTGAGCCATGGAAAGGGATCCTCACCGCCATCATAAATGGGAAATTCCATACGAACGAAACGCGGACCCGTAGAAGACTCGGCACGGGGATGGACGGAGTCGATCCGGCTGGCGGAGGGAGAGTGCACGGGCGGCAGCGGCGGGGACGTGCTGGCCAAGGCGTCAACACGTGCGGAGAGCTGGGTGAACATCGCCTCGAAGCGGGCCAAAATCTGTCCAAGATTGGCTGGATCGTCGGCCATGGCGGGAGCGGCAGTGGGCTGTTGATATGGGAGAGGAGATGGGAGCAAACCGGGAGCAGCCGTGTTCGGCGGAGGAAGCAACCCGGAAGCAGCCGAGTTCGGCGGCAGCGGCAGGGGGGCCGGTCCAAGGAGAGCGGCGCGGTACGAGGCGGAGGGAGGCGCGCCGGCAGGGGACTCGGAGGAGCGGCCGGCAGTTGGCTCTGATACCAAACTGTTGTGTGCCTCTGCTCTGGATCGCGTAAGAGGCCCGACGTAGAGCGTCGTTCCCCGATCGGCCGGGCCGTTCGGTGCGCCTTGTCGCGCAATGGCGGATGACAGGCAGCGATCGAAGGGTGAGAGAAGGAGGAGAGGAAGGAGAGAGGAGAGTAGAAGAAGAAGGAGGAGAAGAAGCGGTGGAGGAAGAGGGGGGGAGCGTCGGCTTCCCGGCGGAACGCGTAAGCGTCGGCTAGGGCTGCCTTCGAACGACCCGAGAGAGAGAGAGGGAGAGAAAGAGTTAGAGAGAGAGAGGGTTTTTGGGGAAATAACTTCTTGCCTTCACATTACTCCCAAGCAAGGCCTATATGGCCACATGAGTCCAACCAAAACCCTATTAAAATTGTACGCGCCCCTCACCTGGGCTTAGACAAGTGAGCATAATAAAAATCAAAATACGCGACATAAAAATATAAGATACTAGCGGTTATGCGGACGGCGGTTGGCGACGGCGCTGGTAAGTACGCCCCCAAAGAGGATCCATTTCCGGGTTCTTGTCAACCGGAAGTGCCGTAACATCATGCCTCCGACACTGATCTTCCTCTTCAGAATCCAGAATACTATAGAAGACTTGTTGGAAAATTAATCTACCTAACAGTTACTAGACCAGATATATCCTTCGCCGTTGGAGTGGTCAGCAGATTTATGCATGCTCCGCGCACCTCGCACCTTCATGTTGTTGAGCGCATCCTCAGATACCTGAAAACTGCTCCAGGTCAAGGACTTGTCTACAAGACCTCATCCTCTACTCCGAGATTAGTTGCATATTCTGATGCCGATTATGCCGGGTCCTTGGATGATCGTCGATCAACAAGTGGTTTTTGTACCTATTTTGGGGGTCATCTCATCACCTGGCGAAGTAAGAAGCAAGCCGTTGTGGCTCGATCCTCAGCAGAAGCAGAGTACCGATCAATGGCTTCGGTTGTCTCTGAGCTAACGTGGCTGAAAAGCCTTCTTGTCGATCTCGGGGTAAAACTTCCATCACCTGCCCTTCTGCTATGTGACAGCCAAACAGCTATACATATTGCAAAGAATCCAGTCTTCCATGAGAGAACAAAGCATATTGAAGTAGACTGTCATTTTATCCGGGAGAAAGTTCAAATGAAGAAGATCGAACTAAAACATGTTCCAGGCACTGAACAAGTCACTGATATCCTCACAAAGGCTCTACCAAACACCTTATTCTATCAGTTGTTGTCCAAGCTTGGTGCATACGACTTGTACGCTCCAGCTTGCGGGGGAGTGTTAGAAAAGCCCATGTAAAGGGGCTCATATAGCCCATGTTTCTTGTTTATTTTTCCTTTCTCCTCTTTAGTCCCACTTCATGTATAGAACTCTCTTCTCTCTTTCTCCCTCCTATAAATATGTATTCATACCATGTATTGAGATATAGAAAGAGTATTCACAAGTTTGAGTGTTTCTCTACAAAAAGCAATAAGAGTGATTAAATGATGAGGATGTTGTTCTCCAAGGAGTGGGCAATGTAACGCTTTAGAACAAAATTAGGTTATATTAGAAAGAAATTAAGACATGGTAACATTTTGCATTAGCATGTAAGGTTGTAAACTGTTGAGAATAGCCTCACATCGAGAAACTATCATAGTATCGTGCACATTGTTGGAATTACCGGGTCAATGTCGATCTATTAGAGTTTTAGGTATATTTGGGTTTAATCTCACATTGTGTATGTGTGTTATTGTGTCTATCTATTTCCTATTTAAAGCCCCTATGTGGATAAATGAATTACCACTTCTATTTCAATTTCCCATCTTCCAACATAGTATCATAGCAATCGATCTGAAACCCTAATTTTATTTTTTGCGGTCCGTTTCCTTCCACTTCTTCTCCCTTTCGCTTTCTACTTCTCAATTCGACCCCGAAGACAGCGCAGTCGTTGCGCTCTGCTCCCGCTTCCGTCGATGGGATCGACTTTTGTGTTCGTCGACGGGAGCGGCTCCTAATCCCCCCCCCCCCGCCTGCTTCGTCCCGTCTATGGCTTCGTTCTCGTCGGCCCGACTGTTGTGTCCATCGTCTTTGACGACAAATCTCCTTATCCATCGGCTGCTTCCAGATATCGCCGACAAGTCTTCTTCCAACTCACCTGCTTCTGTGCCTGGTACAGCCCTTGTCTGCGTCCTCTTCCGTGGAAGTAGAACCATGCGGCTGTTGCGCCTAGTTTGACTGCTCCAGTCTGCTTCCTATTGCAGAGATTGTTGCTCATCGACGATGATGATCCTCCCTTCCGACGGTGTGCGCGCCGCAGCTTCTCGTTCGTCGTTGTGCTTCTCCTGCTTCCCTTTGTTGTTGGTGTTCCCACTATTATTCCCTTCGACTTCTCCAGACCTAGTCGAACTCATCCGCTGCCTCTGTCCATTCGAAGGTGACTGTTGTCGATCTGAGGTCTCCTAGTCTCTAATCCTACTCTAAGTTATCAAAGGCGCAAGGCGCACCGAGGCGTAAAGGGCCCCTGGAGCCTAGGCGCAGGCGAACCTGAAGCACGTGAGGCGCACAAATGGGGGAAAAAGGAAATCGAGTGAATTGGGCGCCCAATTCGCTGAAATTGAGCGAATTGGGCGCCCAATTCGCTGAAATTAAGCGAATTCGCTCAATTTCAGCGAATTGGGAGGCCAATTCGTTGATTTTCAGCAAATTGGGCACCCAATTCGCCGAAATTCAGCGAATTGGGCGCCCAATTTCAGTGAATTGGGCGCCCAAGTGTGCCTAGGGGTGCCTAGGGGTGCCTCAGGCGCCCAATTGGTTTGTTGCTCATCTCAAAATTTGTTTTTTTAAAACACCTTGAAAAGCCCAGGCGCACCATTGGCATGCATGGGAGCCTGTAAGGCGCGCGCCTGAGGCACGCCTAGGCGCGCCTGAGGCACATCGCCCGCCTCAGCCGTGCTGAGGCGCGGCGGGCTGCGCCCGGCGCCTCAGGCGCGCCTTGACAACTATGATCCTACTTACCGTAGATGGTTTGTTGTTGATGTCCTCTCTTGAGAATGATTGGGATGAGCCCTCCTTTTCAAGTGATGATCCTGCAAAGAGGAGTTTTTTCCAGTCATTGTTTGTGGCTTTGCTACTCCGCTACTCCACATTCCAGCTGTTGTTATCCCTTTCGGGGTGCAGATCTCTCACTGATGTTGAAACATTGGGGTGATTTTTGGACATTTTTATCAATTGTATGTGTCTTTAATCATTTTTGCAAAGTTGTAGTTGTTGTTAGTGTGTTTTATGCCTATATGCAAGTGCGTTCCACGTGAGAGAGAGTGTTTGGGATGAGGGCGACTCGGATGATCTTTCTCGTAGTTCGCCTTAGTCTCACACAGCCTCCATGCTTATGCCGTATAGTGTTTGTGTCTGCCCATATCTCTTTTGTTTGGCCGTGTGTTGGGACACAACTAATGTTCATGTTCTAATCTCAGCAGATTGTACCGCGTGGGACCGTGTCGTGCGGGACCGTGTCGTGAGGGACTGCCCTTTGTGCGGATTATCCCCAACGAATTATCCTGACGAATTATCCTCGGTTGTCTTATTGATGATTTGCTCCACATCTTTCGTTCTCTTTCACATGTTGTGTGTGTAGGTGATGTTGGTTGACCGGTTTCCATCGAGTCCGTGTCGTGTATGGGTCCTGCGTCGTGTGTGGGTCAACGTCGTGTGTGGCTATCCACAGTTTGGAATTTCCCTCGGTGGCTCGTCTGATGTTTTGTCCAACATCATCTACCTCTATTGCCATTATTTTGGTGTGTCCAAGCTGAAGCCCTTCAGCTTGAGGGGGAGTGTTGAAATTATCGGGTCAATGTCGGTCTATTAAAGTATTAGGTATATTTGGGTTTAGTCTCACATTGTGTATGTGTGTTATTGTGTCTATGTCTTTCCTATTTAAATCACATATGTGGATAAATGAATTACCACTTCTATTTCAATTTTCCCTCTTCCAACACACATCATATAAATCACAGACACCTCCACTCCAATAAATAGGTTTTAAGTTTGATATTGAGTTTGATACTTTGATTTTAACATGTGAGTCAATGCAGGTATGGCATGGTGACCCATTTCACATCACCCAATTAAAAATAATAATTGACGTGTTAGAAGCTACAGATCCTACACGTGAGGGTGTTGGGGGCATGCTGAGAATAACCTCACATCGGGAAAGTTCGGCATGTCACTTAATATACATCTCAAGTCTCTCCGCCTCCGGTCAATTAGTTTTAGGTTTGACGCTTGGATTGTCATGATATCAAAGCGAGATAGGCCTAACAAACCATTTCAAATCAACCAATCAAAAAAGATAATCCATGAGTTAGAGCACAAAGATCCTACACAAGAAGGGCATACTGAGAATAGTCACATCGGGAAATTAACATAGTTTTATTCACCTAATATAGATCTCAACCGTCTCTGCTTACAACCAATTGATTTTATGTTGAATGATTTGATTATAACATAACCATTAGGGGTGTAGTAGGAGGTATGAATGGAATGAAGTCTTTTCTCAGTTCTCACTCCTCTGACCAATGAACTGAGGATAGTTGATCGAGGAAATAATAAGAGCCCTTTCTCCTTTTTTTATGGCCTGATCAGGCAAAGCTGCAAAGGCTATTTAACCAGTCAAAATGTATGTCAGTCATTTTATACATCTTTTGCACGGTAGATTATTAAAAAGGAGTAGCCTGTGCATAAAGCATCACCGCGCAACGAGGGTCCGGGGAAGGGACCTACCACGAGGGTGAAATGTAGGCAAATCTTACCATGCATTTTTGCAAGAGGCTGCTTCCAGGAATCAAAACTGTGACCTCGAGGTCACACGGCAACACCACAACCAATGTGTCAAGGGTCCCAATTGGCTTTGAGGGTGATACTGCAGGAGTGGTGGTATGATACGTCGTCGGAGAACCATGTTTTCTTCCCCTAATTAGCTTTTCAACAGATCTTGTGCATTTTTCTCATTTGTAGAATAATGTTTCTCATTATTTTCTCGATTCAGGGCGAAGAACATTGCCAATGCTGCTAATTTTATTTGTTAATCAACATCCCTCTATCTACACTTCACGGGTTTAAGGCTCTGTTAAGAGCTATGTATTAAGAGTCATGAGTTATATGTTATGAGTTATAATGGTGTCGTACTGCGTATTACTATTTATCATTATGTGGGAGTCTCGAGCCCCGAGTCTAGTATTAGGGGTCATCATTAGTATTTTTGTCTTCTTATATGTTGTAGCCTATATAAAGGCATAAGTATTGTATGTTGGAGGTATGAAATGAAGTTCTAGTTTCCTTGTCCTTTGTTGTGAGATATTGGTGGCTCTCTCCTCCGACGAGCAACCCCACTTAGGCAGCCGCGGTTCCGGCTCCACGGTATCTTCCCCCCATCATCATCTCCACCTCCGGTCACCACCAAGTTGGGACCATAACAGGCTCCCTTAGACACAGCATTTTTTAGGTCGGACCTCAAAACCATTATGCAAACGAACATAAGTTTTTTCTTTGACCCAAAACAGACCTAGAAATCATTCCACAAGCGAACATAAGTTTTCATTTTAACCCAAACAAAAACGTATGATTTTTTTCATTTTGGACCAAAACGAAAACCTTCGGATGAAAACACTCCAAACAAAACAAGCTTCAGAATCAATACACCAATGTAGGCTGTAACATTTTCACCTGGCAAGTTTGAGATCCTGGTAAGAACCAACAACAACAGATTTGAGTGCACCAATCGAGCTATCGTTGAAACGCCGAATCCTGGCCACTGATAACAAAATCGCAGCAGCAAAATGGTTGAATGTACCTAGATCAGAGCGCACAACGGAGATAACGACGGAACCCAGCGACGGATCCTGCTTGACGGCGAAGTTCACATGCATCAGAACCGTCCCCTCCACCTGCCGCACCACCGCAGCCGATCCCTTCATCGGCTCACCGAAAAACCTGAGCAAATCCGTAATCAATTGCTTCCGGGCGACGGAACTTATTCCCTTAGAGGCCAGCAGCAATAGCTGGAAAACCAACGACGGGAGGTCCTGAATGTCTACATCCGTCATTCCGGCGAATATTTTGTGAAGAAAATCAGAAACCCTAACCCTAGTTATCGGCGGGCAGTCGCGAATGAGAGAGCACATCTTGACCAGCAGTGCTTTGGACCACTCGATTGAGAAGAGTTTCTCGAGGAAGGTATTGATGACATCCGCATCGGCGGGGGCAAGGCCGAGGAGGTGAGGGAGGAGGTCGAGGGCCTGGGCTTCGTCGGCGTTAGTTATGTCGGAGAGATGAGAAGATAGGAGATCGAGTAAGGAGGGGATGTTGGAGGCGTCCAGGTGAGGGAGGAGAGGAAAGAGGAGGTGGAAGGCGCGGGAGGTGTCGGGGTCGCCGGGGAGGCGGTGGGAGAAGAAGAGGCGGAGGAATGAGAGGAGGAGTGGGTAGACGATGGTCGGCGATGGAGGGGAGCGGGAGACGAGGGAGAGGAGGGAGTGGAGGAGGGCTGGTGAGGGGGAGTGGAGCAGAGGGAGGAGGGCGGATGAGGAGAAGGATTCGGGGAGAGTTGCAGAGGGGTTTCGAGCGAGGAGGATGATGTCGTCCGACGTGAAAGGCGACAGCTCCGCCGCCGCCGCCGCCGTTTCCAAAGGATGCCGACGGTTTTGAGTTCGGCCGGCGTCTGCTGCCATAGCTTGGCCTGAAGTTGGAGCAAGTGTTTACTGTGTTAGTGACATGCTTTTTAATCCGTACATTTTTGAAATTAGGGAGTCCCTCGGATTGCGCGCGCGGGAAAATGGCCGTCGGCCCTTAAAAAAATGCAATTGTTATTAGCACTACAGTTTTGGTTAGTCGCACATTATTTTCTCCTAATTTTTTCGCGCCTTTTGAAAATACGTATTTTACATGCATTTTTAGGAAAAGTGTTCAACACGGAAGTTGTAGATCTCGACAAAATCTACAACTTTCATGTTGAACACGTTTCCTAAAAATGCATGTAGAAGGCGTATTTTCAAAAAGCACGAGAACTGGGTGTATTTTCCAAAGTACGCATTGTACATGCATTTTTAGGAAAAGTGTTCAACACGAAAGTTGTAGATTTTGTCGAGATCTACAACTTTCGTGTTGAACATTTTTCCTAAAAATGTATGTAAAAGGCGTATTTTCAAAAAACACGAAAAATTAGGAGAAAACAATTTGTGACTAACCAAAATTGTAGTGCTAATAACAATCGCCAAAAAAAATTGGATGATTCTACACGTACCTAAATTTCACCTAAATACTACAAAAAGTGGGGCCCACGCCCCTATTTCCATATCAAAAACACCCGACTACTATTCCAAACTCTGTAAAGTCAAATAAATTTTATTTATTTTATTACAAGTGACAGGCACGGGCCTTCGGCCCTGAGGGCATTTGACAGGGGTGCGACAATCAGCGGTGTGCGACATTCGGCGGAGTGCGACATTCGCCGGGATTTGACATTCGCCAATGGTGCGACATTTGTCATAGGGACGACATTTGTCGTTAGCGACGACATTTGTCGTGACCGGCAACATTTGTCGTGATCGGCGACATTTGTCGTGGGCGGCAACATTTGTCGTGGGCGGCAACATTTGTCGTGGACAGTACCCGCCCTTATGGCCTCGCGCGACAGTACCCGATCGACGACGGCGGGCTCCGCCGACCCGCAACATATACATATGAGTACTCAAAATGACCGTAAAAAAATATAAATCAAGAATATAATTTTTATTTTGTAAAACAAATTATATTTTAACGTTAAAACATTAATCTTTCTTTTGTCATTTCTAGCTATAAGTCATAGGTTTAGGATACCTGGTATTTTTATTTTTTGTATTTAAATATTATAAAGTTGTGTAATTACCTAAAAATATATTGACTTTATAATATACTAATATAAAGTGTGATATAATTGTGTAATTATGAATACAACTATAAGGGCAATATAGGAACATTAGGCAATGTTTCACCAAAGAGTAGTTTTCGCATATTAGTAGAGATGTGAGGCTCACTTTTTGTGGTATTTAGGTAAATTTTAGGTAGAATTATCCAAAAAAAATTCCCTTTCATTTTCAGACTCCCGCTCATCTCACAGAAGCAAAGAAGGTCTCCCTGCTCTTTGTTTCAGTCATTTTGATGATGTGCCCTACCTTCTGTTGGTGACGTCGAGCTTTCTCTCCTAATCTCCTCTAGCTGAACCTTTTGAAGTAGGAGAGTTCATCTTCTCTATCTCGTCTCGCTTCTTTGTAGATCATTTGTGTTTCCTGTTGCATTTTGCCGGACATGACCATGGATTTGTGTGTTGAAACTTTTAAATAATTGTCGTAAAAGCAGGTAATTTATTCCATTTTTCGTGATTTCTGAGTGAAGACCGAATATCCGATTGAATTTGACCTAACATATGCATTGAATTTCGTCTTTTTCTTTTTTACCGAATTACTGGCGGAGAAAAAATATTCATTTTCATATTGATGTTTTCTTTTAGACAAACATCGTTGTAGTTTTCCCAATAATGCATTTAGAGTCGGAGGTCTACAAGATGTAATGTGATTATGCTCACAAAATTAGTTTTAGAGTTCGTAAACAACATGTATTGTATTGTACTCATACTTGAATTATAAAGCTTAGAGAGTATTGCGGACTAACTTGGCGTCCCGGTCGGATCGGAATAAACTGGACCGCCTTAGCTCTTGAGATGGTCGAGCGCACATACAATCAATGAAAATAGAGAGTTGACACAAGAGGTTTTAACGTGGAAAAACCCCTCAACTGTGTAAAAAATCACGTGACCCGATCTGTACTGGTCAAAGTCCACTATCAGCTTGCGGTTATAATATGCTTGGAGAATCGAGGGCGACAGACCGCTCATCATTACAACTTGGTGGTGAGAGGGAATTCCTGACTCGCAACGGGCAACAGGCTGCGTCGAGGGAGTGTTGGATGCTGCTTGGTGGCTGGTGTGCTTCAGTGCTGGTGATAGTCGTCTTCTTCCCTTCTCTACGCACTTGGGGACTTGAGCGTTCCTCTAGCTCGTATGCGGCTTGAAGATGACCCGAGAGAGAAGTTCGGCAGAGCTCTGGCTTGAGGAAGAAGAAGGTTGGGGGAGCAAAAAGGTGAGAAATAAGGAGGCATGAGGCTCCTTTTATAGCCTCTAGGAGGTGGTTATGGTGGACCTCCCACTAACCTTGTGGTTAGTGGGTGGTTTCATGCAGATCGGACGGCGATGGAGGCTCCGTAGTGATCGGACGGTGGCCAACTTGCAAGGGCCGGCGGCAGTAGTTATCGAAAGGGTGGCCCCCATGATCCTCCTATTATGGAGGAGATCATGGGAAGTGGGTTGACCGGTCAAACCCATGATCTACATGATATGAGAAATCATGGGCGAAGAGTGGTTAAATGCACACCCAATGCTTTAAATGGAGGTTCATCCTCATCAATTGCCCCCCAAATCCTTTATTGTCGGAGGTTGGCACAAGTGAAAGAACAAACATTTCTCTCATTCTCTTCGACCATGACGGCGACCAGTGAAAGGCCAGATACATCAAAGAGCGACGCTCGACGAGCCCAAGTGACGATATGTTAAAAGGTTTCTGCGGGAGAGAGGGGATGGCAAGAGGAAGCGCCAGCGCGCCCAAAAAAGGGGTCTCCCAGCGCCCCCACGGTCGGGCGGCGGCCAAAGCATGGGCACGCCAGGAGGCACGTGGACCAGGCCATGCGGGTGCGCGCCCCTGGTCGTGTGCGCGTAGGGTATTTTCAACAACAAAATCTGCCATGACTTGTGACTTGATGACGGGGCGTAGAAAAAAGTGGATGTTGAATTCGCCTAACTCTACCGACCACTTGACCAATCGGCCGGACGCTTCTGGTTTCTGGATAATTGCACGGAGAGGTAGCTCGGTCAACACTTTGATTGTATGGGCTTGTAAGTAAGGACGAAGCTTCTTGGATGAGAAGACGAGTGGTAGGGCTGTCTTGTCTAGAGCTGGATACCGAGTTTCGGTGTCTGAGAGGATCTTACTGAGGTAGTAGACGGGGTGCTGGATTCCCCCTTCATACCTTACCAATACAGAACTTAGTGCTGCGGGCGTGACGGCGAGGTGCAAAAAGAGTGTTTCTCCGGGAATAGGCTTTGACAGAAACGGAGGGGAGGCTAGGTATTGCTTCAAAGCCTTAAAGGCGGCCTGTCACTCGTCCGTCCACTAGAACCCTGCGGTCCTGGCTCCTCTGAGAATCTTGAAGAAAGGGAGATACTTGTCTCCAGTCCATTCCAAGAACCGGGAGAGCGCTATAATTCTCCCATTCAAACGCTGCACTTCTTTGAGGGTCCGAGGCGGTGACATCTCCTCGAAAGCTTTGATCTTTTCTAGGTTAGCTTCTATTCCCCACTGCGTTACCATGAATCCTAAGAACTTCCCAGACGTAACCCTGAACGCATATTTTCTGGGGTTGAGCCTCATACCGTACTGGCGGAGGATTTTGAAACACTTTTTGAGGTCTTCTAGGTGATCTTCTCGATGAACGCTTTTAACCAGCATATCGTCCACATACACTTTCATAGACTTGCCAATGAGATCCTTGAAAACCTTGTTCATGAGCCGCTGATAGGTTGCTCCCGTGTTTTTGAGCCCAAAGGGCATCACTTTGTAACAGTAGATTCCTTTGTCAGTTCGGAATGTTGTGTGCTCTTCGTTTGCAAGATTCATCCAGATCTGGTTGTAGCCGGAGTAGGCATACATAAAGCTGAGGAGTCGATGCCCGGGGTTCGAATCGACTAACTGATTCATCCGGAAGGGGTAAGCTATCCTTAGGTCAGGCTTGATTGAGGTTGGTGTAGTCCACACACATCCTCCACTTCCCAGAAGACTTATTCACCATGTCAACATTGGCCAGCCAGGCGGGGTACTCTACTTCCCGGATGAACTGGGCGTTGAGGAGCTTCTATACCTCTTCTTCAATTGCTTGGAGCCGTTTCAGGGCAAAGTTTCGCTTTTTCTGGATGATGGGTTTGCAAGCTGGGTTTATTGTATTGTAGGCTGAGCTTGAATCTACCACAACAAACTGGACTTCATGCATCTCCTGCCTTGAGAACTCTCCCATAGTAACTGGTAGGGTAATTATTCCCAGCACCTAGACTGGATGGTTGTCGAATCCATACACTGGTCCCGCGGTAGGTGTCAGATGCTGTCTGAAAAGCTTCATGTTCTGAAGGGTGGAGGAGAACAGGATGTCAACTGAGCTTCCGTTGTCAACGAGAATTCGCTTGACATCATTACAGGGATCCCCAATCCCGACACTGATTACAAGAGGGTTTTGGTGAGGTGTTCAGAGCCCCTTGAGGTCTTCATCTCCGAAAGTTATGATGGTATCTTGCCTGCACTTTTTATCTTCATGAGTGCCCCCTGCGTGCATACCGTGAGTATTTGAGTGGAAAGAATGGGCGATCTGGCGATGATGTCGATGTTTTCGACCATCTGCCTACCATCGGCTCCTCCTTACGGGGCATTTTGCTGATCTCTGGGCGGCCTAGGTGGGCCTTGCTGCTCTTGTAGGCATCCCTGTAAAAATCTTCCGAACAGCCCTAGGCAAACAAGGCGCTTGATTTCCTCCTTCAAGCGGGCACAGTCCTCAGTAGTGTGCCCCGTGCTTCGATGAAACTGACAATACCTTGACTGGTCGCTCCTAGGGTTATGAGCCGACTGCTTAAGCCGATGCAGGGCCGACTCATTCTGGATGGTGTAGCGTACGTTGGTGTGCGTTGTATTGAGGGGAGTGTAATCCCGGGGCGGCTGATCTCTCTGATGGTCACGCTAACATTGCCCGTTCTAACGTTCTTCTCAGAATCTTCCTTCTTGGTGTTGAGGGGCCGGCTCCTTCTCCCTCTTGCGCTTCTAGTTCTCGTCGAACTGTTGAAAATGAGCTTCAATAGTCTCGTCGGCTGCGATCTGTGCCTCTACGCGTTATACTAGGTCAGGGTAGCTAGGGACGGTTTCCCTCATTAGTGCTGAATAGAAGCCGCTAGGATGGAGACCCCCAAGGAACACTCCTCTTAACAGCTCTGGGTAGACACCTAAGATTTGGCGAGCTTCTGCAGAGAACCTGTGGAAGAAATCCTTCAAAGACTCCCCTTCGTTCTGGCGGATACCTGATAAATGGGAAGGGTCGCGGACGATCCTCCGATTTGCTATGAACTGATCCGCAAACTGTCTTGCTAGCTCCGTGAAGTTGGAAATGGTGCCCACCCTCAAGGAGTGAAACCATGTGCGGGCCTGCCCTTTGAGAGTGGCTGGGAACACTTGACAGAGTAACTGATCAGGTGCGTTGTAGATCCTCATAATGGTAGTTAAGTGGTTGACATGTTCCAACGAATTGTCTGTTCCGTTGAACGTCTCGATATTCGACAGCTTGAAACCATGAGGGATTGGATGAGCCAGGATTTTTGGTGCGAGGGGAAAGCCTTGGCAGAGTGGTCGGCGAGTATGAATATCCCGTTGGCCCACTTGCCGGTATTCTTCTGTGATCATCTCCCGAATTTCTTCCCGGGTGAACCTCTCGAGTGGGGGAAGTCGGGTCTCGTCTCCCCTGTTGTGGCGGTGTCGCCCAGTTTCAGTTCCTCTATATTTGACAGTAATCTTGTTGATGACTCTGCTATCCACACACATCCTCTAGGAGTCATCCTTCTTAGGGGCTAACAATGATGGTACGGCGCAGGGGCTCAAACTATTCCTAATAAACCCTTTCTTCAGTAAATCCTCAAATTGCGCTTGCAATTCCTTATGGCCCGCGGGATGTAATCTATAATGGGGTTGATTGGGAAAATAAGAGCCCGGGATAAGGTCTATAGCGTGTTGAATATTCCTAAGTGGAGGCAAGGTAGGTGGTAACTCATCCGGGTATACATCTCTATACTCCTCCAATAATACTCGTAACTCCTCAAGCAGTTCAACCAAAGCTCCAGATTCGTTCCCCGTGTTCAGATGGACTAACGCATAAATCACTCCATCCACAAAGGGGTCCTTCACAAACTCTTTCCTACCAATCAGGCTCAATGTCTTCCTCTCAACCGGTATGGTAGTGTCCTTAGCCGGACCTACGGGTTCTTTCGGGGTGGTCGGCCTTAAGGTGATAGTCTTACCATGGTTCTTGAACTCATATGTGTTGGCCCTACCAAAATGGGTCATATCATGATCATAAAGCCAAGGGTAGCCCAACAACACATGACACGCGTCCATCGGGAGCACATCACACCAAATCTCGTCGAAATAAGATTTGATGGTGATAGACACCAAACATTGATTGGTAACCAGGATGGTTACCTTGTTTATCCATGCTACTTGGTACGTATTCGGATGAGGCTCCGTGACCAAAGAAATACGCATGATGGCATTTTCGGATACGACGTTCATGCAGCTTCCACTATCAATAATCAGCTTGCAAAATTCCTCACCACTCTTAAATATCAGGGAAAATATACTTGACCTCTTCTAATCATCAAATGGGCGCGGGGTGGCTAAGTTACATCTCATCACCATGAGGTGGTGATCATCCTCCATGTCACTCGGGACACCCTCAGGATCGGACTCCTAGGCGGCCTCATACACTAAATCAATAGGATCAGTTGACGACTCTAAAAGGGCCAAGGCCTTGGTCTTAGTTGGATACTCAAAGGCATAGTGGCCTTGAATACCACAAGCGTAACAGGTAGCGTCGGCTTTGCTAATTTTTTCTATAGGAATGTGCTCACTCTAGGGACTCTTAGCATTCCTAGCCGTGATCACTACCGACTTAGAATCATTGGACCTAAGTTGCCCTTATCCTGGTAGGTGGAAGTGGAAGCACTCGATGTGTCCTTACCCTTATGTTGGGTATAACGGGAATGAAACTTAGAGGCTAAATGCTTTTCAATGTCCAAGGCAGCATTGAAAGTCATGCTCAGATCTGAGTGTCCATAGCGGAGGAGCTTCCTCTGGATATTTGGGTGAAGCCCCTTGCAAATCTTGGACAATGTCACCTCGGGCATCTCTTGTAGTTCACAACAAATCATCATGTCCTTCAGATCACTCATGTAATCAGTAATGGATTTATAGCCCTGACGTAACAAGGCTAAGTCGTCGAACATCTGTGTGCGGTGGTACTTGGGAACGTACTAATTCGACAGGAGGTTCTTCATAACTGGCCAACCTACAAGTGGTACATCATGTCCTGTCCCTAATCTTCGCTCTTCATTGAGCCAGAAAATTTTGGCTCGGCCAGATAACTTCATCCTTGTGCCCTGGACCTTTTGGAGGTCCGTCAACTTGTGCCACTTGAAATAACACTCCATGTCGGTCACCCAGTGAAGGAAGATCTGGGGATCGCCCATCCCATCATAGGTGGGTGCATAAATCTTAATTGACCTTGTAATTTCAACCTCTCATTCGAGCCCCCGATTGTATGGTCATGCTCGTGGGGACTCGTCGTGAGAATCATCTTCATCTAAATTTTTGCGCTAGTTGGGCGGCCTGAGCTCACCTTGTGGCACAGGAGGTTGGTTAGCCATAAAGATGGCTAACATACCACGGATCTCCTCCATTTGATGATTCATGTCTTGCCTTAAGACATCTAATGGGGTTTGTGCTATGTTAGGGTTCCGTTCATCATCCATTTGTGTCGCAGATGATTCGCTGTATTCGTGCCCCGTTCTAGTGCGCATACTGAGAAATTATTCTACCCTCTTTTATATTTTTTTTAAGAGACAAGCATGCGTGTGCGTGCATGTAATCTAGGTGAAACGCTATAGGACGCACTAGGTGAGTGAGGGTCGCCAACAGAAAGGATGGTGTCAATTAGGGAATTGACATAATCTCCCTCTGATACCAAATTGATGTAGGGAGCATCTTCTAAAGAGATCTTCCGAATTATGACACTGACCCATTGCACAATACAACCACACGATCAAACGCACCTACGCAAGAACCTAACCGTCCTCACAATGGCTATGCATTCCACAGCGCAAAAATCAGCGGGAGATGAGTCGACTAGAAATAGGATTCGGAAATTATTCAACTTGAATCCCAAAACTAACACAAAGGTTGTCAATCCTTTTAGAGAACAAGACCACGGCTACAAGCCTAGATCCGTTCAGAAAAATTGGATCCACTCGATCCAGAAGACAAAGATTTTCGGACAAAAATGATTTCACTTTCAGATTTGCAAACGTATGTTTTCAATGCGGCGGAAGAGGCGTCGGCTTCGGGCCCTCCCAAACTTACAAGAAGAAATCTCACTAGGTTTAGGGATGAGAAGTTACCCAACCCGATTTTGATATTTGCACTAGATAACGTGGATGAATCTCTCTTCCACGGTCCACCGGCGTCGCACCGAATGGGGTTGCAGCCCATCTTCCTTGGAGTCCCACCAATGGATCCACGCCTAGGAACCTCCAAGAGGAGATGCTGACGGGTGGAGGAGGCAGCACGGGATCGACGGCTTCAAGAGCAGCTAGCCAAAAACTTCACACAAGAAGATTCTTTAGGGTTTAATTTCTCGCTATTTTAATCCTCCAACAAACCCCTATAAATAGGAGTTACAAAACAAATCTAATCATTCAAGATGGAGATGAAATCTCATCCATCTGGGTGGTTAAATACACGCCAACCAAGTCTAAAAGCAGGAAATGAAAATAATACAAGTCCAAATGAATATAAAATTATTACCAAAGCGCGAAATAAATTTATATTTGAAAATATAAAATAAAACATGAAAACTAATTAAGCTTTGCACGTCGAGGGCGGAGGTTGTAGTGCCTAGCATTCTCTGAATCATTGTGTCGCCGAAAGTCCTTCTGTTATAGCAAATCTGTCACGTTGCTTGAGTCTTCTGAATCATCATGTGGCATAGAGTAGGCGACATCATGTGGTGAATGACTACCCCCTTCGCAGGATCTTCGAAAGGGTGGAGCACTCAGGAAGGTTGGCCAAATGGTCCATCGAGCTGAGCGAGTTCGACATCTCCTTTGTACCTCGACTCTCGATTAAGGCACAGGCGGTAGCCAACTTCTTGGCCGACTATGCCGTCAAAGTGGAAGGTGAAAGTCCCCCGTAGCAGGTTGCCTGGAAGGTGCTGGTCGACGAAGCCTCGGGGAAGCATTCTTTGGGGGGAGGAGTTGTAACGCCCCAAGTTTCCCGAAGCAGGAAATGATTTCTATGGGATACCGCCCGACGATAGGGTTAACGTCGACAGTAATATGCTGGATTTTATCATAGTGGCGTTCAGTGAGTTACCGTCTGGCGGTAGGTTGATACCGCGCAACAGTAGCATGGTCGATTTATCGACAGAACTCTCTGTGAGCTACCGCCCGGTGGCAGGGTTAACACCGGCAGTAGCGAAGCTGATTTATTCGGGATACCTCTCAGTAAGGTACCACGCGGCAATAGTGATATAGTGGGGCGGTAGCATCAGTTCGTCGAGAACGGCGCGTTGATGCGACACATCATCTACCGCGCGACGGTAGGTTGATACCGTGCGGTGGTAGCAAGATAGTTACGACGTGTCCACGTGTCGGCCCGTGATTGGAGGTCGTGGGGGTTAGCTTGCGAAATAAGCCATCGTTTGAGATACTGTGCAGCGGTAGCTAGTTACTGCGCGACGGTAGCTCAATTTAAAGCCTAGGAAGTTATGTTTTCAATTCATTTCTTTTGAACCTAACTTATGAGCGGCTGGAGAAGTGAGGAGGAGAGTCAAACGAAGGAGATCCCGCCGTCGTTGGGATTTTGGAGCCCCGATTCGCGAGGTGAGTTCAGATCTATAGAGGCAAGTATGTTACAGTCATTCCATCCGGCTAGATTCTCTCCCATGGCGCCGAAACGAACGTCAAGAGTAACGATCCTTATTCTTGGACATGTGAAGTCCTTTGTTTTGGCATGTGAGGGTAGACGCTCTACGAGCACATGGAAGCGGTTCTCCCGACGAGTAGATCGGTTTTATCCCCGTTGTCTTTGCATTTAAGATCCGGAATCGAAGTACGATATAGGCATATTGTGTAAAGCTCATCCAGACAGGTTGGTCTGGATTAGTGATGATTGTTTTGTATGTCGGAGAAGACTCTGTGGTAAGCATGTGAATTTCAGAGTCACTTGGTGTGCAGGTGACTGCAGAGAGAGTACTGGAGTGGGTATCCAGGAAAACACTCGTTTGGAGGGGAAGAATCGATAGTCTGTCCCCTACCACGCAGCGGTAGCTCCCAGTGAGAAATGTTTTGTAAAGCATGTCTCGTAGAGACCTGGGGGCCATTGTTTGGCGAGGTATGTCTCGCGGAGACTTGGGGGCCATTGTTTGGTGAGGCATGTCTCGTGGAGACCTGGGGGGCCATTATTTTGAGAGGCCTATCTCTTGAAAACCTGGGGTCCAATCTATTGAGCTACGAGCCTGAGGGGCCCAGCTTAGGTAGTCGTGAGTACTAGCCTTGGTACATATCAAAGTTATGTACTATTGTGAATGGGAAAGGGGGGGGGCTGACCCGCGTCTTAGCTTACGACCCTAATGATTTGAGCAATGGAAAAGAGCTGAACTGTACCCAACCTTATGACGTTCGGTTTGGAGTGAGTTAGTGGCTTGATACTCAGCACGACTTTGCCGTAGCATATGGTGAGTCTTTGGCTTTGGCCCAGAAAGACTAGTGAATGCTCAAGTTATGATAACCCTCACTGAGTATAGAGGTGTGACCCTCTGAGGTCCGGTGCACCGATAATGTGTCATGAGTGCATGGGGCGTATGGCTGGTAATGACAACAACTATAGTGAATAGTGCTTAAGTTGCATGTTCTGTTTACCATTATATATTTATGTGAAATGCCTGCAGGGTAGGAGCACCGCCACACCGAGTTAGGGGTGGAGTCGTTATAATTTGGTCAGCTAATGCTGACCGTTGCTTTGTTTGCCATCGTTGGGGTGGAATGATTTCAGTCAGGTGCCGCGAAGCCATGCGGGAAATAGCGGGTTGAAACCCGTGGTTGCTAAATGTTATGCCGACCCTCGAAAGCCAAATAGAAGTTGTCTTTTCTATTAACTGTTTCATGTGTGGCCGACCTACGTGCCGAAGTATGTAAGACATTACCTTTTGAGGAAACCTTGTAAGGCCTTAAGGCCATAACATTTGTGTATGTGCTTTATCATTCTGGCTTGGGTTTAGTGGACATTTGTATGGTTGAGTTCTTATTATAATTTAATTCATCTTCCGCTAGAATGCACTCTGAGTTAAGATGCGTGTTTGGATTATAATTTCAATACGTAACTCCACTGACTGTGTATGGAATATGGCGTGGGGCCCCGACCAGACCTTCTTTATATTCCTCTGACTCTGATGTCGGTCTTTCTTATTGGAATTCATGGACAAATTCTTTTAAGGGGTAGTGAGCACGTGTATGTGCGCTGCCGTTATAACATGATAGGACCCATGAATGTCCACTTAGGAATGAAAATACACATGTTTGAGGAACTTGTGTGTTCCTATAATTGCTTTTTGGTAATATATTGGTCGTCTAATTGAGTGTTTCACGATTATAGGTAACTAGGAGTGGTGCAGAGCAGTCTCAACGTCAGCACTCTATGGAGAGTAGTGCGCCAAATAACGTGCCTGTGACCCCTCCTTCTGCTGAAACCATATGATTGTAGCTGAAGTGGTGTTCACCATGATTAATGCACATCCAGGGAGGTAGGTGCAATCTCCTGCCCCTGATGTGCGTCAGGCGCCTCTTAGTGTGGCTGAACCTATAATGACGGATCAAGTGGATGCAGAGCCTTTTTGTACTAAGAAGTGCGGTAGAGAAGTAGCTCAAGCATGTGATGAGTTTTAACCCTCCGGCGTTTATAGGGACTGAGACCCCAACGCAAGTTGAGGATTGGCTCTCTCGGATTAAGAGAGTCATGTCGGCAATGGAGACGGAGGAGTGGCAGAAGGTTACTATAGCCACATTCCTTTTGGATGATGAAGCAAGGTTGTGGTGGGATGAATTAGAGCTATATCACTTTGCTGGGAGACAACTCACCAACATCACGATGGATGAGTTTTCGAGATTATTTCTGGTGCGATATATCCCGTCAACGCAGAAAATTGCTATGGAGAATCAGTTTCAGAGACTAACCCAGGGCGATAGTAGTGTTGACGACTACCTGCATGAATTCACGAGATTGGGTCGATATGCGAGTTCTACCTTTACTGATGAGGAGCACAAGACCAACCGGTTCTACGAAGGACTGCGTGATGATTTGAGGTTGCTACTCTCAGGTATAATGCCGTAGGGTTTTCTGACCTTGGTCAATACCGCCTGATCCCTGAAGAAAGACATGAAGTACGTACAGTATAAAAATAGTTTGGCACTAAAGAGTTTAAGGTACCGAATTCATCCAAGTCTGGGTACCAAAAGTGGAACAAGAAGCTCAAATCTGCTAGACCGGATTCTTCATCTGTTGCTTCTAGGGCATCGTCTAGGCGAGGAGGCTCGATCCATTGTTTTAATTGTGGCAAGCCATGACACATTGCCCGCGATTGTTGGAGTGGCAAGACGGAGAAAAAGGCAGGAGCATCTTATGCTGATAAAGGGAAGATGGTGGAGTCAGCCGCATCCCATCATGCTCCAGCCCAACCTAGAGTGTACAACCTTGGCTAGTAGGAGGCCATCAAGCAATGCAATATGGTTACTGGTATGATTTAGACTTTAGCTTTATTGCTTTCCATACCGTACACCTTGTGCACTGGTTGTATGAATGTCTTGTATTAGGCTTTGTCTTAATCTTGGACTTTCCGGCGAGAACACAGTTTGATACAGGTGCTTCGCACTCCTTTTTGTCTGAGGACTTTGTGTCGCGTTTCAGAGTACCTTCCTCTGTGGCAAAAGATAGACTGCATGTTTTGCTGCCTAACGGATGCTCGATGCGCTTGGATAAAGTATGTTGCGTAAAGGTGCGGATAGGGAGTCAAGAGTTTGATTTGGAAGCATCACTACTACCGATAGTAGAGTTTAATGTAATTCTTGGCATGGATTGGCTCTCGGAGCAACGTGCGCAAATCGATTGCAGACTCAAGATGGCCAAATTGAGGCTAAATACGAGTTGTGAAACTACCTTCTCTGGCATGAAAGGATTAAGCAAGACGCTGATGTCTGCTCTCCAGGTAGTCAAAGCAGTACGTAAAGGTGCATAGTTATTTTTCACCCTATTATAAGCTAAGAAGCCCAAACCTAGTTTGATTAGTATATCTGTGGCATCGGAGTTTGTTGACGTTTTCCCCGAAGATCTCCCTGGAGCTCCACCTCAGAGAGAAATCGATTTCACCATCGAGTTGGTGCCAAGTGCCAAACCTGTGTCGCGATCTCCGTACCGCTTAGCACTGAGGGAGATGGCGGAGTTGAAGGTACAACCTCAAGAACGGTTAGAGCAAGGGTATGTGCATCCAAGCTCATCATCTTGGAGTACACCGGTCCTCTTCGTGAAGAAGAAGGGCGAAAGTCTGCAGTTGCGTATCGATTATCGGGAATTGAATAAGTTGACAGAGAAGAACGAGTATCTGATTCCAAGAATTGATGATCTATTCGACCAGCTAGTTGGATCGACTGTGTACTCGAAGCTAGATCTAAAATCTGGGTATTATTAGTTGAGAATCAGGGAAAGTGACATTCCCAAGACGACATTCAGTACACGATATGGGCATTATGAGTTCACTATCATGCCGTTTGGACTGATGAATGCGCCATCCATGTTTATGGACTTGATGAACCGGATGTTCAAGGAGTATTTGGACCAGTTCGTGATAGTCTTTATTATTCTGGTGTACTCCCAATCTGAGGACGATCATGCAGATCATCTACATATAGTGTTGGAGACCCTGAGGAGCAATTAGTTGTACGCCAAGTTCTCTAAGTGTGAGTTTTGACTGTCTTCGGTAGCATTTCTTGGTCATGTTGTTAGTGGAGAGGGAATCACGGTAGATCCGGCGAAGATTGTTGCGATACGGGAGTGGCCTATGTTGTCTTCTATGGCGGAAGTCTGGAGTTTTCTAGGGCTTGCCGGCTACTACAGGCACTTCATGGAGAATTTATCGCGGATAGTGCTACCTCTCACGACCTTGATAAGGAAGGATCAGAAGTTTGTTTGGTCGGCAACATGCGCACAAGCTTTTGAAGAATTGAAAAGTAGTCTAACCATGGCGCCTATACTATGCTCGCCATGTGGATCAGAAGGCTATAAGATCTACAGTGACGCCTTAGGAAGCGGCTTAGGCTGCGTTTTGCTACAATATGGGAAGGTGATAGCATATGGCTCGCCCTAGTTGAAAGTGCACGAGAGGAACTATCCAATCCATGATTTGGAGCTAGCGACTGTGATATTATCTCTGAAGCTTTGGAGGCACTACATGTATGGCGTAAAGGTCGATATCTATACAGACCATAAGATCCTGAAGTATTGTTAGATCAGAAGAACTTTAATATGCGCCAACAAAGGTGGATGGAGTTCCTTGGATACTACACCTTCAAGATACATTACGTCCCTGGCAAGGGAAATGTGTTGCGGATACGCTAAGTTGCAGGATTCCTTGCACATGCCAACTGGATATAGATGCATGATGAGCACCTTATTTGAGATTTGGAGGCCTTGGAGATCTCTTGTGTGGATAGGAGGTCTAGTGTTGAAGTTTTTGAACTTGATAGAAGTGTAGTATGACCTCGCAGATCGGATTCGGCAAGCGCTGGAGCTGGATTACAACATGAAGTGCTACTTGGCAGAGTCTTTGGATGAGTCAAATGCCCCGTTTACCATTACTGATGACCTTTTATGGAGGGACAGCCGATTGTGCGTCCCAAATGTGGGAAAAATGCCGGAGGAGTTGATATACGAGGCATATTTCACGAATAACTCAATCCACCCAGGGAGCACAAAGATGTTCAAGGACATGAAAAAGCTGTTCTGGTGGCTAGGATTGAAAAAGGACGTAACACTATACGTGACGAAGTGTCAAACGTGTGCCCTAGTAAAGGCCGAATGTTAGAAACCCGGAGGATTTCTGAAGTCATTACCTATACTAGAATGGAAGTTTAACGACATATCTATGGATTTCGTGCATGGTTTGCCGAGATCGTAGAAGGGGAACGACGTCATCTGGGTGATCGTTGACCGTTTAACGAAAGTGTCGCACTTCATTCCGAATAGGAAGGACGATTCAGAGGAAAAGCTGACAAAGCTTTACTTTGATAATATTGTACGATTGCACGATGTGCCCCGTAGCATCGTCAGTGACCGAGATGGACGCTTCACATCTAATGATTGGAGGCTTATTCATCAATTATTGGGTACCAAACTGAATTTCAGTACGACCTTTCATCCGCAGATGGATGGTCAGACAGAAAAGGTAAACATGACGATGGAGGACATGTTTCGCATGTGCGCCCTAGATTTTGAGAGGAAGTGGGAGGACCACTTGTTTATGATTGAGTTCACTTACAACAATAGCTACCAAACAAGTATTCGAATGACGCCCTTCGAGGCCATTTATGGTAGAAAGTGATGTACTCCTTTGTCGTGGCTGGATACGGGCGAATCAATGTTGTTTAAGCGGAAGGAAGTTGAGGATGCAACTTCGACTATTCGAATAATCCGGGAGCGGTTGCTGATCGCTCAGGACAGGCAGGCTAAGTATTATAACGCTAAGCAGAGAAATGTCGAGTTCGCCGTGGGCGATTGGGTTTACGTGAAGATCAAACCATTCAAGGGCATATCAAGGATTCGACGTTTGAAAAAGCTAAGTCCGAGATACCTTGGGTCGTTTGAGATATTGGAGTGCATTGGTGAAGCCGCTTATAAATTGAAGCTTTCAACGGAACTAAGTGGTTTGCATGATGTATTCTACATATCGGTATTGTGGAAGGCGGTGCAAGATCCTACGCAAGTGGTTGCTGCAGAACAGGTACCGATTGATAGTGGGTTGAAGATGAAGGTCAAGCCCATTCGGATCGTGGAATTGGAGATCAAGCAACTGTGAAATAAGTCGATCAGAATATTCAAAGTTCGGTGGGACAACTGTGGTCGTGAGGAGCTATCATGGGAGCGCGAGCAAACCATGAGATCAGAGTTTCCCGAGCTGTTTCTATGAGGTATACTTTTGTAACATTGATACTTCTGTGTTTTTCCTGCCATATGTAAATTTTAGGACAAAATTTCTTTAAGTGGGGTAGATTTGTAACGCCCCAAGTTTCCCAAAGCAGGAAACGATTTCTGTGGGATTCCGCCCGACAGTAGGGTTAATGCTGGTGGTATTATGCTGGATTTTATCACAGTGGCATTCAGTGAGTTACCGCCTGACGGTAGGTTGATACCGCGCAGCGGTAGCATGGTCGATTTATTGACAGAACTCTCTGTGAGCTACAGCCCGATGACAGGGTTAACGTCGGCGGTAGCAACGATGATTTATTCGGGATACCTCTCAGTGAGGTACCACGTGGCAGTAGTGATACCGTGGGGCGATAACGTCAGTTCGTCGAGAGCGGCACGTTGATGCGACACTTCATGTACCGCGTGGTGGTAGGTTGATACCGCGCAGTGATAGCAGGACAGTTACGACATAGCCACATGTCAGCCCGTGATTGGAGGTTGTGGGTGGTTAGCTAGCGAAACAAGCCATCGTTTGAGGTACCGCGTGACAGTACGTAGCTAGTTACCGCGCGGCGGTAGCTCGGTTTAAAGCCTAGGAAGTTACGTTTTCAATTCATTTCTTTTGAGGCTAACTTTTGAGCGGCTGGAGAAGAGAGGAGGAGAGTCGAACAAAGGAGATCCCACCGTTGTTGGGAGAGCCCCGATTCGCGAGCCGAGTTTTGATCTGCGGAGGCAAGTACGTTGCGATCATTTCCATCCAGCTAGATTCTCTACCATGACGCCGAAACAAACGTCAAGGGTAACGATTCTTCTTGTTGGACATATGAAGTCCTTTGTTTTGGCATGTGAGGGTAGACGCTCTACAAGCACGTGGAAGCGGTTCTCCCGACGGGTAGATCGCTTGTATCCCTATTGTCTTTGCATTTAGAATCTGGAATCGAAATACGGTATAGGCATGCTGTGTGAAGCCCATACAGACAGGTTGGTCTGGATTGGTGAAGATTGTTTTGTATGTCAGAGAAGACTCTGTGGTAAGCATGTGAATTTCGGAGTCGCGGGGTGTGTAAGTGACTGTAGAGAGAGTACTGGAGTGGGCTTCCTGGAAAACACCCGTTTGGAGGGGAAGAATAGATAGTATGTCCCCTACCGCATGGCGGTAGCGCTACCGCTGGCGGTAGATCCCAGTGTGCAATGTTTTGTAAGGCCTGTCTTGCGGAGACCTGGGGGCCATTGTTTGGTGAGGCCTGTCTCGCGGAGCCCTGGGGGCCATTATTTGGTGAGGCCTGTCTCGTGGAGACCTGGGGGCCATTGTTTTTAGAGTCCTGTCTCTTGAAGTCTTGAGGGCTAATATGTTGAGCTGAGAGCCTGAGGGGCCCAACTTAGGTAGCTGTGAGTGCTATCCTTGGAACATATTAGAGTTATGTACTATTGTGAATGGGAAAGGGGAGGTTGACCTGCGTCTTGGCTTGCGAGCCTGATGATTTTAGCAACTGGAAAGTGCTGAACTGTACCCAAACTTATGGTGTTCGGCTTCTGATGTCGCTGACCCGCCAATGACTGAAGATATTCGCCGCTACAACCTCCGCTCGCGGCCACGTCGCCGCAAAATTCATGATAAGGAAGATTCCCACCGCTACGACCTTCGTGCACAGCCGTGTTCAACCATATAACTCTTGGGTTCACGCCGCGTAAATCTTGGATAGAATTTAATGATGCTTCATTTAATGTTTGAACAGATTAAGTTTTAGTTTTAATTTCAAATTTAGCCTTAAGTGTGCTTAAGTCTTAAGTACTGTCTAGCATTAATGTTGTAAGTGTTGTAAACATTATATAGGCTATTGAAATGAGGAAATGAAGACAGAGTTTTTGGAGAAAAAAAAAGAGAGCTGTGCGATTTTCTCCCTAGGGTTCGACCGAACCTTGTGAGCGACAGTGAGAGGCCGCCGCCGCCCCCTTCTGACCCTCCCGCCTGGCGTGAGACTCGCCTACTAGTACAAATTCGGCGCCTCTCCTCTTCCCGCCGGCTGGTGCGACTCCGGCGGCCCATCTCCTTCCATCCCGAGCTGCTACCCGCCCTTGCTGACTCGAGCTGCTGCACGAGCCCTCACCCGCGCCCCTCGGTCCAGATCCGCTATCTGACGGGACTCATCAGCATGGTTTCGTGGAGATTGGCGAACCTAGACCTCCATTCGGTGGAACTCCGGTGGAGCCGTAGTAGAGCAATCCGCCTCGTGACAACTTCCTCGAGTGTGGGTAACGATTTTCTCACCTCCTCTCGTGTGTGATTCTTCCCTTAGCATATTTCTTGTGAAGAAAAACGGTGGCGTTGATTTTGAAATCGAGATTGTTTGTGGGTTTTCTCCGGTTGATTCGTTGTTGGTACTCTTGATTTTTTAGGCGTCTTAAGGATTCGGTTTTCCGTTGCTTTTCTTTTGTTGGGAGAGATCAACCACCTTGTGCATCGATTTATTTTTGGTGGATCTCTTTTGGTACAACACAATCGTTCGGATCATGTAGGTCCCTTTCGCTTGAAAAATATTGGCAAATAGCCCTTATTTAATCTCTAGAGGATTGGCAATCCTTCGAGTTAGCGTGCGATTGATAACAACGCAATTTGGTGTGGTTACGTCTTAGTTGCGTGAGAGAGCGAGTTGTGAGTTTTCCGATCATCTAAGTCGCGTTGGTGGGACTAGCCTGCATCAATTTTGGTAGCATAGGGAGGTTGGCCAATTTCTTAACTTGGCCCCGGTCCGCACAATTTCACGCTAGGTCTCACTTGTGCACCAAAAATTTATTTTCCTAAAAAAAAAAAATCTCACTCATCGTATGCCCACTAGATCCGGTCACGAGTATCACACATCGTCGTCGAGTATGGGCGAGGAACGACACCCAAATCAAAACCCCACTCCGGTTGATGAACTTCGCTTTGAGATGAATGAAAAACTGGGAGAACTCCGGGGAATGATGACCCAACTTTTGGCCAACAGAACCCCCTCACCACCTAGAGGTCATAGGCAACCCAACCGTCACCTCCACCATGAGGACGACAACTACGGTGATTTGTCTCCACCTGCTCGTCCACAATATCGTCGCCCTGAGCAAGATGTCGACCTTACCCGCACCATTAAAATAAATGTCCCCACCTATGACGGTTTAGGCGAGCCACAAAATTTTTTTTGAATTAGATTATGGATATGGAGTGCTATTTTGAATGGCATCGCCTAGTGGACCCACAGAAAGTTCAAGTGGCTACGATGAAATCAACGGGACGAGCCAAAGTATTTTGGTTAAATGAGGAGCGACGTTTCAGAGCTGAGAATGGTGTTCCCCTGTCGGTTGGCATGTTATGAAAAATCTCCTAAAGGATCAATATGTTCCCGCCTATCATCGCACCCAAATGTTCGATGAGTTAGCCACCCTTCAGCAATGCGATGGGTCCGTAGCTGACTATATGGGAGATCTAAGGATAAGATGGTCCGATGTGAGGTCCAAGAGATGTCGGAAGTTACACTATCTAGGTTTCGTAAGGGCCTTAGTTACGATATCCAAAAGAAGCTATTACGCTACGGTCACACCGATTTGAGCACCATCTTCAACGCCGCCCTAGATATTGAAAAACATTTAGCTGCTAAGTCCAAACCTAAGCACAATTCCTATAAAGGTAAAGCTACGTTTACCTCTTCCGCCTCTACCTCTAAGGACAAGGGAAAATTTAAGACTAAGGATTCTTCTAACATCGTTATTACGGCTAGGGACACTAAGAACCCCCTAGGGGAGTGCATTCCCGTAGGCAAGATTAGTAAGACTAATGTCACTTGTTATGCTTGCGGGGTAACCAGTCATTACGCCGTAGAATGCCCAACTAAGACAAAGACCTTGGTCGTAGTCGAGACTACTAGTGAAACACCAGAATTTATTTATGAGGCTACAGATGAGTCGGAGCCCGACGGATTCCCTAGTGATATGGAAGAGGACAATAACCTGATGGTGATGCGTTGTATCTTGTCTACCCCACGTGTTACGGATGATTGGCACCGCACCAACATCTTCTCGTTGATTTTTAAGAGCGGTGAGAAACTGTGCTAGTTGATTATAGACAGCGGTAGTTGTATGAATGTCATTTCGGAGAAGGTAGTTACACGTATGTCATTATCCACCGAACCACACCCACGTCCCTATCACGTCGCGTGGGTTAACAAAACCTCCCTTCTTATCACTAAGCGCTGTCTAGTTCCTCTTACCATCAAAGCTTATTCAGAACAAATTTGATGTGACGTTATCCCAATGGATGCTTGCCACGTGTTGTTGGGTCGTCCATGGCTTTTTGACCACGATGTTACGCACTATGGACGTGCCAACATGTATGAATTTAAATTTAACGGGAAAAAGATCACTCTTAAGCCCACCCCACCTAAGGACCCCACTGTTCCTTCCAAAGATACGGTTATCCCGGTAGAGAAGAAGACATTGAGTTTGATCGGCAAGAAAGAGTTTTCTAGAGATTCCTTTTTGAGTGGAATATTATATGCGTTGGTTTGTTTGCAAACTAAGGATGAAGTCTCTACTTTTGATGAGTTACCCGTAGCGTTGAGGAAACTTTTAGAAGAATTCAATGATGTCTATCCGGATGAGTTACCTTCATGGTTACCTCCCATACGTGATATCTAACATGCGATAGATTTCATCCCGGGTTCCTCTTTGCCCAATCTTCCTCACTATAGGTTGAACCCATCCGTACATCAGGAATTACAAACACAAGTTTCAGATTTATTATCTAAGGGACTCATTCGGCATAGCAAGAGCCCGTGTGCCGTTCCCGCCCTGTTAGCCCCAAAGAAGGACGGAATGTGGAGGATGTGCGTAGATAGTAGAGCTATAAACAAGATCACTGTTAAATATAGGTTTCCCATCCCTCGTTTGGATGATTTACTTGACATGTTAGCGGGCGCCACAATTTTCTCCAAGCTGGATCTTATGAGTGGCTATCACCAAATCCAAATTAGAGAGGGGGATGAATGGAAGACGGCTTTTAAATCCAAAGATGGGTTGTATGAATGGCTAGTAATGCCGTTTGGACTATCTAATGCTCCAAGCACTTTCCTAAGGACGATGACTCATGTGCTACAACCCTTCATGGGCAAATTTATTGTGGTATATTTTGATGACATCTTGGTTTTTAGCACTTCTCTGCATGATCATGAATCTCACTTAAGATTACTCCTTACGACGTTAAGGGCGGAAAAATTATTCGTTAACATAAAAAAATGTACGTTTTCGGTAAGTTCCATAAAGTTTCTTGGGTATATAGTGAGTTCAGAGGGTATTCTTGTTGAACCAAAGAAGGTCCAAGCCATTAAAGATTGGCCTGAGCCCACCACCCTACGTGAAGTGAGAAGTTTTCATGCTCTTGCCACTTTTTACCGTCACTTCATTCGTGACTTTAGTAGTATTATGTCGCCAATCACGGAGTGCTTAAAGAAGGGAGATTTTAAATGGACTGCTTCGGCCACTGGCCCACTAAGGCATTTCAAATTATCAAGACCCGAATGTCGGAAGCACCTGTTTTACGATTGCCTGATTTTGGCAAGGTTTTTGAGTTGTACTGTGATGCTTCTGGGGTGGGCATTGGTGGTGTGTTGAGTCAAGTGGGCCACTCGGTTGGGTATTTTAGTGAGAAGCTTGCTGGCCCTAAGTTAAACTATTCAAATTATGATAGAGAATTTTACGCACTAATTCGATGCCTCCAACATTGGCGGTACTATCTCTTTCCCAAGGAGTTTATTCTCCTTTCGGACCATGACGCGTTAAGATTTGTTAACTCACAAAGTAAAATTAGTCCATGTCATGCTAAATGGATTTCCTATCTACAAGAATATACTTTTCTCATTAAACATCTTAAGGGGACCCTAAATTGCGTACCTGACGCCCTTAGCCGTGTATCCTTACTATTATCTACGTTACAAGTGAAGGTTATCGGGTTTGAGAGGATCAAGGATGAGTATGTTCAATGTCCTGATTTTAAGGATATTTATTTATCCGCTCAAAGCGATTCACCAACCACTATTTCGACATATTATATTAGGGATGGTTATCTATTTAAGCATGTGAAGTTGTGCATCCCACGTTCTTCTTTGCGCTACCTTATTGTGTGGGAGTTGTATGGTGGTGGCCTTGGTGGTCACTTTGGTCGTGACAAAACTATCTCTCTGGTCGAGGACAAGTTTTATTGGCCCGATCTCAAGTCATTGGTTAGTAAAATCGTTAGTAGTTGTCGTGTTTTCCATTTGGCCAAGGGGACTAAGACTAATGCGGGTCTATACACACCTCTCCCGATTCCGTCCATTCCGTGGGAGGACGTTAGTATGGATTTTATCTTGGGTATACCAATCACTTTTCGACGTCATGATTCCATCATAGTGGTGGTAGATTGTTTTTCAAAAATGGCCTATTTTATTCCGTGCGATAAAACTAGTGATGCGTCTCATATGGCTAAGTTGTATTTTAAAGAGGTTGTCAGACATCGTGGTGTCCCTAAAACTATAGTTACTGATAGATACGTTAAATTTACTAGTTATTTTTGGAAAACTTTATGGAAGTTAATGAGCACCAAGCTTTTGTTTTCTTCGGCCTATCATCCGCAAACGGATGACCAAACGGAAGTGGTAAACAGAAGTTTGGGAAACTTATTGAGGTGTCTTGTGGGCGACTACAAGGGCACTTGGGATTTACTTCTCCCCCACGCCCAACTAGTTTATAACAACTCCAAAAATAGATCTACTGGTTTGTCCCCAACGAGATCGTGCATGGTTATAAAGCTCCCGTGCCACTTGACTTGATTCCCTTACTACCATCGTATAAATCAAGTCAATTTGCACAGGAGTTCGCTCAACATGTTCGCGACTTGCGCAAACACATTCAAGAGACGTTGGCCACTCAATACGCGTATTATCAAGCGCACACAAATTTGCATCGGAGAGCAACTCACTTCAACATTGATGACTTGGTTTTGGTTCGTCTCATCCCTGAACGGTTGCCTTCGGGCTCCATAAAAAAAATTAGCTAATCGGAGAGCCGGTCCTTTTTGAATTGCAAAGAAATTAAGAGACAACGCCTATCTTCTGGATTTACCCAATGATTGGGGTATATCCCCTATTTTAAACATTTCGGATTTAACGCCATATGTTTCTCCTCCACTTGAAATATCTTCCCCTTCATTCGCGTCTTCTTCCACTTCTACTCCTGGGTTGGGGGGTGAGATCATTCCCGGATCGCTCTCTATTGTGGTCTTCTACCGAAGCTATGCCGGATGCTTGATTTTTCTAACGATTTTCCAAGGTTTCCCAAAACCTCCATTGTGCCTGACAGAATTCTGGATGACGAAGTTGTTACCACTGCTGGCGGTGGCCTCCACCGCTATCTTGTTCGTTGGCATGACTGCCCCGCTTCGGATGATTCTTGGATTCCCAAGGCTGATTTGGAATGCTTGGATGCTTGCACTCCTCAAACACTATCGACGTCACCACTCACCAGGTGATGAGTGCTTTTGATCCGGGGAGGATTGATGGCGCCGACCCGCAAATGACTGAAGATATCCGCCGCTACAACCTTCGCTCGCGGCCACGTCGCTGCAACATTCATGATAAGGAAGATTCCCGCCGCTACGACCTTCGTGCACGGCCGCGTTCAACCACATAACTCTTGGGTTCACGCCGCGTAAATCTTGGATAGAATTTAATGCTGCTTCATTTAATGTTTGAACAGATTAAGTTTTAGTTTTAAATACAAATTTAGCCTTATGTGTGCTTAAGTCTTAAGTACTGTTTTGTACAACCCCGTACCCGGGCGAGTGGGACCCTAATAACGGGCTTGTAAGCAACGAGTGTGCAGCCCCGTGCAGACGTATGCTCGTGCGAACGGGTGTTTACGGGCATTGGTTTCTATATAGGAGAGGAGAAAGAGAAGAAAAGAAAAAGGAAGGCTGGGGGTAGGCGGGCACAGAGAGGAGAAGAAATTGAAAAGGGAAAAAAAGGAAAGGGGGAGCAGAGCTGAGGAAAAAGGGGAGGAGAAAAAACCTGGCGCTATGGCCGCAACCCTTCCCCACTCCCTCGATCTCTTCCGCAGAGCCAAGCCCCGCCTGAGCCCCACCTTTTCTCTCAATCCAGGCCGCCGCAAAAAGGGCTGTCTGAGCCCCTTTCATGTTTTCCCGTCGCCGGCCAAAGCTCGGGCCGAGCCCGAGCTCCTTATTCTCCTCGCCGCCGCCCGGAATATCTCTCTCTCTCTCTCTCTCTCTCTCTCTCTCTCTCTCTTCGCCGGCCGCATGTGCGATTTTCGGCCACTTGGGGTCCTCGACCGGCTGGGGGGGGCGCCCGAGCCCTTCCTTCACTATCGCCGCCGGATGGAGCCGAGTCCTACCTTTCACCACCGCCGCACAGCTGATCCCCCTCACATACAGTAAGGCGACAACAAAGTGAGAGGCTGCCTCCGCAAAGGCCCCACCACAAAAAGGAGCAGGAAGAGAGGGGATTTATTTCTGCCCCCAAGAAAATCTCTCCTGGCTCCCCTCCAAGTGAGCCTCTTGCGACTCGCCTCCTCCAAACACGCTGGTGAAGTTTCGAAAGCCCTCAATTTACATATTGGCGCCCCTCCCACCAATGGGTGGGGGAAGGGAGCTTCCCGGGTTGACGTGTACGTCCCCGCTATTAATTGCATTTAGTGGAAGTGTGAGTACGATTTAGGCTGCTGTGTGATCATTCGGCGGACCATTGGTGATGTTCTGTGTGAAGCCTCCGGACGTATGAGCCATCCGATGTTCGGGGTTCCCGGAGCTGTGGGAGTTGTATACTACCATGGAATACGCCTATAGCCTGTGGGTGTGCGACTCGGTCCGCTTAGTTAGCCGACCGATGTTTCGTTGGCCGCCGACTGCGTTGACCGAGCCCTCACCCGCGCCCCTCAGTCTAGATCCGCTATCCGACGGGACTCATCAGCGTGGTTTCGTGGAGATTGGCGAACTTAAACCTCTATTCGGTGGAACTCCGGTGGAGCCGTAGTAGAGCAATTTGCCTCGTGACAATTTCCTCGAGTGTGGGTAACAATTTTCTCACCTCCTCTCGTGTGTGATTCTCCCCTTAGCATATTTCTTGTGAAGAAAAACAGTGGCGTTGATTTTGAAATCGAGATTATTTGTGAGTTTTCTCCGGTTGATTCGTTGTTGGTACTCTTGATTTTTTAGGCGTCCTAAGGATTCGGTTTTTCGTTGCTTTTCTTTTGTTGGGAGAGATCAACCACCTTGTGCATCAATTTATTTTTAGTGAATCTCTTTTGGTACAACACAATCGTTCTAATCGTGTAGGTCCCTTTCACTTGAGCAAATATTGACAAATAACCCTTATTTAATCTCTAGAGGATTGACGATCCTTCGAGTTAGCGTGCGATTGATAACAACGCAATTTGGTGTGGTTATGTCTTAGTTGTGTGAGAGAGCGAGTTGTGAGTTTTCCGATCATCTAAGTCGCGTTGGTGGGACTAGCCTGCATCAGCTTGGATTGAGTCGGTGTCTTGATACTCAACACGACTTTGTCGTAACATAGGGTGAGTCTTTGGCTTCGGCCCAGAAAGACTAGTGAATGCTCAAGTTATGGTAACTATCGCTGAGTACGGAGGTGTGACCCTCTGAGGTCCGATGCACCGATAATGTGCCCTGAGTGCACAAGGCGTATGGCTGGTAATGCCAACGTCTGTTGTGAATGGTGCTTAAGTTGCACATTCTGTTTGCCATTATATATTTATGTGAAATGCCTGCAAGGAAGGAGCACTGCCACCCCGAGTGAGGGGTGGAGTCATTATAATTTGGTCAGTTAATGCTGACCATTGCTTTGTTTGCCGCCGTTGGGGTGGAATGATTTCAATCAGGTGTCGCGAAGCCATGCGAGAAATAGCGGGCTGAAGCCCGTGGTTGCTAAATGCTTTGCCAGCCCTCGAAGGCCAAAGCGAAGTTGCCTTTTCTATTAACTGTTTCATGTGTAGTCGGTCTGCGTGTCGGAGTATGTAAGACATTACCTTTTGAGGAAACCTTGTAAGGCCTTAAGGCCATAACATTTGTGTGCGTGCTTTATCATTCCGGCTTGGTTTTAGTGGACATTCATATGATTGGGTTCTTATTACAATTTAATTCATCTTCCACTAGAATGCACTTTATGTTAGGATGCGTGTTTGGATTATAATTTCAATACATAACTCCACTGACTGTTTGTGGAAAATGGCGTGGGCCCCGGCCATACCTTCTATTATATTCTACGTGACGGCTGGGGGTGTTACAGGAGTGGTGTTGGTAAGTCCTCAGGGGGCCATGATAGAGCAGGCCATGACCCTGCATTTCCAGGTCACTAACAACCAGGCGGAGTATGAGGTCGCGATAGCAGAGCTACGTCTGGCCAAAGAGTTGGGTATACAGGACATGGAGGTGTTCACAGGTTCATTGGTATTGGCATCACAAATCAAAGGCAAGCACGAGGTGAGGGATTCCACCCTCATGAGGTACTTGACCAAGGTAAGGGGGCTCATCGAAGGTTTTCGAGCATTTTCCATTCAGCACATTCCCCGGGAGGAGAATGTCGCAGCTGGCCAATTGGTCAAATTAGGACCCAGGACCGGAGGTACTTTAACTGAACTGTTTCTCCCGTCAATCGAGGAGGGTAATTGATGTTGGTAGATTGATACCCCTCATGGATAGACCCTTATATAACCTTCTTAACCACGGGCGAACTCTTAGAAGTGATCAAGGACAAAAAGCGCTTCAGGCACAAGCCAACTTATTATTTGATGCATGAAGGAGAGTTGTATCAGAAGACACTTTCGGGGCTCCTAGCCCGGTGCGTGACAGAAGAAGAAGTTTTGAAGATCCTGGAAGAAGTAAACTCTGGCGAGTGTGGCAACCACTCGGGAGGAAGAACCTTGGAGGCAAGGGTGGTCCGACAGGGGTACTTCTGGCCGTCTTTAGGAAAGGACACAACAGAATTTGCAAGGAAATGTCAAAAGTGTCAGTTGTATGCTCCACTTCAACTCTTGCCAGTACAAAGACTTAGGAGCATCACAGCGCCCTGACCCTTCGCCATATGGGGAATGGACTTGGTCAGACCCTTTTCCCAGGCAAGTGGGCAAAAGAGGTTTCTCCTAGTCATGATTGACTACTTCTCGAAGTGGTTAGAAGTAAAGGCGCTGGCCAAAGTGACCTCCCAGGTGATTCATAACTTCATATGGGGAGAGATCATATGTCGGCATGGGCTACCTCAGGACAAAGTCACTAACAATGGACCCCAGTTTGTTAGTGAAGAGTTCATCAGCTTCTGCACTCGGTCGGGGATAGACCTCAAGTTTGTCTCCGCCCACCACCCTCGGAGCAACGGGTAGGTGGAGGAAGTAAATAGGATCATTGTGAACCTGTTAAATAAAAAGGTGGAGAACTTGAGGTGAAATTGGGTAGAACAACTTTCCTCGATAATATGAGACTTGAAAACAACACCCAACACGACCACTGGAGAGACCCCATTCAAGCTTTCACACGGTTGTGAAGCCATTCTGCCCGTGGAGGTCGAGGTCAGGTCACCTCGGGTAGTAGCTTCCAAGGAAGGAGTTGAGGAATGGAGGATAGAGAATGAAGGGGGACTACGACTCTCACTAGACATGATAGAAGAAATCCACGATGTAGCCGCCGTCAGGCGGGAGGAGATCAAGCGGCGGATGACCAAGTATTTTGACAAGCATATCAGAATCAAGCAATTCACGGAAGGGGGTTGGGTACTAAAAAGGTAGATGTTACAGGGAGGTCAGCAATAGTGAGAAAGCTCCATCTGAATTGGGAAGGTCCTCACATTGTCAAAGAAACCCTGAAGTCAGGAGGGTACCACCTCCAGAATGTGGAGGGGGAAACCTTGAGTTACACATGGAGTGGTGATGATTTGAAACGCTTCTATCCCTGAACCTTGTAAATAAAATATTCTTGTTTATTAATTATCTTATTTCTCAGGGTCTTTTGCGAATGAACTGTGTGTTTGACCAAAGATAGATTGAAATGTTGGCCCGAGAAGATCCCGCTGACCAGGCTCCCACTAGCTGGCAAGGTTGGAAGTCACTCTGAGATAGATTGAAATATTGGCTCGAGAAGATCTCGTTGACCAGGCTCTCACTAGCTAATAGGGCTGGAAGTCACTAGGAGATAGATTGAAATGTTGGCCCGAGAAGATTTGTTGACCAGCTCCTACTAGCTGGCATGGCTAGAAGTCACTCAGAGATAGATTAAGATGTTGGCCCGAGAAGATCCCACTGACCAGGATCTCACTAGCTAGCAGGGTTGGAAGTCACTCAGAGATAGATTGAAATGTTGGCCCAATAAGATCCCGCTGACCAGGCTCTCACTAGCTGGCAGGGCTGGAAGTCACTCAGAGATAGATTAAAATGTTGGCCCGAGAAGATCTTGCTAACCAGGATCTCACTAGCTGGCAGAGTTGGAAGTCACTCGGAGATAGATCAAAATGTTGGCCCGAGAAGATCCCGCTGACCAGGCTCCCACTAGCTAGCAAGGCTGGAAGTCACTCGATGGAAGAAGGGGATGCTGAATCCATGCAGATCCAGTTGACTAGGCTCGCACTAGCCCTGATCTCGCCAACTAGTTGGGTCCAATAACTACTCGACAATAAGGTAGGGAAGAGGCAAACACAGTCGTTCAGGGTGGATCTCGCCGACCGGGTTACTCGCACGCCTCCTCAAAGGACCAACAATGAAGTATTATGAAGTTGAAAGCCGAGCAGGACCAAGCCTTCCACTCACGCCTAGTCCTCAAGGTGGCGAAAGCAGGCAACCCACTAGTTGGCGAATGCGCATGATACGCGAGACAGCCCTGACTAACTTCGAGCTACCCTATTGTGTTTCGCCTTATAGAAATCATGCTTCCTGATTATTCGCTTGATCATCCGAAGGTCATGGGTTCATAAACAATGAGTGGTTCGATCCTTGCCACCGATCGGGGCGAGATCTCGAGGCCTTCATGCAGTGCGTGTTCTGAACTAACTCAGAGGGATTATAGCACATCGTGTTTTATCTTGGAGAAATTGCGCCTAAAAAATGGTATGCATGCGAGTGCGACATGACAAAGAAACAATATAAAAAGGGTACGAATTACAAAAAGTAGAATTTCATTAAAATATCTATCTGATTACAAAAAGATCGCTTCGTGGGCGAGTGTACAAAAGAGAGGGGGGAACCATTACAAAAAAAGAAAAAAGTTTATAGCAAGTCCCCTAATCGCCTCCCCCAAACGGATCGTCTCGCCAACCCTCCACCTCATCAAAGAGCGAGTTGAGCTTGTCATCCTCCTCGCCAGGGGTGGGGATGGGGATGAACAGCTCGGGGACCAAGTTCTTGGTGGTGACACTCTCGTAGTCTGGCGTCAGCACTTTGAGGTTCCGCATGATCTGGTGCGTGTGGTCAGCAGCCTTAATGGAGGTGGCCATCATCATCTCTGTTGGTACCCTAGTTTGATTTGAGTTTAGTCTTGTCTTCTTAGTCTCTTGACCCATGAATTATCTATGGTCAAGGTTAGTTTTCTAGCTGTAGAGTTCCCAGCTTATCCAGATAAGAATTTGGTTAAGTAGTTTGTTCGTTCGACTATGGTCGAACGCCGCTCGACTATCATCGACTAACTGTTCGACGATCGTCTATCAGTTGCTCGACGTTCTGTCTGCGTGGATAGTTCGACTATCTGTTGATAGTTCGACTATCTGTGTGCTGTGATAGTTTGACTATCTGTTGATAGTTCGACTATCTGTTTATAGTTCGACTATCTGCTTGGATAGTTCAACTATCTGATAGCTCGACTATCTGTTTGATAGGTCGACTATCTGCGTTGTTTGATAGCTCGACTATCTGTTGATAGGTCGACTATCTGTTTTCCCTTGGTAGTTTGACTATCTGCTTTGATAGTTCAACTATCTGATAGCTCGACTATCTGTTGATAGTTCGACTATCTGTCGTTCTTTGATAGTTCGACTATCTGTTGATAGATCGACTATCTGTTTCTCTTCTGATAGTTCGACTATCTGTTGATAGGTCGACTATCGGTTTTGCTTTGATAGTTCGACTATCTGTTGATAGGTCGACTATCTGATAGCTCGACTATCTTCTGATAGTTCGACTATCTGTTGTGATAGTTCGACTATCTCCTTTGATAGTTTGACTATCTGGATCGTTCGACTATCTGTCCGATAGTTCGACGATCTCCGTTCTTCGGTCGACGATCTCCGAGGGTCGTTCGACGTTTTCTGTTTGCCTTTTTATTTTGTATTTATTTATTCTATTTAATAAATTAATATATTATCTGGCATTTTATTTCAGTTGTTTTATGATAATATTTCCAGACAATATCTGCTCCATCTCTTTTGCCTGAGTCAAATCTTTTCAGATAAAGTTGTTTGTCTTATTAGTTGACAGTGTATTTTACTTTATCTGCTGTCAGTCCTTTATAGCAGTTAGACTGAAAAGTCTTCTTTCTGCTATAAAGAGTTTGTCTCTGATGTGATTTTATTTAGTACCTTTATTATCAGATTGCTTCCTGCAGTTTTTTTGAAAAAGGTTTATCCCTTTTATAGAATATTTTGCTGCAGAGTTTGTTTGTCTTTGTGATATTTGCAGCCCAGGTTTCAAGTTTCAGAAGAAGACAAACAGTTCAAATTGAAAAGAGTCGTTGCTTGTTGCTGCTATAAAAGGAATCCTTTGGAGAAGGATTTCAGCTAGCTAACCAGTTATTCTAAGAGTTATTCAATAAGCATTCAAGCTTTCATCAAGACCAAGTTTAACTGCTCTCAGCAATCTTCATTCAACTGAGAAGTGTTAAGCTCTTCTGCTCTTCTTCAACCTGAGTTCTCCTGCTTCCAGGAAGTTCAGACTCAGAGTTCTCTTGAAGAAGAAGAAGAAGAAGATAGCTGCTAGAAGATTTCTATTTTATATTTTATATCTTCTTGTAGTTTTTCCTTCAGTTCTTACTGAAGAGTTTTCTGCACTGAAGCAAGACTTCACCTGGACATTCTTTGAGCCAGGGGGAGCCTTGATTCTTTTGAGCTTTCTAGCTCAGTGCAAGTCTTTTTGCTTCTCTAATCTATGGTAAAATAGAGAAGACTCTTTAACCTTCTTTCCCCCTCCTGTACAGGGTTATTACTCCCTTCAAAAGTATCCCTTGGTGGCAGGGCACCTGATCAAAAACCAGTGTTGGTTTTTAGACACCTGATCAAAAGTATAAAGGGTTTCTAGATCTACCTGAAGCAGATCTTGTGGTGGCAGGGCACCTGATCAAAAACCTGTAGTGGATTCCTACCTTGTTGGTAGAAGAGTGGACGTACCCAAGTTGTTTGGGGAACCACTATAAATTCCTTATGTCGTCTGGCTTGCTTAATTTAATTCTTGCATTGTGGTTGTGATTAGATTTAACTAGGTTTGCTAGTTGCTGATTAGGATTTCCAAGCCTTAACTATAATTACAGTTAGCTTGAGTTTGTGCACAACTCTTGTGTTAGGCTTTAGGGTTATCTCCTTATCTATAATCTTTTCATTCCGCATTTCACTCCAAGGGAGTTGGGTAGACTATTAAGTTTTGTCTAGTGCAAAATTTGATAACTCTATTCACCCCCCCTCTAGAGTAGTATCTATCCCTTCACTTTCAATTGGTATCAGAGGCAGGTTGACTGACTGTATAGGCTAACACCTAAGTCACAAGATCCTGATAGATACCAAGGATTATTGATTATCACTTCATGGCCCAGTCCAAGGATTATTCTAGCACCAGACCTCCAGCATGCAACTTAGCTAAGTTTGGCATCTGGAAGGCAAGGATCAAATAATATATGAATTCTATTGATGAAAGTATCTTTGCTTCTATTTTGTCAGGACCCCCAAGAGCACCTGCTGCTGCTACTGCATCATCATCTGATATGAGTGCAGTGCCTCCTCTAGACTACAATGATGAGTATAAGAAGGCAAAGATAGCAGATGCCAAGGCGATGAACATTCTGGCTCAGACAATGTCTGATGAGATATTCCAGAAGGTTGCTGACTGCTCCTCAGCAAAAGCAATGTGGGACACACTGAACCAGATTGTAGCTGGTTCAGCTGATGAAAGGAAGGACAGAAGGTCCAACCTTATCTCATAATATGAGAACTTCAAGAAAACTGATGCTGAATCAGTTGAAGCCATGTACACAAGGCTCAGCTCAATCATCAATGAGCTGAGGACCCTTGACAAGGACATTTCATTGACAGAGGTCAATGATAAGATTCTTATGTGCTTCCCTAGCACATGGGATCTGAGGATCTGGCCTATCAAGGAGGCCAGAAGCACAAATGAGATTTCAACTGAAGCCCTTCTCGGCAAGCTCAAGTCTTTTGAGCAAGTGCTGAAGACAAGGGAAGCAGAAGCTGAAGCAAAGACCCCTACTCCAACAAGAAATGAGCAATCTCTAGCTCTTAAGGTTGCTGATGCTTCTGAAGGCAGCCAATCCAATGAGGAGCTAATGGCATTATTTGCCAAGAGGTTTCTCAAGATGGGGAGAAAGGAATTCAGAAAGAAGTCTTCACACTATGAAGACAAACCAAGGTATGATCGTTCTCCTGCTAAAGAAATTATCTGCTATGGTTGCAGGAAGCCTGGACATATCTTACCAGATTGTCCAGAGGAGAAGAACAAAGATAAGAGGAAAGAAAAGGAACAACACAGGAATCACTCCAAGCCATCCTCCTACAAGAACAAGAAGAAGGAGAGAGGTTTCATTGCTGAAACCTGGAGTGATTCAGATGAGGAATCTTCCTCCTCAAGCTCCAGTGAGGATGAGGAAGAGAAGAAAGCAAAGGAAATTTGCCTGATGGCAATAGATGCCTGCAGCAATCATTTAGCTGCAGAGATTTCAGATTCAGATGAAAAAATGCCAACAGAAGATGAGGTACTATCTTCTTATGACTTTACTTCAGCAGAATTCAAATCAGATTTTAAATCTTTATGCTTAGATTTAATTAGTTCTGAAAAAGAGATTAAAGAACTTAGACATAGGCTAGCTGAATCAGAAATCATATCTACTGAAAATATTAAGTTAAAGGAAGATCTCACTAAGTATAGTGAAGAAATTAAGTTTCTTAAAATTGAGTTAGCTAAATCTAAGAGGTTAGAAGAATCTCTAAATGGTAGAAGCCTTAAGTTATTAGAAATAACCAGCATGACTAACACTAGGTCAGACAATAACAAACTAGGCTTAGGAGCTTCTCCCAGTGAACCCCCAGTTATTCTTAAAAATAATCTTTCAACTCCAGTGAACTTCATTTCAGCTAGTGGAATGAAGAACACTGAGCAAGTAAACCAAGTTAATAAAACTTTAAATAAAGCTAAGAGAGAGAAAAGAAAACAATTTTTTAAGGAAATACAAAGAGCGTCGAACGCTGCTCGATGATCGGAAGCTCAATGGTCGAACGAAGCTCGACGATCTGAGCGCCCATCGTCGAACGTCGATCGACGTTTTCAATATGATTTTCAAAATCATCATCAAACCCGTAGAAAACTAAATGAAAATAGAAACCCTAGGTTTGTTGACCCATCATCTGCATGGAGAATCCCACCTAGGAGATCTCACCCATTAGGTTATCACCCTCAGCCTGCATTTTCATTTATTTCTAGCTTTTCTTATGTGAAAAACAAGGGACCCAAGGTTACCTGTGTCCACAATGTCTAAATGAATTTCTTGCAGGTGAAGGCCTATCCTATCACTCAAAATAAGTGGTATTTGGATAGTGGATGCTCCAAGCATATGACAGGAAATAAAAATCTTCTGTCAAAGTTCAAAGCTAAGCTCGGCCCAAAGGTTATCTTTGGAGATTCAAGCTGTGGTCAGACAGAAGGCTATGGCAGGATCACAATTGGAGCTGTTACTTTCAAGAGAGTTGCATATGTGACTGGACTGAAGCACAATTTGATTTCAGTCAGCCAGCTATGTGATGCTGGCTACCAGGTTTCATTTTCTAACTCCTCTTGTAATATTACTTTAAATAATAATGTTGTTTTAGTAGGCATTAGATTAGGTAATATTTATTTAGTAGATTTCAATTCAACTCATTCTGAAATCTGTTTATTTAATGAAGTAACAATTAATAATAATTCTTTGTAGCATAAGAGGCTTAGTCATATTAACCTTAAAAATATATCTAGGTTATCTAAACACAACCTTGTTAGAGGTTTACCTTCTTGCCCCTACAAGAAGGAGAGCCTATGCAAGGCTTGTCAGCTATGCAAGCAAACCAAAAACTCTTTTAAATCTGTAAATAAAAGTGATTCTCCTAGAATCTTGTATTTATTACATCTGGACCTTTTTGGCCCAATAAATGTACAGAGTTTAGGAGGGAAGTATTACACCTTAGTCATTGTAGATGACTTCTCTAGGTTCAGTTGGGTTTTCTTTTTGAGAACTAAGGCTAATAACATCAAAGCCCTTACAGACTTTCTATTATGTATGCAGACTGAGTACTCTACACATGTGGCCTTGATCAGAAGTGATCATGGTACTGAGTTTGACTCTCTTCTCATGCAAGAATTCTGTGAGAGAGAAGGTATCAAACATAGCTTCTCAGCTCCTAGAACTCCCCAATAAAATGGGGTAGTTGAAAGGAAAAATCGAACACTCATTGAAGCTGCTAGTACATTGTTGGCAGATGCTAATATGCCTCTCTCCTATTGGGCAGAAGCTGTTAGTACAACCAATTATGTCTTGAATAGAAGTCTGATACACAAGCTTAAGTGTAAAACTCCTTATGAGTTGCTTAAAGGAAAGAAATCTAAAATTAATTATTTTAGAGTATTTGGCTGTGTAGTGTACATTCATAATAATAATAAAGAATACCTTAGAAAATTTGAAGCAAAAGCTTCAATGGGAATTATGCTTGGATATTCCCAAGTAAGCAAAGCTTATAGGGTTTATAACAAATCAACCTATAAAATTGAAGAATCTGTGCATGTATCTATTGATGAGTCTCAGATGTTTTACAAGGAGAAGGAAAATTCTCCTTCCTCTAGTTCATTGCAGGTACCTGATGCTACTCAAGAGATTCTTCAACTATCAACTCTTCAGATCACTGAATCAGACAGTGATGAAGACATTGCAGAAGCTGTTGTTGTTCCACCAACAGTAGATCAAATTCCTCCTGAGGAATTAATCCCAACTGTTGCTGAAGATCACATCCCACCTGCTGATATTGTCACACTTAGAGATCACCCCACATCTCAAGTGATTGGAGACATATCAGCTGGTGTTCAAACAAGACACCAATTAAGACAGGATGTGATGCACGCTTGTTTCCTCTCACAGGTTGAGCCCCTCACCTTTAAAGATGCTGAGCTAGATCCCCACTGGATCATTGCTATGCAAGAGGAACTCAATCAGTTTGAGAGATGTAAAGTTTGGACTTTGGTTCCAAGACCTAAAGGCCAACTGATCATAGGCACCAAGTGGGTGTATAGAAACAAGTTGGATGCAAATGGAATTATTGTAAGGAATAAAGCTAGGCTTGTAGCTCAGGGCTACAGATAGGAGGAAGGTATAGATTATGACCAAACCTTTGCTCCTGTTGCAAGGCTAGAAGCAATAAGGATCTTCTTGGCCTATGCAGCCTACATGAAGTTTAAGGTCTTTCAGATGGATGTCAAAAGTGCATTCCTAAATGGTAAGCTTAAGGAAGAGGTGTTTGTAGAACAACCACCAGGGTTTGTTTCTTCAACTCAACCCTCACATGTGTTCAAGTTGCAGAAAGCTCTTTATGGACTAAAGCAAGCACCCAGAGCCTGGTATGAGACTCTAGCTAGTTTCCTTTTAGAGCACAACTTTACTAGGGGAGTAGTTGATAGAACCCTTTTCGTCAAGCACCACAAGGACACAATCCTGTTAGTTCAGGTGTATGCGGATGATATTATATTTGGTTCAACTGATCCCAAACTTTGCAAAAGGTTCTCTGACCTGATGCACTCTAAGTTTGAGATGAGTAGTATGGGTGTGCTGTCTTACTTTCTTGGTCTCCAAGTTAAGCAAGATGTTGATGGCATCTTCATCTCCCAATCCAAATATGCCAAGGAATTGGTAAAGAAATTTGGGATGGCTGATGCTTCAGCAATGCCTACACCTATGGCTACTAATGTAGTTATTGATTCTGATGATCACGGCAAGCCAGTTGATCAAAAGAATTATAGGGCCATTGTTGGTTCCCTATTATATTTAACTGCAAGTAGGCCTGATATAATGTTTGCTACATGCCTTTGTGCTAGATTCCAGGTCAACCCCAAGGAATCTCATCTGATTCTTCTCAAGAGAATCTTGAGATACCTGAAGGGATGTCCAAATCTAGGACTTTGGTACCCAGCTGAGTCAGAATTTGAATTGATTGGATATTCTGATTCTGATTATGCTGGTTGCAGAGTTGACATGAAGAGCACCTCAGGAACTTGTCAGTTCCTGGGAGAGAGATTGGTCTCTTGGTTCTGTAAGAAGCAGGCTTCTGTCTCAACTTCAACTGCAGAGACTGAATATATAGCAGCTGCCAGTTGTTGTTCACAGATCCTGTGGATTCAAAACCAGCTTGTGGATTATGGTTACTCACACAAGAACACCAAAATCATGTGTGATAGTACCAGTGCTATCTCAATTGCACAAAATCCTGTGCACCACTCTAGAACGAAGCACATTGAGATTCGGCACCATTTCCTGAGAGATTGTGTGGAAAAGAACAAGATTTGTCTTGAGTTCATATCCACTGAGTTTCAGAGAGGTGATATTTTCACCAAGCCCTTAGATGAACAGAAGCATCTGTTCTTTTTGGTTCAACTAGGCATGATCAATGGAAGAGACTAAGTGTGACTTCTGCCTTGTTGAAACTTGTTTGAAGATAGTCGAACGACGTTCGAAGATAGTCGATCTGGTCAAGCCCATCGTCGACCTATGGTTGATGAAAGCTTGCCTGTTTGAAGATCGTCGACCGGCGTTCGACCATCGTCGAACAAGTCGAGCTCATCGTCGATCTCTGGATGACGACAGCTTGTTGTTTGAGAAGCCAGAAATAGTCGAACGATTGATCGACTACTCTGCTTCAGGACCGATCGTCGAACGACCGTTCGACCATCGTGTCCAGTATCTTTTAAATAGATCGACTATCTCCGGTCTAATATAAAGCCGATAGTCGACCTAGGTTAAAAGATCTTTGCTTATATCGTCGACGGAGAGCGTCTTTTCGTATTCCGTCGTCGTGCTTGCTCTGTCTCTTTTCTCTGCCGATTCGTCTTCCCCGTTCCTCTCACGCCTTCTCCAGCAAATCGATGGCGATTTCTCCAGCGCTCCTCGCAGTAGTCAAGTTTGACGCAGGTTTCAGCGTGGATTTTGATGCATTCAGCTGCTGTGAACCAGATATCATGGAAATTCTCCAGCTCTGCAAAGATCAAGGTCTGGAAAGGCTCATGTCAACAAGGATCAAGATAAACCCTCAAGAGATAAAAGAGTGGGCTTTCACTTCATCTTCTACTGAAGATTCAATGACAGGATCTATTGGCGGAGTAGAGGTAATTTTGACTCCTGCCGTCTTGACTGATTTATTTGGATTGACTAATGGCGAAGAAGAATATGAGCAAGATGCTCCAGAATTTGGAAGAATGTTGATTGAGCTGGGACATGCAGAAGGCATTCCCTCAAAGCTGCTCAAGGTAAAATTTCCTTTTAAGATTAAATTTCTTGCTGAGATTGTCGGAAAAGTGCTGCTAGGCAAACACTCTGCCCACGATAACATTACAAGACAACAATTTGCACTAATGTGTGCAATTGTCAACAAGAAAAGGATCAATTGGGCAGGTGTTCTGTTTGACTTGATAAGGAAGAAGAATAGCAAGAAGGAAGTTACCCTAGGAAGGGTTGTTGGGATTTTTCTGAAGGAAAGATATCCCCATCTGCTAGTTTCAGCTGCTACCACCATTAATGCCAGCAAGAAGATGGATCCCAACTTGTTCTCAAAGGGGAAGAGGACATTCCTGAAGCCCGCTCCTGCAGGGGCTGCTCCAGCTGCATCTGAGAGCACAAGGACTGACTCTGTCGCTCCCCACCCTCAAGAAGTTGGCTCAGCTCCTTCATCTATTCCTTCATCTTCTTCTGCTTTGCTGTCTACTACAGCTGAAGTTCCTTCAACTTCAACTGAAGTACGACATTCTGCCTTTACTCCTGCATCTTCTTTCCCAACTGATCTTGCTGGGACTTCTCAACCCAGCTTTGATCTGTTCGCATCTGATATTGCCTCTCTAGTTCATTCTCCCATTCCAACTCCTCCTCACTCACCTTCTCCACATCATTCTCCAGTTAACTCTCCAGTTAACTCTCCAGTTCGATCTCCAGTCCTCACCACAATTCATCCTGCCACATCAACCATTTCTGCTGCTCCTCCATCCACTGCAGTTCCACCACCTTTTGAAATTACTCCAGAATTTATTTCCAGCATTGTGGAGTTAATTACCCCCTCAATCAAAATCATGATTGAAGAGGTAATTGCTTCACTTGCTTCCTCCATTGCTTCTTTGACTGATGCCATCAAAATTCTCTCTAACTCTGCTGAGCCCTCTTCATCCAGGGGCCTGGTTTCAGTTCCCACTGAAATCAGGCAGGGGGAGATGTTCAATGAAGATGTCTCTGAGCAGCTCCCAGCCTCCCCTCCAGCAGCTCAACTGGCAGTAACAGAAAATATAGCAGAAGTTTCAGCTCCTCCTCCATCTGAAAAAGAAAAAGAAATATCTGATGCAATAATGTTGACTGAATTTGTTGTAAAAGTTTACCTGGAAGAATCCTCAACTCCCCTGGTTGCCCTATACCTAGAAGGAATAATCACTTCCTTTATAGATGATTTATGGGAGTTAGGTCATCCTGAAGAAAATCCTGAAGGTATGTCTCTTTCCCAATTTGTAGATTACTTAATTGATAAGTTAGTATGGGAATATCTAGAAGGGATGACTAGATGTCATTTAGCAAGATTTTACTCCTAATCCTACAGATTTAATGGAAGAAGTAGTGGTTGTCAAAGAGCCTGAACCTGTATCAGCTCCTGATGTCCAAGTGGCTGTAGAGCAAGCAGTGCTATCTGAGGCTGTAGAGCCTGTTCCAGTTTCTGAGGCTGCTGAACCTGCTCAGCAAGCAGTGCTATCTGAACTGGTCCCCTCGACAGTTCCTGAGCGTCAAGAAATGGATTCTGAAAGCCAAGTTGAAAATAAAGATGACACCCCAAAACTGAGTTTGGAAGAAGAGAAAGCAAAAGCTGCTTGACAACAAAGAGTAAAGGCTGATTTGGAAGAGAAAGAAAAAGCTTGGCAAGCTGAAAAATCTACAGTATGGGATGATTCCCCTGGCTTAGACTTGGATACTATTCTGGCACAGGATGCCATGGAAGAAGAGAAAGAGAAAGCTGCCCTGAAAGAAAAGGAAAAGGCTGTATCAGAAGCCTATGATCCATATGATCATCCTCCCTCATCTCATTCTGAGGATGAAGATGATTCAGATTTGTCTAAGGATTCTAAGAAAAAGAAAGCTGCAAAGAGGAAAAGAAAAGCTGTAGCTCCTCCTCCTCCCAATCCCGATCATGACACTCCTTACTACATTCTGAAAGGGATCGATCCTAAATCCAAAGAGTTCCAGCACTGGATGTGGTTCTCTAAGAACCAGCAAAAGGAGAGGAAGAAATCAAAGAGGTATGATAGTCCTGCTCCCAGATGGACTCCCAGAGGTCCTCCTCCTCCACCTCCCGGTGCAGGAGCCTCTGGCAATATTTCAGCAAATCCATCTGCCCCTTCTGACAAATCTGCACCTTCTCAGCCTCCTTCAAGGAGAAGTTCTCAAAGCCATCAAGGTAAATCATATTCTGGATATCAAAGACATGATGCTGAGGCAAAAGAGCAAGTAAAGGAGATGGTATATCAAAAGCCAACCTTTTCACCTCCTCCCTCTCCCAAGAGAAAAGTTTCACCTGCTGCTAAAGACACTTCAAAGAGTAAAAGAACCATTTTCTCAGAAAAGTCCTGTAAGAAATTTGCTGAAATTGCTCCTCCTTCATCTCTTGTTATTCAAGAAGTTAAAGATCCAGCTGAAAATTTATTAGATCTGTCTACCAAGTTTAAAGCTGTGAAGCCAATAGATACTACATCTGAAAATAAGTATGAAAGTCAAGAGTTAGATCCTGATTTCAGGATGGCTCGTTTTCTAGAGCTTGTTGGCTCAGCCCAGATAAAGAAAGCTAAGGCTGAAGGAAAAGATTCTGCAGGATTTACTACAATGTCAAAATTCAGAATGAAGGAACTTGATAAAATCCAGGTTAGCCCTGAAGTTTTTGACCCTTCTAAATACATGGAAAAGCATCCAGAAGTAGTCGTCCCAAGGGCATCAGAACTAAAAGTTATTGGTGTACAGGATCTGAAGATGTCAAAGAAAGAAGCCATAGATCCCTTGAGGAAAGTATCTTTTGTTCCTAGTTCTTCTGATCCCAAACCTGATTTTGTAGATCCTTAATTTTGATTGACTGTTATATATCTGACTGATTGTTAATTGCTAGTTAGTTGTTTGACTATTTCCTGTATTGATTTTATTGTTCTATAGCTAGCTCTGTGTTTTAGTTTTTGAGAGACTTAACTCAAATAGGGGGAGATTGTTGGTACCCTAGTTTGATTTGAGTTTAGTCTTGTCTTCTTAGTCTCTTGACCCATGAATTATCTATGGTCAAGGTTAGTTGTCTAGCTGTAGAGTTCCCAGCTTATCCAGATAAGAATTTGGTTAAGTAGTTTGTTCGTTCGACTATGGTCGAACGCCGCTCGACTATCGTCGACTAACTGTTCGACGATCGTCTATCAGTTGCTCGACGTTCTGTCTTCGTGGATAGTTCGACTATCTGTTGATAGTTCGACTATCTATGTGCTGTGATAGTTCGATTATCTGTTGATAGTTCGACTATCTGTTTATAGTTCGACTATCTGCTTGGATAGTTCAACTATCTGATAGCTCGACTATCTGTTTGATAGGTCGACTATCTGCGTTGTTTGATAGCTCGACTATCTGTTGATAGGTCGACTATCTGTTTTCCCTTGGTAGTTTGACTATCTGCTTTGATAGTTCAACTATCTGATAGCTCGACTAACTGTTGATAGTTCGACTATCTGTCGTTCTTTGATAGTTCGACTATCTGTTGATAGATCGACTATCTGTTTCTCTTCTGATAGTTCGACTATCTGTTGATAGGTCGACTATCGGTTTTGCTTTGATAGTTCGACTATCTGTTGATAGGTCGACTATCTGATAGCTCGACTATCTTCTGATAGTTCGACTATCTGTTGTGATAGTTCGACTATCTCCTTTGATAGTTCGACTATCTGGATCGTTCGACTATCTGTCCGATAGTTCGACGATCTCCGTTCTTCGGTCGACGATCTCCGAGGGTCGTTCGACGTTTTCTGTTTGCCTTTTTATTTTGTATTTATTTATTCTATTTAATAAATTAATATATTATCTGACATTTTATTTCAGTTGTTTTATGATAATATTTCCAGGCAATATCTGCTCCATCTCTTTTGCCTGAGTCAAATCTTTTCAGATAAAGTTGTTTGTCTTATTAGTTGACAGTGTATTTTACTTTATCTGCTGTCAGTCCTTTATAGCCGTTAGACTGAAAAGTCTTCCTTCTGCTATAAAGAGTTTGTCTCTGATGTGATTTTATTTAGTACCTTTATTATCAGATTGCTTCCTGCAGCTTCTTTGAAAAAGGTTTATCCCTTTTATAGAATATTTTGCTGCAGAGTTTGTTTGTCTTTGTGATATTTGCAGCCCAGGTTTCAAGTTTCAGAAGAAGACAAACAGTTCAAATTGAAAAGAGCCGTTGCTTGTTGCTGCTATAAAAGGAATCCTTTGGAGAAGGATTTCAGCTAGCTAACCAGTTATTCTAAGAGTTATTCAATTAGTATTCAAGCTTTCATCAAGACCAAGTTTAACTGCTCTCAGCAATCTTCATTCAACTGAGAATTGTTAAGCTCTTCTGCTCTTCTTCAACCTGAGTTCTCCTGCTTCCAGGAAGTTCAGACTCAGAGTTCTCTTGAAGAAGAAGAAGAAGAAGATAGCTGCTAGAAGATTTCTATTTTATATTTTATATCTTCTTGTAGTTTTTCCTTCAGTTCTTACTGAAGAGTTTTCTGCACTGAAGCAAGACTTCACCTGGACATTCTTTGAGCCAGGGGGAGCCTTGATTCTTTTGAGCTTTCTAGCTCAGTGCAAGTCTTTGTGCTTCTCTAATCTATGGTAAAATAGAGAAGACTCTTTAACCTTCTTTCCCCCTCCTGTACAGGGTTATTACTCCCTTCAAAAGTATCCCTTGGTGGCAGGGCACCTGATCAAAAACCAGTGTTGGTTTTTAGACACCTGATCAAAAGTCTAAAGGGTTTCTAGATCTACCTGAAGCAGATCTTGTGGTGGCAGGGCACCTGATCAAAAACCTGTAGTGGATTCCTACCTTGTTGGTAGAAGAGTGGACGTACCCAAGTTGTTTGGGGAACCACTATAAATTCCTTATGTCGTCTGGCTTGCTTAATTTAATTCTTGCATTGTGGTTGTGATTAGATTTAACTAGGTTTGCTAGTTGCTGATTAGGATTTCCAAGCCTTAACTGTAATTACAGTTAGCTTGAGTTTGTGCACAACTCTTGTGTTAGGCTTTAGGGTTATCTCCTTATCTATAATCTTTTCATTCCGCATTTCACTCCAAGGGAGTTGGGTAGACTATTAAGTTTTGTCTAGTGCAAAATTTGATAACTCTATTCACCCCCCCCCTCTAGAGTAGTATCTATCCCTTCACTTTCAATCTCATTGACCTTCGCCTCATTTTACATCCGCGGCCTTATTCCTTGGCTGCTCGACTCGCCGCAAGTTGGGGGGAGGAGGGTATCAACCAGGCGAGTAACCTCCACCTGGAGCTGCTTGTTCGACCCCTCCAACAATTGGTTCCTCTCCTCAAGGTCGGCGACGCGAGTGCGCAGACGGTCGGCGGTCACGACATCCTGCGAGGAGGAAGTTAGAGATGAGTTAGCATGACAAGTGAAAAAAAAAAAGGGAGAGTCTTATCGGCACTTACCATCCCGCCAGAGCTCTTCTCATGGATAGTGGTCATGTAAGAAGAACTGAACCAGTTCAAAAGGTGTAATGTCTGGAAGCTGGTTCTCAGACCTCAAGGACATAACATCATAGGGACTAAATGGATATACAGAAACAAGCTAGATGAAAATGGTGTTATAATTAAGAATAAAGCTAGGTTGGTTGTAAAAGGATATATGCAAGAAAAAGATATTAAATTTGATCAAATCATGGCACTGATAGCTAGACTTAAAGTTATAAAACTATTCCTTGCATATGCTACTCATAAAGAATTTAAGGTCTACCAAATGGATGCGAAATTAGCCTTTCTCAATGGTGACCTAAAAGAAGAGGTCTATATTGAGCAACCATCATGTTTTATCAATTCAACTTTTCCTAACAATGTATTTCTTTTAAGAAAAGTTTTATATGGGTTAAAATAAGCCCCAAGGGCTTGATATGAAACTCTGTCTAGCTTTCTCATTGATAAAAAATTCTCAAGGGGAAAGATAGATAAGACATTATTCCTAAGGAAAGTCAAGGGTAAGATTATCATAGTCTAAATTTATGTTGACAAAATAATTTTTGGGTCTACTGATGATTGCCTATATAAAAAGTTTGCTAAATTTATGCAAGAGGAATTTGAGATGAGAAGTTTTGGTGAACTCTAGTATTTCTTGGGCCTCCAAGTTAAGTAATCTTAAGATGGACTATTCATCTCTCAGTCCAAGTTCACCAATGAGTTAAATAAGAAATTTGGAATTAAGAGTGCCTCCACCACAAAAAATTTTATGGGGTCAAGTATGTCAATAGTCAAGGATGAGAATGACAACAGACCAATTGATGAAACCTTGTATAGAGGCATAATTGGCTCCCTCATGTATTTGACTACTAGTAGACCAGATATTATGTTTGCTACATGTGTTTGTACTAGGTACCAGGCATGCCCTAAAAAATCTCACTACTCAACTGCAAAGAGGATTTTTAGATATCTCAAGGGTACACAAAATCTTGGCCTATGGTACTCTAGAAATGATGATTTTGAACTAACAGACTATTTAGATGCAGATTTTGTAGGTTGTAAAGAGGGTAAAAAGAGCACATCTAGTACTTGCAAGTTTCTAAGGAGAAGGCTTATATCTTGGAGCAGCAAAAAAATAAACAAGTGTAACAATCTCCACTGTAGAATCTAAATACATCTCAGTAGGAAGATGTTGCACTCAGCTCCTATGGATCCAACATCAACTTCAAGACTATCATATTTAGCTAAGTAAAACTCCAATATTTTGTGACTCTTCAAGTGTCATTTCAATAGCTAAGAATCTCATGTCACGCAGCAACACTAAGCATATTGAAATAAGGTATCACTTCATAAGAGAGCATGTTAAGAAAGAATACATCAGTCTTGAGTTTGTCCTCACAGACAGACAAGTGTCTGACATATTCACTAAGGCTCTTGATGAAGCCAAGTTTAATCTTTCAAGTTTGAATTAGGAATGTTAAACATGAGTTGATTAGAATATTATATATATATAGTAAGCCATTCTTGGAATGGGAAATAGATATCTCTATATATGCTTTTGGAGGCTAACCATTTTGCAGGAGAAATAAGAGAAGAAAGGATAAGCTGACTTGGCATCAAGAAAGCAATTATTGGCGTCGAGTGAGAAATACTGGCGTCAATTGAGAAGTCGAGGTGTCGAGTGGAAACCTTTGGCGTCGAATGGACTCGACGCAAATGTTCTGACGGGTCAGAAAGCGTCAAATTTATCAAGTTAAATCAAGGTCGTCCAACAAAATTGTTAATCACGCTAAGGTACGCACCTCTCCACCCTCTCGAATAGTGTAGGGTATAAATAGAACATCTGTCTAAAATAAAATTTACACATTCATAGCCCTTTTGAAAGTCTGTGTATCGAACACTAGATTTCTCGCACAACCCTCTACTTCTCGTTCAATTTCTATGCACCATTTCCTCACAAGGGTATTGGATTTCTGTTTGAGGGTTGTGAACTTGTGCACAATGGATTCAAAGATGCTCTAGAAGAGATTCAATCTATTATACATCTTACGTCGTCCACCGAACTGGATTTTTTGCTATCAGAACCTTCTACCATCTAGAAAAGTGAGGTACTAGAACTGTTTGCAAATGCCGAAGTGGACTCTTCCTCCACCAAAATCAAGACCTCTATAAATGGATAAAATATTAAGATCACTACAAGGAGGATAAGCAAGGCACTGAGGCTGCCCAAGTTCAGCTCAAGTGAAGAGGAAGATGAGCTACATGAAGAAGATGTGAAGACAGCTCTCAATTGGTGTAGTCTTTTTGAGGATACTTGTGGTACCTTGAAAACGAAAGACATGAATAATAAAGGAAAGTTCTTAGCTGATGTAATTAGAAAACCTCTGTATGCAAAATTGACTCTCATGATAAAATCTCCAGAAAGATGTTTGAGCTAATAGTTAGAGTGATTCTTACCAAGAAGACTAATTGGGTCAAGGTTGTGTTTGGCAAGGTGATTGAGAGCATCCATGTGCCTAATATGGGAAGACTTTTGTCTCTATTCCGCATCAAATCTATACTAGAGATATTTAACTTGAGGCTGGGAGCAAAGATTCATTATATGAGGAGAATGGGCATAAAAAATGCTTGAGATATGGGATATGGTGCTGACCAAACACCCTCTGCAGTCAAAAACAAGAAGAAAAGGAAAACGGAGTCAGTTGTAGAAGAAAGCTCCAACAATGGGTCTGCAAACATCAAGAGCATTGAACCTCATAACCCTCATTTGTCTAGTTCAAGTGATTCTGAGAGAAGACATGTAAGTGTTCAAGTGTCAATCTCATCTGACCTTGCTGCAAAAGATGTTACTAAGGAAATGTCTCCCACTGCCTTTGAAGAGAACATTATTATGGAACATGTTGAAGTTCCCATTCCAAGTAATGTGGATAGAATCAGTGTTGATATTGAGGAGAAGACCCTAAGAGAGAGTGAACCTGTTAAGGGGGAGTGCAAAATAGTTAGTGTAACTGTTAAGGGGGAGACTCATCATGAGCTCCCTGCTCAAGAAGCTGAAGCTAGAGTAGAAGAATCTTAAAAAGAGGACAAAGGAGATGATGTCATGTCCTCTACTCAGGATCATGAGATGGGGGCATTTAGAAAAATGAAGAGATTTATGTTGATGAACATCAAGATCACTCCTCAGAATATGAAGTGGCTGATTCCCAAATAGGGAGAGATTTCAGGAAGGGAAATGAAGAAATTAATTATCCAGCATCTGCTCAAATGAATGATGCATTTCTTACACCCTTTCTAACACGGCTAAGAGGGCTCTTTGATGAGCAACGGAGAAAAATTGAGATGTATGTGGATGACTCAATCAAAGACCTAAGGAAGGACCTCACTTCTGAGATCACTTCTATCAAATTTGAAGTAAACTTGCAAAAAGAGAACACTGTCAAATTATTCATGAGATCTGCCCATATTGTAGATCACACAACACTTTCACTTGATGAAATTCAAAAGGTACATGCATATATCATCCAAAACCAATGCATCACCACAAAAAACATGCAGATGGTCTATAATGTAACAAAAACCAACATGGAAGAGCACACAAAAATCATTGAAAGAAGAATGGATGCCTATACCCAAATCTTAGATGATCATATATTAGAAGTCAAGAATCACATCACAGTTGGTATAAACTACCAGGACAAGAAGATAACCTCCTCCAAGGAATTCCTGAGCAATCTAATTACAGAAGAAGCCATAAAGGGGGCGAGGTCAATGATAAAGGCTAGTGGAGACCATGTTATCTGGACCTCCAATATGATCAAGGAAGCATTCAGCCAAGATGTCATCCAATATGATAAGATTGTTGTTCATGAAGCTGAAGTTGGAGCTGATGTTGAAGCTGTAGTTCCTAATGATGAAGATACATTCATCCCCACCACTCAATATCTATTAAAGGTTAAGGGCAAAGAAATTATTGATGATGAAGAGCATGTGAGGCTGAGGAAAAAGAGGTACAGAGAAGAGTTGGAAACAAGCTAGATTATGTGCAGCGGAGCCCAACCTCCAGGATCGTCATTCTGGTTGCCTGGAATCAAGTCAAAAAGAACAAGTCAGAAAGAGTCAAGTTGTACAGTTCTCCAGAATGGGCTAAGTATGAGAGCAAGAAGAGATTAAGAGAAAGTTCAGAAAAGACAAGCTGGCTGGAACTCTACCAGTGGATGCCCTAGAACCCTGCAGATACCATCCAAAGCCTTATAGCTACTTTGAAAGAAAAAGGTAGAAAAAGGAGGCTGTAGAAAATGTTGCAAAGAAATCTGGGGGGGGGGCATTGTAATTAATGAACTTGAACCTTAGCAATGTTTTAAAGTTATAGGTTCCTAAGGACTTTTGAATTTAGAATGTTTATTATAGGCATGCTTGAAACTTTCTAATTTACCAGATTTAATATGTCTTATCATAGTTATCTGTGTTCCTGTATTTCTTTAATTGAATATTATTATCTACTATGAAATAGTATATATCATTGACTAGGATTCTGACTTCTTTAAATATGAGTAGATTGTTGGGAATATTGACCACAATGTCATGGATTTGAAGAAGCCCTGTAAGTTAATAATATACACAAATATGTATTTGATATTTCCCTGAGTTAAAATGTGTATGCTATTAGTAATTGATTGACAAGACAACTTGGAATTATCAGAAATTCAATTGGAGATAAGTCATCATACTCTAGAGTGAAGGATATTTGCTAAGTACAAATGCGTCGAGTCATCTCATATCACTCAACGCTAAAGGACTAATTGGGCTGACTGGATGTTGTTTACCCAAAGATACCGCTGAGAAGTAGAAATTCTGTCTAAGTACAAATGCATCGAGTGAAGGTCATTTACTCAACGCCTAAGTAGAGAAGCAAAAATTATGTTTAAGTACAAATGCGTCGAGTGAAGGCAATTCATTCAATGCCTCAGTAGAAAAGTAATAAATTTGTCCAAGTGTTAATGCGTCAAGACACAAGACTTCACTCAATGCCAACGCTGAATGCGCTGAGTTAATCTCAGTCACTCGACGTCTCTTCAAAAATTCAAGTATTTGACTAAGTTAAATGGCTTCACGTCAATTTCAATCACTCAACACCTCTACAGAAGTACAAAAGTTTATTCTAAGTCAAAAGGCGCCAAGACATTCTGCTGATGTCATGCTTAATTTAAATTGATGCAATTTGCGCACTAAAATATGGAAACCACCACATTCTTCTTGCACGCAATCTTGGGAAGATACAACTGTTAATGTCGGCCATATCGTACACCTAAATAGGTTTATAGTTGTTGCTAATGCAGAGATATATAAGCTAAGTGCATGAGACTTTTACAAGAACTTTTGGAATACTTTCTACAAACCCTAATTTGTAAAAGTCACTGCTAGTAAGAAAGATCAATTCATTTGTCTTCAAGCTCCACAAGTCTTGACAACAATCTTTATGAAACTTGAAGAAGAAGAAGATCTCTGCAAGAATTCAACATAGCACAGACTATTCCAAATCTGAAGATCATTTCTTGTTATTGTGGGTGAAAAGAAGCTGTCTGGTGAAACAACTAGAGAAGAAGGATCCAGAGCATCTGTTCTTGAGTCTTTGTAAAACAAACACTCTTTTAATCTATGTTGTAAGATCTCTTTGAGATATGAGTGTAGGACTTTTTCCAAAGTCTGAGGCAGGATTCTTGTATAGAATCTGAGGTAGTCCTGCATTATAAAGGCTGAGGAAGGGCTTGTTTGTGAGCCAGAGATAGGAGACCTGTTGCTATCTCTGAGGTAGGACCGAGAAAAGTCTGATTTGTAGGAGTGGAAGCCACTCTGAAGTGTAAGATCTAGGGAGGAATCTGAGTCGTAAGATCAGTTGATATGAGTTTTGGAGTAATTGACCTAATCTAGCACACTGTTAGATAGGTGGAGGGGGAAAATGGATGTACCCTAGATAGGGGAATCACTATAAATTGCTTGTGTGTTTTCTGTGTTCTTGAAAGCAACTAACCTAACCTAAACAAACCAAGTAATATCTAGAAAAAAATTAAAAATTAAAAAGTAACATATTCACCCCCTCTAGGTGTTTAGCTACCCTTAAAAAGACTTTCAGTCGACACTACAGCTGACTCCTACCAGTAACCTGGGTCCTCAAAACAACATCTTGAGCATTCCCATAAGATTAGTCGTGGGAGGATGTTCTTAGGATGGCCGGGATCATATCATTGAATCCCCTTGCCTCACCGAGTACACACTCCTCGGCACAGTCCTCTCCATTGGGACCACAGATCCCCTCATCGTGACTTCCCTCCTCGGGAGCATTCTCCGCATCGACGTGAATTCAGACCTCAGGTGTTGCATATTGGTAATGCTCCTCCCCTGGTCGAAGGTCTTTTTCTTTCTTTCATCAGTATGCGCTGACTTTAAGTGAGCTTCCTTATAGGTCATCCTCCAACACTGGGAGCCACACTGATCGACGCCATCAGCCTACCGTTGTGCGAGTATCAAGAGAAGATCACTTTGCCCTGGTGGAGCATAAGCAGGAGCTGCTGCATAATGAGCTTTACGGAATACATGCGAGTATAGGCTATGTCGGTAGGCTGTCAAGGATAAATGACAATATCCGCCTCAACAAGGAGTTTTTAATGAAGGTGAATGAGCATCTACATCGAGTGCGCGAGCAAGGCTAGACTGGGCAGCATGTTCAACCCGACGAGCGGCCCGACAACCGTCAGATGCCTTAGTCTTCTTTTTTATTATTGTTTTGATTCATGTATATAATAATGAACCTCTGAACATTTGATGTTTGCTTCTAAAACTCACACTAGTGAGTATGTCTTTTTTCCTGTATTTGCCTGATTTTTCCCATATACTTTGTGATGATGCTTGGGCTATGCAGGGTGTGTGTGGTATATGTTTAGGTTTGTCGCAACGTTTGGTCGAGCATGTTAGGCCTTCCGTGACTTTTGGCGAGTGCTCTGGGCTGTGAGAGCTACGTTGAGAGAACTCTCTTTGATGTCGCGCGACCTATGACGTTCAAACCATTGTCGCTGAAATGTGGTTGCACCCCCCTGTGTTTGTCTATGAATAGAAGGGGAGGGGTTCAGATGGAGCTACTTCTGCAGAACCCTCCCTACTCGGTTACAACTTTATGCAGGTCGCTACTAGCTTACAAGGATGGTGTCTACCGAGGATGCTCATGCTCCAAAGATAACCCTCGCCGCCCTTTTTTTGCATCGACCTTAAAAAGCCCGAAACCGACTGCGTTGATCTTAAAGATTTTAAGGAGCGCTTTTTTGATCTATTGAGGATGACAATCAGGCAAGGATACCTCGCGCGAGTGATCATATTAATTAATTTTTCTCCGACAGGCTCGTCCTGCACATCTGACACTTTGAGGTTGGATACTATCTACCTATGTGGTCGGAATTCCAATGGTGTGGAGACCTTCGGTGGGTACCTTGCCTTCTTGAGGTCGGAGGAGATTGTGTTCAACCTGGCAGTCTTTAAGAGGATCTTCAACATCGGGGTGACGAAAGAGGGAGTCATCTTCTTCTTGAGCCACACCTGCACCATCGTGAGGATGGTCAATAAGGTTCAATGTTGAACCGAGTAGTTCCTGTTGTCGGCATCCCAGTTGGATAAGTTCTCTTCACCCCTCAGCAACCCTCGAAGGCAGTCTTTATTTGGATGGTCCGCCCGAGGACTTGTGTAAATCCTTCCATGGGTGCAAGTTTAACGTCAGCTTTTGGCAGTGCGACGTCAGCAAGAGACCTTACATCTTCTCGAGAACAGATAATCTTCAGTGAGGATCTACTAATAATCATATTTTTCTTTGAACTCGCAACCAATGTTGTTTAAAACTTATAGGTGCCCAAACAATCCCACGGGAACCTCTCCCGTAGGCAAAGAAAATCCCCCCTCTCCCGTCTACTGGAGAGTCTCAGGCGAGCACGACAATGTCATCGAGCCACAATGATGGGTTATCGCCGATCTCGGAGGAACCGACAAATGAGGAACCCATCGTGGATCTTATTGTTGTCCAAGAGTTTAAGCAACCTGAGTGCGGCGAGCTTTTGAGGAAGAGGTCACAAAAAATATGTGATGCCATAAGGCCCCCAGGTGTCGCGGGTGATCGTGAAGATGGTGACTCGTGCTCGCATCCTAACTTCGACCAGGGTGTTGAGGGGTAGACCGTTTTGGTGGCACACTGGTCACCTGGGATGATGACGCCTACGTGATCCATCTTATCACCAACCTTCCTCCATGGTTGGAGGACTGGGATGACATTGGCGAGGCTTATATCATCTCTTTTGCCGCCCTCTATGGTCGTGACGATACGACGGTGCTTCTTTAGGCCAGCACTTCATTCCTATCAAACTAGGCCGCGAGATCGCAGCTACGGTCCCTTAAACTCACACACTAGCTGGCCAGGAATCTCAAGGTAGTGGGCGAGAGGTTTGATGTGTAGAGTGACTGCTTTGATAAAGTACAGAAGTCACTGAACGAGTCACGGATGAAGATTGTTGGGCTCCAAGGGGCGCTAAAGGAGACTGAGTCGAAGGTCGCCGAGTGCAAGACCTACGAGATGACCTTGGTTAGCCAAAGAATATTTCCTTCCTTCTACATCTACGAATGCGAGCCTTCTTTTTGAGAAACAGAGGTCTCTTATTTTTTGCAAGAAGTCAAGCTAGTCATTGTGTATTGGATCTCAGAGCTAGAGCAGCGTCTTGGGGAGATTCAGTCAGCTATGGAGGCTTCCCAAGTTAGGGTTGCTGATCTAGAATCTCGCAAGACGATGAGGAATCAGCTCGAGGCAATCATTTATGGCATCGGTAAGCGGGTGCAGATTGTCCCGAATGACCTTCCTCAAATAAAGCGTGAGATTGTGAGGGTTGTCGGCGACACGCTCCTTGCCACGCTGAAGTTCGAAGGTTGGCTCAAGCCGGGCTCCAAGGACCTAACGACGCGAGGCATCATCCCGAGACTCCTTGCCGAGTAAGTTGACTTGTCTCTGCCTTCACAATCCTCGAAATCGGAGGATGAAGAATCGAATGTTGATGATGAGGATGAAAAAGAAGGTAGGAGCTAGTCATCAGGGTTCATACCTATACAACCCGTATTTGTCGAAGATGGAACCCACCAATGCCAGGTCAGCAAGGGTCAAAGTCAGCAAGTCAAGACAGAAGTCAGAGTCAACGCACAAGGAAGCAGAAGACATGGGCGAGTATGGCGAGCTCCCCTCGCATACTCGCCAGGTAGGCGACTAGGCGGGTTACTCGCCCAGTCGTGCGAGCTCCTCTAGGAAGTCGCCTAGTCGATGAAGGGTGGGGGAATAAATAGACCCCCCCCCCTCTTTAGATTTCCATATAAATAGGGCCCTAGGGGTACGAGGAGGTGCACTTGAAATCCCCGTCAGGATCTCGCGAGCTCTTCATCTTGGATACCAGCTGAGCCTTTGGATTCCTTTTTTAGAGAGACTAGGTCCGACCTCGCGACTTAGTTACCAGCTAGTCTCCCCCGTACCTTGCTCGATCATTCTTGGTTGTGGAGGGGTTGCTTCTTCAAAACATCCAGGTACGTGGTGAGACCTTCCTGCCGCAGCATCTGGGGTCCTGTTAGTCGCCCTTCTTCTTCATCCTAGTCCCTTCTAGCCGTTTAGCCTTGCCCCTGAAACGGTAACCTTAAACTTCCTTGATCCGAATCTTAAGGTTGGGAATTTTCCTGGTTTCAACACTTGGTGCGGTGAGCGTGGATCGCAACCGAGGAGGAAATTTTCGTTTTTTGGCGAGATGGCAAGTGGTGGCGAGCATGAAGAGTTAGTCGGCAACTCGGCGGGGTTGGTAACCCTGCGCGAGGTGGCAAGTTTGTGACCGTAGCTTCGTTCGAGGAACTTCTCAAATTATCCTCCACCCGCCAGGAGGAAATTAAGAGGCGCATGGCAAAAAACTTCAACAAGAACATTTGCCTCAAACATTTCCTCGCAGGAGACCTGGTCATGAAGAAGGTGGGTGCCAAGGGAAGGGAAGCTACAGTTGGCAAGCTACACACCAACTGGGAAGGCCCTTTCATCATCCAGAAAGCCCTAGCCACTGGAGGCTATCATATGCAAGACCAAGTAGGCGAACAACTGGGAGGTACTTAGAGCGGGGATGACCTGAAAAGGTTCTATCCCTAGTGGTAGCCTATACTATTTCCTTGTAAATCTCATTTTCCTATATATACATTTCCTCGCCCCCGGAGCTACGGGAAGTTGCGAGTTTTCTCCTTTGTACTGATTCATCTCAAGATAACTAAGAACAGTTAAGTACAACTCTACGATCAATTCAGGAAACCAGCATTCAAACTATTCCTCATAAAAAACCCAGGGCGGATGATGGGATGATGCCTCAGGATATAAGCATCCTTATAAGACCGAGCCTCTGCATTGACGGTCGAGATCAACTCCCTCCTTGCATGTCGGCCTAGCTACCCTCGATTGCATCTCTTCTCCGACTGGAGGAATTATCAGGAATAGGCATGGGCATTAACCTCCTAAACTCGATGAAGGACCGACCTCATCAAGTGACCCCTTGTGTAAAGGCGTATCAATTTTTGGCCAAGGCAGGATAACCTGCCAAATAAGAGAAGAATACAAGTTCATGGAAGGATGTTAGACTCGAGTGTGTCCTATAGGACCCCCCGAGGGTAATTTCCCTTTGCTCGTACACTGGTGTCTGTGGACAGGTAGTAGAGCTGGAAGCAGTCTCCACGATTGGATTGGGACATGAGCCTTCGATCTATTTCTCCTAACAAGCCCAGGGCATATGATGGGACGATGCCTCAGGATATAAGCATCTTTGTAAGACCAAGCCCCTGCATTGACGAGCGAGATCAGCTCCCCCCTTGCATGTCGGCCTAGCTACCCTTGGTTGCATCTCTCCTCCAACTGGAGGAATTATTAGGAACAGGTCTGGGCGCCAGCCTCCCGATTTGGCGGATAGAAGATCGTTATCCCTAAGAGTTTCCTTCCTCCCCCAAAAAAATATTGATATAGTTAATTTCTCTATCAACTCTTAAAGTAGCAGGGTGAATTACCCCAGTAACGATGAAAGTCCTTGAGTTGTGGAGTTCTTGTAAGTCTGAGTCCCTGCACGAGCTCCTCTTCTGCATATCGGCCACTAATCCCCTCAGGTGAGATAGGTTCCTCATTGGAGTATTGATGTAGTCCGTGATATCTGTACGAGCTCCCCTCCTGCAGACCGACTACTTGCCTCCCGAGTCGACTTACACCACTCCAGTTAAGATCGGATCCTGAGAGCTATCGACTCCAATGAAGTTCCTCGTTGGAGTGTTGTCGTAGTCTGTGATCTCTATACGAGCTCCCCTCCTGTAGACCGACTACTTGCCTCCCGAGTCGACCTCCACCACTAGTTGAGCTTGGCTCCTACTGAGTGTCGACCTCCACCACCAGATGAGCTAGGCTCCTGCTAGGTGTCAACCTCCACCTCCAGTTGAGCTCGGCTCCTACGAGCTGTCGACTCTTTCCCACCACCAGTTGAGCTTGGTTCCTGCTGGTTATCAACCTCCGCCACCAGTTGAGCTTGGCTCCTGTTGGGTGTCGACCTCCACCTCCAGTTGAGCTCAGCTCCTGTGAGCTGCCACCAGTTGAGCTTGGCTCCTGCTGGGTGCCAACATCCACCTCTAGTTGAGATCGGCTCATGTGAGCTACCGACTCTTTCGCACCACCAGTTTAGCTCGACTCCTGCTGGGTGTCGACTACATTCTCCGACTCATTTAAAGCCAAGCTCCTATGAGGTATGCGACCATACAGGTACGAGTATGCGAGTGAGCGCATATGCGAGTATCGAGGTGCGAGTAGGTGACGACGACTGACGAGTAGGCGACGAACATTGATGATCGACATCCACGTGCAAGTAAACGCATCGCGAGCACTCAACCTCTCCGATCCTATGAGCCTAGCGAGTATCATCAAACAAGTGAGCATGCGAGTAATATAAGAAGAACAAACAGTGACAAAATTATGTATTATATACAAGGATTACAAAATGTTCTATGTTTACAACTGTCTTTACATACGAGCATGCAGGAGATCGCCGACCTACTACGACTCATCGTCGCCAGTATTGGGTCAATACTCATCGTCTCCAATATCAGCATCTTCCTCATCCTCGCCTTCATCCTCGCCCTTCTTGTCGTCAACATCCTCGCCGTCGTTGTCATCACTGCTCTCCCCGCTACTGTTATAACTGGAGTCAGAAGCCGAGGAGAGGACGCGATCAGGCAAGATGGACATCTTGGCAAGCATCTCTAGGATGAGATCCTGGATGGTCAGATGCTTGTCCACTGCGTCGAGGAAGCCGTTGATCCTCATCCTGGAGAGGATGATATCCCATGTTGCTCACGCTATCCCATGGAGGATAGCCGACATCTCCTCCCCCATGGAAGCAGATCTTCTTACCTATCCCACACATAGGCGTCGCCAGCTGCGACTCAATCGGGCGAGGATCAGAAGGACCCGCGCGATCTGCGGTGGCCACCGAACGAGTTTCCAACTCAGTGACTCAGATCTGAGAAGCTTCCAGCTCAGCTCTGGTATTGGCGAGTTCCTGCTCGAGCTCGGAAAACATCATTGATGTCACAATCTCGGCAGTATGTAAGTATCAACAACAAATCGGTTAGCGAGATAAGCCAAGCTAGAACCAACTGAGTCATGCCGAGGAGGTGACCTATCTCGTACTCCTTACAACGAGCTAATTGCATCTCGAGGTCTATCGCCTTCTTCGATACTACCTTCAACAACTCTTGCTTCTCGAGGAGCTTCCTCATCGTGAAGTGCCCAAGCTTGGCAGTCCGCGGGATGGAGCAAGAAGCTAGATGGGCGAGATCCTCCGAGCTAAGTTCCAGCATTGATTCAGCATCGGCTTGCCCATACAGGGCGTGAATGACATCGAAGGCCTCCCCCTTATCCTCTCAGTCGTCTGACTAGACAGGTAGGTTGGAGCTCAGCGACACCATATGCTTTCCTTCAGACCAAGATACCAGCGGACGACCAAAGATTTTCTTACCTCCTCGCCCGAGGTTGAAGTTCAGGTGGAAGTAAGGCGCCCCAACATCGGCTGGAGATTCTTGATCTTCGAATAGCTAGCGAGAAACCTTTGCCCTCTTGCTCGCGTGGTCTGGGACTTGGCCTTCCCCTTCCCCTTAGCGAGCTTCTTCTGAGGCGTGCCACCCTTGCCGACCACTCGAGGCGGGATCTCCTCAACATTGGCGGGTGGGAGGCTAGAGGAGTCCTGATGCGATGATGCAACTTCCTTTACCGGAGAAAGCGGCTTCAACGGGAGCTCGCGAGCTTCTACAAATAATCGAAGAAAAGGTTAGCGCGATATCTGATGGCGAACAGATAATTTGGCGAGTATTGTAGGATCTCACTTATTTCTACCATCACAGGGATGGACTTCGTCAAACACATTGACGTTGATGCGCCAGTGGATGACGTCGAAGCGACGCCCGTGGAAGGCTTCGAACAGCCTCTCACGTGCGCCCTCCAAGATTAGCGGCAGGAAGGCGACATCGGCGGGTTGATGCGGCCTTCCCAACATGCCTTCGAAGTTGTTGGCGATGATGACCAAGTACTCGTTCCATCGGTGGACTTTGTTCGCCGTCCCGACCAAGGTGCAAACATGGCTGCTAAAGAAGACTACCCCCTCAACAGTCGCGGTGAAGGCGAATACCTTTCGGAAGATGGAGAGGTTGAAGGCGATCCTCTCTTCTCGAAGGAAGCAGAGGAATCCCATGATGATCGCCACACCATTGGGATTGATCTGGGCGGGCGCAATGCCGAAATATCGCAGAATTTGGCGATATTTGGGCCACAATGGAGGTCGCAGGCCGTCCTCAAAATGGCGGAGGGATAGGACCATCTCACCCTCTATATAGGTGTTTAGTCGCTCATTTCGGGCGAGGAGCCTGGCCGAGTATCCCTCTGGAAGATTTCTCTGACGAAACTCTTCCAGATCTCGCTCGGTAGTGGCGGACTTCTTAAAGACAGCGTCGGTGAAGTTTGCGGCATGGGCTTGTCGGCGAGCACTGGCATCATCTCCAACCATCTTGAGTGAGTTATGTGTGTGTGAAAGGGAATGCGAGTAGAGCTAGGAAGTAAAGGAAGAGGCAAGCAAGGGCAGTTACTCGCGAGCACAAGATCGGAAATCGCAACAACGTACTTAATTCTTACCTACACCTTTATTTATAGGCAGAGGCATGGGGTATATCATGCTCGGGCGAGTATCCACCTAAGTCGCCTCCTAACCTTTAGAACAATCCTAGGCATAAGCTCTATCTCGCGCAGGCCAGTACAGAATCTCGTAATCTCATTAGAACCTGCATAAGACAAATTCGAGACATCACAGAAAAGAAATGAGCGTACATAAAAACTTCAATCAAATAGGAACTCGACATTCAGCAGTGCGAGATTCAAACCCGCTTATTACAAATAAAGAATATTGTTCATCACATAGTCGCCCAAGGCGAGTTTAGATAAGGAAAAAAGAAAAGATCTAAGCCCTAGGAGGCTGCTAAGGAGGATGTAGTTGTCGCCCGACCCAACCCATCTCGCGAGCTCGCCAGTAATGCTCAGTAGCCACCATTATCGCATCGTCACCGCGCCGCAGCTGCTTTCCCATCCTCTTTAGTCGCACTGCAGACCCCATGCTTGTGTGCATACAAGCCAATTCTTAAAGTGCGAGCTGGACGTGATGGTTGGTCATTACCAGTCGCCTGTCGATCTCTTGGATCATGTGGAAGCGGGCCTCGTAGTTCGCCAGGCTTTCCCGAAGTTCTTCCATCTTCGCGACCCTCACCTCCAATGTTGAGATTCAACGATGATGCTCGCAAATGGCGAGTTGGTCGAACTTGGTCTCCAACTCAAGATAGTCATGAACAGCAACGTCACGATATTCATTCTCAGATAGCCCGAGAGAATCGATAAAAGCCGCTCCCGGAGTTGTGGGGCGACCTATCAAAACAGAATGAAAGTCGCCAAGTCAGAAGCCAGCATCATCAATCAATCCAGTTCAGCAGTAGCGCGAGCTACCTTGCCGATGGGACCAAGATCGTCGGGGGGAAGGACTACGACCGGTAGATTCTTGCAGGCTTGAGGGCTAGCTGCCCGTGCGCTTGGCAGGCTTCCCCTGTCCGCGATTCCCGGTCCTCAGCAGGAAGTAGTCTGGTCGCTGCCTCTCCGGCTTTTTTACCGATCTCTCCTGCAGAGGAGGAGGCAACGACAACACCGTGCTCGTCGACGGTAGTTGCGAGCTCGCCGGGGGAGGCGACAGAGGTAGTGGTGTACTTTTCGGTTGTTGCGAGATAGCTGGAGGAGGAGTTGGCGGAAACAAAGGGATGCTTGCCGCCAGCGGAGATTTGACAGTTGCGGGAAAGGAAGGGACTTTGCTCGTCCCATGTTAAGGAGTCTTGGTCGCCGGAGGGTCTTTCCTTGCAAGTGGGTCCTTGCTTGCCAAGGGATCCTACCTCATAGAAGAGACGTGTGTATCAGTCACCTTTTTGGAGCTGAGGTTGATCCGAACAGTGTGCGCAGTTCAGACTCATTTCCCGGCTTCAAGGGCGATCAGTGGCATACCTCACAGAGGAGGAACGTCAATAATCTTGTCAGTAGCAGTCGGCGGAGTATATGTGAGTGTAAAAATCAAGTAAGCAAGGCATCAATAGCCATCAACTTTTGATAGGTTCGATGAGATAGTGACTTGCAGGGCAGCGAGGTATGCCTGCGACTGTGCCCCAGAATCAGCGACCTTCGGGGAAAGAGTAATTAACGAGCTTAGGTGGACAAAATCAGGAACAGATAGGTCGGAGATTTCGCTCAGCCCAAGATCATCGAGGAGTCGTTAGGTGCTAGTGGTAGGCTCGGGAATGTGGGCCGTAGGGGCGGCATTCTCAAGAGGCGGAGGCTGGTTACCAACTTTGGAGGCGAGCATCTTCTTCAGCTTCTCCAGCTTCTTCTTATTGATAGGAGGCAAGTCGGCAGCGACCTCACCTTCTCGCGGCCTCTTATGCTTGGAAGGTTTAAGTAATTCGGATAGCGCGTCAAGGCCATGTTGGAGGGCTTCCTCGTCAGATTTTGACATAGCATGCGAGTTCCGGAAACGAGCCTCAAAGACCAGCCCCCCTATTTATAGAGTTTAGCAAGCATCCATCAGGAGAGAACAACTCAGAAACTCGGCACAACAGCTTGTCTAATAAGTGTTGGATGATTCTTTCCGAGTTCCTACTTTGCTCGAAAAGAGCGGGGATTATGTACAACTCGTATTTGTCGAGGATGGACCCCACCAATGCTGGGTCAGCAAGGGTCAAAGTCAGTAATTCAAGATAGGAGTCAGATTTAACGTACAAGGCAGCAGAAGACCTAGGCGAATATGGCGAGCTCCCATCGCATACTCGCCAGGTAGGCGACTAGGCGGGCTACTTGCCCAGCCGTGCGAGCTCCTCCAGGAAGTATCCTAGTCACCGAGGGGTGGGGGTATAAATAGACCCCCCCTCTTTGGATTTCCCTATAAATAGGGCCCCAGGGGTACAAGGAGAGGCACTTGAAATCCCTGTTAGGATCTCGCGAGCTCTTCATCTTGGATACCGACAGAGCCTTTGGATTCCTTTTTCAGAGAGACCAGGTCGCGACCTCGTGACTTAGTTATCTGCTAGTCTCCCTCGTACCTTGCTCGGTCATTCTTGGTTGTGGAGGGGTTGCTTCTTCAAAGCATCCGGGTACGTGGCGGGACCTTCCTACCGCAGCACCTAGGGTCCTGTTAGTCGCCCTTCTTCTTCATCCTAGTCCCTTATAGCCGTCTAGCCTTGCCCTTGAACCAGTGACCTTAGGCTGCCTTGATCCGAATCTTAAGGTTGGGAATTTTCCTGGCTTCAACAATACCCTTTTGCGCCAACACTTTTTGGGTGGCTGAGAATCTCACCCTATTTGTTTTGAAGATGTAATTTATGTCAAACATAAATGGAAATTATTTTTTACTGATCTATTTACTCGATGACCGCTGTTTGGATGCTTGCAAGACATGACGCTCGCTAGGCTCTTAGACTCAGATGGTAAAGAATGCTCGTGAAGCTCTTAGGCTTGGACGATGACGAATACTCGCCAAGATCTTAGGCTCAGATGGCGATGATTGCTTGATAGACTCTTAGGCTCGGACAAAGATGAATGCTCGCTAGGATTTTAGGCTCAGGAGAGTTTGTGCGCTCATTGTGCATCAGTATTACACGCCATTCAGATACTCGTCGTTGTACTTTTTGGCGAGCATTAGTACAAGCTTGCCATGAGGATTGAACATCTCGCTCGGGTGAGTATTACACATACTATCAACCTCATGCCCGCGCTCTTGAGAGGGCGAGTAGTCTGCATGTTAGAGAGGAGCTCGAGCAGAGGCCTGAACTACGATAACTCCACAACTCAAGAATTTTTACTCACTTGATGGGGCTAGTAGTCGATGTGCAGAAGAGGAGCTCATGTAGGGACTCGAGCTACGACAACTCCAACACTTGAGGACTTTTACTCACTTGAGGGGCAAGTAGTTGATATGCAGGAGAAGAGCTCGTGTAGGGACTCGATCTATGACAACTCAACAACTCAAGAACTTTTAATCACTCGAGGGGGCAAGTAGTCGATATGTAGGAGAGGATCTCGTGAAGGGACTCGAGCTATGACAAGTCCACAACTTTAGGACTTTTACTCACTCGAGGTAGCAATTAGTCGATATATAGGAGAGGAGCTCGTGCAGGGACTCGAGCTACAACAACTCCAAAACTCAAGAACTTTTACTCACTCGAGGGGGGCAAGTAGACAATATACAGTAGAGAAGCTCGTGCTGAGACTTGAGCTATGACAACTCTATAGCTCGAGGACTTCTGTCGGCGCTGAGGCCACTAATCCTGTTACTTGAGAGATTGACTAAGAGTGGAAAGTACCCGCCTCTTGGATGATGAAGGATTTATTTCAAGAAAGAATTATATTCTCCTTGCTGAGTGGGGACTTTAGCCTTGGATTCTTTTTTTAATAACATCCACAAACATATGAGAAGTGTGATCGGGGGTCAGCGACCAACATGCAAGGGGGGAGTTGATCTCGGCTGTTCATGCAGGGGCTTGGAGTTAGGAGGACTCATTACACTACCCAACACACTGTCCCATCATCCATCCTGAGTAGAGTTGTCACGGTTCCGGTTCGATTCCGGTTTTACTAAAACCGTGAACCAAACTGCTATGGTAACAATTCTTCAAATTAGAACCAAAACCTTATTTGGTTTGACTGATTCTGGTTCCTATTCAAGCATAATTTTTGGAACCGGCTTGTCAAGGGTTCTAGATACGGTTCAACAAGAACCAAAACCAAACCGACCACTAATGATTTGGTCCGGTTCTATACAATTCGATCTGGTTCCAATCGGTTCCAACCATAACAAAAACCAAACTTGGCGGAATGAATAAGGTATGTCAAAAATAAAATACCTGTGCGGAAAAATAAACCATAAGAATTTTTTTCAAGAGGCAATTCGAAGTCTAGGGCCCGGACACAAAAATTTCATATTATACTAAGGGGAAGTACTTTTTTATGTAATATAGTACATAAACTAAAAATTAAAATTCAAAATCACAAAATCCCCAAAACCTGCCTGACCGCATTGATCTTAAACTGCACTAATTTGTTCGTTGCAAAGTTACATAGTTTGCAATGCGGTTTTTGGCGGTGCAAAATCTTCAAAACCGCGTCACACCGTTGTCATCGTTCGTACCGGCTTCTTCGAGAGGGCCTGACATTCTAATCATCGTCAATGAGTATATGTTACCTTCATTTTTTTGTAGCTTTGTCACCTCCTCTTCGACTACTGATTCCTTCCTCTTTGACTATTCCTAGACATCGATTGCAGGTATTCATGTTAGAAATTATTTTGGTATTATTATTAATTTTTGGCTCTTCCTTGATAGGTATTAAATAATATTCAGAATTTGAATTATTCATGTTAGAAACTATTTTGGTATTATTATTAATTTTTGGCTCTTCCTTGATAGGTATTAAATAATATTCAGAATTTGAATTCCTGACACTCGAATGTTGAAATGAACAGTAGACCTCCAATCTCCATTCAAAGATCACAATCGTGTAATGTTGATGCATTATTCAAACCACACCGCACAGTTTTGGTGCGTTGCAATTTTATTCAGTACAAAACTGACCTCCTTTGGTACGATTGTGGTTTGAGTTCAAACCGCATCAGTTTCACCCTTAATAGTAAGTACAGATATTATAAATAGATTATAAAAATAACAATATTATAATAATATTAATACTAATAAAAATATTATAAAAAATAATAATAAACAAGTCACGGTTCGGTTCTGCTTCGGTCCTGTTCGGATCGGGTCTAAAATTCTTGAAACTGCCTGAGACTTGCATGTTGCGGTTCGAGTTTCGGTTCTGGTCCGGATAATAAAATGAAAGAACCATACCCGAATCTATGTCGTTCGCGATTCCAAAATTCAAACTGGAACCCAGATAATTAGCGAACGATTCGGTCCGGTTCTTTGAGGTTCCAGTTTGGTTTATGGTTTTTGGTTTTAAGTGACAGCTCTAATTCTGAGTGTTATGAGAGTCAAGCTGATGGTTCAGTCCTCAATTCGATCATGAGGACTGCCTTCGCACCCTTGCGGGTTTCAGTTTTACTAGTTGGTTACAAAAGTCGAGATGTCGATAAACGGAAATGGCTCTCCAGAGGTCCAACGGGATGCACATGCTCGGCGCCTCCATCCTGACTTGGCTTACTCCACTCGGGAGGGTTCGCTGCTTGAGTGACGATAAGCCTTTATCAATTTTAGAACTGTTTCTGATCCTACGCCAAGCTCATAGCTCTCTCGCGGCCTCAACAACGCCTTTAATGGTGGAAGTCCTTTCCCTCACCGTCGAGTTGGGGTGCTGCTTCTGGACTCTTCCCCAATAACCTCCACAGTCGGTTGAGAAATGCAATGAGGGTCAATGATCAGCATGCAAGGGGGCGCTGATCTTAGTCGATTCTGGGATGGACATTTGACATTAACTAACACACTATCCTATCTTACATTCTAGGGGTTATGGGATTCAAGTCGATGACTCATTCCATAACTCGAAAGCAAGGACGATGATGCAAGCTTATCTACACTTGAAACAACTTATTAACAAGAAGGTAAAGAATTCCCATCTTTCAGGGTCATGTATAAATATTCAAGGAAATGCGATTACAAACAAGCATACATACTCATCCCTTTTTATGGGTGGAATCTTTTCATATCATCGCTGCTCTAGGTGCTACTAAGTGGTTCCCCTTCATGATTTTGCAAGCGGTAACCTCCTATCTCGAGCGCCTCTTAAACGATGAAAGGTCTCTTCTAGTTTTAGTTGAGCTTTTCGATGACAACTACTTTCCATTCGTCATCCACCTTTTTTAGGACAAGGTCTCCCACTTGGAATGGCTTTATGTGGATGTGCTTGTCTAAGTGTCTTGCCATCCTTCCCTTGACCTCCTCCTGCCTGGTCGATGCAAGGTCTCAAAGTTCTTCAATGTAGTAGAGGGAGATTTTTAGGGCTTCCTCATTCTCGAGTCACCATTCTTCATCCCATCCTTCTACCGCAACCACCTAGGGCTTCTAACCTCGAACTCTACAGGGATGAGGGGCTCAAACCCATGATATAGCTTAAAGGGCGTCTCCCCCGTGACAGAGTTGGGAGTGGTTCTCAATGCCCACAAAACCGAAGGGAGCTGCTCTACCCAGTTCCCATTTAGGTTTGCAACCTTTTTCTTTAGAAGACTGATGATGAGCTTGTTCGCGGCATCTACCTTCCCATTGATCTGGGGATTATGTACTGAAGAGAATCGAAGATCTATTCCCAATAGCTGGCAGAAGTCAGTGAGCTCCAAGAGGGCAAACTGTGGACTGTTATCCGTGATGATGGCGAGGGGAAACCCGAACTTGCAGGAAATCTCCCCTAGATGAAGTTTTATATGATCTGGGAAGTGGTCTTTACTAGATCTTTCACCACAATCCATTTTGAAAAGTAGTCGATCATGTTGGGGCTGCGGTCCGGAATCGCCCCCGCGCTGCGGTGCTATGCGGTAATGGCTTAACTGGCTGCCCCGTCCCCGGTCAAAATCTTTGATATAAAGATTAGTATGCGCCTTTGACCTTCAGGCCGGTCTTTTGGTGCAGTTGGTAGCGCTAAGTCCTCTCAAGTGGTGGAGATGCGGGGTACGGGTTCGAAACCCCGGGGTCGTTTCCGGGGGGGGGGGGATTGTTGGGGCTGCGGTCCGGAATCGCCCCCGCGCTGCGGTGCTATGCGGTAATGGCTTAACTGGCTGCCCCGTCCCCGGTCAAAATCTTTGATATAAAGATTAGTATGCGCCTTTGACCTTCAGGCCGGTCTTTTGGTGCAGTTGGTAGCGCTAAGTCCTCTCAGATCATTATAAGAATAAACTTTTAAATTCCGCTGGCTTGAGGAAAAGGGTCAATCAAGTCCATCCCCCAGATAGAGAATGACCAAGGGGCCATGATCGAATAGAGCTACTAAGCTGGTTGTAACTTGATAGGAGTGAAAATATGGCACTTCAGACACTTTTTCGAGAAGATTTCAGCATCTTTCCTGATCCTCGGCCAAAAGTAGTCGTGTCATATGATCCTTTGCTCCAGAGTGTGAGTCCTAAAGTGACTCTCACACTCTCCCAAATAGATTTCTTCCAATACTCGCGGAACCTCAACTTTTGACACACACCTAGCCAGGGGGCCCAAGATATTCTTGCGGAATAGATCCCCTTCATACATCAGGTAGTAGGCCGCTTTATAACAGAACTTTCTTTTATCTCCATTGTTTGTTGAGAGTTGGTCGGTTGCTAGAAAAGTGATCAACAAATCCATCCAAGAAACTTGTTGGTCAATATCCATCATCTCTCCTTCTTCGATAGATGACTAGAACAACTCTCGGATTATTTCATTGGCCCTCGAGCCATATTTGGCCAAATGATCTGCCACCGAGTTCTTCTCTCGCGACACATGCTCAATGAAGAAGGATTGGAAGCCTCCTATCAAAGCTCTTCACTTTTACCAAGTATCTTTGCATGATGAGGTCACTCATTTTGAACTCCTCTCTGATTTGTGATGTGACCACCATCGAGTTGGTGAAGGCCTTGACACCCTCGATTCCCAACTCCTTGGTAAGCCGCAAGCCTGCCACTATGACCTCATGTACTTTGCCTGATTATTTGTGATTGAAAAAGGATCTCAACAACCTACTTGATAATAGTTCCTTGTGGGCTCATCAACATGATGCCCATACCAACAGAGTTTTTGTCAGAAGCTCTGTCCACGAACATTTTTTGGGGAATGGAATCTGAAGAGATATATGTCTTCACTTGCTTTTGATTGAGAGGTCTGCTAGGAAATCTGCCACCGCTTGTGCCTTGATTATGACCCTAGGGTGGTTAATAGATCTCGAACTCACTGTGTTCTTCCAACCACTTTGTTAACTACCTTGAATGTTCAACCCCACCCAAGATTCTTCGAAGAGGATGATCAATTACCACATGAATGGAATATTCCTGGAAATAGGGCCTCAGCTTCCGTGCGTAGAGATTACTAAGGTGAATGCTAGCATCTTTAGGATGGGGTATCTTGACTCCACTGTTTGGAGCGCCCGCCTTATATAGTAGATAGGGAGCTGCCTCTTCCCCTCTTCCCCTCTTCCCATACTAGTACACCGAGCTCATCGCCTCTGCTCCCATGCCACTCCCAGATAGAGTAGCAGGTCTTCTCCTTCCTTCATACCTTAGAGTAGAGATGCTTACGCCAGCTGACCTTTGAGCTGGCCAAAGGACTTTTTGCATCCTTAGTCCACTCCAACTACTGACCTTCCGGTCAGCCTTTTGACTTCCTTGATGCTCTTTGGGGACACCATTTTTACATTCACCTTGACTTTATTGGGGTTTGGATCCACTGCCTCAGGGGTGAGAAGATGTCCTAAGAACTTTCTTCGGCTGTCCCCGAACACACACTTTGCTGGATTGAGCCTTATCTTATATTTTTGTGGCTTCACGAAGGTCTCTACCATATCTTGGATGTGTTTATGGATGCTCCTGCTCTTGACTGATAGGTCATTGACAAAGACCTCTAAATTGCGCCCCTTTTCTCCTTGAATAACAGGTCCATCAATTCGCTTGTAGGTGGCCCCTACATTCTTCAACCTAGTGGGCATCATTTTGTAGTTATAACAGTTAATTACTTGTGATGAAGGAGACGTCATAATAGTCTTGGGGATGCATCAAGATATTGTGGTATCCTAAAAAGCATCAAGGAAACTCATCACAAAAAAATGATGGCTTAGTCAGCCAGCGCGTCGATCCGAGGCAAGAGATAACAATCCTTAGGGTATGCTTTATTTAATAAAGAAAGATCAACACATATCCTCCAGCCTCCCGAGGCCTTTTTTACCATCACTACATTGGAGACCCAGTCTAGGTACTGGATCTCCAATGCAATACCTACTTTAAGAAGTTACTCTACCTCCTCCCTGATAGGCTCGGCTGGTCTGACGGCCACTGCCCTCTTCTTATGCTAGACGAGCTTGACCTCCGGGCCAAGGTGGAGGCGATGGCAGGCCACCTCAGCAAGCACACCACCAACTCCATCTTGACTTCAGCCTTCAAATCCACTCCTGTATTTAGCATTTGGGGCCTCTTGCCCCCGGTCATCACTTTTACCTCTTCCATCTCCTCTGCAGCCTCCAACTTGGCTCTTCCTTCTAGGACCCTCTCTAGCTCCTCTGCTTCCTTCAACCAATTGATGGTGCTTTTTCGCATTTAGATAGCATTCCAGGGCGGCTCTTGTAATTCTCCTAATCCTCACCTGAACATCCCTCTGACAGTACTTTAGACATTGATGATAGATGATGAGACCGCCTTGAAGATTTTAATCATCGACCTTCCCAAGATGGTACTGTAATAGCTCGGTGCATCTAAGATGACGAATTTGTACTTGATTGTCATCCCTCCCAAGGTCACCAACATCTCTACTCCTCCTTCAACCTCCTTCCTTTCTCCGGATAAGCCGAAGAGAGGGTCATCTGAGGCAATCACTGTCACAACTAGCATTTCTCCACATTTAAATGATATATCAGAGTAAGAGCAAACACACGTCGTGATGTCACGTCGTGTATGGGATAACGGTAGACGCATAAGGCAAGACTCCCAACTCTACATTTTATATAAAATTACCAAGTTGATGTGAAGAAAATATGTTTTAAGTTAAGTTTTGATGGTCGTATCACTCGACTCAATGGATCAACTAGTCCACAAGTGAAAACATGATTATACGCTGCATAAAATACTTTGTTTATATAGACTAACACCCTACGTTAACATAAACATCCCAAAAGGACAACTCATGAAATGCATACCTTTATATTTAATATAAGTATAGAAAATAGCTTGTACGTTCATTAAATTATAGTGGCTTTAGCTTTAAAAGATGACTTGTATGAGATTAAAAATGATACTTTATAGTTAAAGTAACTAACATGCAATCCTAACATAAAACTTTCCCAGAGAGCAAGTAAATTTAATAAGTCATACAGAAAAAGACTTAGCAACTAGCAAGTACTTAACATTATACAAAAATCCAGTGGGCGTCAACAACCTGACACGAACCCACTAAAAATATGTATGTCTGAACAAAACAAAACAAAACAACACACTACCTCACAATCGGTGAGGAAAAAGGCGACTGCAACCACTACAGAATACTAGCCACCACCAAACCCTAGTCGCTCAACCAGCTACTACTCCAAACCTGAGGCATTCAAAAGAAACGAATATCTCAGCAAGAATATACAAGTGGTAACCAAAGATCAAAGTTAGCAATAAACCAAAAAGGGACAAAGAGGGGTTACCAACCCAACATGAGAGAAGCTGACAAACCTCAGCAGTTAATCAATAAGACAGAGATAAAAGCTTAACCTATAAAGTCCAAAAGTATAGAATTTGCACCAAGTGCGTTAAAGACCTAAGCTTAATGGAACATATAAACAAGTTAAGTGTAAGCATAAGAAATTGATCAGCTCATAATTTAGCTATTGAGCAAAAACACCGGCAATTCCAGCACCTACGGTGGTGGGAACCTACCCTACACACCAATAGTAAAAACTTCACAAGGGCCCAAGGAAAGGTGGTCTTATACCTTGACACACCCCAAATTGGGGAAAAACCGGCACCTTAAGTGATGGGAACCTACCCTTCCACACCCAGTCACAAACCTACACCGGGTAAACCCATCAGGGCAATGATTCACCAAATAGGCATCAAGTTGGTGGTCCTTTATCCACTACAAACTTATCCATAATCATACAACCAAAACACCGACAAACCACAACCAGAGCACTGGGCTTCTCCAATAACAAAATGGAGGAATAAATCCCAAAAATCAGCCTAAGGCCAAACTCGACGAATTAGACTCAATTAGGCAGCAAAAATTCCAAGTCCACACTGATTCGTCGAGTATACTCGATGAATACAGTAGGCACTAGACTATTTATACTTAACAAAATAAGAAAATTGGCTATCTTAGTGATATACGACGAATCGGCGATAATAACCTAAGTACACGGAGAAAGCGTCAAGTATACTCGACGCATGGACTTTACTCAACAAACTTGACTTCACTCAATGCTGTGTTGAGTGCACTCAACACACTTGACGCCAAACCGATAACTCAATGAAATTGCCTTCACTCGATGTCGCGCTGAGTTCACTCAACGCTTTTGACTTAGTCTCACAGACCACTCAACTCCAAGACTACAACCAACGCTTTTCACTCAACGCTTTTGACTTAGCGCTAAAACATCACTCGACACATTCAACGCCAAACTGGCATTACTCGATGAATTTGTCGAGATTACTCGACAAATTTGACTTAGACTCAAAGATCACTCAACGCTCTCAACGCCAAGTCTAATTCACTCAACGCCAGGTCTGATACTCGACGAACTCGACGCTTAATACTTAATGAATGCAGAATCACTCAACGCTAAGTCTGATTCTCGACGAATTTGTCGTGAATACTCGACGAATTGGACTTAACTTAATGCCAAAGCATTACCCGATGAATTTCAACGAAATACTCGATGATTCTTACTCTGCTCCAACTGATACTCGCCGAATTATACTAAAAAACAAACTCCACCTATATTTGCCATATACTATGAATTACACTGAGACTAACTAACATGTAATCGACGGATTTAAACTCACTAACAGACATAATTGACGAAATTAACTTAGATTAATTGTCTTATACTCGACGGGTTTACCTTGTCTAACTGTCATAATTGACGAAATTAACTTAAGCTAACTGTCAAATCTGACGAGATTACCCTAACCAGAATAAGTTCTTATTTGACGGATATGCACTTAGACCTACAGTGAAATACGACGAATATACACTTCACCGGAAAATTCTACCCTATGCAGCAGGTAGATTTTGGTCCGAACCCTACCCTACTCCTAAATCCTAAGGAGGGAAGAAACATAACAGAGAACACAAAGGAAAAGAAAGCTTGGCAAGGGGAAGAAATCACCACTTGCCTCGATCTTGTCAAAATCTGGTCGCACAAACGCTCCTCCTCACAGATCTGGCCGCAAGAACACATAAGCAATAATTCCTGAAACTTTTCAGGACAAAAAAGGGTCAAAACGAATTTCCTAACACCCAAAATTTCAAGAAACAGGAAAAACTCACCGTACAAACATAGATCTCGGCTAAAGCTTTCCGAATCTACCCTCCAACTACGCTTTTGTGCACCAGAGCTCCTACAATCCACGGTTGAAAGCTCTGCAACGACCGCTGCTTTCTCTCTTTCGCAAATCAGTGTCATGGCTCGGGAAGAAGACGATGAATAGGGTTTCCGTCTTATCACAAGGTTATATATATATAGTAAATAATATAATATATTATTATTATTATCAATTAAACGTCCAAACGACCAAAACTCGCACTAACTCAGATTTCTACGAAAATCGCACTGTAGCTAAATATCGACGCTACGAATCCAACGGAGAAGTCGAAACCAAAATCCAACAACCTAAACTCGGGTAAAAATCCCATGAAGTCAAAACACCCATATCCCTATAAAAGATCCACTGAGTCCCCAAAACAAACCGGCTCGCAAGGGAATTACAAAAATACACTAGAAATTAGTCATGCTAATATTCTAAGTAAAAAACCCTATATACCAACGTGCAAAATCCACACTCCAACAATGGTTACCCGTCAACTACGCGTCAACGTAACGCCCTAACGTCAAAAATACGACACTAAAGGAATTAAAATAAACATCAAAGAATCAGGGGCATTACAATCACCCTCCCCACCTCTACCTCTAACTTGTCAAATGCCGTATTGAATATGACATTCACGGAGCTCCCATAGGTCCATGAGGATCCGCTCGATGGTGAAGTCTTCCACGATGTCCTAGATGACGAGAGCATCATGAAAGGGGTTCTCATTCCCCAATAGGTCCTCCATCGAGAAGGTGATCTCTTCTGGATGCTAGGGAGCCTGGGAGGTTCGAGGCGACACCGATTTGCTAAATGGTGTGAAGAGTCCCCTTATGGGAGGCCTCCATCCCATCTCCTCCATGGATCGCTCCAACCCCCCTTCCTCCTCCTTGACCTACTCCTCCACTAGCCCCTAGTTAACTTGGTATTCATTTCTCCTTGGCACTGGTGCTTGGTGCCTCTCCTGGTCCTCACGACCCCTATACCACTGGATTTCTCCTTCTCATGTTCCTTCTCTGACACTCCTCCTAAACTACAGGAAGTCTGGGCACGTCATGGTACCATGCTCCTCGACTTGTTGGAGCTCACAGTAGAGGGGGACCTCTTCCAGCTTATTCTGCATCCTCTGGTTCCCCCTCTGGAAATGATTTCCTGCTTGGAAATCACCATCGCCTCTCTCCTACCTCCTTCTCCCTGGCACCCTCCTGGCTGGTAATGATCATTGCTCCTCTTCGGGGAGTACCTTATCCAAGCACCCGCTTGTTGCGGTCTTCCTGTCGACCTCTACGAGGGCCAGTTTATTGGAAGCTGGAACATCCTCCCCTCTTCCTTATTATCAGGAGCTATGACAGACCTCCTCTCCTCCTGCCTTGTATGTTCCTCCCTACTCCTCAGATCATACCTTCTCTCCTCCTGCTTCTTCACTTCTACCTTACTTTGCCCCTCCTTAGGTCCTCTCTAGCATCTTCTCCTCCTCTTCTTGGGTTGCCTTGTCTTGCCTAGCTAGGAAGCTGGGGTTGGTTGAATCCCCCTGCATGAACTTGTTGCCCCCTTGATAAACTCTTGTACAACTCTGGGGGGTCCATGTTGATTTCCATATTGAAAGTCTCCTGCTTCAGCCCGAAAGTTAAGGCCAGCTACAAGGCAGCATCATCCACCTCCTAGATGCCAAGGACTTTTTCCTGAAAGCGGACGATATAATAACCCAACGTCTCATACTCCCCATATTTTAGATAGAAAAGGGAAACCACCTCCTTATTCCTCTTCTTCAACGTTGAGAATCTCTCCATCAGCCCTCGGCGTAAGTCCTTGAAGCAGTTGATCGAGTTTGCAGGCAACTAGTGAAACCATTCACCAGCCTTCCCATCGAAGGTGATGGCGAAGAACCTACATTTGAAAGCATCTATCATGCTACGGATTGACACCATGTCCTCAAACTACTACAGATGCATGATCGAGTCATCTCTTCCTGAGTAGTAGCTCAGGACCCGGTCCCTGAAACCTTTAGAAACTAGAGCCGACAACACCTCCTCGCTAAACAGGCTCCTCCCTCCATGGCGGCGACTTGCGAGTTGGTGAGAAGCACCAAAATCGCGCGAGTATCTTGGCTCCTCCCCTGATACTCGCCCTCCCTGATCTCGATCCCCTTATTTCTCGGTGGGTAGTTCATCGACTGCGTTGTTCACTTCTGTTCCTCCACTATAGGCTCCTTGTCTGCTCGCATAGACATCATGACATCCTCCAACAGAGTCTCGCAATGAGGTGATATTGTCATGACCTCAGCGCGAGGAGCTAGCAATGAGTGTGTCATATCCTCGAGATGTTGTGTGAGAACGCCAAACTAATCAATAAACTCGGCCTGAGTCACATATATGCTCAGGCACTGTGAGTTTCCCGTCACCACTTCCTTCTCGCCTTCATCCACCTTGTGAACTCCTTGTTGGACTTTCCTCCTCCAACTAAGTTCCACGCTCATCGCACCAAAGTGTTGATGCCAAGAAAAACCCGACTCTAAAACATTTGGATCTAAGTGCAGTACAAGGCTACGGATCCGGCGATTCAACCAATTGGTTCTGGAGACGAGCAAAGAAGAGCGAGAAAAACAAACTAAAGTACCCCCATACGTTTCAATATGGAGGTCCCACCACATACCTAGAAGTTTGAGTGAAAACTTCCCCACCACAACTAGAATGGCTAAGCACGGTATTAGGAAGGTACTACCTAGAGAGCCGCAGTCTCGAGAGAGTGGGGTGGGGGTCAAGATTTTCAGGTCTCACAAGGTGTTATTCCTGGTACTCCTGGGGTCATATTTATAGACAAAATCTGGGGGGTCTCTTGGCAAGAATATACAACACCTATGAGGTTACCTCTCTGAACAATTGATCTCGCGCCTTGCGATCTGTCGGCCATCTCTTGGTGACTATCAAAGAACCACGTCCATGCTATGAGAGATGTCATTGGAGGACGCCATTCAGGTGAGTAGTCCCGATGCTCGCCAAAACCTCATACTAACTACTTGCTCAGGCAAGTACATCATGATTCTCGCACATCTTCTGACTAATTGCTCACCTAGGAGAGTATAATACTCGCCCACAAATGGATAATGCTCCTTTTGGCTTGTTTGCTGACTTTGACCTAGTCCTCGATGTTGACTTTGACTCTTGCCAACATGGAGAGATTGGGTCCCTCCTTGATGAATGTGGGATGTACAATTGTGTTTTTTTAACCCATGGGATGGAGGCATTTTTGAATTTTTTGGGCAGGAGAATGCGAAAAGAAGGTGGGATCGAGACTTGGGCACTATTTATTGACGCACATGAGAAAGGTATGATAGACATTCATTTTTTTTCAACATTCAAGCCTTTATCCTACTATAGTGGTGTCGGCTACATGGATCCTTTGTCGCCATTGTGCCCTATCTTTTGTCATAATCTCACTAATTCATAAGTACATCATGTATTTCCATACAGTTTCATTCCAAGTATTTATTGGTCTACCCCTCCCTCGTTTAACATGACTGGTGACTAGACTCTCACAACGCCAAACATGTGCCTTTAATGGTCTCCTTTGTATGTGTCCAAAACATCTTTGATGAGCTTCTCGCATCTTCTCTGCAATTGGTGATACTCCTGTCTTATCCCTGATACTTTCATTACTAATTTTATCCAATCTCCTGTGTCCACACATCCACCTAAGCATTCTCATCTCCGCAGCTCCCATTTTTTGCTTATGTACACAATTCACTGCCCAACACTCAGAACCATTGAGCATCGCGGGTCTAATTGAAGTACGGTAAAACTTGCCCTTAAGTTTTAGTGGTACTTTACGATCACATAAGATCCCTGACCCGCCTCTCCACTTCAACTAACCCGCTTGGATTTTATGTGTCACATCTTTATAAATACCTCCGTCTTTTTGAACTATCGATCCAAGATATTTAAAACACTCACTATGGGAAATATCTTGATCACCCAACTTAATAATGGAGTCATATGTCCTTCTTGTACTGTTAAATTTAAGCTCCATATACTTCGTCTTTGCCCTGCTTAACCTAAAACCCTTCTTTTCTAAATTATCACGCCAAATTCAAGTTTTACGTTTACACCCACGCGTGTCTCATCAACCAAAACGATATCATCCGCAAACAATAAACACCAAGGTATTGCTTGTTGTATATGTCTAGTGAGCTCATCTAAGATAAGGTTAAAGAGATAAGGGCTTAAAACTAAACCTTGATGTAGGCCAACAATGATAGGGAATTCCTGTATTAATCATCCAGATGTCCTCACCCTTATCACTAAATTTGTATATATATATATCTTTGATTGTGTCAATATCTGATATATTTACACATTTCTTTTCTAAGACTCTCCATAAGATCTCTCTTGGAACTCTATCATAAGCCTTCTCAAGATTAATAAACAACATATGCAAATCTTGTTTATTTCTCGATAGTTGTCAATGAGTCTCCTCAAGAGATGTATAAATTCCATGGTCGACCTCCCTGGCATGAATCCAAATTGATTCTCTGAGATGTTAGTCTCTTGTCTTAATCTTCTTTCTATTACTTATTCCCATAGTTTCATGGTATGACTCATCAATTTAATTCCTTTGTAATTAACATAATTTTGTATATCTCCTTTATTCTTATACAAAGATACCAAGTATTGAAACAAAAAACTTGGTCTCTGTGGAGTTCGGGGTCCCAAAAGAGGGGTGACCTCACACCTACTACACTCGGAGGAATGTCACGGACCAAAGACCTGGGAAACTAGGAACAGACCCTCGGCTCTAGCGGGGAGGTCCCACCTCACACCCGGAAGGTCACAAGAGCACTTCCCCTCCCTCACACCAATGGCTGAGCTGGGTACCTTGGAGAGCTCTCAAACTCTACCAAGAAGAAGAAAATAAGGGAGGAGGAAGCCAAAAACTCATCCTCTCCAAAGGTACTAAGGGGGTATTTATAGTTTTTCCAAGCCTGGGGACTGAAATGTCAGAAATACCCCTAAGGCAAAAAGGCCTCGAGCCAATAGAAAGCCTCCACATCGGGGGGGGGGGGGGGGTAAAGAGGTAATTCCCCCCCCAGGGCAAAACGGTAAAAGCACGGCCCAAAGAGGTCCAAGGGCAGGAAGAGGCCAAGCCATACCCCCACCTCCCCGGGCACCCGAGACGAGTGGGCTAACCGTGCGGGTGAGACCCTGGTCGCCAGCCGGTCTCGCCCCGCGAGCTCACCGCACGGGCGAGACCCTCGCCGCCGGCCGGTCTCGCCCTGCGAGCTCACAGCGCGGGCAAGACCCTGACCGCCGACCGGTCTCGCCCCGCGAAGCTCACCGCGCGGGCGAGACCCTGGCCGCCAGGCCGATCTCGCCCCCGAGCTCACCGCGCGGGCGAGACCCTGGTCGCCGGCCGGTCTCGCCCCATAAGCTCACTGCGCAGGCGAGACCCTGGCCGCCGGCCGATCTCGCCCCGCGAGCTCACTGCGCAGGCGAGACCCTGGCCGCCGGCCGGTCTCGCCCCGCGAGCTCACCGCGCGGGCGAGACCCTGGCCGCCGGCCGGTCTCGCCCCGTGACCTAACCGCGTGGGGCGAGAGCCTGGCCGCAGACATCTCTCGCCCCCCGAGCTGACCGCGCGGGGCAAGAGCCTGGCTGTAGGCCGCTCTCTCCCCCGCGAGCTGACCGCGCGGGTCGCCCTGGCCGCAGGCCGCTCTCGCCCCCGCGAGCTGACCGCTCGGCCAGTCTTGCCCTACCCAGGGCTAAGGTGCAGGGGGCGGGATCCTGGCCTACAGCCGATCCTGCTGCTCCTACGTCGCACCTATCGAGCCGGGGGCGGGTGTCGGCCAACTCGACGCACCCGCTCCCGAAAGGGGCCAAAGGAGGAGGTAGATTTTTCCTCCCCTACTAGTATATTACAAGGGTTAGGCCAAAATTGGCCACCAAGAGTGCAAAATCTCTCAAAAGCTTAAAAACTTATAGTTGGTCCTGTGCCTGTCGGGAGGGCCCTACTCTGTGAATACGGGGTTGTACACCAAGATACTTTATCTCTATTGGTTTGACATCCTTTTTTTACTTCGACATCTTATTGAAAAAAACATGTAAGCCATAAAATTCCTTCATTTCCTAAACATTTACATACTTCGATTAGTATATCATCTGGCCTAACCGCCTTTCTATTTTTCATCATATTTAGAGCATTTTTACCTCTAATACTTGAATTTTACGATAAAACGTTATGTTCTTATACTTCTCTGATGTATTTAATTCTTCCAAGTTCAATTCATTGTCTTTTATTTCATTATAGAGTTGAAAAAAAGTATCTTTTCCATCGCTCTTTAATATCCACATCAACCGTCAAAATTGTATTTGTCTCATCCTTTATGCATTTTACTTGACTTAAATCTCTTGTTTTTTTTCTAGCTCGAGAAATTATATATATGTCACACTCTCCATCTTTGGTATCTAGTCGCTTATAAAATTCTTCATAAGCTTGACTTCTTGCTTTACTTACTGCTTGTTTAGCTTCTTTTTTTGACGACTTTATACATGGCAAAGTTTTCATCATTCCTACAAGCATAGAGTGATTTATAATTGGCCCTCTTTGCCCTCACTTTGTCTTGCACTTCCTCTTTTCACCACCCAGATTCTTTATTTGGGGGCGCAAGACCTTTTGATACTCCAAGTACGTTCTTTCCACTTATCCTTAAATGTGAAGACATAACTTCCAATGAGATATTAAGATCAACATAAGGGTCATCAACTAGTCGTACCATAACTGTCTTCTTGAAAGCAATATTTTTGTTCTCGTTTGAAATTTATTATATTTAATTTATACATCTAACACCACTAACCTATGTTATGTTGTCAAATTTTCTCCTGGTATAATTTTGTAATCCTTACAAATCATTTTATCTATTTTGTGAGTCATAAAATAATCAATTTGTGATTTATTTGGTCCGTTTTTAAACGTAATTAAATGGTCTTCCCTCTTTATGAAAAGCGTATTTGATACAATTAGCTCATGTGCTATAGCAAAGTCTAAAATAGTTCATCTTTTTTCATTCCTTTCTCCTTATCCATATCCCCCATGAATGACTGTGTAATCTACATTTTCCTTCCCTATATGTCCATTTAAGTCTCCTCATATGAAAATATTCTCTCTTTGTGGGATTTCTCTTATTAAATCATCTAAGTTTTCACAAAATTGCACTTTAATAGCTTCACTTAATCCTACTTGTGACGCATAAGCACTGATCACATTAATAGTTTCCTTTCCTATAACTAATTTAAGAGCTAAGATTCTATCATCTTTTCTACTTACCCCAACAAATTCATCCTTCCAATTAGTTTCTACAATAATACCTACTTCACTGCTTGTTTTATTTTTTCTTGTGTATCAGAATTTAAAACCTGAATTATCTAAAAATTTAGCTTTCTCACCCACCATCTAGTCTCTTGTTGACATGAAATATTTATCCTTATTCTAATCTTTATATCTACTACTTCCATCGCTTTCCTTGTTAGCATACCTATATTCCAACTTCCAAACATAAGTCGATCACAATTTCTACGACATACTTCCCTATACAGTCTAAAATGTGAGGACTTTTGCCTATTTAGCACTACACCCAAGTCCTTTTGGAGGTGCAGCGGTCCTTGCCAAGATGTCGCATTCGGACCATACGACGAGGACTCTTGCAAATTTAATGCTACAAATAAGTCTTGGAGATGCAGCGGTCCTTGCTAAGACGACGCATTCAAACCAAGCGACGCGTTCCTTAAGGGAAACAACCTAATTTTTGCACAATTTCTCAAATAATCCATATTCATAAGGGTGACTAAGTTTTACGTTGGTCGTTTACCTAACATGACCCTCACCAATTTTTATCCGGGCTTGGGACCGGCATAGGCTGGTTTAAAATTTCCCCTTAAGGTATGATAGGCATACCAAAAAAAAATCCCCTTAAGCCTCCTTCTATTTAATTTAACATTAAAGTTGCAACTCAAAATTTTTGAAAAATAATACATAACCTGTGTAGTTCTCATCTTGTTGTACGTCTCGGCGAGTCTATTGGAGAGACAATTGAGGATGTAATCACGAAAAAAATCTTTGTTGTTGATCCAGTGATCCTCATTTTCTCCTTCTTTAAATTAAGAGACTCAAATTTGGACTGAATAGTGTAGAAAATATTCAAGTACTTCATGCTGAGCTGTGTGTTCCGCTTCCAAGCACTGAACTCTGAGTTGGAAAATTTCTCCAACTTGATCATCGGCACAGGAGATGAGAGGTTGCTTCCCTTTGATATTGTGGGTATCTTCCAAGAAACATGGAGCTCCACTAGCAACCTAAAACGTGAGCAGTAAAACAAGAAAGTGATCACCTAAGCATGTTGACGACCAAGTCTTCGGATCCAATCCAAGAAAAATTAGTTGCTTACTCCTCCACTCTGGCTGAAAAACAAATCGCTGAAGACTAGGTCAGATTGACACTTTCAACTAAGGATGGTATGCTCCTCCCAACAAGATTTCTTGCAAATAATGGAAGAAATTCACCCTGCAGGCTACGAGATTTGAATATGGAACGAGAAGATCAACCGTAAGGATGCCTTCCTCCTTTGCAATCTAGATCTATAGGCGACGCATGTAACATCACATTTCCAACTAGACCCCTAGATGTGGTTTTGTCATAACAGAACCCTAGGAAACCCAAGAATTGAAGTCTATCGACCAAGATTTCGAGTCACGGGTTGGTCATGCCCGTGATCAACCCGTCACGCCCGTGACCGACCCGTCATGCCCGTGACCTAGGGTGTGACCCCTTCGACAATCGTCGACCTCAAAAAGACGATCGTCGAGCTCAGAAATTTAAACATGGGTCTGGCATGCCCTTGACCGATCTGTCACGCCCGTGACCTTGAAATGGCATTGAGTGAGCTGAGCTCACTCAACGCCGTAGTTTAGATGGCGTTGAGTGAGCTTAGCTCACTCAACGCCATAAGCTAGACGGCGTTGAGTGCAAAGACTACACTCAACACCATCTTAAGTAGGTTGGATGGCGTTGAGTGAGCTGAGCTCACTCAACGCCATAAGCTAGACAACGTTGAGTGCACAAGCTGCACTCAACGCCATCTTAAGTAGGTTGGATGGCGTTGAGTGAGCTGAGCTCACTCAACGCCATAAACTAGACGGCGTTGAGTGGACAGACTACACTCAACGCCATCTTATATAGGCTGGATGGCGTTGAGTGAGCAAAGCTCACTCAACGGCATAAGCTAGACGGCGTTGAGTGCATAGACTGCACGCAATGCCACCTTGAGTAGGCTAGATGGCGTTGAGTGAGCAGAGCTCACTCAATGCTAAAATCTGGATGGCGTTGAGTGAGCTGAGCTCACTCAACGCCATAGTCTGGGAGGGGTATTCTGGATGGCGTTGAGTGAGCAGAGCTCACTCAACGCCGTATCCGGGATGGCGTTGAGTGAGCAGAGCTCACTCAACGCCGCAACATGGAATGGCGTTGAGTGAGAAGAGCTCACTCAATGCCATTTTACTTGGAACTTTATTGGCAGGATTTTTGGCTGTGTGTTGGTTCAGTTGAACCGCGCTGGTCTAGGAAGTGGGCCGTTTTCTCTTATTAAGACATAGTTAAGCCTTAATTTAAATGTTGACAGGTCAAGTATGCCACGTGGATCAACGGTTTTGCAAATAAGAGCAGTTACGGCCATGGCCGAGAACCTGCTATCATGGCCGTTAATGGCACTTGATGCCTTGACAGCCCTTTCCCTCCCCTTTTACGGCTGGATTCAACTCCTCTAGGGAAGAGGAGGAGTTTCCAGCCATTAGCTTGCTGGACAGAGCCGTTTCTAGCCCCCACCACCATGGCTGAGCCAAGCTTTAATGGACCATTAATGGCCATTGAAGTTTTGGCCTTTCCCCTTCTTAACCGAGCTCTTAAACACCATCAGAGGCCCAAGAGAAAGGCTTCCCAGCCTTTACCTGAAGCTTTCGAGCCCTCCCACCGTGCTATTGTAGAAGCCGAGCGGCGCCACCATCGGAAATGGCTTTCTGTCGATCTGCACGCATCCAGCCCACGAACAAGGTCCTCCCCCTCTCTTTCTACGGTAGATCTTAGAGCTCTTTAGGATTGATAATCGAGCTCAAACGGAGCTCGATCGGGAAGGCTCCTCTTCCTGGTTTTTCCTGCAACAAATTTTAACTCTCGGGTTCGCCAGATTCCGCCTCTCCGGCGGCCGCGCCGCCGCCCGGTGATGGCCACCACCTCAACGGAGGTGGTGGTGGCGGTGGCCGGCCAGGGAGGAGGCTTGGATGGCCGGCGGCAGCATCTAGAATGCACTCCAGGTCGGGCTAATCTAGGCCCTTGGCTGGAGGAAGAAGAAGACCCAGCACTGTTGGATCTGCTTCAAGATTTGTGCTGTTTAATTAATCTTTTTCTTTTATATGAATTTTCTGTACTAGAATATCAGTCACTTTAGAAAATTTATGAAAAATACTTAGAGGCTTTATATGAAGAAATGATCAACATATAATTTGTATCCCTACGGGTCTTCTTTATTTTAAAATTGATTTGGGTCAACTTGGTCAACTGGTTTGACCAGGGAACCTCTTTTGGTGGGATCTATACCTAGAGCTAGACAGAGACTAAAAGGTGTGCCCACCCTTCATCCCTTGACTAAAGGATCTGAAATTTGGGCAGAGAGTCTACCCTAGCTACACCTAGGGCTTGTCTAAAAATTGGAATTTTTGGAGAATGTTTTTCTATAGTTTTTAGAAAAATTTAATAATCTTAGGGCAAATTAATTAGATGGCTTAATGACTTCCAAACCCTCCCAAATTTTGGTGAGTGATCCCTGGGTTCATCATGAGGCTCTGTATAATTTTTCATTTCATTTGGAGATGTTTTAGATTGGAAATGGACAAACCTAAGCTTTGCCCTATTAAGGGATTTTTAGGTCAAAAGTTCACTTTGAGATTGGAGTGGCCAGATCACCTCAAGAGAGGCTTATATTTTGGCCACTGACTAGGCATGATGCCTAGCACCCTCTCATGGATTTTGAGGTGGATTTGGGTAAATTTGCCCTAGGACCCAAGGTCAAACCCTAAGGATGGTTCTTGGTGGTTTGTGAAGGGCAAGTGGTCAATGACCTGGTTATGATCTGAAACTTGGTAGATAGAATTCTAGGGTAGCTAGAATCCTCTTGTAGAAATCTAAATGGATTTTAAAGTAAATAAATCCCTCAAAACCCTAACCCTAGTTTAGGGCACAAAACTTGTAGAGATAGAAAATGTCACTAAAACTCACTGAACAGTGATGGGATTTGGGTAGAGTAGTTTTTTAGGGTTAGTACAAGCTCTGGAGATTTTATTATGAATTTAGGATCATTATTTTGGATACTTCATTAACAATTTAGTAGTTTATTATTATTTGCTTAGAAATTTATTATGGAGAAAATACTTTCTGAAAATTTATGAACTTTAGGAAAAGGACTTTTTATTATGTTTTAAAGCTCTATGAATTTTTATGGGAATTTTAGAAGTTTAATTCTAAGGCTTGCTTCATTAAGTATTGTTTCCTATGAAAACTTAATTAAATCTATTTTTGTGTCTAGAAAGCCTGTAAAATTATGATCTTTGCACAATGACCTTTTATGTACCATATTAATATTCAGTAATTTTTCTATAATTTTATGATGAGTAATTTAAGTACTTCCTTCTTTACATCGGATTAATGGGATTATAATGGATAAATTAATTGGAGGCTAAATACTTTTTGTAAAATCATGAAAATTGGTATTTGATGATACCTTGCTGTTATTTAGTGATCATAATTTTTGTGTGGTCATTACTTGAGAAAATCATGTAGTTCATGTTTAAAATTACCCATAGACAATCTTTTGGGAAAATTAAATAAATATCATAATTAATTAGGAAAATTATAAATTTCTGGATTTAGGCTAATTATGTCATGATAGACCTCCAGTAAATTTTATAGGAGATTTGGAAGACAATTTGGAGTACCTCCTCTTGTATACCTCATATAGCTTAGGATGGTCTGCGTATAGTAAAACAGCTGAAATCATATTAGGCTACATGATGAACTTAGAGGATTTGGGTATTGGGTTAGTGGTTTGGAAATGTGTATGAATGCATCTTCAGTAACCAAGATGAGGTTAGGTTGGTAGGTTGTCGAGTCATAAGAGGTGCTCGGGACCGACGAAAGATCGTCCTTTTCTGTGGGAGAGGAAGTCTTAAAACACTAGGGTTAGATCGAAAGTAATTTGAATGGAATCGGGTAATGGGTAATAACCAATAAAAGTAAGTGTCTTGCGAAAGGGAACGATGAGCTTCAGCTACCATCATAGTTCCCAGTGCCCTTTGAGAGCCCTTCACAGGGAATACCGGGGGCAATCATGGGCTAACGTAAACCGTAGGAATAATAAACTAAAAGAGCAACTAGAATATCTAGGGTTGCACATTCACACACCCCGGTAGCTAGGGAGGTAGAATAAGTTAGTTTGGTTGCCATTCAGATGATAGTTCTGAAGGTAGATGCACGGACGAGACAGTCCGGGGAGCCGAGGGCTCGAGGGTTTGAATACAGAATAAGGTGGTGGGTCTTTGGTATTTGATTGTCATTCACACCGACATTGGTACGTTGACTCGGCGGTGTGGGACACTTAGCTAAAGAAAGTCTGTTGGATATAGCCAGCACTAGTACGCAGATACTCTTGGTTGTGTTTTTTTATGGGCGTACGGAAGGGCTAGGCCCGGTAGTATGGATACCCGCCTAGGAGTGGGGGGCCCGACTCACTGTCTCCGTTTGTCACTACGGAGGTTCCTGGGAGTGAAGCTAGCTGCCCGAACAGGGGAAACTAAAGGTCTGTGCGCATAGAGTCGTGTGCGTGAGTTGCACTTGCATGAATCATGGCATAGCATATCACTACACTCATATTTGCATACAACCGACACCCCAACGTATAAATCGGTATGAGACTTTTTATACGATGGGAGCCTTGCAAAAGACCCCTTAATTTATAAGTTTGTATGTGCATTCATATAAGTTAAGGTTACTTACTTACTTACTTGTTTCTATTTATCTTCTTATGATTATACTACTTACCACATGTCTACTTTACTACTCACTACCGTAGAACTGCTAGATGCACTCTATTTTAATTAGTTGTTTATACACCATGAACAATTGTTAGACTAGTTCCACTGTCATCCGTTTGATTATTCTCCACCATTGTAGCTTCCCTTTCCTCCTCTCCGCTCGGTGCTTAGGAGCCGTGGGGGGAGGGGTAGGGGATGATAGGGCTTAGTCTTTATGACTAATATTTTTAGAACCACAACATTATAGGAGCTCCGGATGGGTGATAGGGACTAGCAACCCAGGGACCAGCACCAGCAGAGTACGGTGCGCATGAAGGTGGGCCAGTCTAGCACCGGAGCACCTGTGACCAGCTCCGTGAGTGTTTAGTATTTTTATAGCTTCTGCAATGAGTGATTTGTAGTGAGGACTCTGATGTACCGGGCTCGAGCCCGTTTCTTTATTTCATCTGAACTGTTCTTTTGTAGTACTTTCTATTATTATATATTGATGGACTTGTTGTGATTTCTATTCGTTTATGATTCTGTGGACATATTTACATTCAGTGTATACTTACTTCTCTCTCCTTGTGATCGAAAAAGACCGGCAGAATTAGCGTTTTGAAAGTTCTAAGTTGTCTACCTAAATCACCTAGAGGGGGGTGAATAGGTGATACGTGCGTCTAATGCGGAATAAAAAATTAGCAACTAGCACAAATAAGTAAGCAAGCGATCACACAGATGACAAGAGATTTATAGTGGTTCCCCGATCTTGGGTACGTCCACTTTCCTCACCGATCTAGCAAATCACTAGACTCGGCTACTCCACTATCTCGGATTGCAAACTAATCCTACACCTCGGAATCACGTTCCTACAAAACTCGATCCCAAATGAATCTACACTCGGAAGATAGAACTTCCTACCACTCAGAGATGAATCTCCTACAAGGAAAATTGTTTGAAGAAAAATACAAACAACAAATAGCACAGATCTGGATCTTTGGCTTTGTCTTCTTCGTTGAGAGCTTTCGGCTTGGACAGAAATTGTTGAAGAAGACTTGACAGAAATCCACGGATCTGAAATCTGGAATCACCACGATCGAGTAGATATTAGAGATCGATGAAGCACGAAATGATCGGATGATTCTTCTTGAGTCTGGATCGCTTGAGAACAGGAGATCGGCAGCAGCGGCTGTGAGAACGATGATCCAGAGTTCTTTTTCCAAAGACAGTAATGGCGGCCGACGGAAAAATTAGGTTTTTGGAATTTTCTTTCTTAAGACAAATAATCTCTGTATTCTTTTATGATTGTTGTTAATAGGTCAAATCAGGAATGGACCTATTTATAGGCGATCTACAATGGTCATAATAATCTTTAATGATGACACGTGAGACCAATCAGAAAAGACTATTTCCAAAATACCCGTTGAAGTTGGACTTAGAAATATTCCAGGAAATCTGAACCAGTATACTCGAGAGAAGAAATATACTCGAGTATAAGAGATCTGCTACTCGAGTAGATAAGGGAGGAATATACTCGAGTACAAAGAAAGAAACTATTCGAGTATCTTAGAGTAACTACTCGAGTATCTTAGAGGAACTACTCGAGTACAACAAAAGACCACTCGAGTATGAGAGAATATACTTGAGTATAAGCACTTAGAAATATTTCTCAGAAAGAAACTTGAAGGACTACTCGAGTATAAGAATTGGAAATACTCGAGTGCAGAGAAGATAAATTACTCGAGTAAACACAAAGGATCCACTCGAGTACCTGAGCAACTACTCGAGTATAAGATAAATCTACACGAGTCAAAAGACTTAAAAAACAAATCTGAGAGGAGAAACCAGAACTACTCGAGAATAAGATAAATATACTCGAGTACTAAGTCACTTACTCGAGTATATAAAAGGACTCGAGTATGTGGACTTAGACAATTTCAGACTGATCACAGAAGGATCTACTCGAGTATAAAACATATCCTACTCGAGTGACTAACCATCTACTCGAGTATGAGATATCGCTCACTCGAGTAAAAGAAAATCTACTAGAGTATAAGCTTACATACTCGAGTATACAGAGTCTTCTCGAGTATGTTGAATGAACTACTCGAGTACTAAGTCACTTACTCGAGTATATGAGAGATATTACTCAAGTATGTGGGCTTAGAAAAAAAATCTTCTGAAATAATCTTCAATACTCCAGTCCATAAGTCCAAATGCATGTAGATGAAGTGTATCCCAATAGAGAGGCTATACATGAGTCAACACCTTGGATCACACAATGAGGAATTACATTGCATGGTCCTGTGTTTGGTGACCCATTATAGACTGATATTGGTCTACACTTGGCAATAAGATCCTGCATACATACAACTCAAACATAGCATCAAATACAACTTAATTCATCTTAGTTCAAGGTCTGACTTTCTACAAATCTGAGTTATTGTGGAGACAAATCCCAACACGTTTTGTAGTGGCGGCCTTCCCGTGAGTCGGTGCCACCGCAAAGCGGCAATTCTGGGCTAAGACCCCGGTGGTTGAAAAAGGAAAAAAAAGGGGGTCTTACAAGTGGTATCAGAGCAGACCTCGATCGGAAGAGAAGTAGTCCACAAAACCTTGGGCCACCCCCGTGCGAGCTTAGTTTGCGGACAAACTAGCAGCGGAAGTAGTGGTGTGCCCATAAGGGAAATCACATGTGAAAGTCCATCCTACCCTTTTTCTTATATTCCATTCATACGATCTCTAACAAATGGAATCTTCCCATGTAGCCTGCGACGAACCCAACATCACAGCAGGGGACACCTCAGGCTCCGAATGTGGTCCCACCTCCGCCGGCTCCAGCTCCGTTCCAGCATATCGAGATGGGGCAAACACTGACGGCCATTCTGGAGGCCTTCAGAGCTCAGCAAGCCCCGACTCCATAACCAAACCCCGGGGCCAACTGGATGAGTGTCTTCTGGGGAATTTCCCCTCCATCCTACCTGGGGACGGAGTCTGCAGTACGTACGGAGGAATGGTTGGATACCATCTATGAGACGCTTGCGGGGATTTGATGCCCCACTGAGGAGGTAGTTGCTTTGGCAGTCTCCTGCCTGGAGTCACACGAAAAGAGGTGGTGGAAATCACAGCTGGACATCGCTTTTGTGGGTATGGATTGTGCTGATATTACTTGGGAGGAGTTAGAGCAGCACTCCTGGGACATTTCGTACCTCAGTCGGCGAGGGACGAGCTGGAGGATAGATTCTTGCGGTTGAGGCAGGGAAACAGGATGGTGTTGGAGTACTATCAGGAGTTTACTCACCTGGCCCGCTATGCGGACGCTTATCAGTTGGACGACGCTAGCTATGCTAGGAGGTATTATAAGTGGCTGCAAGACGACATGAGACAGGCCCTCCTCTTCATCTCAGAGGGGAGTTTGGCCAGGATTCTGGAGATGGCTAAAAAGAGGGAAGCGGATCAGCTTACAGTCAAGAGCCGGAAGAGACCGGCTGATGATATAGTGATTGGAGGTCGTAGAGACCATCCTCGAGGCCAGGTTATTAGGGAGAGAAGGAACGGAGATCAACCTCGTCAGGAGATTGGGCAGGAGCAGAGGAGTCAGGAGGTATGTTTTCAGTGCAATCAAGCCGGGGCATATCAAGATATCAAGAGGAACTGCCCTATGAGGTGAGCACCCCCACCAACACATCATGGAGCTCCACCTCCCCGACAGTTTGGCGGCCGAGGACATGATCGAGGACGAGGATTTCAGGACCGAGGCCACAAGCCAGAGAGAAAGCAAGTGTATGCTCTAGACCTGACACAGCCCCGGAACCCGGAGCAGGTTATCGCAGGTATGTTAGTACTTTTAAAGTTTTCTTCCTAGGAACTAGTTTTCTAGACATAACCTAGTTAGAAATTAAGAGAAGACAACTATAACCAGAATACTAAGACACTTAATTACCTTAGGCATAGTTTCATCAGCGGCAAGCCCGCTCACATGCTCTTCGACACTGGTGCTTCGCACTCATTTGTGTCAGAAGATTTTGTGAAAGGATTGGCAGGCGTGGAGCCGTTCACCGGAAAGATGATGAGGGTGCGCATACCCGATGGATCAGAACTAATGACCTCTGCTCATTGCAATCTGGAAGAGGAGATCGGCGGGAAGGCGTTTGAGGCACCAGCGACGATTCTGAAGATGCCAGATTACGATCTGATCCTGGGCATGACTTGGCTGTGCTGGAACCATGCCCAGATTGACTGCGTGGCGAAGAGGATCACTGTAAGGCACGGGACTCCTTTATTGTTATCGAAGGTTTTATACCAGCACCCCGCATACTATTATCACCTGTGCAGGCCATTAAGGCCCATCTGCAGGGAGAAGAGGTCTATCAGGTCCTTTTTGAGGCGGTCGTGGCCAAGGACTCCATTTTAGATATTCCAGTAGTGCGAGACTTTGCTGACGTATTTCCGGAGAAGCTACCAGGGCTACCCCCGCACCGAGAGAAGGACTTCCAGATTCAGCTTATACCGGGTCTAAGCCGGTATCCAGAGCTCCATATCGAATGACCCCAAAGGAGTTGGTGTAATTTCGAAGCCAGCTTCAGAAGTTAGTGGAGGCCGGGTTCGTTCGGCCTAGCTCATCACCATGGGGAGCTCTGGTGTTATTCGTCAAGAAGAAGGACGGAACCCTTCGCTGTGTATAGATTACCAGGCCCTGAACAGGTTGACAGTCCGGAATAATTATCCCTTGCCAAGGATAGATGAGCTATTTGACCAGCTGGAGGGAGCCCATTGGTTCTCAAAGCTGGATCTGAGGTCGGGGTACTACCAGCTTCGCATTCGGGAGGAGGACATCCCGAAGACGGCCTTCAACAGCAGATATGGTTTGTACGAGTTTACTGTGATGCCTTTCGGTCTCACGAATGCACCCTCCGCATTCATGACCTTGATGAACCGGGTGTTCGAAGAGTATCTGGATGTCTTTGTTATCGTATTCATCGACGACATCCTTATCTATTCAAGGACGGAGGAGGAGCACACGAGACATCTGGCCTTGACCTTAGAGAAGCTGCGGGAACATAAGATGTATGTCAAGTTCAGCAAGTGCCAGTTCTGGCTAAAGGAGGTGGCCTTTTTGGGCCATGTCATCAGTGGATCAAGTCTGGCAGTAGATCTAGCGAAGGTCCAGGCAGTACGGGATTGGCCACCACTAAAATCGGCCTCGGATGTTCGAAGTTTCTTGGGACTTGTCGGTTATTAGCGGAAGTTCGTAAAGGGGTTCTCTCAGATTTCCCTCCCTCTTACGTCTCTGACGAAGAAGGAGTCCCCATTTATTTGGACACCACGATGCGAATCTTCTTTTCAGGAGTTGAAGGACTGGTTTACCTCGGCTCCCATCCTTGCTCTTCCGTCAGGGAAGGAAGGATTCCAGGTATATACAGATGCTTCCTATCAGGGGATGAGTGTCGTTCTGATGCAGAACGGGCACGTAATAGCCTACGCCTCCCGTTAGTTGAAGCAGCATAAGCAGAACTACCCCGTGCACGATTTGGAGATGGGGGCAGTCATTTTTGCTCTAAAGATCTGGCGACACTATCTCTACAGAGTATATTGCGACATCTTATCAGACCACAAGAACTTGAAATACGTAGACACACAGAAGGAGTTAAACATCAGGCAAAGACGCTAGGTGGAGTTTTTGTCGGACTACCAGTATACCATGCACTACCATCCAGGGAAGGCAAACGTAGTTGCAGACGCTTTGAGTCGGAGAGCGAGTACGTCAGGAGTAGGCCCGCAGCTGATGGCCTTGGAGTTGGTTAAATCATTCGAGGAGATGCAAATATAACTAGTGTCCGAGGATGACCCGGAGTTATACATGGAGTACCTGGGATCGATGGTTACTACTGATGATATTCGGGACCGCATCAGAGATGGGCAGAATCTGGATGTGAGATCTGAGCCGATATTCCGAGCCTTGGAGGAAGGCACGACAGGAGATTACTCTTTGAGGGATGGTCTCCTGTGTTTTATAGGCAGGGTCTACATACCGGCAGGAGGCCAGATCCGGGAGGACATTATGACGGAAGCTCACTGCAGCCAATACTCGGTGCACCCAGGAATCACCAAGATGGTAAAAGATTTGAAGAGGACGATGTACTGGCCGGGTATGAAGAAGGACATTACGTACTTTGTGACGCACTGCGAGGCCTGCCAACTCATAAAGGCAGAGTGTAGGAACCCGGCAGGCTTGCTGCAGCCACTTTCGGTGCCCGAATGGAAATTTCAGGATATAGCCATGGACTTCATACATGGGCTACCTCGATCCCGTGCGGGAAATGACTCGATCTGGGTGATAGTGGACAGACTAACAAAGGTGGCCAGATTCATTCCAGTGGCGAAGGACACCCCAGTTGGTGTATTAGTACGGAGGTTCATTGAGCTGTTTGTGCGTTATCATGGGGTGCCCAAGACTATCGTTTCAGATCGGGATGGCCGGTTCACTTCCAGGGAGTGGAGATCCGTGCAGGCTTACTTAGGCACACGATTGACCTTCAGCACCGCATTCCATCCCCAGACAGATGGGTAGACGGAACGCACCAATCGGACGTTGGAGGACCTCCTGAGGCTATGCATATTGGACCGTGGGGAACCTTGGGAGAAGCTCTTACCACTGGTCGAGTTCTCCTATAACAACAGCTACCATTCTAGCATAGGCATGGCTCCATATGAGGCGTTGTATGGACGAAGGTGCAGGACCTCACTATCATGGGTTCAGGATGAGGATCCACATGCACTAGGCTCGGAGTTTGTGGGGGATACGGATGCTCAGATTAGATTGATCCGGGACAGGATGTTGGAAGCCCAGAGCAGGCAGGCCAAATACTACGATGCGAGGCATCGTCAGGTGGAGTTCCAGATAGGAGACCGAGTTTTCTTGAAGATACGGCCGATGCACGGAGTCTCGCGGGTTCGCGGGCGGAAGAAGCTCAGTTCGAGATATATGGGGCCTTACAGGATCCTGGAGCGGATCGGCCCCTTGGCTTATAGACTGGAGCTACCGCCGGAGTTAGCGAGGATTGCATGACGTCTTCCACGTCTCCTCACTACGAAAGGGCTCTACTACGCCCTGCAACAGCTGATTTCCTCGGCCGATGGCCCAGTGGCCTCGGATCGGTCAGTCAACTTGGAGCCTGTCAGGATCGATGACACGGCAGTGTGGGTCTTGCGACGTAAGAAAGTTCCGTTAGTCAAGGTTTTGTAGAGGAACCACGGTCAGGAGGAGCATACCTGGGAACCGCAGGACCTGATGCGACAAAAGTATCAGGAGCTGTTCAGTCTGGTATACCTCACAACCTCTCAAGATGTTCAATTCATTTTCCATCTTAAACCAGTAGGACTGAAATTTCAAGAATAGGGGCTAATCTTTTGTTTATTGGGGTCTAGACTTTGCCAATTGGGCGAATCGGTCTTAGATTTGAAAATCGTCCTTTAACCTCACATAGCAAACATGGCGTCGCGATGTAATCTTTCACTTCTCATGGGATGTTACAAGTTTCTTTCTCCCCGATAAGAGCCCCCGTAGGCTTAACCTTGATTTCGGGGACGAAATCTTTGTTTTATTTATTGGGATTTGTAACATCTCATTTCCAACTAGACCCCTAGAAGTGGTTTTGTCATAACAAAACCCTAGGAAACCCAAGAATTGAAGTCTATCGACCAAGATTTCGAGTCACGGGTTGGTAACGCCCGTGACCGACCCGTCACGCCCTTGACCTAGGGCGTGACCCCTTCGACAATCATCGACCTCAGAAAGACGATCGTCGAGCTCAGAAATTTCAACATGGGTCTGGCACGCCCGTGACCGATCCGTCATGCCCGTGACCTTGAAATGGCGTTGAGTGAGCTGAGCTCACTCAACGCCGTAGTCTGGATGGCGTTGAGTGAGCTTAGCTCACTCAACAACATAAGCTAGACGGCGTTGAGTGCACAGACTGCACTCAACGCCATCTTAAGTAGGTTGGATGGCGTTGAGTGAGCTGAGCTCACTCAACGCCATAAGCTAGACGGCATTGAGTGCACAGACTGCACTCAACGCCATCTTAAGTAGGTTGAATGGCGTTGAGTGAGCTGAGCTCACTCAACGCCATAAGCTAGACGGCGTTGAGTGGACAGACTGCACTCAACGCCATCTTATGTAGGCTAGATGGCGTTGAGTGAGCAGAGCTCACTCAATTGCCATAAGCTAGACGGCGTTGATTGCACAGACTGCACTCAACGCCACCTTGAGTAGGCTGGATGGCGTTGAGTGAGCAGAGCTCACTCAACACCATAATCTGGATGGCATTGAGTGAGCTGAGCTCACTCAACGCCATAGTCTGGGAGGGGCATTCTGGATGGCGTTGAGTGAGCAGAGCTCACTCAACGCCGTATCCGGGATGGTATTGAGTGAGCAGAGCTCACTCAACGCCGCAGCATGGAATGGCGTTGAGTGAGCAGAGCTCACTCAACGCCATTTTACTTGGAACTTTTCTGGCAGGATTTTTGGCTGTGTGCTGGTTCAGTTGAACCGCGCCGGTCTAGGAAGTGGGTCCGTTTTCTCTTATTAAGACTTAGTTAAGCCTTAATTTAAATGTTGACCAATCAAGTATGCCACGTGGACCGACGGTTTTGCAAAGAAGAGCGGTTACGGCCATGGCCGAGAACCTGCTATCATGGCCGTTAATGGCACTTGACGCCTTGGCAGCCCTTCCCCTCCCCTTTTACGGCTGGATTCAACTCCTCTAGGGAAGAGGAGGAGTTTCTAGCCGTTAGCTTGCTGGACAGAGCCGTTTCTAGCCCCCACCACCATGGCCGAGCCAAGCTTTAATGGACCATTAATAGCCATTGAAGTTTTGTCCTTTCCCCTCCTTAACCGAGCTCTTAAACACCATCAGAAACCCAAGAGGAAGGTTTTCCCAGCCTTTACCTGAAGCTTTCGAGCCCTCCCACCGTGCTATTGCAGAAGCCGAGCGGCGCCACCATCGGAAATGGCTTTCCGTCGATCTGCACACCTCCAGCCCGCGAACAAGGTCCTCCCCTCCTCTCTTTCTACGGGTAGATCTTAGAGCTCTTTAGGATTGATAATCGAGCTCAACGGAGCTCGATCAGTAAGGGCTCCTCTTCCTGGTTTTTCCCGCAACAAATTTTAGCTCTCGGGTTCGCCGGATTCCGCCTCTCCGGCGGCCGCGCCGCCGCCCGGCGATGGCCACCACCTCAACGGAGGTGGTGGTGGCGGTGGCCGGCCAGGGAGGAGGCTGGATGGCCTGTGGCAGCGTCTGGAATGCACTCCAGGTCGAGCTAATCTCGGCCCTTGGCTGGAGGAAGAAGAAGACCCAGCACTGTTGGATCTGCTTCAAGATTTGTGCTGTTTAATTAATCTTTTTCTTTTATATGAATTTTCTGTACTACAATATCAGTCACTTTTAGATAATTTATGAAAAATACTTAGAGGCTTTATATGAAGAAATCGTCAACATATAATTTGTAGCCCTACGGGTTTACGAATTTATTTTAAAATTAATTTGGGTCAATTTGGTCAACTGGTTTGACCAGGGCACCTCTTTTGGTGGGATCTATACCTAGAGCTATGCAGAGACTAAAAGGTGTGCCCACCCTTCATCCCTTGACCAAATGATCTGAAATTTGGGCAGGGAGTCTACCCTAGCTATACCTAGGGCCTGTCTAAAAATGGGAATTTTTGGAGAATTTTTTTCTATAGTTTTTAGAACAATTTAATAATCTTAGGGTAAATTAATTAGATAGCTTTAATGACTTCCAAACCCTCCCAAATTTTGGTGAGTGGTCCCTGGGTTCATCATGAGGCTCTGTATAATTTTTCATATTGTTTGGAGATGTTTTATATTGGAAATGGACAAACCTAAGCTTTGCCCTATTAAGGGGTTTTTAGGTCAAAAGTGCACTTTGAGATTAGAGTGGCCAGATCACCTCAACAGAGGCTTAGATTTTGGCCACTGACTAGGCATGATGCCTAGCACCCTCTCATGGATTTTGAGGTGGATTGGGGTAAATTTGCCCTAGGACCCAAGGTCAAACCCTAAGGATGGTTCTTGGTGGTTTGTGAAGGGCAAGTGGTCAAATGACCTGGTTATGATCTGAAACTTGGTAGATAGAATTATAGGGTAGCTAGAATCCTCTTGTAGAAATCTAAATGGATTTTAAAGTAAATAAGTCCTTCAAAACCCTAACCCTATTTTAGGGCATAAAACTTGTAGAGATAGAAAATGTCACTAAAACTCATTGAACAGTGATAGGATTTGGGTAGAGTAGTTTTTAATGTTAGTACAAGCTCTGGAGATTTTATTATGAATTTAGGATCATTATTTTGGATACTTCATTAACAATTTAGTAGTTTGTATTATTTGCTTAGAAATTTATTATGGAGAAAATACTTTCTGAAAATTTATGAACTTTAGGAAGAGGACGTTTTATTATGTTTTAAAGCTCTATGAATTTTTATAGGATTTTTAAAAGTTTAATTCTAAGGCTTGCTTCATTAAGTGTTGTTTCCCATGAAAACTTAATTAAATCTATTTTGGTGTCTAGCAAGCATTTAAAATTATGATATTTTCACAATGACCTTTTCTGTATTCAGTAATTTTTCTATAATTTTATAATGAGTAATATTTGTACTTCCTTCTTTACATTGGATTAATGGGATTATAATGGATAAATTAATTGGAGGCTAAATACTTTCTGTAAAATCATGAAAATTAGTATTTGATGATACCTTGCTATTATTTAGTGATAATAATTTTTGGGTGGCCATTACTTGAGAAAATCATGTAGTTCATGTTTAAAATTACCCATGGACAATCTTTTGGGAAAATTAAATAAATATCAGATTAATTAGTAAAATTATAAATTTCTATATTTAGGCTAATTATGTCATGATAGACCTCCAATAAATTTTATAGGAGATTTGGAAGACAATTTGGAGTACCTCCCCTTATATACCTCATATAGCTTAGGATGGTCTGCGTTCAGTAAAACAGCTGAAATCATATTAGGCTACAGGATGAACTTAGAGGATTTGGGTATTGGGTTAGTGGTTTGGAAATGTGTATGAATGCATCCTCAGTGACCAAGATGAGGTTAGGTTGGTAGGTTGTCGAGTCATAAGAGGTGCTCGGGACCGACGAAAGATCGTCCTTCTCGGTGGGAAAGGAAGAGTCTTAACACAATAGGGCTTAGTCTTTATGACTAATGGTTTTCGAACCACAACATTACAGGAGCTCCGGATGGGAGACAGAGACCAGCAACCCAGGGACCAGCACCAGCGGAGTACGGTGCGCATGGAGGTGGGCCAGTCTAGCACCAGAGCACCTATGACCAGCTCCGTGAGTGTTTAGTATTTTTATAGCTTCCGCGATGAGTGATTTGTAGCGAGGACTCTGATGTACCGGGCTCGAGCCCGTTTCTTTATTTCATCTGAACTCTTCTTTTGCAGTACTTTCTATTATTATATATTGATGGACTTGTTGTGATTTCTATTCGTTTACGATTCTGTGGACATGTTTACATTCAGTGTATACTTACTTCTCTCTCCTTGTGATCGAAAAAAGGCCTGGCAGAATTGGCGTTTTGTAGTGACGGCCTTCCCGTGAGTCGGTTGCCACCGCAAAGCGGCAATTCTGGGCTAAGACCCCGGTGGTTGAAAAAGGAAAAAAAAAGAGGGTCTTACAACGCAGCAAATTTAGAACCTCCTTTTTCCGATTCAGAAACAGATCACGACGAACTGCTCTAAAAACCTCTCCGGTCGACTGCACAAAGAGAAATAACAACACAAGAACAATAGGAGTACTCCCTATTCCAGATCTGCGACATGGATGGAAGAACAACGGTCCTTTCCCTCGATCTTGAGCGACAACGGAAGAACGATGCTTCTCTGGGATAGATCTGTGAACGAATAGATCACGATTTCTCCAGAGGCGGCGACTTGTACACAAAGAAGCGACGGGTAAAACCTTACTCCCGTTCTAGATCCAGCGGCACCTCACGAAGAACCGGAGAAAATGCAAAACCCAGAGCGGCATGATTCTTCTTCTTCCCGACCGGCCACGATCAGGCAGAAAAGAGGAGCGTTGAAAGCTTTGCGATCCCTTCACGGGATTGAGCGACGGCGGGTCCTGGAGCAGCGGCTGTGGACGAGTTGCAACGGGCGATGGGAAATTTTTCTATTTCCAGATCTGGATCAGCGGGCGCAAGAAATCCCGAGCAGGATTAACTTCCTCCTTGCGATGAACTCCAGTGCAAAATTGCGATTTTTCTCGATCGGCAACAACCAAAGAACACCGAAAATTGGGAGCGGGAGAGACGGCTACGGGAGAGGGGGCTAGGGCGCACGAAACAAAAATTCGAGAATGTTAGTGCGCTCAAAGCATCCCGTGTGGCCGTAAAGTTTGGAACGACCTCCACGTTGCCCCAACAGGAGTATTTATAGGCGTAATCCTAAATCCCCGACGACAGGTTATTGGATGTCATCCGGATCCTAAACTTAACCTGTTAAGCATCTGTCACATCTATTTAATATACCTCAACAATGTATTCATGAGTTGGTAGACTATTGGGAATACAAAAATCAAGTGTGATTATCATATACTAGCAATATGAAATCACATACAATGATTTAGCAAAAATAAATCAAGGTTATATAAATAAGACAAGAGTGATGATTATGGATGAATCGTCAGCCTAAAATCTCCATTCCAAGTACTAAGTAAGAAAATTAGTTACTCATAATATAGAAAAAGGACATTAATAAAACTATCGATTACAATAAGAAGAAATTACATGAAAGAAGGAACTCCTACAGCTCTAATCTCCAAACTCTCCAAATTTTCTCTCAAATTTTTCACAACTTTCTCATTGTTTGGATGGCCTTATATAAAAGAAAATTCAGCCCAACCATTAAAAGTGGGAATGAATATGGCTTGGGGAAATGAAGAGTCAAAGATGGAGGAGGGCTGGGGGAATGGACTTGGTGAGGTGGCATGGAGAGAAGATGTTTGGATTTAAATGTAAGAAAATGGGAGATGAATATTTGATGAGATGTAGAGGATTAAGAGAGCGGCTTACGGTATTTTAAGTGGTTGAATAATGCATGCATGAGATGAGTTGGCATAAGAGAGAAAAGATGACATCCACACGAACTTCATGCAAGGAGCTCCAAAGGTGACCGAGAACTTCATGCAAGAAGTGCATGGGCACATGCAAGATGGCATGCTACGTTGAATAGATCCGACCGAGCTCCACGATGACAAACTTGACTCAAAGAAAAATCTTGGACGCGGCAGCGGGACTTTGCGCAGAAATCCCTCCCCCTCAAGGCCTGCATAAACATATAAAATAGGTATTAATGTAAAGTTATAGCATAAAACATAAAAGAAACATTTTCTTAAATTAAAAATACAAAAATTGTAAAATAATGAGGAAAATTACTATAAGTTTGATTTAATAATTAGGTTAATTTTATGATTATCAGCCACCAGATTTACACCGTTCAAAGTCATGTTTGGTAGAAAGCTGCCTACATTGCTGAGATGTTTAGAAGGTACATCTTCCAATGATGCGACCGATTATATATTACAACGACGAAATCAAATCATGACCAAATCAAAAGAAAACTTAGAAAAGGCTCAAATCAAGATGAAAAAAAACGATTTGAAACGACGAGACCATAACTTCAATGAAGGAGATATGATCCTCCTCAAATTACATCAACACATGCAATCGTCCTTCCTGCTTGCGAGTTTGAAAAAGCTCAGATTAAAATATCACGAGCCCTTGCCGATAACAACAAAAATTTGACCGGTCGCATACGAGTTAAATTTACCATCAGAATCACGCATACACCCTATATTTCATATTTCCTTATTAAAACCATATAAAGTCGGAAACGAGATATGCACTAAGGACTTGCCTATGCTCAGTAACGGTTAACAACCAATTAACAAACCACTCGCATTTATCATCAAAAGAACAATTTAGGAAAAAAGGGGTACCAAGGAATCAGGTACTCACATAATGGAAAGGGCTTCACCCAGCTGAAAGCACTTGAGAAATTATTCAACCTAATGCGGAAATTATCATAGAAACATAACATCAAAAACAAAACCGAAAAAATAGTCACGAACATTAAACATAAATTTGATATAATATTTTTATATATATTCCAAAATAATATATAATTTTCGCTTTTGGATTCAGTTAATAATAATAAAAACATATTTTGAAATCAAGATTCTAAAACTTGTATAAATAGAATATGTGAGAAATAAAATTTAGAATATAATATAAGTTTAGAATCGAGCATGAGTAAGCCGTTTGATCATTGCCCTAAAAAGTTGTACCACCCTCCGGCAGGGCTTTCAACCGATGCTCACTTCTCCAAAGTACAACACCCAACTAGATCCCGAAACTCCAATGTGCACGGAAACCGAAGAAGCATAAATCACTTGAACTCTCATTTGATGAAGCAAATGTGAAGACAATGAAATCACTGTGAAAACAACTGAAAATCTTAGAGCATACCCAAAACAAATAAAAAATCTCCTAAAATAAGAGACTTGAAAACGACAAGAATTTCTGTGTAATAAATTCAATGGTTATAATTAGTAAGTTTTAATCGTGCAGGTGAACGTTGAAGTTCCAACATATAGGAGTGATAGCGAGAAAATGTGCCTCGCAAATGAACACGCAAAAACCGACAGTCAAGTCGACGCAGGGTGTGTCTGCTTCTTGTCGACATGCATTGATACCTTATGAACGCAATAAGTCGACAGAATGCTTGTCGATACATGCGTTGAGAGCTATTCGACGCAACGTCGAGACAAAGTTAAAGCGTCGAGAGTTATTCGACGCAACGTCGAGACAAAGCTAAAGCATCAAGAGCTATTTGATGCAATGTTGAGAAAGAGCTAAAGTGTCGAGAGCTATTAGACGCAACGTCGAGATCAATTCAACATAATCGACGTAAGGAAGATTCCACGCGTTCTTGTTGACAAATGCATCAATACTTATCGATGCAACTTAAAAATTTAGGGTTCAACAATGCCAAAACTATTTTGCACAAAAATACAATTCAATTTAATTATTCCACAAATCCCAAATCTGAATCCGGTCCGGTGCAGTGCGCGCGCGCACGCATGTAATTCATAGTTCCTCCTTATGTTCTTTTGAACAAATAAAGAGTGAAACATTTTATATACTCATTCACATATGAGGTGTTAGACGATGTGGGACTAAGAGATCATCCTTTCCATTACGAAGTTTCCCTCCAAAAATTTGATTTCCCACCATTTTGATTTTGGAGTTTTTCCTTCAAAATGAGCAGCTCAAACACCAAACACCATTAAGCTCTAATAAAACATTCAATTTATAATGTTTTATACATTAAATTTCTAACAATCCTTCACAAAAGTGAAAACCAAAAGGCGAACTTCATAAATTTGATATTACTAATGATAAATAAAATCAAATACAAATTTACTTCATTAAGTTGTATCTAATACAATGGGTATAAGTTGAATTGTTACCTTAAACTCATACTTAAAACTTTTTTCTCTATCGAAGAGTATAATATGTCAGAGACTTTGAAATATAAACTTTTGACCGTTAAATTAGATAAGCACACAAAAGATTGATTGTTCCTTGATTATGTTGGTGGGCATGTTTTCATGATTGTTATTAGGGTGCAGCCCGGATCCCAAAGTCGCGGCCTCACGACTACCCCCATATTGGTGGTGCATCGAGAGATATTTGTAACCAATATCTCTCAAAGATATATGTCTTTGACAACCATTAAGAACTTACAGTTCATCCTAACCTGTTACGTAGAGCATAACATCATAAGAATGAGGAGAAAGTTTTCTAAACCTTAAATTTGTGCTCCTAACTACTCCACATCAACGACTTCGTTTCTACCACATTGAACCCAATTCATGGGACCTCCAATCACATGGGTTGGATATCCATCGTTGACATCAAATCATGTGAGCTTAAACCTTATTCCCCTCGATGACAACAAAATCTCCCTTCGGGACAATCCCTTGGTAAGATTATCAGCCTGATTCAATTCTGACTTTACATAGTTGAGTGATATCACTTCTTTTCTTCTTTGCTTCACTGATTTGTACCTGATTCTTGTAAACTTATTCATCTTGAAATTAGTACAATTAGAAGTAGTTAAATCTAGAAAAAATTTATTAACAGGTATTGGTTTTCTAACTAAAGGAATTTCAACAAGTAAATTCTGAAGTCATTCAGATTCAACACATGTTATGTCTAAAGCTATAAGCTCTGATTTCATGGTACTTCTAGAAATAACAGTACCATTTTAGTTAAATTTTTCGGGTTTGATCCTGACAGAATCCTCATATCTAGTTGTCATCACAGTTTTCTGGAATTTAAAATACAAACAATAAATTATTGTACATATAAAGATAAAAGCAGAGATAATTAATTTGATTATTTGATTTAATTTATCTTGTTATTCTTGGACTTCCCAAGGAATAACTAATGACGAGCTCTCACTAGTACTGTGCGGTTTGTGAGATGATAACTCAACACATCCTTTTCATAAGAAATTATATGATGTGGATCTACAACTTCTTTAGATTGATAGAATATTTTTATCCATATTCCAAAATAATATATAATTTTAGCTTTTGTACTTAGCTAATAATAATAAACAGATCTTGAAAACAAGATTCTAAAACTTGTATAAACAGAAGGGGTGTAGAATAAATTTTAGAATATAATATAAGTTTAGAATCGAGCATGGGTAAGGCGTGTGATCACTTCCCTAAAAAAGTTGCACCACCCTCCAGCAGGGCTTCCAACTGATGCTCACTTCTCCAATGTACAACACCCGACTAGATCCCAAAACTTCGATGTTCGCGGACACCGAAGAAGCATAGATCACCCAAACTTCCACTTGATGAAGCAAATATGAAGACAATGAAATCATGGTGAAGACAACTAAAAATATGAGAGCATACCCAAAACAAATCGGGAAATATCCTAAAATAGGAGACTCAAAAACGGCAAGAATTTTTGTGTAATAAATTCAACAGTTATAATTAGTAAGTTTTAATCGTGTAGGTGAACATTGAGGTTCCAACGTATAGGAATAATAGAGAGAAAATGCGCATCGAAAATGAACGCGCAAAAACCGGCAATCAAGTCGACGTAGGGTGCGTCGACTTCTTTGTCGACGTGCATTGATACCTTATCGACGCAACAAGTCGATAGAACGCTAGTCGATACATGCGTTGAGAGCTATTGGACGCAACGTCGAGACAGCGCTAAAGCGTCAAGAGCTATTCGACGCAACGTCGAGACTGAGCTAAAGCGTCGAGAGCTATTCGACACAACGTTGAGAGCTATTTGACGCAACATCGAGACAGAGCTAAAGCATTGAGAGCTATTCAATACAATGTCGAGATCAATTCGACGTAGTCGATGCAAGGAAGATTCTATGCGTTCTTATTGACACATGCGTCGAATACTTATCGACGCAGCTTAAAAATTTAGGATTCAACAATGATAAAACTATTTTGCACAAAAATACAATTTAATTCAATTATTCCCCAAATCCCACATCCCAAATCCTGATCCAGTCCGGTGCGGTGCAGTGCGTGCACGCACGTGCGTGTGGTTCATAGTTTCTCCTTATGTTCTTTTGAACAAATAAGGAGTGAAACACTCCCATGTGAGGTGTTAGACAATGTGGGACTAAGAGACCATCCTTTCAATTACGAATGTTTCCCTCCAAAAATTTGATTTCCTGGCATTTTGGTTTTGGAGCTTTTCCATCAAAATGAGGAGCCCAAACACCAAACATCATTAGACTCCAATAAAATATTTAATTTATAATGTTTTATACATTAAATTTCTAACAATATTATCAACTCAACATCAACCACCACCCACAAACACACACTCATATCTAATCTCTACTTTGGCGGATAAGGATGGCTGGACCAACATCAGGGAAACCAAAGCTTCCCCTGTCCTTACGGTACTATCCACATTTGAAACACGAAGGCTGCGAGCAATAATCTTGAAAAGACAAAGGAAAGAGTCTGCTGAACCCATCAACACATTTATTACTACCAAGGCAAGGAAGAGAATTACCCATAATTTGGCAAAGCAAATTCCGAAGATTCCAAAGTAGCATCACACCGTGTTCACCTGGAGGAAGACAAGTAACTATAGTGAAAGGAAGGATGAGGAGCCGTTAAGAAAAGTACCCGAAGACTCTAGGCATTGACAATGAGGAAAGATGGCTAGGGGAAACCCTGGTAGGAAGACAATTATGACTAATAAAGACAACTTCGAGGACGAAGTTGAAAGTGAAGAAGGGATGAATTGTTACGATTATTAAATGTTTTTTTCTGTAAATGTACTATTGGATGCATTTTGTAGCCGTTACAGGGCTTCTTGGGTGCTGTTTTGGGTATATATAATTACCCAATAGTTGTTTGGGGGAGTTATCGGTGAAATGATGTATGTCTTTTATTTTTAATTCCAGCATACTGTCTTGTCTTTTTCTCTTTTTATGTTTTCTTCCTCACCTCTCCCGGCAGAACCCCTAACTGTGTGTTTCAGCATCTCTTCAACGTCTAATGCCGCCCCTCATTTTTTGTTTCTCGTTTATTTTTTTAGGTTTCCAGCACCTTCTGGTCGCCGCCGCAGCCCCGGAGTTTTCAGAACAGTTGCCGGTATATCTTCTATCCCCATTTCTTCAGTCTTAAGCATTGTGTTCAGAAATGCATCGTCTCATATTTCCTTCATGTTTTTTTGAATTTTTGTGAGGAGTATTT